>OX485809.1:18410143-19610143 GCA_950295325.1 Polytrichum commune
CAGGATGACACCATCTCCATAGTGGTTGCAACCTCTGCAACATGTGTGTTGGTCGCTAAAAAATGTTAGTTTAATGTCTTTTATGTGCGGGAAAGGACTATGTTTCCTACTAGTGCAAAGATTTTGAAATATATTTTGGACTATGTTGGCTGACCCTTACAAGCTTTGAAAACAAATGATGTACACAATGTCATGTATACGTGTGTTATGAAGGATGAAAGGGTATGAAGACTTTGAGGACTTTTTGAGATAATCCTAGACTCCAAAGAGGGTTCAACTTTGAAGACCTCCAACGAGGTATTCCACAAATAGAGGATTCAAATGTATACTATAATGTGTGATGATTTAGTGACACACTTGTGGAATGAAAATGATTCAGCCAATTATTGAAATACCTTTAAATAAAAATTATGAATTTGCGTTTATTCCTTTTTGTTCACTTATTTTGGAAATAATGTAAGTGAAATTTTAAAATGTGATACCGGCTATTGAGGTTTTATTGTTTTTGGTTATAAGTCACTCCTTATTCTATTGAGGTAACAATAAAAAATTTGACACCATGAGCACCATTTTATTTTGGATAATCACCTTCTTGTTTATAGATTTGTCCATATTTGTTTGGATGTTGACAATACTATCAACTTGCGTAATTATTTGTTTGATCCAAGGGTCCCCCCCCCCCCCAAAATTATTTGTGCCATAGGTTGTTCATGTTGACAATTGGATGTTTGTTGGATACTACCTCTTTAAACCAACCTTGCTTTTATTTATTTATTTATTTATTCCTTTTTACTTCTTATTTAACTTCCCAATGGAATTTATGCATTGGTGCTCATCATTTTTCATGTGCTATGGTCATTTGTATGAAAAATTTGGACCTTGTTCATTTGGGTTTATAATGGAAGGGTTTATTGCAATTTGCTTGTATGGTCCAAGATTTTTATTTCTTATTTTTTTGCTTGTTCAAATCAAGGCAATATGCTTGTTTGGGCTTTTTTTTTCTTTTCTTTTTTTTTGTGGGTTTCAAGGTCTAACGCAACATGCATTCAATCACCTTAATTTTTTATTGGACAAAAACTAAACATTGGACATCACTAGACTACAAGAACAAAAGCTAAACCCCAAAACCTCACATTTGCAAGGACAAAAGATACACGTGGGATCGAACACTAAGGAAGGGAGGAATGAAGGATTCAAAAGTTGAGAGTCAATAATAATTGCGTAGCATTCAACTTTGCATCCTCATGCGATTGGACTATTCATGGCAGTAATGGGCCTTATTGATTCTAGTGCATAGTGGGGGATGACTCTTGCACCACACTACCTCATAACCAAACACTCTAATTGGGTGGCAACTCAAATGGAAATGGAATGAATGGGAGATTGGATGGGTGTTAAATATTGCATGGGATAGGATAAAGACAGGCGAGCAATGTATTCGGATGCAAGGCCATGGGTCCAATCTGTTTCATGCAATGTTGTGATCGCCTCAAATTTTTGGATAAAGCGGCGCCTTTATGGGGGTTTGCATGCAATCAACCTTGTCTCAATCATGGTGTTTGGATATTGTTTGTGTATGAGTTTCGTAGACAACATCTTGCTCCTCGTCGTGGTCTTCGGTTGCTTGCCTAAAGTCATCCCCGAAGGTCACAAACTTTGTAGCATGGAGCTACTCCTTTGTGTTAGCCAAGAGAGGGTCTTCATCTCCTTTAGGGTGTATGGGATCATCACCCTCCACATCCTTGATCAAATTCATGGCTAACATGTTCTTTTGTGTTTGGATTGGTGGGTGACATAGGAGGGTCCGGTGGAGTATTTTCGAATCACACCGACTTGGGGAGGAGCATATGCACATGCGGCCTTTCGCTCCATGACAACCTTGTCTGCAATCTATTTCTACAACATGGCAAGCTCATGTGATATGCACAATGTGAGCCACTTATGAGCGATTTTGCATGTGATATGCAAATTTTCAAGGGTAAACAAATTGATTGCTCTATCTGCTAAACTTTCAGCATTGTTGTTGTAGCAAAATCAACTACATCCCTAGCGTTGGCCCTAATGGCATGCTCTTTGATCTTGCCTTCATGATGATCAACCTCACTGTGCTTAGCTTTAGGCGAAAGTCATGGTGTAGCATGACAAAGGAGCCTAGTGTAGGTTGTGAGGGTGGTATGTCGCTGTGATCCATTGGAAAGGGGGCGGCATGCCATTGCAACACCACATCACTTTGACATCGGCTTGAAAATAATATTGAACCTCGGATAAGTGCGCAGAAGAACCCAATAAATTTTTTAATACAAAGTTTTTTCCTACCTTTTGTTTGTACAATGCTAGGGCATTGAGAATGTTGTTGTCCTTCATCATCCTAGAGTCATCCAAGTCTTTGATGGTGTCATAGTATGCATTAAACTTCCCTAAAACCACCTTGATATTTTGACACTTTGTTTCTAGAAATCTAGTGGGGTGTTTTGCACTACCATCTAGTTTGTGCCTAGGATAGTGTTGGGCAACATTTGTCCATAAAACATCTTTCTTTTGCCCTATCCCTCTTTTAGAGTTAGTAGGTGTGTGCATAAAACTCCTACAACATTGTTCTTCCTCTTTTGTGCTACCTTGTTCTTGCACATGTGATGATTTTTGAATCTATACAGCTTGGCATCTCCAAAGAAAGTACAAAGGACTTTCAACATTGGCAGGGGGAGAACAACACCTGAGGAAAAAATGGCAGACTTGTTCCTCCAACTTACCTAGGCTGAATATTCTTATGGCAATGCCGTGGCCTCATGGGGCTTGACTTATGCCGGACCAACCACCAAAAATAACGGATTACCATTGCCCAACCTCTTGCTCATACTACTAGAGAGGTTTCTAGAAGCTAACCCTTTAATGGCCTAAGCATCCCGAAATGGAACTCCCAATCTAAGATGATGTGATATTGCTCAAGAATAAACATTCTATGCATTTGTCTTTTTTTCATAACATTCTTCAGCCCCGTAGGTTTGCTTGGTGGTGCCAACACCTAACAGAAGAAATTATGGTGCGCCTTGCACATTGTTCATATACATGCAACTTATCATTACGAGTTTCAAGCTTGTTAGACTTTAGGCAAGCTTTGTAAGTTGTAATGAGGTTTAGTATATGGGCTTGAACATGGTTGTCTAGCTGGTACAAGTATTGCCACATGAGCCTAACCAATTAGTTCACTTGCCTGAAATTAGATGTCGGTTGCTTGACATCGGTGGGGTCAGGCTCCCGATCTAATCTTGACAAGTGCACATTGACATTGTTATGAAGAATGTTATCTCATTACATAACATTTCTGATGGTTTTATCACATGCTCCCTTTTTAAATGGAGACAAGTGGGCCATAGTTTATCCCTACCATGGAAAATTCATCTTTGTCATAAAATCTTAGTGACTTGATTACCATATTTGCATAATAAATCACTCTATATATACAACAATGAGTTGTGGACATACATATATGTTACTGATACCTAGGTATGCAATCCCCTTCTATATGGGGCACCCTACTAGCCTGCAATGAATCCGGCATAAATTATTCTTGTAGATGTCAACTTTGAACGAGAGAGAGAAAAAAACCACTAGTGTTGGCGTAAATGAGGGATGCGTCACCTTGATCATAGTCATAAGCTCATATCTGAACCCATAACAAGTTTACTAAGCAAGACTTTAGGACGAATGCAACTTTTGAATGAAATATGCCAGAATCCTACTCTATTGTGCAACTCATGATAATTTTTTGTGTGCTGAACACCACTGGTTAAGGGCTCAAATGGCACACAAGCATGTTGGCCACTTCAGTTTGTGGAATGATTTATAATTAAAATGTGGGCCGGTAAGTAATTGGAGGAGGAAAATGGCCTAGCTATAGGTCTGCCCTTTCTGAATTGAGTAGTATTCATGTTGAGTACTATCACTTTTGCAAGGGTGGCCCAACATAAAAGGGGTATAATTCTCTTCAAATTCCCAAGATTCTCAACACTAGAGGTGCAACACCCTAATGTTGGGTAATGCTATGTAAGTTGTATTGTGAAAATCAAAAATTTGTAATCCATTTCCATGTAGTTTTGTTCTGGTAACCCATGCCTGGATCAATCCAATTGTCAATGTTGTTTGTAAGCTCGTGAACGATACCCATGTTGAGTACACTCAAAATGCTTGACTCCACAATGCATAGATAAACATTATGAGTCATGTTAAGTGACGACTCGCCTACAAAAACATGCTTGATCGTATATAGTTGTAATTAAGATGAGATTTCAATGTTGTTACTTCTAACATCATTGTGGGAGGACCAATTTAAAGTGTTTTTGTACATGACATCTAAATGTATGGATGTGAGCCTCTGTTGGTGAGTCACAATATTCGTTTTCTGTGATCATTCTCAAGAAACCCATGAAGTATTATTTTATAAAACATCTTAGAAAATGCTTTGCCTCTTAAGGATTCTCTTGAGATGTGAGGCTTATTAGTCATGAAAACTTAGAACGTGACAATTTGAATGACTTGCAACAAGTATTAAAATCCTATTTGGTTTGAGGTACATGTATGAGAATATTAAAATGTTCACTTAGATAAAGTGAATGCTCATTTATTGGATTTAGGTGAAAGGAAACCCGGATTCTACTTGTAGTGCGAACAATGTTGAGTTTATCTTTAATGGTTTACAACCCATTAAACAAATGAGTTTAAATATAGTCATATGTGACATGATGATTAGATAATTGTGATATACATACATATATATGTGAGTCTAGATCATTTATACGAGTTCAAATTCTGCTTATGATTCATTATACATATATGTATGCTCTGATTAAAACAATGCTTGTGACAAATCACTCAATTTTATGTAGGAACAATCTTGACATAAATAAAAATAACGCCAATATACATGCACCGACATGAATGTGAGCCTGCTAGCCATATGTTGATCACGGTCAACCATGATGCGACATAGGGTGTTATGCCTCCTTTGGAACAATTTTGACACTTTTAGCTAAAAGTATAAAAAATACATCACTTGCAGTGAGGGTCTCACTTGAGCGTTAAGATGCCATTCAAGGGTGTTGAGTTCCGTTATGCAATAAATATCCACTCAACAGGCGCACACCTTTGAGCACGTGTCATACGCCTAACTCGTAAAGTACATAATGAGCTTCCATTACATGTTTCCTTACAAGTACGTTTTGTATTGTTTTTGGGTAATGGAACCTACCTTGGGTAGGTGTCTCCTTCGGGGTGCAATCGGTGAATATATGCTAACCTTACCTTGTCTTTAGAATACAAGATTTGCATGGCACAACGATACATGGCAACTATTGAGGCCATGTGGTTTCAAAGGACCTTGACAATAATTATATTAATACAACATGTCAACATGGCGTGGAGTGTGGTTTTGAGAATCTCTTCATCTTATCGAACATTGTTTGAACAGGTGGGTGGGTTTGTATGTTTCAAAAGATCTTCGGCTGCATGACTGGTTAGTGGCAACCAATGCTAAAGTTGGGGCTAGCATTCATGCCACACTGATGTATATCTATATTATTTCATAAATAATTACTTTTGGTAGGCATAAGTTATATTTAATTATATTTAATTAGGCTTAATCAAGTTCACGTAAAACTTGTAGAAACTTAGGCCTTGCGCTCATTTATCTCCAATTGGGCCTTAAATTTAATCATGATTAATTATTTTGAATGCGTATGAATACTTGTGTAAGTAGAAGGAAGTAACTAAACTATTATAAAATTATCAAACTACAAATAGAAAACTAATATAAGTTTCATTTTATAATGATAAAGACCCTTTCAAATGTTAAGTTACATAAATTATAAGGTCCTCAAAGCTAATGGGGATTTTGTAATATTTTTTGACTTCCAAGTTAATTAGATGTTTTATTGATGGTTTCACTTTGGGAATGAAATCCCCGTCAATTGCTTATTTACTAGGGGCAAGTGGACATATATATTGGTTACTAGACCTTGAAGGTGAAGTGCACTCTATATGGGGTTTTGTGGACAAATGGCCTTCAAGAATGCAAAGGCAATGTTTTTGGGAAGTTGGGTGGGGTGGGCAACAATTTTCAATCAAAATAATTATAATATAATATAATATAATATAAAATCGACAAGGATATTGGAACGCAGACCTTAGCCCTGACACCCCCTAAAAGTCGTACAGATATGATAGGGTCATGGCTTAGTAGAGCAGGGCCTATGGTGTTTGCTATGAGCTCTAGCCTCAACCCCATGATAAGGAGTGATAGGGATAAATGTTACTTCGAATATTGTTAACCTTTATTTGTGCAGTTGCACCGCCAATTTACTTTAAGCATTGTAGGCATGAAGTTCTAGTTTTTGACATGGGCTGCCCAAAAGCCTACCATCCTTATGCCCCCTTCCCACCTTACTTTAGCCAAGACTAAAAGTTCTAACAACCTGGCCTTCACACCATCGACATTATCTATTGCTGAGCCTAGTTGGCAAATGATGTGGCATGGTTTAAAAGTGGAGGTTTTAAGCCTAAAAAACTGACACTCCCATCGGTACCTAAACATGAGGCAACAATATAGGACCTTTAAAAGTGTTGCCTCCTACCCTTGTGATTGGTTGCTTTTTAGTCTTAGCTATGAGGGCACGAGGAGCTCCATTAACAAAAACCAATGGTAAGATAGGTGAGTAGTAAGGCATTTGGGGATGGGACAAAAACTACCCAACATTCCTTGCTTGGTAGATAAAACCATGAACATGTGGAAAAGCTAGTTAACTAAAACCTACGTCAAAATATCCGGAGCAAGTTCTTGTAGGTGCATTGGGATAACCAAATAACCTCTGCTATAACCGAAGGAGCTTTACCCGGATTTTAGGAAATACTTTTAGTCTTAGCTAAAGTCAAGTGGGAAGGAGGCATTAGTTTGGGCAACTAACTTCAACCAAATATTGTATTTAGCATCATATGGTATTTTATGTCATTGTGGTACTTTTCTAATGACACTTCTTATGAATTAGTTTAAAAGTATTGTCAACCTGATTAAACTTTAGTACATCCAAATGCCAATCATCGAACAACATTTGGTATGTTCAGCATCCTAACATTTTTGCAATGAAATATTGTCATGGATGATTGAAATTTAGATGAAAAATGACGTATGAAGTGACAGTTTTTGCAAAACTGTAAATCTATAATGCCCAATTTCTTTCACAAGAAATGACAAATACATGACATTAGTTTGCATTTAGTGACGGTGACACTACAAAAGCAGTTTACAGTTGGTATTGAGCAAGTATTGACAACTGGCGTCGGTGACACTAAATACAATATTTATGGTAGTCTAGTTAAGTCCTGAAAATTTTGACCCCTGCCTAATATGAGTTGTTTAATATTGGTTATAACTAATCAAATTTTTTGTTTTGACATCAAGATGATGTCCACTATGTTTTGGACGTAACTGAGAGCATTAAAAAGCAGGCATCGATTGATGTTTGCCAAGTAAGAAGAATCATTCCTCACCCATAAAATAAAAGTTAAAGTAAACCCAATATCCAAAAGAGACCTAAAAGACTACATACTTCGAAAGTTAATGGAGATGTGTTGCAAGAGCATACTACACTAGTGTCTGGGGAGATTTGGGCATAATTGGTCAAAATCCTAGTGTTTCCAAGTTCAAAGAGTTACATGTTGTGATATTCCGGTTTTTCTTTGATGATTTAAGGTATATTCCATAGATTCATCTAAATGATCGATAACCTTCTTGAATTCAGGAACTTCAATCGGTTATTCCTCAAACTCAACCTGTTCATCTGTAACTAGCGGTCAGTTCTCCCTGTTCACTGTACTACACATCCTTGAGTGTATATATTGTCATGAATGATTGAAAATTGGATGGATAATCTCTTGGTAAGTGACAGTAATTGGAACCTTCTGAATCTGTAATCCCCCAGAAATTTAAGAGTGACAAATAATGTTGGGTTAACATTTAGTGTTGGTGACACTATACTACTATTAGTATTGAGCAAGACAATTAGAATTGGTGACACTAAATATCATATTTCCTGTACTGTTCCCTTGAACTGGGGCCAGCATATATACTGCACTGCACAGGTGTTAAATGTGCCACCTGACCAACAAATGAAAGGCACAATAACAGATACCTTTTCCGTAGTCGAAATCCACATTATGTTGAAGATATGACTTGGGCACACAGGCCATCCTTTCCTGCAGCAACATAGCAAATACATGCATGTGAATTTGCAAGTCCATTTTACCCACAGGTATCCCACAGGTGCATTACATCAAAATATATATATCACCTTCATATCTTGTTCAAACTTTAGGCAGCCAGCAACGCTCAATAACATTGACTGCAATCACCGAATGGGTATAATCAGTCCCCAGTGCCTGTTACAAGTTGATGGAGCTATGTGAATTATGTGAACAAGATTTTAAAAGTCTGATGGTTATTGCAATACAATTGCCAACTGCAGATGAAGATACCTAGGGAGGTAGCAAGAAGATTCACCCGAAGCATATTGAAATTGATAAATGGAAATAAAGATCATATGGAGGAAGGACCTGAGGTACGAAATAGCAAAACAGAAGAGAAAACAGGTTAGCAATTCCAAAGTGAAGAGAAAAAAAAAGTACAACCACCAGTACACTACACTACTCGTAGTTCAAACCTGTTCTCTAACGTACACAGAACTTGGTGGAAAAAGCCTCACCAAATTCCTCAAGCAATGCTGACAGCAGAGTAGCTGGCCATAGGAAAACCAAAGAGCACAACTCCAAATGCATACATCCCACCAAGATTTTAAAGCAAAGAGACATGGTATCAACATAGTGCATGATAGGTCAAAAGGAGTGAATGAAGTTCAAATCATGTTCTTTTCCCCCAAACTGTACAACATGGGCGTACCCTAAAGTGAGACAATAGACAATTCACAATAGACCCTTGTGATTATGCTGCACCCGCTTAAGAGGGAACTTAACAGACATTCCTAGAACGACAACCCTGTAGAAGATCGAAGCCACAGGTGAAGGGAAAGAAGAAGCACTGTGCATCTAACCTGAAATCGAGTCCAAATGGCTAGGTGCAGTTCATCTTGCAATCTACCCAGCTATTCTCCACACCATCCAGTAAGTAAAGCAAATTCTGACACTCTACGATCCCCTGTAATATCATCAGTTTATGCTTGATGCAAGGTCTCTTTTGAGTTCTGGATTGAACATAGATTTCTGATTCATTTCAATGGTACCTGCAAAGCTTGGGATGTGCTCCAAAAACAAGAAAAACCACATATTGAAATAGAGAACAGCTGAGTTTCTATTTTTATGTAAAAGTTTGTACAAATTCTCTTGTCATGTGATCTAGTTAACATAAGCCTCAATTTAAAGGGTCTGCAGTCTTGGTTGTTCCGAAAGGATCATGGGTTGGGCCAACTTCTTGACCTAAATGGTGCTGCACGAGACGCTGCAAATCTAACATAACTTTGTGCTCACGCTTAGCCTTCTCTTCATAATTGAACATAGCCAGTGCTCATTTAATCCTCAGCACTATACACCTGGTTCTCTTTTCAAATCCGAATGACATTCATTCTTTGATGCTGACTTCAACTCATCACATATCCTATATCCTCAACTTGGAAATCTCATCTGCTGAAAGCCCAACCTCTCCTGGACACGGAATACGTTACCCTTGTCGCACATACTGAGCCATTGCATCTCCTTCTCCTGGTCGCAATGCATCACCGCATCTAGTTAACAAAAACCTTAGTTCGGAGGGTCAACAGTCTTTGTTGTTCCGAAAGGATCATGAGTTGGACCAACTTCTTGACCTATATGGCGCTGCACGAGACGCTGCAAATCTGACATAACTTTGTGCTCACGCTTAGCCTTCTCTTCATAATTGAACATAGCCAGTGCTCGTTTATCCTCAGCACTATACACCTGATTCTCCTTTCGAATTCGAATAGCATTCATTCTTTGATGCCGACTTCCACTCATCACATACCCTAGGTCCTCAAACTTCGAAATCTCATCTGCTGAAAGCCCCACCTCTCCTCGTCGAGGAATACGTTTCCCTTGTTGCACATACTGAGCCATGGCATCTCCTTCTCCTGGTCGCAATGCACCACCATAGCTTATGTGACCCTCAGCCCTTGGTGCTGGTGCTGGCCCCACCATGGGTTCATTCTCGAAACCTCCCCCACCATTCGCCTTCCGTTGCGCTTCCAGCATTTCCTTGAACTTCATCACCTCTTCATCATACCCATTCCCCTGCCCAACCTCTCCCAATTCATCATCTCTCTCCTCTGCCTCTAACCCTAACTCTCCATCCGTGTCAGAATCTCCAGAGGAGCTCCCATCATCTCTCACATCTGATGGAGATGAGACTGCTTTCACTGCAGATGCTGCCATCATCAGACTTTTCTTCTGCCCATTGCCCCCACTCTCATCCTCAGAAACTTCTACTGGCGGTTTGCTCTTCTCTACTTCTTTCTCTTCTTCGCTCTCTTCCTCCGATTCTTCTTCACGCCTCCTCCCTGACTTAGTTTTTCCTTTCCTGGGTTCCTTAGACCTTCTACCCTCGGTTCCTAAGCTGCTGCTCCGATGCTTGGATGTTGTCTTCCGGCGCTTTCTGTCCACACCATCAGAATCCGGTTCATCGCTACTCTCATCCGAATTTCTTCGTCTAGAAGACCTTTTGCTCCGCCCTCTTTCTCTTCTCTCAACGACAGCATCATCCGAGCCACTGTCATCGTCATCTACTGAGGAAGCCTTCCTCTTCTTCTCAGCTCTCCTGCCATGTGATCTCTTTTTCACAACCTTGCGGTCCGAATCATCATCATCATCATCATAATCCTCGCTCCTCCTCCTCCTCCTCCCCGAACTCTTTTTCTTCTCAGACCTACTACTCCTGTGACGCCTCTTATCAGCTTTAGGGTCCGATTCACTATCCTCCTCCTCAGACGAATGATCCCTCCGCTTACGAGACCTACTACTACTGTGCTTGCTCTTCCGCTCTACTTTGGCCTCGGAATCTCCGGAAGACCTCTTCCTATGGTGCCTCTTCTTCTTCTTCCTCTCCGGTTCGGAATCCCTGTCACTCTCCTCCTCGCTTTCATCCTCTCCCTTACGTGATGATCCCTTTGCATGACGAGATGACGACGTTACCTTACCATTGTCATTCTTAGGGCTGACATCATCGCCACTATCATCCACTACTCCCCTCTTCTTCCCGGGTTCCACCTTCCGCTCTTCCGAATCTGATGAATCGATTTCCCTCTCTGGAATTGCAACTGCAGCCGAACCCCCGCGATGTCGAGAAGGACTGGGTGTGACCTCCCAAATGCACCTATCTCCTCTCCGCCTCATCTTTTCCCGCTTCAGCCTCCTCCGCTCATGTTGCTCCAGACCAACGAACTCATCATCGCTGCTCTCTCCGCCGTCGCCGTAGCTCTCTCTTGTTGCCACCGAGCGCAGCGCTGGTGCTCGCTGGTACCCCGCCCAGCCATCCATCGTGCTCGCAATTTCCACCGCTACTACAATAGAGTTGATTGCCTTCGACGTTACGCCGTTCCGTCTACACCATCGCCGGCATGCTAATCTGTAATGGCAGTCTCAACCACGAGCATCCACGGGGCTTGGGGGTTCCAGTGCCCGAAACCCTAGACGATGAAGCACTCCCTTGTCTTTTTCTCCAGGTCACCAATACTGTGTAACATGGATGAGTCTTAAATGGTCACTTTCTCCGAGTAGCTTTCTCCTAGGATATGAAACACGCAATTCCACGTCACTGTGAAAGCCTTCCTTGTGGTCGCGAGCTAGGAAGATCTTGGCCATCAATTGCGATCTGAGAGATCTAAAGGTTCCTATGCTGCCCCAGCTTGTGGCTTCTCTTCCCCTTGGGTAGAGCTTGAAAAACTCCACGTTGGATGAGGTATGCACCTTCATCCACTTATGAATCTAGAATGAGTTTTTTTCATAGTCAATCCTTCATTGAAAAGGACTTATGGAAGATGATGCCAATAGTGCCCGGTGACCACGAAACCACACCCTCCATTCACAGTGCCCGGTGACAGGGCACATAATTAGCCAAGTTTAGACAAGCACCCAGACCAAGTGTGAAACAATGACACCGTGGTCAAGCTTTCGTCCCCCAAAGTGCTTCCACATCATCAAGCCGTTATATATGTTGTCCAATTCATCAAATGCAGCTTCAGGCATGTTGACATCCTTAATCATCCCTAATTGAACAAAGGAACGTTCTTTCACCGAAGGAGTTTGGACCCCCTCCCCCTTTCATGCCCATCTTGTCCACTAAGGTGGCTACATTGGTTGGTGACATGGCAACTTGACGAAGTGAACAAACCCTAGGTTTGAACAACGCATTGAATAAAGTTGTTAGTTCAATCAATGATTTTTGACAATGATTTTTGACAACTTTCTAGGCACTCATCTTAAGTGGGCCTTATATAGTACGATATGGTTAAGTTAGTAAATCCAAATCAAGACCGTAGCCATGGTCTTCATAATTTTTGGAGCTCATATGAATATCTTAGTTGTTATCAACATGAATAATCTTGTGCTCAATTAATGATCATATAGGTCCTCATTCCGGGTATTAGTTGGAGCAAGGGTGGCATGGTGAATATATATTTACAAGGCCAACAATGTAAATGTTGGGGGGGGGGGGCTAGTTGGCTATCGGCGGTTGGGGCGGTGTCTTTTGCGCCAAGTGGCGTGCGAAGGTATGTTGGCAGTTGGTTCAAGCTTGCAATCCTCGTATTTGGGAGGTGTTAAGGGTGACCATTATCTCAATTGCCTCTTTGCCTCCCATTGCCTCAAAGCATTAAGATTGTTATAGGCACAATGAAATATGTCCAAGGGATCGAGAGAGAGTTGACTTTTCAAACCAAAAAAAAATCAAAGTTTTAACTTCTTCTTTTCAGAGGCCAAACCCTTCAAATTCTTCTTCAATGCAATGCAAGGATGGGTGGGTGGGAATTTTTCCTACACTCCTTTAACTTCTTTTCCAACATTCACATTTGTAACAAAGTGTTTGTTTGCATGGTAAAGTATATTTGTTTTCAAATATAGCTAAGTATATGCATGGTGAGGTATCCATATGTTGTGTATTGGGCTAGGTTGTTTTGCAAGAATGTATACCATACCCATGGTTTCTATTTTCAATGACATGCAACAATAAGGTTTTGAGTATGGGATGTCTTGTACCTTGGAGGTTCAAGCAAACATCCTTTGCTTTACCACAAAACACATTTAACATTACCTTAACAATTGTGGAGTACTTGCTAGGGTACAAGTTCCTAGTAATTTCATCCAATAACATTGTATAAAAACTCTTGAGCACAAGACATCATTGTATGTGTTGAAAGTGTGTGAAGGGTTTGCCTCACATGTGCCCATTCCACCAACCAACAAATGTTTGAGGATTCATCACGTACATGAGGTAAATAACAACATGATCTAGTTGTCATTAATGTCACACACCATCAACAAAATTCAAATGCATTGTGGTATTTCAAAATAGTTCACTTGATGCAAGATGGCAATTGAGTGTTCAAACATGTTCTTTTGCCATGATTGGGTAACTCGAAGTATAATAATCCTCTTGTGGTTTACTGTAACTTCTCCCATGTTTAGCATGTATCTATCGCCTCAGTAAGTATGAACAATGTGAGCACCTCCTCTCACTTGTGTGAATGGTAAAAAATGAGGCTCGTTTAGGGTTAAGGGTTTATATTGCATACTTTTACCATGCTTTAGTGACGTGAGTTACATTTGTAACCTTGGTTATTTTACCTATTTATCTATCATAGTGGTATATTTGTTTTCATGGTAAGTGTAATACCCTTTGCATGTACGTGTAGGTTTCTAAGGAGCTTGAAGTTATTTTGTTCTTTTTTTCTTTTTTTCTTTTCAAAAAGACTATTGCTAAGTAAATTAACGTTAGAGTTATTTTATAGGATATCAAGGCATTGAACAAGAGCTAGAGAGAGAGAGAAAGAAAAAAAAGTTTGACATTTCTTGTGCAAACCTAATCTTACTTTCAAACTTAGAAAGTATTATTGGCCTTTCCATTGTCCAAATTCATACACTAAAAGGGTGAGTGGGACCATCCTTTACAGAGGAACTGTGTCCATCAACATCAAACTGCTTAGGAGCATACTCATATTCATTTGTCTTTCTCAAAGCAAAGTAGTTATAACCACAAGTTCACTCCTATTAGGGTTTACCTTCTTTATATCAAAAAGAATATTTGTACTAAGTAAATGGTAACCATTTTCAATATTAAGTTCAAAATGTAAGAGACGGTATCAACAATGTTTCAAAAATCTGCAACACACTTATTTGCCTTGTATTCTAATTAACTTTATAGAATACCTAAGCATAACATAAACACATGAAGAAAAATGAGATACAAATTTTAATTGCACTACCAAATTTGTATAGGGCTTGCCTCACCTATGCCCATGCCACCAACCAAATCCACATAGAGGGTTAATGATGTACACAAGGTAAGTAGCAACAATACCCAATTGTTATTTATGTCACACAATCATGTCCAACATAAACAAACAATTATGTATCATTAAATGCAAATATCACCATTCACCATTCACCATTCAACATTTTACATTTTTTTTAGCCACTCAAACCACATGAGATTGAGTTTGTGGCATGTTACACAATCCTTATACCTTTACTAGTCTCACTACTTAACCTAAATTCAAGATTTACTTAGGGAAAGTAGCAGTTGCTTAAACAATGAAAATAGGTTCTCATGGTCATCATTCACATGCTATAATACTAGGTAAAGTACACTTGATTGTAGATTAATAAATTAGATCTACGGTGGATGTTAGTCAATTAGTGTTTACCAAACCCTAAATTAAATACATGGTTTTTTTCTTCGTCGTACATGTAGATTCTTTTACACTAAAGTAATAACAAGGTAAAGAAATGGAGAATAATTCACCCTCACAACTCATGAGAGGAGGCGAATTTAGATATGGCTATTGATGAAAGAGTCCGATGAGTGGGAGGAGTAGTTCTTGATAAATAAAATCGTGAGCACCAATGATTGCCACAATCTTCACATATTTTTACTCCCATCATCAAAGTTATTAGTGAATTATGGTACAATATTTTAAAAGAGTGTGTGTGTGTGTGTGTGTTGAGAATGTACATAGGAATTTTGTTGAGATTGAATGTTGCCAATTCACTTGGATTGTTTTCACTCCTTAACTATATCAAGAAGTTGTCTCATAGGTCAAATTAAGGCAATTATTCATAAAGTTTGTAATCATTGAAGCAAAGGAGCAAGAACATTTATGGATGTCAAGACATCACCATTTCTTCATGACTTATGTTTGGAATCTCTTTCTTCAAACACTAAGCTAACTTCATATGCCAGACGCTTGTCGATAACATCTTTGTGGATTGTGGCAGTGGAAGTATAAGTGTTTCCTACCTTCGAATAATTCAAGGCAACCTGCTAAGGAGTTGGGGCTTTTTGAAAAAACTCAACCCTAATTCAACATGTTGCAAGTTTGTTGAATTAAGCCACATACTTAAAGAACTTGTATGCATTGTGAAAGAGGAAGTACTTCACAAAGTTTGGGATAATTGAGACAACTATTTAGGAGCTTCGTTGACAATTGAAGGCTACTTGATTGCTTTGTCGTGTCATGAATTATGTTTGTTTCTCATGGTATTCTTAATGTGCCCAGTTGTCATTATGCATTTCTTTTTCTAATGCGTTAGTTGTAATATTTGTTTTGGTGATCTATTACAAGGAAAGTTTAATTTCAAGCAACAAACATGAAGTGTGTTGATTCTTGTTGTTGGTGGCGATGACTTTGCCTTACTTGTTACTCAAAGCTTTTTTTTGGTAACAAAATACTTAGTGTTGGTGGCGTGTTTGTATGTGAGTTTTTCTTTCCTAAAATATTTTCCGAGGGGGTGTTGGTGACGTGTCTTTCCCATAATATTTACCGAGGGGTGTGCTATATTGATAGAACACCCAATAAGTGGACATATATAGAAGGATATGTATGGGACTTACTTGTTACTCAAAGCTTTTGGTAACAAAGTACTTAGTGTTGGTAACATGTTTGTATGTGGGTTTTTCTTTCCTAAATTATTTTCCAAGGGGGTGTGATGTATTAATTCAATGCTCAAATAAGTGGACATATATGAGTTAACTATGAGTCTAGAATGGTTATTCTATTTTGAACACATATTCCACTCTCCTATAAACACATGGTTTTTTTGTGTATCGTCTTGGAGCCACGTACACCTAACCACATACCACCCTTGGGATTCTTCACACCAAATACAAAAACCAATATGAGTGTGAGAAAGAACATTATTTGAGGTGTCAATGTACATAATATACATAAGGGAGAGGTATTGTTTTTCTCGAGTATGTACATAGAAAGGCTATTAAAAGTTTTGAAGCAAATGTATAAGTACAAAAGGTGTTTGAAAAAAATAAAAAAAATAATGAAGACTTTGTTAATGTAATAATAACATGATTTCTTTGCGATTCCGAGTTTGTGAAAAGGCTACACTCCTTGACCACTTTAGATTGAGAAATAACTTAGTATGTTGTGCCGATGCTACACAACATGTAAAAGGAAAGACGACTCCGATGTTGCCAGTAGTGTGAATGTTGCTTAATTTCGAGTTGGCTTGCACATGACAAATTTATATCAATTTCTTCGTACTAATGCTGAGCGCAGTTCTACTAGATCTTTCGCTGTATGTGAAGGAAGGACACATTCTGGGTTGCCCCAGCTCACATTTTGGCTCTTCGCATAATTATTCTTACGTTTGTGGAGCTTGTGAACTATGTAGTTTCTTCTCATGTCTCACAGTAGTTTGAAGGTAAATGCAAGGTCGTTGGCAATGTGAAGTCTCAATTTCTGCAATGTAAAGGATAAGTTTGTATCCTCAACCGAAGCTCCCTACAGGTAAAGGCATGTCACATAGGTTTGAAAGGATTCATGACCAGTTTGTTGGCAACCAACTCACCATGGAATCCGATATAGCAGAGGGTGTCCTGAACTATTGCGTATTACTCCTCTCTATTGTTGCTGCTTCCAAATTTCTTTCTTCAAAGCACACGTAAGGTCATGTGCTTCAAATCCCCAGTGTTGAATCCAATCTCCCTGTGTGTTGTGTGTACATGGGACACGGAGTAGGGAAGGCAAGCGAGGGCAGGAATCCTGGAGCGGAGGAAGAAAGGAGAAGAGCACGTGGAGGTGAGGAGGAACTGCACGATGCACTGTCCCATACGGTCTGTAATGGGTAAGGGCTTCGGAAAGATACAAAGCAAGGAAGGATAGGAGTGGGGAAGTATACCTTTCTCGGCCTTTTGGCTAAGATCAAGTGTAGTATCTGTTCTTATCAGTTTAATATCTGATACGAGGCTCATCGAGCCTCATGATATTAATCTAATTTTTCTTGGGTGTGGGTCCATCCGGTAGCTTGCTACCAGGACCTGCGCGAACCTGCGCGAGTCGCCTTGGTATTGCACTACTTCCTTGGCAGGCTCAACCCTCTCCCTACGGAGACCCAAAACAATTACAAATAGCAATTTAATCGAGATACTTCCAATGGACAGTGATTTGAACTACGGATGCTTTAAAATGAGTATTGAGTTGATCATTATGAGGGCTGGAAGGGGAGGATTCCTGTATACATACAGTGAACTTAAAATGTTGGAACATATGGAAGGACAACTCCGAATGTGCTATTGTGGTATATTGTGACAAACAATTAAGGAGTGTATTGTGGTATATTGCCGCCCTTGTGTTTTGAAACAAGCAGTCATGACGATTCAACCACCTATTTGCGTTGCTGGTGCTCGTGACTAAATTTCTGAGAATCTGAACTTTCATGCATGGATTATGAAGATGACAATAACAAAATTTGTTGTGTACACAATCATGGGAATATTTAACAGTTAGCATTGTGGAAGTAGTCATCCAAATCCTCACGAGCATTTAGAGTAAATTCTCTTTGAAGGAGAGCGAGTGTTTTAGTGTGATGGATGATAGGTGCCAACCGACGCTGTACAATGATCAAGTACTCTGCAGGGAATTTGTGCACTCTAGTTTTTCAATTTTCAGATTTCAAAGAAGATGCGGTTCTCATCATTTTCCTCGCGGTAGGAAGCCCCCCTGTACTCATTATCCTCCAACCTACCTACATCCTAGATACAAAAACAAGCCATATGATTGAGCCATAGAAAATTGCACTCAGTGGTGCACTACATTCATCACTGAAGGAATCAAAGAGTGAGGTTGATTGTTACTTTACAGAACAAAAATAAACATTTCCTCTGTAATACGCCCCATCATGTCAACTAAACTCAACTTGGGAGACGTGTGGACAAGGGTGACAAGCAATGGACGGGGAGAACTGGGCGCTAGTTACAGATGATCTATTGGTTGAGTTTGAGAAATAACCGGTTGAAGTTCAAGACTTCAGGAAAATGACCGATCAATTTGCAGGAATCTGTGTGATATACATCAAATCATTGAAGAAAACCGGAATGGTGTCAACATGCAACCGGTTGGACTCGGAAACACTAGGATATTGACCGATTGTGCCCTATAATCTCCCCGGCCAGTAGTGACAAGAATTTGGAGAGACATCCAAACCCGAAGTAAGGAAGGAAAGCGAGGGCAGGAATCCTGGAGTGGAGGAAGAAAGGAGAAGAGCACTCGGAGGTGAGGAGGAGCAACACGATGCACTGTCCCATAGAGTCTGTAACGGGTAAGGGCTTCAAAGGGATACAAAGTAAGGAGGGATAGGAATGGAGAGGCATACCTTTCTCGGCCTTTTGGCTAAGATCAAGTGTAGTATCTGTTCTTATCAGTTTAATATCTGATACGAGGCTCATCGAGTCTCATGATATTAATCTAATTTTTCTTGGGTGTGGGTTCATCCGGTAGCTTGCTACCAGGACCCGCGCGAGTCGCCTTGGTATTGCACTACTTCCTCGGCAGGTTCAACCCTCCCCTTACGGGGACCCAAAACAATTACAAACAGCAATCTGACTGAGATACTTCTAATTTACAGGGATTTGAACTTCGGATGATTTGAAACGAGTATTGAGTTGATCATTGAGGAAGCTGTAAGGCGAGGATTCGTGTACACATACAGTAAACCTAAAATGTTGCAACGTATGGAAGGACAACTCTCAATGTGACATGAACCAAATAATTAAGGAGTGTGTTGTGGCGATTTGCCGCCGTTGTGTTTTGAGTCAAGCAGTTGTGGTGATTCAACTACCTATTTGCGTTGCTGGTGTTTGCGACTTGAGTTTCCCTCCACCTGAGTTTTGTTGCATCTGTTGAGTAACCCATTTTTGGTTGATGGGTGATTCTTCCTTACATTAACCCCACCTAATTCATTCGTCCACAATCAAAATAAGTATAAACATCAAGCTAACACGTAGATGAATCCATAGACACATGAGTTGTGCAACTTGGAGAGGAGTAGAATGTGGAAAAAAAATGTCAAAGGGGGAAGTGGTCATGTTTTTAGGAAGGAGAATAGTGAGGGCTATTCATTAAGGAGTTATCTATGATGTAAAAGTATCCGGTCTAAATTTTGCAGGGCATTTCGTCTAGGCAGGTAGCATATGTACAGGTGGAGCCATGATGGAGGTGTATTTCTTGAGTCCTAAATGACTTTGTATACATGCATGAATTAACGTAAATGCCTTGTGGTGCGGCGAGTTAGTAGTGTGTTAGCAATGGCGCATAGTACTTTATAATGACGGTAGGTGCATAGATTGTTGATGTGGCTCTTTGTATAACAAGAATAGAGGCGGAGATTTTTTTTTCATTTTGGTGAAGACGAGATAAATTATAAAAGGAGAAAGAGTGGAGTTGAGAATTTGTTGGTTATGGGAATTGCCAGTATATCTTCATATAATTTAAGTGTTTGAGTCATTTTCATTCTATTTTCATAATCATTTCTAGATAAGAAGTACATGGCATTGGAGTCATGGCATGAAATTTCACCAAGATTCACGTCAAATGAAATGAAGTTCTTCCAGGTTTGTACATCTATTGCATTCCCTTGAATGAATGTTTATTCGACAATTCCTATGCATTATACCTATGTTTTAAGTAATTCTATACTTATTCTTGAATTATGGACATAATGTAATTTTATGCGTGCAGTTTTATTGGCGGACCCTATGATAGAAATGACAACAACTAATCCTAGATGTAAACTACTGCATATCTTGTTGTAGAACACTTTGGTTGCGTGTACATCGTGTTATTTGTTGGAAATACACATCTAGCTCGGAAATATTTGAACCTATTGCTTCTCAAAGTATGTATAACTGGGGACTTCATTATATTCTTTTAGTTTCTTCTTCCAAATAATGTTGTTTTACAATGTGCATGTCTCAATTGTGCAAAAAATACTCCCAAGTGCATTATTAATTATGGACAAGTTTTTTATTGTATATATTTACTTGAATCCTAGTAATATGCACACAAGTTCACCATGACCGAGATGAAAATTGTTGGGATCTCTATATTATTGAGAATTGCTTCATGAATGCTATCATGTACTTATATAAGTTCCATAACAAACCAAGTTTAAAGGCTTTTATTGTAGCAATGTTATTTAGAGTTAAATGGTTCATCTTGAATGAGATGAAGCATGTAAGGTGATTATTAATGTGTTCTTAAGTATATCAACACACACACACACACACACACACACACACATATATATATAGTTTGGTAGTATTGTCTTGATATCCTTCTTCTCTTTGTTATCCGGGAGGAACACAAAGCTGCCAGACTCCATAGTTAAGTTCCAATCCCACCCCCCTATGTGCAGCTACAGGTTGGCTAACAAAGTTGGTTCGGTCATTGATTTTGGCTTGGACACACCCAATGCGACTAGACCCCAAAGATCAACTATAAACACAATTGGGAAGGTGGATGTGATCGCTTGAAGAGAAAGAGAATTTTCAACACAATTTCTTAAAACTTTTGCATGTTATAAGCCTACGATTTCAAAACTTGAAATGACAATCTGCACGATTCGGAAGTTTTAAGAGGAGGAAACGAATCCTGATCCAATCCTACGACCAAGTTTGTTTGTGCAATTGGAAATGTTTACAACAGGGACACACACCCAACTTGGGAAACGTGTGTTACAAGGGTGACAAGCAATGAACGGGGAGAACTGGCCGCTAGTTACAGATGAGCTACTGGTTGAGTTTGAGAAATAACCGGTTGAAGTTCAAGACTTCAGGAAAATGACTGATCATTTTGCAGGAATCTGTGGAGTATACATCAAATCATTGAAGAAAAACGGAATGGTGTCAACATGCAACCGGTTGGACTCGGAAACACTAGGATGTTGACCAATTGTGCTCTATAATCTCCCCGGCCATTAGTGACAAGAATTTGGAGAGACATCCAGATCCGAAATAGGGAAGGTAAGCGAGGTCAGGAAGAAAGGAGAAGAGAACTCGGAGGTAAGAGGAGCAACACGATGCACTGTCCCATACAGTCTGTAATGGGTAAGGGCTTCAGAGAGATACAAAATAGGGAGGGATAGGGGTGGAGAGGCATACCTTTCTCGGCCTTTTGGCTAAGATCAAGTGTAGTATCTGTTCTTATCAGTTTAATATCTGATACGAGGCTCATCGAGCCTCATGATATTAATCTAAATTTTCTTGGGTGTGGGTTCATCCGGTAGCTTGCTATCAGGACCCATGCGAGTTGCCTTGGTATTGCACTACTTCCTCGGCAGGCTCAACCCTCCCCTTACGGGGACCCAAAACAATCACAAACAGCAATCTGACTGAGATACTTCTAATTTAAAGGGATTTGAACTTCGAATGATTTGAAATGAGTATTGAGTTGAACATTGAGAAAGCTATAAGGGGTGGATTCTTGCATACATACAGTAAACCTAAAATGTTGCAACGTATGGAAGGACAACTCCGAATGTGACATGAAAGAAACAATTAAGGAGTGTATTGTGGTATATTGTCGCCCTTGTGTTTTGAAACAAGCAGTCATGACGATTTAACCATCTCTTTGCGTTGCAGGTGGTCGTGACTAAAGATCATGAGAATCTGAACAGTAACAAAATTTGTTGTGTGCACAATCATGGGAATATTTAACAGTTAGCATTGTGGAAGTATTTATCCAAATCCTCACGAGCATTTAGAGTAAATTATCTTTGAAGGGGAACTAGTGTTTTAGTGTGATGGATGATAGGTGCCAACCGACACTGTACATTGATCAAGTACTCTTCAGGGAATTTGTGCACTCCAGTTTTTCAATTTTCAGATTTCAAAGAAGATGCGCTTCTCATCATTTTCCTCGCGGTAGAAACCCCCCCTGTACTCATTATTCTCCAACCTACCTACATCCTAGATACAAAAACAAGCAATATGATTGAGCCATAGAAAATTGCACTCAGTGGTGCACTACATTCATCACTGAAGGAATCAAAGAGTGAGGTTGATTGTTACTTTACAGAACAAAAATAAACATTTCCTCTGTAATACGCCCCATCATGTCAACTAAACTCAACTGGTGCGATGGATATATATCCGAACCTACAATTCAATGTGGCAAGCTCGATTATCCTAAAGCTACAATTTGTACATAAGGTTATTTACAAATGCTTTGCCCTAAATGCCAGCAAATTGCGAGCTACGTAGCCACTTAATGGCCGAAAACAGCAGCGTGGGTAAAGAGCTCGGTGACAATAAGCCCGAAGAAACCCAACATGGCAATACGCCCATTCCATCTCTCGGCTTTGGCTGTGAAAGGCCCGAAACTGCGAGCATCCGTGGACTCTCCGCTCATGATTGGCACCAGCGATGCGTAAGTGAACACTTGCACAGCCGCTAGGAAGTAAATAAGACCAGGCTGACCAGGGTTAGACAGCTGCTCCAACACAGTCAATCCTGTCATTCTCTCCGCCACCACTGCCCACACGAATCCCAGCATCGCCTGTAGTACAGCCCAACCAATCCAATTTTTCAGAAAAATTAAATAGGGAATTAGGGTTTAGGAGTGTCACTTGCAGGCAGTTGTGCTACAACTTTCCCGACAGAAAACAGGGAGATGATATTTGAGAAAAAAGAGACGTCTGCAGCCAAGTGAAGTGCAACAATCCATGTGAGCAGATGGGTCCAATACTAAGGTGGGCGTTTTGTCATAACACAAATGCATTGATGTTACATCCGTTTGCTAAATCCTTTGCCGTAGAAAAGGGGTACTTTTGCTGGTTAATCGATTTTCACAGAGGA
Organism: Polytrichum commune; assembly: GCA_950295325.1. NCBI lineage: Eukaryota > Viridiplantae > Streptophyta > Polytrichopsida > Polytrichales > Polytrichaceae > Polytrichum > Polytrichum commune. Next base: position 18,433,515 of record OX485809.1, read on the forward strand.
CCTAACAAGAGCAGATAACATTTGAGGAAGAGAGAGACACTTGCAGAGAAGTGTAATCCACTAATCCAAATTCTACGTATTTATTTCGGTTCGCTCGATCGGATGTGCAGGAAATTTACAAATTACAAGAAATTGCATACCAATCGGCAGTTGATGGTCTCGGGTGCTGCGCCATCGAAGGCGAAGACGCTCCAGAAGGACTTGCTGCCGGTCTCCGGCCTCCTCTCCACCTCGGGGCGAGGGTATAACGATCCAGAAGTGGGCTGGGTGCCCATCACGGATTTCTTCTCGGACTCATTGGTCTCCTGGTTGCGGAGAATGTCGTCCTTGGTGATGGTGTTTTTCGTGTTCCTGTCCACAACCTCCTTGGCGTCCGCCAGAGGACCCTTTCCACCTTGAGACTCGCAACGCACTCTTCCCGCCAGAGAGGTCGCCAACCTGGGAGTGCAGGTCACCGACGAATTAGCAATGCTGCATTTCCTGAGCTGAGTCTGGAGAGGCAACGCCGGAAGGCCTCCCGCCTTGGAGCTGGTGACAGCGTGCGACATCATCAGGGCTGCCATGATACTTTACTTTGCTTCGGAGTCGCAACCTGCTACTTAACAGCAACTGGGATTGGCGAAGAAGACTTCGCTGTATGTGGTGATCGATCGAGAATTGGAGAAGTGGAGTTGAATATCGAGAAAGATTCAATTCTGGAATGAACTCCTACGTACACTGTTTGGGTTGAATGGAAGGGAAGAGGCTGTGATTTTATAGCAGTAACCGGGAGCCTGGGAGGAGGAGAAGAGGCTGCCAGGTAGGATTCAGAGGGGTACGTGGCCGAACATCTGGGGGCCATGTCAGCAATTAAAGGACACTTTGAATTGATGGAATGCATCCCTTTACGGATGGCCTTGCGAAGGAGCTCCTACGTAGGAAGAGTGAGAGGCTGGCATCTGGATTGATAGTGTGGCGGTTTGCACTTTGAGCCAAAGGGGTTACTTGTTGGCTCCCTGTGTATGGAAACTTGATTTAAATTCTCCCCATAATTACATGATTAAATGACTGGCGATCAATAGGATCTGATTGTTTTGCATCCACTTCTACTGTGTCCGTATGTTTTAAATCCATCTCATGGGTCAAAAAGCAAATGAAGAGCAGACTCCAGCGTCAATGTCAAAATCAACCATTCTCTAGAAATCATCTCCATTTCAATCAACAGATAAGTAAGAACTTCCCCCCATCATGTCTCAAGTTCATTAAACTTCATTCCTAGTAGGTATCACACATTCGGTACATTTGATCATTCTTGCACCTTTTGTTATTGATTTTGTAATGCTTAGTTAGACATGTATTCAAACTTAAATCAACAAGTTCACTTTGTCTTACGTAGGCCGATGCACTCCATTCCTCTAGGGTATCAGCACCTTCTGTCACTCTCTTGATACATTGCTTTTAGTCTCATAAGCCTTTGGGCTTCCCAGACTTTGAAATAAAATTCTATTTCAATTTCAGTCAAAGACTACCGTATACAACCATGTCATCCAAAAGTAGCTTTATTGCATTCAAATTAATAATAGAATCACCTGAACAAATCATCAAACAGACCACGTAGCCATATTAGCGAATTCATAGAGGTACATTGGTCCTTGCTGAAGACCCTTAAGATTTTTATTCGGTTTTCAAATGTGTGACCATGAAAGTCAAGACATTGTGCATGTGCAGTTCAGGTGCTTTTGAGGGCATCTCTGTATGCATATTCAGTTTTCATGATTGCCTGTAAAAATATCCTCTTGCCAGAAATGAGTTTTTGAAGGCTTGATAATTAGCCAGGATCATCGTATATATACTTATAGACCAAGTATTCAAGCATTGGTATTTGAGAGATTCAAGCACAGGCAAAAGGATTTGTGAAGCTCTGCTGCTTGCAACTCTACCATGCACATACAACCTTGGTCCCTCAAACTCCAACTGATTGTTGTCCAGCTTGAACCACCTTGTAAAGTAACTGATACAACAACAAAATCGCATTTGAGGTGATACTAGGGTCATCCTGAACGCATAATAAGGCTGGATAATTGACTTCTTGGTCACCAAAATTTCACATTTCGATCAAGTACCTTCAGCATCCATACTGTTACTCATCATATCCTTCATCATACTCTCTACGTATTGCATAGACTTTCTGGGGCTTATCACATATTCGTCACAGCAGTCACTGTGGTGACATGTATTGTGTGTTTTCATGTCAACCCAGGTGGAGGGAAACTCTAATCACGAACACCTGCAACGCAATTAGGTAGTTGAATCATCATAACAACTTGATTCAAAAAACCAAGGGCGGCAAATTACCACAATACACTCCTTAATTATTTGTTTCATGTCACATTCGCGAGTTTCCTCGTCCAAAGTTATCCTTCCATACATTGCAACAATTTAGGTTCACTATATACTTCTTCCATACATGAATCCTACCCGTACAGCTTTCTCAACTATCAACTGAACATTCATTTCAGGGCATCTGCAGTTCAAATCCTTTTCATTTGCATATCCCTGTAATATTGCTATTTGTGATTGTTTGGGGTCCCCGTGAGGGGAGGGTTGAGCCTGCCAAGGAAGTAGTGCAATACCAAGGCGACTCGCGTGGGTCCTGATAGCAAGCTACCGGATGGACCCACACCCAAGAAAAATTAGATTAATATCATGAGACTCGATGAGCCTCGTATCAGATATTAAACTGATAAGAACAGATACTACACTTGATCTTAGCCAAAAGGCCGAGAAAGGTATACCTCACATCTGCTATTCCTCCCTGTTTTGTATCTCTCCGAAGCCGTTACCGCTTACAGACCATATGGGACATTGCATCGAGTTGCTTCTCCTCGCCTCCTAGTGCTCTTCTCCTTTCTTCCTCCGCTGCAGGATTCATGCCCTCGCTTTCCTTCCTTACTTCGGGTCTTGATGTCTCTCCGAATTCTTGTCACCAGCGGCCGGGGAGATTGTTGGGCATAATCGGTCAACATCCTAGTGTTTCCGAGTGCAACCGGTTGCATGTTGACATCGTTCAGTTTTTCTTCAATGATTTGAGGTATATTCCACAGACTCCTGCAAAATGATCGGTCAGTTTCCTCAAGTCTTGAACTTCAACCGGCGATTTCTCAAACTCAACCAGTAGATCATCTGTAAGTAGCGGCCAGTTCTTCCCTGTCATTGCTTGTCACCCTTGTCCACACATCTCCCAAGTTGGGTATGTGTCCCTGTTGTAAACATTTCCAACTGCACAAACAAACTTGGTCGTTGGATTGGATCATGATTCGTCTCCTCTGCTTAAAATTTCCTAATCTTGAAGATTGTCATTTCAAGTTTGAAATCATAGGCTTACAACATGCAAAAGTTTGAAGAAGTTGCGTTGAACATTCTTTTTTCTCTTCAAGCGATCACATCCACCCTCCAAATTGTGTTTACAGTTGAACGTAGCTCGGGGTCTAGTTGCACTGGGTGTGTCCAAGCCAAAATCAATGACCGAACTAGTCTAGTTAGCCAACAAGTAGCCGCACATAGGGGGTCGGATTGGAGCTTAACTATGGAGTTTGATGGTGTTGTGTTCCTCCCGGATAACGGAGAGAAGAAGGATATCACGCCAATACTATCAAACTATATCTACATGTTATAATTTAGAACATGTAAACATCACCTTAAATACATTCATCTTGAGCATTCGTGATGAACCATTTAACTCTAAATAACATGACTAGAATGAAAACTTTCAAACTTGGTATGTTATGGAACATAACTAAATATGTGATATTATTCGTGAAACGATTCCCAATAATATAGAGATCCCAACGATTTTCATCTCGGTCAAGGTGAACTTATGTGCGTATTACTAGGATTCAAGTAAACATGGACAAAAGACTTGTCCAGGATTACTAATGCATTGGAGAGTGTTCTTTGCACATTTGAGATATGCACATTATAAAACAAATTATTTGGAGGAAGAAACAAAAAGAATATAATGAAATTCCCAATTATACATACTTTGAGAAGCAATATGTTTGAATATTCCCAAGCTAGATGTGCATTTTTGACAAATAACACAATGTACATGCAACTAAAGTGTACTACAATGAGATTTGTAGTTTACATCTAGGACTGGTTGTTGTCATTTCTATCATAGAACTACACACATAAAATTACATTATGTCCATAATTCATGAATAAGTCTATATTTACTTTAAATATACTTATAATGCGTAGGAATTGTCTAATAAACATTCAATCAAGGGAATGTAATAGATGTGCAAACTTGAAGGAACTTCATCTTGTTGGAGGTGAAATTTCATGCCATGACTCCTTTGCCAAATATTTCTTATCTAGAATTGATTATGAAAATAGACAAAACCATGTGCAATGTCAATATAAGGAAATGTCCTAGTACCTCATCTCTATCCGAGATGAAATCTTTAAAGATGGATATAAAATTCAATCCAAGTTGTTCAGTCAATTCACATAGGTAGAAGTGCAAGTGCAAATACGTTATATAAAAAAAATCACATCAACGAATAGAACAGTAATCATACCTATTTACCAATCATATCCATCACCCATCATCACAACACAACACCCTAGCAAACTTCTCATGGCCGCAATTGTTGCACATCCGTAGTACCACTAACAATGTCACCATCCAATAAGTCCAACCATATACTAATATTCTTGGAAACAATGACATAGATGAATTAGCTAAAAGAGGCTTAACTAGCATTACCATTACTCACATTGCCATTCCACCTCATTGGACATCAAATCCCTTGTTGGCCTACCTCTACTCCCTATATATCTACTGGACATGATGTAATCTATATATAGCCTAAGATGTAATATCGAAAAGGAACACCTTAGATATATAGTTCCCCTTTGCTACAAACACATACTCATATGTGGCCAAATGGTCAAATACAAATGTACACAAAGAATGGTATAATCTTATTTGGAACCCCAAACAAACATTTGATGCCCAAATAACTCAAGCACTGAAATTATATGAAGATAAATTGGCACTTCCTGTAACCAACAATTTCTCAACTCCACCCTTTTCTCCATTTTATTATTTATGTTGTCTCAACCAAAATGAAAATTTCCTCCACCTCTTTTCTTGTTGTATAAAGAGCCACATCAACAATCTACTCACCAACTGTCATTATAAAGCAGTATGTGCCATTGCTAACACACTACTAGCTCACCCCACCACAAGGCATTTATGTTGATTCATTCATGCATGTATGCAAAGTCATTTAGGACTCAAAAATTACACCTCCATCATGGCTCCACCCGTACACATGCTACCTTTTTAGATGTAAATGCCTTGCAAAATTTAGACCATATACTTTTGCATCATAGATAAATCCTTAATGGATAGCCCACCCTATTCTCCTTCGCCTCAATTAAAATTCGATTCATCGAATTTACTACTGAAATGTTAGATCCTCAACAACGGCTCTTCGACTTGAAGACATGGATTTTGAGGGGGGGGGGGGGAATGGGCATGAATAACCCTTTGGATTTTTAGATTGTAATAATTGAAGGAAGGGTTGCACAAGAAAATGCCATGTTCTATACCCCCAAAAAGGACCTTTGACCAATTCACCTGGAAAATGACAGGAACTCTTGTGTGATCCATTAGATGGGAACGACTCAATAGTTGAGCACATCCACAAATTTTCATACCCAAGCTGCAAACCACGATAGGTTAGCCACCTTGTATTCAAGAGTATGTAAATTGTCTCACATTTCTAACCACATAGATGCAAAGAATTCCCTAAATATCAAAGAGTGTCAAATTGATGGAATTGAACGGTTAGTGTGAGCACAAAGGCCAATTTCACATGAACATCAAAAAAATGAAAATAAAAAATCATCTTTATCAAAACAAACATCATTGATGTTGCTGCAAAGTTTGCAATGGAGTGACAAGCATTAATTAGAGTCAACACCCTCACATGTGCTACCAACACAACCAAAAAACGTGACCACTTCCCACTTTGACATTTTTTTCTTCACATTCTACTCTCATCTTCAAATTGCACAACTCATGTGTGTATGGGTTGATCTCCATGTTAGTTTGATGTTTATATTTATTTTGACTGTGGATGAATGAATTATGTGAGGTTAATGTAGGGAGGAAATCATCCATCATCCATCATCCAAAAATGGGTTACTCTCCACAGACGCCACGAAACCCAAGCCTTGGTGGCCACTTCACCTGGGGTCGGTCAATCGTATAGTATAAATATAAAATACATATACTATATATATAAACATGGGTACAAAGTACGGAGACCGTATACCACGCCAGCTTCACACAGAGAGGCCACCGTTCTCGTTGCTTCCAGAACTCTCGCGCCCTCCCGCCAATCTTCGCATCCGGATACAAATCCACTCGAGGACCGCTACTCACCGCGTTGTGTGTTTCTCCCCACAATCATACAATTCTTCTTCACAAATTGTGGCTTCGGAATCCCTACAAACAATCTGGCGGAGCTCTCCAGTGCAAATTGAGTCGTCCGGAATTCTTCTGCGGTGAGGGTTTTGTTCTGTGTGGCGATGGCGTGGTACGACAAGAAGCCGGTGTATGGCGACCTGGAGACGGGGTACGGGAACACAGCGGCTTTGTATCCTGGAATCCCTGCCGACGAGAATGAGCTTCGGTGGGGTTTCATCCGTAAAGTGTATGGAATTCTGAGTTTGCAAGTGGTGCTCACCACGTTGGTTGCGGGGATGGTGGTTGTTACTCCTGCAATCACTGAATTCTTCGTTCGCAGCCCCTGGTCTCTTTTATTCATCGCATTCTTACCTCTCATATGTAAGTCTCTCTTTGAATCCCACCCCATTTCATCGCTTCAAAACAAATCCCATTCTTGAATTATTGTATATTATCATCGTCTTTTTCCCATCATATTGCATGGGTTTGGATGGTCTGTGTGTCCCGCGTCTGGAAATTTTCTAACCGCATAATCTCCTATTGGGTACTTGAAAATGATTTTCTTAATAATGAAGGTTTTTAGGCTTTCTGTGGCGAGAGGGGATTTATCGCATACGAGCGTACCTCTCATTCGTCCAAACTAAATGCCCTGAAATAGGATGCAGTCTGGAGGTCATTTATCAAAGTTTAAACACCGGAATTAGGTTCAAAGACCCTGAATTAAGTTTGGTGGAAGTCATTTTGATGCGAATCAGCCACAAATCTAGATGGGGTCGATATTGGATGGATGAGAGGTGCCCTCGTGTGCAATAATTCCCTCTCATACTACATGAATTTGGAGGGTTTACGTGTCCAGGTTCTAAGAGCATCTCCTATGGTGACTTGAAAATGATTTTATCATTAATAATTGGCTTTCTAGGGCTTTTTGGCATGCTCATCTCATCCTTACTGCCCACCGACCTTTGAGAGAGAGACAAGTATTGAAACACTTGTCAAGGTCGAAGGAGTTAAGAGAGAGTTATCTCTTTCTCAAATCGGTGGGCAATGAAGAGTTACGATTTACATGGACTTCATGAGTGAGATAAGCATCTGGTTGAAAGCCGATTATTGTCAAGAATTGAAAGCTGATAGAATTTAGAGGGTCATCTCTCTGATCAATTGTGGGCAATGAAGATTTATACATGAAAATTTTGAGATAGGCACGTGACATGAGAGCTGTTTACTATCAAGAATTGAGGGTCGAAGGAGTTTGAGGGTTATTTCTCTTTCAGTTATTGGTGGGCAATGAAGATCTATGATATACACGGGGTCCATGTGTGAGATAAGTGTGCGGCATGAAAGTCAATTATTTTCAATTTTTGAGGGTTGAAGATGTTTAGAGGTTTATCTCCTTCTCAGTAAGTGGTGGGCAATGAAATGGACCTTATGAGTGAGATAAGCGTGTGGCATGAAAGCCGACTATTGTCAAGAATTGACGGTTGAAGTTGTTTAGAGGTTTGTCTCACTCTCTCTCAACGATCGGTGGGGGCAATGACGATATAGGATATACATGGACTTTATGTGTGAGACAAGCATGCGGCTCGGAAGCCAATTATTAAGAGATTCATGTTACATTGACGATAGAAGCTGCTCTAAGGACATGGTGGTTGGTGGTAGCCGACTAATTGGATGTTTTTCTTGTATATGGCAGTGATGTGTCCACTATATTATTACCATCAACAGCATCCAGTGAACCTTATCCTTCTCGGCCTCTTTACGGTGGCCATCAGTCTCACTGTCGGCCTCTCGTGCGCGCTCACGAACGGTATGCCTCTTGCAACCTTTGTGTAACTCTGCTGACACTTGATTTCAACCCCATTTGCAAACTTGTCTACCTCATAATTCACCTCCATTGGAAGCTCTCCCTGATTTGAACCTTAGAAATGGAACAGCCCTTAGCTTCTTGCAATTGTTCTTAAAAGAAAGAAATGCAGATGGTACTAGTAAAGTTGATCCTCCTCTCCGGGTCTGTTTACTACATGAGGGTTCAATGTCTCGGAGTGTTGAAATGCATTCTTGTACTTGGAACATGAAGTATTGCACCTGGATTTGACACGTGTCTCTCCATCACATCATCGGTGACTTTGTGCTGTCAGTTGGTTTTGGAGGCTGAGTGTTTTCGCTCGTTAGGGTTTCGTGTCACAGAATGTTGAGACACTTGTCTGTACTTGTACCCTAGAGAAAGGTTATTTGCCAGAGAATTTTCATTTCTTAGCAAGCTGTAGCAAATTATTTCTGTAGTATTTGATGTATGTGATGATCTCATGACTTTGCCCTCCATGTTCCATTTGCCTTCCATGATGCATTAAGCGCACCTCCTTCTCCCGAGAAAATGTTCACATTGAGGACCAAATGTATTATGCTTCTATCATTCCCTTAGGAGTCTGTGAGCCAACTTGTACTGACACTTCATTGCTCTGGTGATGTTTGCAGGATTGATTGTGTTGGAAGCACTGATCCTGACAGCAGCAGTGGTGGTGTCGCTCACAGCGTACACATATTGGGCAGCAAAACAGGGTCACGATTTCTCTTTCTTGGGTCCCATCCTGTTCGCTAGCATTATGGTTCTCTTCTTGTTTGGCATCATTCAGGTACACGCTCAATTGAGAAGACCTACATTTTTTAGCTTGCAATGTCTTCCAGCTTTGAAATTCAGATTGCCTCTATTTTATTTGTCAATGCTGTACCAGGGTTTGTTTGTAGAAATCTGTTGGAGAAGATACTCCTTGTCCAAACATTTTGGGCATAACATGATTCTTATCAATGTAGAAATCCATGTTGTTTCACACCGAAATTGAAGCTCAGAAATATGCCACTTACATTGAACTGACAAGAATGAATTTGTCTTGGTGGTTGTGTCATCAGGCCTTCTTCCCACTTGGACCCCTCTCACAGATGATCTATGGTGGACTCGCTGCAATCATATTCAGTGGCTACATTGTCTACGACACTGACAACCTCATCAAGCGCTACTCATATGATGAGTACATTTGGGCGTCAGTGGCGCTGTACCTTGATGTTGTCAACTTGTTCATGGCCATCCTGCAAATCCTCAGGAGTTTCCAATCAAATAACTAGGTTAAACCCTGTGCTGGCAGTGCAATGAGTAGCTGGGTTATTGACACTCTAAGCGGACATTGTAAATGCAGAGATCAGCAGATTTTGTACCAGTTTGTAGATGCATAGGAGTAGTGGTTCATGCAGTTTGACTGTACCATAGGTTGTACAAACCATATCAACACCAATTTCCACATTGAATTTGCAATGTGTGATGGTTTTGGGTGCTCTATTTAATGAATTGTGCAGTATTCTTGTTTAACAACAGTAGTGCATCATGATTTGTTTGTGCCTGTCAGTTTACATGGTTTGGCAGTGCATTTTCTGGGAGAGAGGTTCCAGGAAATTATTGTACCTCTCATTTATCCAACATAAAAAATTGACTCCAATAGGTTTGGTGCCAATTCTTTTCAAATGATCTTGAGTAGACTAAGCCGGTCCACATGGGGTCCTAAGTCCCAACTGTTTGAGCCTCAAGAAACCTCTAAAATATAGTTAATTATCATTAAAGTCGGATCTTGATTATTTTATGCAAAAATCTTCATGGGATTTGTGTTGGGAGTTTGGGTCTAGCTTTCTACTCAACCTAACTCTCAACACAAGTTTTGAGCCTCACCTCCAAAAAGTATTGCCATGTGGGCATCCATGTCATACTTTAGAGTTAGGACTTGGGACCTTGTGTGAAGTGGTAAGTCCCAACTTCTATGCTCTCAATGGCTAATAGTGCATGCATTGACCTCAAGGGACTTGGGACTTACAATTTGTGACCTCATGTGAACCGGCCCTAAGTTGGGGTCTTAAAGCTGACTTTGGTGTCAAATCCACTAACAAAAGTAATTTTTAGGTTGTATTTCAGGGTCTTTTTATGTTGAATTAATGAGAGATACGCTTGAATACAATGATTCCCTCTCTCCCATTTTCTGTCCGTAGACATGTGAATTGAATTGAGTGAAAGCAAATCATAAATCTCTCAATCTGGTATATGAAAACATTGAATTGCAACTTTCTTAAATTGATATACATAGATGGTGTAATGATTAAATGTGAAGGACACAAAGTTATTCCAATTTCTATGATGTAGTTGAAAATGAGACACATTTTGTGTTGGAATGTCCCCATATAACCCAATTAGAGATAAGTTCCGATCACTATCTAACAATGTAGTTCCAGGGAGCCTCAAGTCTTCTTTTCAATTGGACCATCAAGTTGATATTATCCTCTATCTCATGGAGACTAGCACACTCCACCACTTGAAAAAATTAACTAGTTTGAAACCATCTTCTTGTACTATCAATCCCATTAGCCTTTACGGCTTCCTGGACTTTTAAATCAATTTCATTTCCTGTCAATTTCAAACTACAAAGGTGGGTTTACATTGACTAGGGTCGAAGACTAAAGAAACTCCTCCACAAGAGTGTTTGGAAATAAACGTAAAGTGCTACAAGATCCTACCCCCGCTCCTTTCCGTCAACTGTACTTAAAAGTGATGGGTTAACTTACTGTTACGTTACCATGCCCAGCAACATACAAATTGGTGGGAGACGACGTGCCATATCCAAAAGCATCTGTACCTGGAAATGATGTGGGGAGGTGAGTTGAAGTACTAAGAAATGACTCCGATGTTGCCAAAAGTGAGAATTAGGGTGTTCAAGTTAGTTTGATTCTCTGTAGTCCCAAAACAAGCATCACGAGAAATAGAGGAATTTTGAAGATTACTGATACCTTGAATGGATGTGGACACGCTAACCTGCATCAAATCTCTCCAATCTCTCCCAAGGGCAAACCCCGGAACGTTTTCACCCAAATACTTCCACTATGATTGGGTGGACCAGAGCAGTAATGGTGCACAGGAAATCAGAGTTCCCCGGACCTTTGGATTTGAGCCAGCCAAATACAAGGTCCAAAGTACACCGATCAAGTGTTTCAACCAGTTCTAACCTCAGAGTCACCAGTCATTGCAAAGGATTACTCTACTCCTTGGTTGCAGGAGCCCCCAAGAAATTGAACATAAGACGGAGGAGGTAGATAAGCACTTTCTCTAACAGGAACTCTTGCACTGCAGAGGTGGTTAGATCAAATATAGAAGAGGTACATGAAAAACGAGAAATAACCGAAGACATGAATACACAACAATGACACCCACCACTTTCAGTCCGGACAATTTTCTTAAGGTTTTCACTTATAAGATGTACAAACTGCACCTTGTCAAGGAAACATGTTGGCTGTGCACCAGAGCCCCTGGCCTGGTATTCATTCCAAGGGTCACAGGCAGCTGCAGATGACCAGTCAAAGTCTATGGTACATTGAAAGAATGGGGGCCGCAAGGTTCAGGGCACCCATCAAAAAGAATGTGTTGCGTGATGCACTAAAACTATGTGGTCCAAGTCGAAAAATATTCTGATTCAATTTCTCCTTTGTTGATCCACCATTTCGTCAGATGGTAGCAGCAGCAGCTGCACACGTGTAAGTCGATCTTCGAAACCCTGTCAGCCCACACTCTAGCATACTCTGCCTTTCACCCTTTTCTCCTCATTTGTCCTCGTTAGACAGATGGTGTGGGCTTTTCAACCAGAATTGTAATATCCGTCCAGAACCAAACCTCTTGATTCCGCTTCTTGTATAGTTCGTTACGTTTACTGTTTCTTCCCTTGGTCACCTCGTCATTAACAGGTCTAGCAAATTTTCATGAGAGTGTCTGAGGGGGGCTCTGTTCTGACACTTGTGTAGGCCATCAGAGGCTCACGCTGTGAACTGCGATCTACAATAGCAGAGACCTCTTTTACAGCCCACCACAGGAAGGGAGTTGCCATGGCAGTGTAGCCAGCAATGGATAAAGCTCGCACTATGCCATTCTTGTAGAAAGGATATGCCAAAACTAAGAGGGCTCCTACACCCCCGATCCAAGGAGTCAATAGTGGTAGAACAGGAAGTTGGAAGGTGATAATCACTACAATTAGCAGAGAAAGAGATCCTAGAAGAAAAATACCCCAACCCATGAAAGGGTGCACAGTTGTTGGAATAATGAAGAAAGGGAGAATGAAACTTCCAACAGTCACGAGAAGAATTAAAAATTTCATGGTCAAGGGGTGACACAGAGGTCCATGATCCACACAAGGTCCCCGACCAAAACATGACTTCAATACGTGAGGCTTCTCCATGGCTGGCGCACACCGCATCCGAATAATAATGGCCAATAACATGGTCGAAATGAAAAACAAGGCTTCTGCAATCACGACAGGAGTCTCCATTCCATATCTGCAAAACATGCATCAGCTTCAATATTGATACAGACAGATTGAGATAAAAGACAATATACCTCTGAATGCGACACTCCTATCTACATTTGGTTAAGCAGTGCACAACTCCAACCATTGGGCAGTACATAAAAAAATCCTAACCGTAACACCAATGTTGCACACAAAGGGTGGTCATCGTCAAAAATGAATAATCCTTACAAGTGTTTTTAGTGCATAGTGGATGGAAACCAGAGATAGAACCAATCTATTTAGTGAATTTGCCAAGAAGTTACTAACCCAATGGTAGCCACACGCTTTTCATGCCATGACAGTCCCAACGGCAAAGTTGGCCACGACCACCAATACCATGGCTTCAACATCGGAACACTAGGGAAAGTGATAACACTGTTGGGGCCACATGGAACACTCCATCTCAGCTTCAAGTCTGGGGTGAAGACATTAGTAAGGTCAGCATGAGTAGGTCAGCAATCTCGAGAGCAGTTTGTAATTGTTTTCATGTACAAGGCAAATGTCACTGACACCTCTTTTTTTTATAACAAAGCTGTGGGCAGGAAATTGTCACCTGTACCTATAGAGTGCCTCACATTAAGACAGAAATGTTCCCAAGCATTCATACAAAAGAAAGATAGACACACAATCGAGAAGACTCTTAGTGATAAAGAGATTCGAGTACAAACTGGGGACACATCAAGAGAGAAACCAAACTCAGGAGGACGCATTCAGATGATATACTTACAGAAGTAAGAGGCATCCATTTGATATCCTAGAGGAAGTCTGAAGAAGCCATCTAATTTTGAGCCGTCGCTGGGAGGATGGAACATTGGTCGATCAAGGAGGTCGCTAAAATGATTAGTCAAGAAGCCTTGATCTGCTCCATCTTTGTTTTCCTTCCCAGAATTTATGTCATGCATCATGATGTTGAAAGTGTTATTGGATGGCTGCAGACAATCAATTACAAGAATGAGTGAAGCAAAACCAACACCACTGTGTTATCTTGAAAATATATCAACGATAGTTATAAAGTACTGAAATTCTAATAGACAAACAGAAGTAGCAAGAAGCAACTCGCCCAATCAGGAGCACTATTCTCGACCAAATGTACTCGATAAAAACTCTTGCACAATAGAAATTATAATGTAATTTACCTCCAGAACAAAAAGTCCCGTGTGGAAAATACAAGGATTGATGAAAGCAGCACAAAATTGGCCGCACTGAAAGAGCTCGTCAGGTCTTCGAAGAAATAGATTGTCGACGTCGAGCATAACAACGCGTTGATATTCTGTCAACTTCCAGGCATAGATTTTGTTCAATGTAAACATAAAACGCATATCAAAATTCTTTTGGTTTCTGTACGGATTGGGAATATCGCTGACGACCTTCACCTTCACACCCTCGTCATTTCTGCAATACAATGCAAGGACAAAATTTCCATTAAAATTCATGGAGGCCATTAAATATAGGTGTCCGAATTTGCCTCAACCGAATGCAATAGCAACCCAATTCTTCAATACACGCTACATCAGCCAATAAGCTCGATGTCAATCATTAATTGCAAAAAAAACTCTTAGACCATTACTACCTGATACACAAATCTTACAGCAATTAAACATGCAAGAATGAATCCAACAAATTTCGAGCATTGACTAATTAACAGAAGGAATAATGTCCGAATCATCCAAAGCTCCTCTGGCTGACCATATCAAGAGACTTCATATACTGGAGGCATACAACGCAAGCTTCAACATCAAATGGAGCTGTTGATCGATTTTCTTGAATACTCGTCAATCAAGAGATATAGCTCTCACTCGCTCACCTTAGAACCTGACAATTCGAGATAGAGGCTTTTAAATGTGTGTCTCGAGAAAAATACGCGGTTTTCTCCGATGGGAAATTTGACATTCCTCTTTCTTGGACCCTAGCCTTGCACTTCCGTTTCTCCTTAAAAGAACTAAGGACCTTCACGAATACTTGATGCGCTTAGAACTGGATCTCTTTAGAATCTAACATTTGGAGATACAAGCTTCTAAATGTGTGTTGAGACAAGAGTTCAAGGTTCCTCTAAAAGGAAAATTCGCCATTCTCCCTTGGCCCTATCCTTGCACTTCCGTTTCTCCTTGCAACAGCCAAAAGCGCTCACAAACTCTTGATTCCCTCCGGAATGGAGATCTTTCACACTCGCTGATATCTTGCGCAACCAAGACAGAGTTTGAACCGGTGAAGAATTTCAAAAGTAGAAGACAGAGTCGCATAATTCAAGAGTTGATTGGAATGTCTTACAGTGTCTTCTGCCATTGATCGGGAACGTTCGCAGAAGCGATGACCACGAGATCTGCATCGACTTGTAAGCGCACAAGCGACTGCAACATGACTCGTGCAGCGATGTAAAACTCATAGTCGCGGGGTGTCCCCATGTACAGCATGGTCGCGTACGCATTCGTCTTTGGCGTTGATTTTGAAGGTGCCAGGACAGCTTCTGACGACAATGCGCTTGCGAAAACCATAAGCGCCAGCGCTACAAAATTCCGTAGCGTCATTTGAGCGTTTACTGTAGGTCTTCGGTTACCAGCCATCATTGCTAAAGAAAAGCCTTCGGATCGAAACAATAAGCGTCCGTCTTCGTACACTCTTTACAGCACAATGATGAAGGCTTTGGACTTGAGATTCTTCAAGAAATCCCGTATTGTCAATGCGAGCTAAGAGACAGAGCAGATACAAAGGTAGTAGTTGACGTTGCCTTCACTCTTAGACTAGGACGGTATAAATTTAACAAGCGACCAGATTTATTGTTTTAATAAATGTCGGTTGTATTACTATTGTAGGCTCAAACTAAGGCGGGACACCGAGATCGTAGATACCACGACACCCACGCTCAGCGTCTAACACCGGCCAGCCCCTGCTCAGTCGAAATGAAAAAAACTCCCGGCAAATAAAAATAAAAACGCTTACAGCGGTGAGAACCGCATCGCATTGCCGTGATCAAGATGGCCGTCGCCAAGGACCGACGGATGAAAAGAACTTAATCAGAAACTAACAATCCACTACAAGATCTTGCAGCTTGCGAGAAAGGTCAAGTAAAATGAAGCCACAACAGAGCCATGTGAGAATGGAAACTATCCCAGGATTCGAACCACACGCTATGAAGTTCAAACTCCCGAGGATAGTGACTAAAATCGGGAAAAATCAGGTCCAATATTAATTCCAGTACACTTAATAAGAAGCAAATAGTCCGCGACAAGATCTTGCACGTTGTGAGCAAGATCAAGGAAGCTGAAGCCACAACACCGCCATATGAGAATAGTTCAAGAATAGAAACTATCCAACAACTCCAAACTACAAGCTATCAGGTTCAAACTCCAGAGGGCGGTGACTAAAATCGGGCAAAATCAGGCCCAAAACTAGTAATCCTGTAAACACAGCTCTGGGATGTTAAAATCGGGGCTCTCAATCACTAGACGACCGCTGGCAAGCACGCATTTATCGAATGACGGCAAGGTTCGCAAGAGGCAGAGAGAAACAGGGGACGACCGCCGATGCACCGGCAATACGCCGAACGTGACTTTGTGAAACCTACACCAAACGAGTTGGAAAAAAATCCAGATTATGCAGAACAACTCTGCACTCGACCAGAAGGCATCCACACTGCTCCAAATGCAAGTGGGCTTGCAATAGTCGTAGTTGTCGCCGTGTGGAACTCGAACGAGGAGGAGACTCGGAGAAGAGTGGAGAAGAGTAGAAGCGGAAGCGCCATGCCCGAGGAGCGGGCAGAGGAAACAATTTGTTTTTAATCTGCACGGGCACCCGTTCAGCAGACCCAACATGGATATAAGTTCGCGGAAATTCCCCACATGTACACCATCTTTAGATTCGGGTAATAACGGGTCACTCATCCAAGAGCAGAAGGGTTATCAGAACTCGTCACAATTATTCATCCATCTAGGCATATCATTCGTCATTTCTAATATGATGTTCACGAGTTTTCCGATTCCTCTCGGAGAGTGAAAGTATTGTCGGATATTCACATAACCAAACAGTTCATGGACAGAATTTGGGAAATTGTGGATGAGATTCTGCTTCTGTGGATGAAATCTAGTGACGAGTTCTCATAACCCCCCTTGATCTTGGATGACATACCAGTTATGATGAGGAGGGGACTTGGAGAAAGAGAGAAGTGGAGAAGGAACGGGCAGAGAATGGAAAGTTTTCGTACGCGGGCACCCTAGCGGCAGACCATACCAACGAGGGGATAAGTTCGTGGATATTCCCCACATGTAGCCGCTTTGTAGATTTTGTCGTGTTCAGAAATCAAATCTTCCACTCAAGTGGATCACATGTCGGACACTCAAGTCAAGTTGTACTTGGAAAACCCTGTCCAGTTGAAACTGGGTAGGCCGCGCAGCTTTAGGAGGGCCACCGGAAATAGGGTGTGTTGTCCACGGAAATAGGGTGCTGCACCCAAATTCAAACCTCTCTGAGATTCCAACCACCTCCATGATTCGACCAAAATGGTCATCAATATTAATTATGATGGGATCGGGTTTGAATTCCACAACATGTGTTAGTAGCTTATTAACGTAAGTGGGTGTGTTTTCGGATCATTTTTCATGTTCACCAACTTCTACCGATTAGATTTGCACAATAAAAACTCATGTTGCATTAGCAAATCTACAATGAAACATGTGCAAAAAATATAACAAAAAATAACAAATTAAAAATTAAACATTAAAACAAAACAAAACAAAAAAAGATTGAGGATCAAGTCTCCTCTGATTCAGTGATGATTATCGGAAATGCATGTTTGTTGATTTCTTAATTTGATACATAGGTCCTTTCCATTGTGATCACTATTGAGGAGTGTAGAGTAGTGATTAATATTTGAAGATGTAGTCCAATTTCTTTTAAACACGTGTGTTTTATGGTGTTTGCTCTTGATCCCCACCAAACCATATACGAATCAAAATGTAGAGATCCGATCAAGAAACCAAGCCACTTAAGACCCATCTACCTTAACCCTTGTTGATGTATGATCTAAAAATGGTTGTAACGCATGATGAGTATCCAAAAGTCTGCCAATGTACATGTATCCAAAAGAACATCATTAAAAGATTATCTATGACTTTCATTCAAGATTTCTGAGGATATTCTTCTTGAATCCGAAAATAATAGGTTCAATTCTTATGAGTTTCATTTTGATGTACTATTGTGCTCGTGTGGATTGGCCCATATGGAAGAGAGACTACATATATTGTGTATGAACTGTTATAAATGTATTTATATATTTATATTATCTAAAAATGCGTAATTTACGGTGAAATGCACGTGGCGGGGGTTGAACATTGTGTAACTTATAGAGAGTTGCATGATTTTTTCATAAGATTGTGCAACTTGGTTCTAAACTTAATGTCAATTTTTGGACATAGCCATCACAACAAGTCGCTTGTTTGTTATTGAAACTTTACGAATGTTGGAATTCAAATAACGTCTGTACCTTTACCATGTTGTTAATTTCTTTATATCGGAGGATACCGTATCTTCGTGAGCTTATCTCCAAGTCACGTTCCGTGGGTGTCAAGAAGTGTACCTTGCTTAAACAAAAAGTTTGATGTGGCATATGTACACACATGTCAAATTCAACTTCTACATCTATTGTCAAAATCAGTCAATGACATTGGTACACATTCAAATATTGTATGTGTGAGAAGTTCAAATCCATAACAATGTTATGTGGGACTAACAGTGTGCCACGGAATACTCCTTGCATTCATACTAAATGTGAAGAATATCCGGGAATTCTCTGTGGAATATTATCAATCCTATTGAACATTGTTATGGATATGAATATTGTTATGTCAAGCTCCAAAAGCGTTGAGGGTTTAAGACATTGTTCACATATAATAAGCTTGTTGTTCAAAATGGGAAGCAAGAAGGGATTCTTGTGAACAAAATCACCTCCCACATATATGTATATAGTAAAAACTTACTCCATGTAACTCACAATTAATGAATCTCAAGTGCATCTCACATAGAATAATCATGGGTCTTTGAAGCTAATTCCAACATCCAATTTATTCGATAAAAGTAACTTCATGACACTCGCAATATATGTCAAATGTGAGACACAATCACATGCTATAAAGGAATTGACTTTCATCTTCGTGAAACAAAGTATGATTATGTGAAATTAAGGATTGGTTCTCATGGGGTCTCAAGTCTCAAGTCCCAACACGGAGGCAAAGTTCAAACTCTTGAGCCTCAAGAAATCATTAAAATATTGCTAATAATTATCATTAATTTTGAATCTTGATTATCTTGCGCAAAAATTCTCGTGGGAATTAGTGTTGAGAGTTGAGTCTAGCTTTTTTGCTTGACCCAACTGTCAACACAAGTCCCAAACCTCACCTCCAAACAGTGTTACCATGTAGACATTCATGTCATACTTGAGACTTAAGACTCGATCGGGACCCGTGTGAAGTGGTAAAGTGCCAACTTCCATGCTCTCAAGAGCTGAGATTGCACAAAGTGACCTCAAGTGACTTGAGAAGTTGAGACCCATGTGAACCGGCCCTCACCATGCCCGCCTCCCCCCCCCCCTCCTTTAACACCAATTTATCATTATTGCATTTATTATGAGGAATTATTTAAAGGGTAATAATGATATATCCATAGCCGCCAATGAGACTCATCAGCTCCACAAACATGCTCATGAATGCAGCACCTTAAATGATCAAGACTGTCAGGCTGGAAAAACAATTTTTGACGAATCACACTCGCCACCCACATCCATTGTCAGTCGTTAGCCTCTCATTGCCAAACCCCTAGGCAACAACATCACCTTCCAATTCAATTACCCAAACGGGGCGTGCTTCCCCGGACATGGCCTACCAGGATGTTCTTAATGAATTCGATTCAACCTGGGGAGTCAAAGGCCTTATTGTGATCCAGAGTAACTTAGTTGTCACTTGAAAGGTTAGGCCGCAAATGGGCATTGTTTCTTGATCTCCACTTAGGCTGCGCTGGATCGCCCATGTTTGGTTGTATTTTGGTTATTCTCTTGCAATAGATTTTTCAATTTGTCCCAAAAACAAACAAACAAACAAGGTGTGCTTCACAGGGGAGGAGAATTAGGGCCGGTACACAAGAGGTCCCAAGTTGCAAGTCACTTGAGGTCAATATGTGTAATCTCAACCGTTGAGCATACGGAACTTGGGACTTACCGCTTCACATGGGTCCCAGGTCCTAGGTCCCAAGTGTGACATGGATGCCTCCATGGCAACATTGTTTGGAGGTGAGACTTGGGACTTGTGTTGAGAGTTGGGTTGAGCAAAAAGCTAGACCCGACTCTTAACACAAATCTCGCAATTTTTTTGAATAAAATAATCAAGATCTGGCTTTGACGATAATCGGCCATATTTGAATGGTTTCTTGAGGCTCAAAAGTTGGGACTTTGCCTCCATGTTGGGACTTGCTAACATGAGTGGGACTTAGGACTTGGGAGCCCACGTTAACCAATCTTCAGACACCCACCTCTTTGAGTTGGGCCCCCACCAACATTGCACACTTAAATAAGTGAATTAGGCCCTCACTACATAACATTATCAAAAATGTAGCAGCATGTAATTTTTTTTTCAAAGATGATTTGACTTGAGAACTAGCATCAGGAGCCCCACATGAGTCTAGAGGGATCCATTTGAGACAACCAACCAATTTATATCCGGGGATGGGTTTTTCACTAGACCCATTTTTATCTCGGTAATGTTAGTGGGGGCCTGACTCAAAGAGGTGGTGTCTAGCCCTGGCCATAAAGGAAATGGACTCGGCAAAGAAACTTCCATGGTTAATTTGGTGTCAATTGTACATAACATTACTCGTGCTAGCATTACCACTCCCTCTATTACATAGTGACCCAATGATCATGTCCAACCAACCCTACCAACGAAGGTTGGCTAACCCGGACATATCTATATTCAAAACAAACTTTGGTTTGGTACAACCAAACCCCAGCTAGTGGGGTTCCCTTCTTAAATGTCAAACCATATTCCTATTCAACATTATTTTTTTTGCAAGGGTGACCCAACATATAAGCAAGGTATTGGATTTAACCAAAAAGTCACCAAAAAGGGAAGAAGAGAGGATTGCAATGCCCTATTTTCAAGGCCAATTCTTGGGTTGTGTCAAATGGTGTCCACAAAAGTGGGTCTCAACACGGACTTGATCTATTCCGAGTATGAAAAAACCTTTGGCCCCATGTATGTTGTTACATCAAGCTTGCCGCAATAAGCAACCTCTCGTTTCTCACACGATAACTTTGACTTTGCCTTTGAAGTCACCTCCTAAGTCCTTACATGAGTGTTGCTCTAAAGTTTAATCCTAGTTGCTTACTCGTTGATCCTCCTCCTCATCGATGGTAAATCTCCAACATTCTTATCCTCAAATCCTTCTAAAAAAAACTTAGAATAGCATCAATAAAAAAACATGAACAAATTATTTGATAAAGGTTGTCACAACACTCTAGGAATTGGGTACGCTTAGTTGGAGAACAAGTGAAACCAACCTTAAACCTATTGCAGCCAACGATGGAATTGGTGTAGATATCATCCCACATGACATTTGGACGTTGCACTTGGTTCTTCACAATGTTAACACAATGAATTCCAGACCTTCATCGATTCTACATGACCGTTTATGATGAACTCGAAATGAGATTGAATTTGAATGAAGTAGATGGATTAGGGTTCAAGTAGGTGGACGTGTATTTCAAGCACATCATTAGCAATCACCGACTCTTGTATATGATTGCAACATATTAAATTTCCTCCATTTTGGAGCATATTTGTTACCTTCTATCATTCTTGCATTATGCCCTTCATTGTAATGTGAGTGCACACATGTTCAATTTTGGTTGTTTAGGGGCCTTGTTGATTTTTTGGGTTGTGTGATTCAAACCCCTGAACTCCATTCCAAAATGTTGATTTTTTTTCACTATGATGATTTTTTTGGGTGTGTGCTTCATAACCAATGATTTTTTTTTTTTTTTTTTTTTTTTCATATAAACTTGCTTTGCATCTATGCTTGTTTGTTTGGGTGTGCACTTCAAACCAATGATCTCCATTCTAAGAGAGTAAGTCCTTGCCATAACTTCCACAAGTTCATGTATGTGCAAAAGGTTTCTTCTCCGTGTCCTTACCACATGTGACAGAGGTGAAGCATTTTGCATCATCTCCCATAGGCACCCAAATCCCTGATGAGTTGGTAGGAACCATGAATGATCCATCAATTGTGTACATACATGGCTTGCCTAATTGCCTTTTTGTGGAAAACACTTGGCCTATCCTTATGGGCATGTTTCATGATGGTGTCAATAAGGAGTTGGAAGCTCAACTTCATTTCCAAACTTATCAAACCTTGTTTTCCATTCATAGAACTTGGAGGTTCCATGTGGCATCTTCCCTCGAGTACACCCCTTGTCACCATTCTCTAGATTGTAAGGTGAAGATAGGTTGTGGACAAAGAGGAAACATTTTATGCACAAATTCATTTGTCATATGTTTTGGTTAGCGAGGGAGTTCTAAAGAAGACATAATCCTCAAAGACATCATGTCCTCTCATGTCGTGCTTGCTTCATTTGCCTTGCTAACAAGGGCTCAATTTAGGGAGTTGTTTGGGGGATAACTAATGCAAGGAGAGGAATATGTACACCATCAATTGACCCTTTATTGACACCTACTTACTACATACCTCCTATTGCATTGGGCTCACGACTTCACCCGAACATATATGTCTTACAAGTATATGGATGTACTGGATAGAGTACATGTGGTGCGGTAATTATGTGTTGCTTGAAGGCCCTTCCAAACTGTAGAATGGCATGGGTTCATATCCATCTCATCTGAGATACTCGTGGCATTTGAGTGTGGACCTCAATATGTCCAATCATTGGATTATGATGATGTTCTTATCTTGGAGAGTCTCTCAATACATGAGGATTGTAGAGTGGTTGGGTGATAACCAAAAGATCATTGAACTTCTAAATCTACTCATCATTGGTGCCGTAGTCTTCATCCAAATCAAATCGATCCATGTCTACATTAATGGACTAAACCCTAGTCAATCAACATAATGAAATCTAATCAAATAAACCCTAAACCCCGATCGGGGAATCAACCCAATCAAGCAATCCCGCTCGGAAGGCAACCCTACACCCTAATGCAAGCCAACATCTTAAACCCTCAAATTCAACGGAGTAAACTCAAATTGTTTCTATTGATATCCATGTTGTTGCAAATAACGGGCAAACATGTCAGCAGAATCAACGGCTCGCAATGGGTCGAGCATGCACTCGCCAGGAAATAGCACCGGTCCCCTCTTCCTCCCCACCCAAGGACTATTCTAACAAGCTCATACAAGGAGTTTGGTCCCAATACATACCCAGTACCTCCCCATATTCTTTTCCAGTCAACTTCATTATTCTTTGAAAATTCCCAGCACCAGAGGTGCAACACCCTAGTTGGTGTCATGGGCATGCATGACAATGGTGATAGAACACCATCGAACACAAGCGTCGTAAACTACCCCACCTTCATAACATCATTCAAACTGGTTGTGGGGAATATCCAGGAACATTCCATAGAATACCATCAGTCCCACAGAACACTCTTATGGATTTGAATAATGCTATGTTTCATCTTACCACGCACATTACATTTTTGTAAAGGTTGGTCTCAAATTTTGGCAGGCGGCCATGCCATGCCACGCCAGAAAGGGCGGCCGGGCTCTCAGATTTTTGAAGCATGTATGTTTGAATGGACTCACACTCGTGACCTGTTTGAATGGAGATAGTTTTGAGTGTTGTCATTTTTCCACAAACACGATAATGGAGCTCCCATCTGGGGTAGGTTACGAGTGGATTGGGGAAAAAGGCTATAGTTTATCTTTCTCCAGATCTACCTTGGAGATATTTATCCCCGTCAAAGGAGACTTACAACAACACACCGCCACCTGGCGATGACTGGACCACAGTTTGCCAGCAGCCAATCCCACTTACACACCTGGCACTAATGAACCTCTTCCTATTATAACGTTCGGGTGGCATTATAAGGTAGACGGACACCTTCATGTTACCTCTTGAGCAATTTAGCACGCATACAATAAGTGTAGTACAAGCGTGATATTGAAGTGGGTTTTTCACATAGAACTTTATTCAACTCTAGAACATAACAGTGTTATGTGGGACTGCCAACATTCTACAGATTATTCATGTATATTCTCCACATTCGGTGATAATGTTGTCAGCCTCGTAGAACATTGTTATGGATTTGAATAATGTTATGCAAGTATGGAAATTGAGATGTATCACAACCTTTAACCAACCGAAAATATAATAAAATACAATCACGGTTGATTGTCAGTTTTTTATATTATCGTAAATTTTCAAAGGCAATATTCTCTCCCAACCCATATTCATAGCACATGTTCGTTTTTTTTATTTAATAATTGGGAGATGAAAACTTGAGTACAATCAATGTCCTTTCAACTTACTTTTTCCATCACGTCAATTATGAAGGTTATATGTGTGACTCTTCACGGCTTTTTCCATCACGTTAGAAAAGTGACGACTACATGTGTGGAACTTCACAACTCTAGGGAAGTAGATAGTAAGAGTTTTTTTTTCCAGGGAGGGGGGGGGGGGCTATTGAAAATGTGTGTTGTCTACGATGACAAAAGTAGAAGGCATAACATTATTTAGCCTCCTTGTTGAGTTTAGTGGGTCCATGTATTTGCTAGGGTTTACTCTTGAATAATGCAGTTGAGATTGCCAAAAGTTGCATGTATATGCCATGGTTATTTTGGAATAATGAAGGTGAGGTTCCCAAACGCTACATGCATTTGCCATGGTTATTTTTGAATAATACAAGTGGGATTCCCAAATGCTACAAAGACAAGTTGAAAGTCCGGATTACCGTGAGGGGAATGGATTGGCTATAATGGGTGGAACCTCGAGACCAAGAGTGTTACCTATTGTGGTTCATTTTAAGTTTACCAAGTTGGTGTCGGGTTGTTGCTTGTGATGACAAAATCTAGCCACATGTGCATGGGCTTAACCTAACCTCGGCTTAAGCTAATATCTCAATTATTGGTAATGGGCCCATCGTATTGTTTAGTGAGGAGATGGGACTCATAGGCTGAATGATGTCATGTGATTTTGGTTCACAACACCTCCAAAAACTTGCCCCTCCCAAGTTTGTTGTTAATTTACTTTGAATTAGGGGGCCAAGCTGGCTAGAATACAACGTACCATAGTAACAATAATTCTTTGTATTTTTCATCCTTTCCTTCTTTCCCTTCTCCCATTCAAGCAGGTGTATTGAAACTTTATCTTAAGTGGAGAAGTTGGACAATGAGTGAGTCCCAACACAATATAAGGTAGGTTTGTCTTATGTGGTCATTCTTCTTAATTGAGTGCCTATGTTTGGGTGATAATGATAAGGTTTGTAGTTAAGGTTGAACACTAAAAAAGACATGTGTTATGATCATATTCGACTATGTTCTCATGATATAGACACCGTTACAAAAGAATGCAATACACCCTAACTTCCATAATATCACCCAATAATGTCACTCCCTCTCTCATATCCCAAAAATCTAGGGAGCGGATGTTCTTAGTTCAAATCTTCCTCTTGTTGTCACATTTCTTTCCCATGTATCACAAGTTTTGACATTAAATTAATCCACAAGAGAATCAAACCACGTGCTCACATGCATCACATTGTCATCATTGTCTTTAATTGTCATTATTGCAATCTTGATTTTGTGTTATTCCATAATGTCACATGCTACACTAATTCTCCATTCTCATGCATCCATGTTAACATTACATACTCTCTTAACATCATGTGCACTTTGGTTGCCACATGCATGATATTAGCAAGGTTAGAGTGTAGTCAACGCAATTCAGAGGGCCTACGTGACCAGTTGAAAGCGAAAGATAAAGTTTTTTTTATATTAATTTTTTAATTTTTTTTTATCATAACTTCTTATTGATGAATATCAACCTTAATCTTTTTCTTTTATATTGGAATGAAAAAGCTCCTTCACAAATGATGTTGAATACTACTTTACAATATCTATCTATCTATAGTCTCGTGGCTATAAGGTAGATGGGTCTTAAGTGACTCTTTTCGTATTTAGGCCCCTATAGTTGACTGGTATGTGGTTTGGTGAGGATCAAAGAGCAAACACCATAAAGACATATTGTAGTTTAGTTTTTGATTCGGTCAAACAACCAGGGAACAATCGGGGAAGACTCAAAAGGTGATCTTTGTATCATCTAGGTGTCTCAGATAAGTTTTGTTAGAGCAAATATCCGATTATCTCTCATTATTACAGGTTTAGAATGATTGAATGGGGAAATGCTCTCTTTGTCAGTGCATACAATTGTGACCGTCACTATTCTCACTTTAATTACCCGGTCAATGATTTGGCAGTGAGTTCATTGTACTAAGACCAAGTGTGGTGCTCAAGCATAGGCGCAGCCATGGTCAATAATCTTTGAGAAGTAACCCGTAACCGCTTGATTGCCAAAGTCAAGGAACCTTTGGCTTAAAGCAATAGTCTAAAATTACTTGATTAATTTTAATGTAACTTGAAAAGTCATTTTTCTCATTATGTTTGAACACACATGTAACAATTTAGTTATTGTAATCTCCTCAAGAGTATATCAAAACAAAGCTATACATAATTCTATATAATGATGGAATTCCTGCATTTGGTCATTCCAAGGACCATTCTATAATGGAGTGTACATGTTGATGCAAATCATGGCATCCTTCAAAGATACTCCAAAGGCCTTGAAATCACTTCCTCTTCATTTCCTCAGACTATTTACCATTCGCCTTCCATCTCTTCCGATTAAATTGATTGGGATCATGAACTACTCATCCTTATTCACAACGTGTAAGGTAAGACAAGTGATTCCCATATTTAGCACCCATCAGGGTCTAGCATAATTCAAATTTTCTTTGAGTAACTCAACCATTTAGACAAAAAGAAGATGGATATCTTCTGTCATAACAGGGTTCACCCACAGAATTTACTTGCTATTGTCAACTATACAATTGCAGTATTCACTACAAATCCTCTGGAATTCTCTTCACCTTTGTGGCAAATTAGATTCACTACATCTTCTCATGGCAATCTATTATCACAAAAGGTCTATCAAGTTACATTGACCCTTATATGCCCCTAGCCTCATATCTTGGTCAGTCTATAGACTTAATTCAAATAGGCCATAGCTAGCCTTTACGCCTAACTCGTTACTTCGTTCCTCAGTCCATAGCCCTTCAGTGCTCAAACATAAGTAGAGGCAGGGAAGATAATCCTTCAGCAAACATAGACTTTTGACCACACCTTATTATAGACAATTCAGGCACATGTTTTGCACAATTTCCTTTATTGAGACAATTGACCGAGTTTTAATCAAGCAGGTAATATATTCCAGATATATCATAGACCAGGGAATCACTCCCAAGGCCTCACAAAAGACAAGGTAGATTGTAAAATTAAAATTGTTCTACTTCCGGCAAAATTATGCTTCACATAGAATATTGTCATGTTCACCAAAAAACTAAGGCTCCTTCTACTTCCCTTTCTTCTCCCTTTATCCTTCCCACATATGCCTATTCCTCATGGGCACATCCTTTCACATCAAAACTTAATCCTTTTGATTCTATCTTTTCCTAACCCCTAAAGGATTGTCACTATTTTAGCACATGGTAATTGATTATCTAGTTCTTGAGTCCCCTGTTTACACTACATTTCTATTATGACTCAAAAAATCCAAAAAATTCCTACCACACACATGTTTAAAAGAGATTGGCCTACATCATCAAATATCAATAACTACTCTACACTTTATAACGAACACAATTGGAAAGACCTATGTATCCAATCAAAAAATCAACAAACATACACTTATGATAATCATAACTAAATAAAGGGAAGTTTAATTTTCAATTTGGTTTTTGCAAACGTTTCATTGTAGATTTGTTAATATGTATATCTAATCGATAGAAGTTGGAGAACATGAACATCGAACCAAACAACACCCACATAACCTAAAGCTACATTATGCCCCCCCCCCCCCCCCGGCCCACTTTTCCACAAGTAACCGGATTACTTGGGCCCAATTACCTCCAATCTATACTAAAGATGTTGTTCCGAAATCCGAATCAAAGAGTTTTGGATATGGACATCAATGTGTGCAATTAGGGTTGGCCTTGTTGCAATAGGTCGTCTCTTTACCCATGGAAATTAGCTCGGGTCAAAACCAATTCTATTAGTCACTCTTTTTGGAGTATTTTGAATATTGATTGGTTGGGCTTTAGGCAATCGTAGATTGGTTCCATATATGGTTATGACAAACATGTTTGTTTAGTATATATTGATGAAAACAACTTAAATCTGTTCACACATTGGTTAGACATGATGACAATGAGATTGAAATAAATGGAAATATTTATATAACAATAAAAGTAGTGAGCCAAAGACAATTCGCATATTTTTCAAGTCTAAAAATTGGTTGTGCAGCACTCATGGAGCTTTGTGGTTCTAGGCAGGAGTAATGATGAAGCATGCCACTTGTGAACTTGGATATTTTAACACGTTTTTTGTGGTTCTCAAATTTCGTTTGATACTTGGCCCCTTTTAACCCTCAAGAAAATGGGTTGGTGTCTATTCATTGTTGTAGCAACCATAGTGCAACAAATGTTTCTTGAATTCTATTACTATGGTAATAATTCTTCAAAATAGCGTGGAGTGTCAATAACCTAATGTGGGTCAACCTTATTGCAGGTATCACTGTACATTCCATAGATGATGGCAAAATAAACTTGTTGCATAAATATGTGTCTCTCATTCATCCATGCTAATAAGCTATAATGTTTACACCTAATATTGTGGGATGAGAGTTAGTGTGGGTAGAAAATATTGTGGGCCACAATACTTTATGTATGGTTGAAAATTAGGATGGCTAATATTAACCACTATAAGGCTGGCATTTGGCAAAGCTTGAGAATTTTTTTTTTTTGGTTGAAATAGAGGAGCTAGTACGGTATTCTTTATAATGTGTTAGCCGTTTGACCTCCTCTTTCCACCTCTCAACTTATGAGAGATTTTTAGGATCTAAAATAAGGTATGCACATGTGACCCACTATACTAATAAGCTAGTTTGGCCCACCCATTCCAATAGGACTCGATAGAATGCCGGGTTTCAATAGCCTAACACCACTTTTTGCATATGATTATTTAAACATCAAGAAAACTTGAACGACTTTGTGTTAATCCTCATAAACTTAGGGTTTGACTACTTAAGGATTAAAAATAGGAGTGACCGAAGGGAAGGTGTTATTTTAAAGCCTCGGTACCTCAATAAAGTGTGGGTTGGTGGACCTCCCACTTGCACTACAAGTTTGGGGGGGGCATGTGCTCTCGACGTGGGAGGACTGTCATTCTTTATCATCCCTAGCTCCCCTCCTTTTTGAAGTCGTGTCAATCCACATATAAATAAAAAAGGTTTATTGATGGTTAAAACAAGGAAAGATGGTTAGCGGAATTGGGAAATGAAAGAACTAAGTTAAGTTACTGAGGCCTTAAGTGGCAATTTAAGAAAATTTTGCTACTTCAAGAATGTTAATTAGCATGAAAAAGTTTCAAAATATTTCAATAAAATAGCGAATCTATACAAAGTCTACCCAAAAATTTAAAATAATCATAAATTCACGTGCAACTTATAAAAAAATCTCAAAGTCGTCTTAAGGAGAAAAACCTTGTATTGTCCTCTAGGGTGTGGGTTGGTATACTTCCCACTTGCAAAACAAGTTTAGGGGGGCATGTGTGGGACCTGCTTGAAGACTACACAAAATATGATATTTAGTGTTAGATACACTAAATACGAACACTACACTAAATATCACTAACCCTATGAAAGTAAGTAACATTAAATGTAAACTCAAACACTAAATATCATCTATGGTAATATGTGAAAGTTACATGCACGAATTTAGTGTTTTGTAGGAAAGAGGTGGCAACAAGGAAGGCGGCGGCGGCGCATTTATGTCTAACACTAATTATCAAAGAATTGAAAATTAATGTTGAGCAGAATAGGGTGGTAAAACACTAAATCTAATCAAACACTAAATATCATATTTGGTGTAGTAGACGATGATGGTGATGGAGAGATCATATCTTAAGGTCCAATTCACACATGAGATTAAATGCCCATGACCATTGTAATCTTAAGGTCTCTCATTGGTCGAAAAGGCTGAGACTCTCCAGGTTCACTTTTACACTAGAAGGTGAGGGCCAAAGAAACTTATCATGGATTAAAAAAGAAGAAGAAGTCTATATGGATTTCTACACGGCAAGCTATTGGACAATGTTTCATGGTTTCCTGGGATATGCATCAGGTCCACCTCGGGAGGTAGGCCTTATACAAATTCATGCATTTCATGTTAGTTAAAAAATTGGTACGGCCTTGGATGAGAGTTGAGGGCCCTCACAATTACATGGGTCATTGCCCTTGGTTTGTGTGTGAAGTTGGATGTAAGGGCCGGTTCACATGGGGTCCCAAGTCTCAAATCCCGCCCATGTTAGCAAATCTCAACAGGAGGCGATATCCCAACATTTGAGCCTTTAAACGATCTAAAATAAGATTTATATTCATTAAGCTTGGATCTTGATTAATTTATGCAAAACCATTTGCTGAACTTGAGTTGAGTGTTGGGTCTAGCTTTTTGCTCAACCCAACTCTAAACACAAGTCACAAGCCTCCCCTTCAAAAACTAATGCCATGTAGGCATCCATGTCATGCTTGAGATTTAGGACTTGGGGCCCTGTGTGAAGTGGGAAGCCCCATCTCCCCTGCTCTCAACAATTGAGATTGTACGGATTGACCTCAAGTATCTTGAGACCTAAGACTTGGGACCTGTGACCATTGCATACTAAATATCTCACTTGTTGAAAGGGCCGAGACTCTCCAAGCTTAGTTCACACTAGAAGACCCAAGAAAATATCACAAATGAAAGTCTCCACAAATACCTACACGACACACTATAAATAATATTTCATGATTTGCTGGAATTTGCATCAAACCCACATCGGAGGCCAAAATCCAAAGACTAGTGGATGAGAGTCAAGAGCCCTCACAATAACATGATCACGGCCCTTGGCTTCATGTGTGAGGTGACCCTTTAATAAGGGGGGACATCTAGCTTGGGCCACGCAAAGTCGACCAAAACCTTTTAATTTATTTGGGTGACAAGCAAGCAAACATAGACATACATATATATGTTCATGAGTCGTGCAAGGCTCAACTGAGACATGTTTGCTGGAATTTGCATCAAGCCCACCTTGGAGGCCCACATCCAAAGACCATTGGATGAGAATCAAGAGCCATCACAATGACATCATCACGGCCCTTGGCTTTATGTGTGAAGTGAGCCTTTCATAAGGGGGGACATCTAGTTTGGGCCAGGCAAAGTTGGCCAAAACCTTTTGGAATTTTTTGGGTGGCAAGCAAGCAAACATAGACGTACATATATATGTTCATGAGTTGTGTAAGGCTCAATTGAAACGTATTTGCTGGAATTTGCATCAAGCCCACCTTGAAGACCCACATCCAAAGACCATTGGATGAGAGTCAAGAGACCTTACAATGACATGATCACGGCCTTGGCTTCACGTATGAAGTGACCCTTTAATAAGGGGGGGGGGGGCATCTAGCTTGGGCCAGGCAAAGTCGCCCAAAACCTTTTAATTTATTTGAGTGACAGGCAAGCAAACATAGACCTACATATATATATGTTCACAAGTCGTGCGAGGCTCAACTGAAACATGTTTGCTGGAATTTGCATCAAGCCCACCTTGGAGACCCACATCCAAAGACCATTGGATGGGAATTAAGAGACCTCACAATGACATGATCACGGCCCTTGGCTTCATGTATGAAGTGGCCCTTTAATAAGGGGGGACATCTAGCTTGGGCCGGGCAAAGTCGGCCAAAACCTTTTGGATTTTTTTGGTGGCAAACAAGCAAACATAGACTTACATATATATATATATATATATATATATATATATGTTCACAAGTCGTGCGAGGCTCAACTGAAACATGTTTGTTGGAATTGGCATCAAGCCCACCTTGGAGACCCACATCCAAGACCATTGGATGAGAGTCAAGAGCCCTCACAATGACATGATCACAGCCCTTGGTTTCATGTATGAAGTGGCCCTTTAATAAGCGGGGACATCTAGCTTGGGCCTGGCAAAGTCGGCCAAAACTTTTTGGATTTTTTTGGTGGCAAACAAGCAAACATAGACGTACATATATACATGTTCACAAGTTGTGCGAGGCTCAACTGAAACATGTTTGTTGGAATTTGCATCAAGCCCACCTTGAAGACCCACATCCAAAGACCATTAGATGAGAGTCAAGAACCCTCACACTGACATGATCACGGCCCTTGGCTTCATATGTGAAGTGATCCTTTAATAAGGGGGGGGGGGGACATCTAGCTTGGGTCTGGCAAAGTCGCCCAAAACCTTTTAATTTATTTCAGGAACAAGCAAGCAAACATAGACATACATATATATGTTCACAAGTCGTGTGAGGCTCAACTAGGACATGTTTGCTGGAATTTGCATCAAACCCACCTTGGAGACCCACATCCAAAGACCATTGGATGAGAATCAAGAGACCTCACAATGACATGATCACGGCCCTTGGCTTCATGTATGAAGTGGCTCTTTAATAAGGGGGGACGTCTAGCTTGGGCCGGCCAAAGTCGGCCAAAACCTTTTGAAATTTTTTGGGTGGCAAGCAAGCATGCATAGACATATACACATACATACATATGTATCCAAAGCCACTACCCTGGGGTATGGCCAAGGATGTCCTACGAACAAACACTTTATTCACTCGAGCCCCTCCCTAGAGAGACCGGAGTTCTTCTTCTTCTTCTATATGTATATTCATGAGTCATGTGGGGCTCAGCTGGGACCGGTTAGAAGACAATGAAGGAACGAGCGCGGGCAAATACGCGATTCAAATAACACCTACCGTAACCTATTGTGAACCTGACAAGGGCCCACATGGAGGTGAGAGGTGGGCTAACTTAGGTAGCACCCTTTGAAAGTGGACCACGACGCTTGAAGTCTTGTGTTAGGCCTCGTGTTCCGAGAAGGTGCGGCGCTCATTCCTAAAGGCCCACTTTCCCCCAGGACCACCGTTCCATGGAATTCGGTGTCGCTTGCTATGTATGTATTCGGGCTTACGCAATGCCATGAATCAACATTTTCTTGTTGTCAAGGTACCGATTCTACCAAGCAAAAGATGTGAATTGTTGTATAGTGTCCAAACAACCAATTGGACCTTTTGTTGGTGTAAAAGAAGGGATCTTTACCACAATGTGACTTCAAGTACACTAAATAGGTAGATTAGTGTTAGATGAAGATTAGTGTTAGATGCAATAGTTACCTAAAACACTAATTTTCAACTGATATTACAATTAGTGTTTGAATAAGGTTTGAACAAATTATACCTTTTACGAGGTTCTCATATTCTTCTTCCTTCAATTCTTCATTCCAAGATTTATAAAATATCATCTAACACTAAATGCGCTCATGTAAATATTTAAAGTTACTACTTGGTACAAATAGTGTTAGAGTTGACATTTAGTGTTCTAACACTATAGAGACAATTTACATTTAGCATTTTCATCAACTATTAGTGTTTCCAACACTAATCTACATGTTTAGTGTAGTAAGTGACACTGAATATTATTAAGAGCTTCACGATGGCTCCACCCATCCATTGACGACGGTATATGATAGGTAGTGGAAAAATATAACCAAATAATATTGGTGTATTTACTCATAATTTATGATGTGTATTTTTAGATATTGAGTAATTTGAATTTGGATATTGAGATTTTTATAAGTTTTTTATTTGACTATTAGCATCTACCATTGGTGGGGGGTAGTGAGAATCGTTCCTACATGTTCCATTTCGAGAGGTTGCTACTGCTACTACTACTATGTCATGTTTCATTATATTACTCTTTATGAACTAAAATGAGAGAATTCAGGTAACACAACCACTTAAAAGCGTTGGATTTCCAAATCAAATCAAACATTTATTTATGAAATGTCAACTCCATGGCCTCCTCCTCTAGCTCAAGCAAAAAGGATAACCCCCAATTCTGTCCACTAACACAACATCTAAACATCCGACCACTATCTTCTTTGTGGTTGGACAAATCCAGAGATACAAATCTACACCCCATAATTGATAGAATCCATACTGCACCTTGCCATTGTAACCTATGCTGCCATTTATGCAAAAACATGGTTTTACATATTGACAAGATATTAGATACATGGTTTTGATTTGAACCCTATATGGCAACAAGAAAATGAAGCGCCCTCCTATGTTTGCCAACCGCAAAATATCATACTGACACTTGACTTACAATTGACGAGGACATGGTTATTACCGATGTGAGTGAGATTTAAAGATGTGCTCCACCGCCTAGAGTATTTCATAGGAGATATGGGGATTATGTAAATAACAATAGTGGTGAGATAGTTAGAAAATCCCGAGTAAATCTATGCTCTATATTGAATGATAGTAAAGTCACAAGATTGCTCCATGTGGATTGCTCATCACCCAAATCGTAACATACAAATCATAGCATAATAAACTCCACCCATTTCGTAGCATACATATACAAGAAATTTCCATTTATATCATGAAGGGCCAATTGCATAGATGGCCATCGTGAGATCTTCTAGGACTTGCAGACTTCAACCATTATAATCTATCCAAAATGTGATGCAAATTCAAAAGAAAACGCTACTTTGAACAAAATGAAAGTTATTGTACACCTTTGTTGAATCATCAACATAAATAAATCAATAAATAACCAACATTGGGCAATCTGACATGAATTTGAGCCTATCGGCCCTACCTTGCTCAAGAATCCTCTTGGTGTAGGGTGGGGTTTGTTGCCTACCTTGCTATGGGTGGGCGCTTGGCTTCTTACCTACCTAGCTAGTTTTTTTTCTGTCATGTAGAGAGAGAATTTCACAGTGGGAATCGAACTGCCAACCACTCCAATCAAAAATGGGTATCCCTTCACCATCACCTGGTCGTTTAGAGGCATCTTGGACCAGAACCATCAACACATTGGCACTATGCTTGCATTAACAAAAATCTTGCTTGACGCGTGGAGGGTTATAGATTCTAGAGTTTTTGATCCATATATTGTAGACAAAACCAACATAATTGCAAGCTTGTCGGTCCATTGCAATTAGACAATCTACACTACTAGAGAAATCAACATCCTATTTAACACTAATCTAGCCCCCCAAGAAAGTGTTGAGAATAATAGTCGACTTGGATGTCGTTCAACACATAATTTGTTGATTCTAGCACATGCAATTTACCTCGTTGGCACGATGTAAATTGCACTATTATTCACTTTACTTTTTTTTTATAACTTTCACTCGTCTTTTTCACATAGATCTAGGTAGTTATGTCGGTGAAAAAGTAAGAGCATAATTTTGCTAATGCAACTTAATAGTCTTGGGTGCTAGGCTGGTGGAAATGGTAGTCAATAGGATTTGAACCCGATACACTTCATGGATATGAAGGCAAGTCCTTAGCCATCAACTCCACTCACATCACATGTGCACATGACTTAAATATAATGAACTTATTGAGTCGTTGCATGTAAATACTGCACATATTTAATGTCACTTGCTATTTGAAATACCGCATTGTTGTATCTATTTACTGTATATCTCATACATTACCAACAAATGTCAAATTGGTTATTTGGACATTATAGAACACCAACATAGGTAGGAACACATAGGATTGTGTGACTCCAAATAGGAAGTGACACTAAATCTCCACTTTAGTGCAGTATTCCTAGTGTTGTGTTGCCTTCCATGTGCCAATGTCCAGGGAGATTTTTGGGGTCAGGATCCTGTTGTTTCCAAGTCCAACTGGTTATATCTTATGGTTTTTTTTTCTTTATTGATTTGAGGTGTATTCTATAAACTTCCTTTAAAATATTGGTAATTACCCCGAACATTGTGCAATGAACTTCTTAAAACTTCATCGTGACATTGATAACCTAAGGGGGTTGTTCACACCACGGAATATGAAGTCGTCTCAAGGCTCTGTAACATCTGGGGTTGGATGTTGAACTCGTCCCGGGACCACTTCGGTTTAAATCAAGTGAGAAAAATGTCAGAGTAATCATGAAGTTTGAGGTCCCCAAAATGTACATTTAAAGGCCTACATTATCTAGTGACATGGTCCAATGGGTTTTGTGGTGGAAGGGGCCAAAGAGGTGCTATGGCAAAAAAATGTTGTTATAATAATTCTTTAATGGAATTTTTTTTTGGGGAAGAGAAAATGAATGCAAGAGAATGGTCAAACTTTATTTATTTATTTATTCTTTTCTAAACTGCTCTTTTTAAGACATATGTTTAAAAAAATCAGCACATTCATATTTGAATGCATGGTCATTCCTCGCGGTCCACAATCGGTTAACACCTAGTGAGGGCCCAAAGGCTTTATATTTTGATATGTTAAAAAATCGGATCATGAAAGTTGGACCATGAAGTCGGACCATGGGAAAAGACCATCTTCCATGGTCCGACTTCATGGTCCATGGTGTAAACCGGCCCTAACCCACTTTGTATCAAATATTTTGTGGAATACCCTAAACCCATGGAGTAACATGCAGTAATTGGGCTGAGGTCATTGCCTAATATATGAACCCAGGTACTCACCTTTAGTAGCACTTTTGCATGGAACCTTTACCTGGAACCCTAAACTTAACTTACCCTCCATGCATCTGGCTGTTAAGGTATCAGATAGTAAGAAATCAATGACAATTTGTATATTTTCCTATTAGAAAATCACGAATACATAGTGTCCAATCGGGCTTGTGTCGGAGTTTTTTTAAAACACCTTTCATAATAGAAGGCGTTGTGCATGATACTACACTAAACATGCTATTTAGTGTCACTTACTCTTTGGAATTATTCAACTCTATAACATGTTTACTTCACACCTCATTTTTTTCATCATCAAGGTCGAATTGGTTGTTTAGACATTATAGAACATTGACATCTTTACTTAGTAAAGAATGGCATCGATAGTAAAAATGAAATAGGAACGTGTAACTCTGAATAGTAAGCGACACTAAAATGTCGTATTTAGTGTAGTTTTGTGTTGAACCAGGCTTGTGTTAGAGTATGAAAAAAAGGCCCTCGTAACAGGGTGCATTGCGCTTGGTGTTTCATTGAGAGGGGTGGGGTTTATATTTGGATGGATGTCTCAAATGACTCTCTCGTGTTGGTGAGACCAAGCATTTGTGTTGGAACTTTGAGCTAGAGATGATTTGTGTCCAGTGCAAATGTGTTGTAGACACCATGATCCTAGTAATGTCTGTACATTGCAGGTTTATGTGTTGGAATCAACACAACATTATTCGGATCCATAGCAGTATTATGTGGGACTAACAATAATTTAATGGGATATTCTTCACATTTAGACACTGTTATGGATTTGAATAATGTTATGAACAAGAAAAAGAAGTAAATGTGTTAAATTCAAGACACCACCATTTTGGCAACAACAATAGTTGTCACAATCAACACAGTTAACATGATTTTTCATGTTGAGTCGGACTATCTTTCCAATAGTGCTTGCAATCGACAATTGGAAGTATTTTGTTTGGACTTTGGACCCAAGCATCTTTGATTCCTTTATCACCACAAATTGATGATGCAGGGAGGGAGATTTTACTATTATATCACAAACTGCAAAGGCAAACTAACATAGGCTAAGTTGCCACATGGAATTTGAGATTGCATAAAATTGTCACTTATCATAGTTGGATGTTGAAATCAATGCTTAACCTTCGATCTAATGGAACCGAAGTCTCTTTCTTGCATGCACATCAAATTTGAAGCCAACCCATCTGCCTTTTCACTTCACCTCTCCTCTTTCTATCTTTACACCTTCATCTATTCCACCACAACTACTACAAATGTGAAAAACATGTTCAGTTCAACTCGAGTCGCCTTTGCTTTCTTGCATGCACCCCAAATTTGAAGCCAAGCCAACCCATACCCAACCCACTCCTCCTCTTTAGTTCAACTCTAGTGCATAGAGATGTACGTGTATAGAACATGGAAAATTGAATATGTACATCTATAGAACATCTTAAAACTGAAATGTACGTGCATAAAACATGTAAAATTGGAAAAAAAAGCATCTATAGAAATCTAAAAATGGAAATGTACGTGTATAGAACATGCCCAAAAATGATGGTTACAAGCTTAATGGTTGAGCGCTTCAGTGTTCATCACAAAGGCCATAGACTATCTCCGACTTTAGGTTGTCAATGGAATAAACAGTGTAGGTAGAACGGTATGTGCAATGAGGAAGTTAGCCCACGCTAATCCATCGACATTCCATCTTTATCCATATTATCCAAGAGGTAATTTAGAAGTCTCAAACTTACTAAATGCAAATCATTTCACCGCACGATCCTTTCTTATTTTTCCGCTCAATCACAATCCTTTAGTTGGAATTATCTAAATTCCAACTTGATCCAACCATCCATATTTCTTGTTGGAACTATTTAAGTCCAACTTGATCTATTCATTCATTATTCTAGTTGGAACTGTCTAATTCCAACTAGATTCATTTATTAATTAAGAGTTGTCTAGCTCCAATTAATAACATCCATCCAGTGGGAGTTGTCTAACTCCAACACAAAGATCTTCCAAAGGAAGTTGTCTAACTCCAATGCAAAGATCTTTGATCGGGAGTTGTTTAACTCTTAGGCACAAGTCTTTCTTGGGTTGTTTGACCCGATTCTTTCTTTGGAGTTGCATGCCTCCAAACACCATCTGCTCACATGCTAAGTACATCAAAGTATGGTTAGTCTTTCTTACTTGCATAATCAACCATTAAATCTTTTAATCCATGTATATCACATCCAAGCTCCATACATTAGAGTTATCCTTGAAGGCTCTCAAAAACTCATGGTTTCGTAGGGAGTTTTTGCCCACTTTTGATAGTATATAATGTTGAAGGAGTGTTAAAATGGTGTCAAAACCCCCAATTTTAGTGAAACGTAGGGGATGCGTTTGGCTTTGGCCAAAAGACGACTATATTAAAACGGATTCATTGTAAACTTTTGAAGGCACATAAATGGTTCTCTCAAAAGCTTGACAAGGTGTTCACTTTCTTACAACCATCTTTTGGCCAAAGTCAACTACTTCTCCTTCATTTCAATAAAATTGGGGACTTTGACACCACTTAAATGCTTCTTAAACATGATTAAATGTCAAAAGTGGGCCAAAACTCCCTACCAAACCATGAGTTTCTAAGAGACTGTAAGGATAACTCTATTGCTTAGCAACACCCTCTTAATTTCCACGGTCATAAATGTAGCCAATGGAAATAGACAAGACTTGCATCCTATCAAATTTAACACCGCCATGAATACAAGAGAAAGTTACAAATGCTCTCCTCTACGCTTCCATGAACCAACCCTTATAGGGAGGTACAACGACGTACCTCTCTTTGGGACCCTCCAAAAGTTAGCCTTCCCCACCACACCACACCACACGGTAACGGTTGTACACTGGTTCCTTGGAGGCAGGGGTTTAGGCATCCAACAAGGAACGACTGACTGTACGGGTTGGTTTGCCCAAATCCCTTGTAACAAGCTCATACAAACTCAGATTTCAAAACTTTTCCCCCCAAAGTTGATGAAAGTCTCTCCTCTATGCTTCTATAAAATGACCCTTCAAGGGAAGAGATAGATTTGCACCTTCTTTGGCACCCTCCACATACTAGCTCCGACCCTAGAGTTTCATAACATGTTCAAATGTAGTATGTTTTAAACCTTTTTCTTTCAATATTGATGAAATTCTCTCCTCTATAATGCCTTTTTCATTTGGTTTTCTATCGTCGATTGTTGATTTAAAAAAATAAGAAACATAATACTTTGTGATTATTCCATGATTCTTTATGGATGAAATAGCCAGAAAAATTTCTATAAATCATGAAAATTGGATGGAATTGCCAACTTTTGGATATACATATTGTACACATTTGGAAGAAACATCGAGGAATCATCCATATGTGGTTTTGTCATTAATTCCAATGGTTGTAGTGTATGAACCTCTCTTGAAAATGTGAAATGAGGATCATTGTTCCTTATGCTTCCATTTCAAACCGTGACTTCAAATCTCCTTTCTTTATTATTTTTGTCATTAGTCTAGCAAGGGTCATGAGCGGGACCTGCATATATACTTTACCACTTAGAAAGCCCGACACAACTTCGTTCTTATTTATTTCACCCTTCAAAAGTTAGCCTCAATTATGAAATTTTATAGCAAATCCACACGAACTCCAATTTCCAGACAAATAAAAATACGACAATGATGAATTTGTCCTCCTTCAACTTCAAGAGCTCTCTCAAAAAGGCTATGGCATTGTGGCTCCCTATTTCATAACCTTTACATTCAAGCAACATACGGACCTCGGTCCTTGAACTTATTGTATGTTTTTAAAGCAAATTTCTTATACAACACGTTGTTCTTATACAACACGTTTGTGTGCTAAATTGATGTTCTTATATTGTGTGTATAATACATTTTTTTGATATTGTAAGGTCATTATCAAAGCATGAGCAACATCATTTACTACATTAGAACCCACATTAGATTTTCATCGGTATAGTCATCACATTGAATCATTTTATGTTAATGTGGATTTGTTTTATGTTATTGGCTCACCCAACATAGTATGGTTGGAGTTTGTTTCCTACATTCTATGAAGTTTATTCAAGGGTTATTTTACTAAATTTGTGTGAAAAATGATTATTTAATAGGTCTTGTTGGTTAGTCAAGACCTTACAGACCTGAATGAGCACTTTCAAAATAGTTTTGGACATCATAAAAATTCTCATGGGTACGTAATCCTCAAAAGATCCATGGGACCCACCTTTTTAAAAACTTCAAATAATGTGTTTATAGGGAGGTATATGTCCCTTACAATCCAAGAAATGTGCGAGTAGGTCCCAAAACTTGGTTAGAGCCCCCCTACTTATGCTCGTGTCGTAGCTTCTCTCTCAATCTACTTCATAATTGATTTGATTGAGGATCCCATAAGAATAGAAACTTGCAAATTTTTCACAAACATTCTTCCTCATTAAGAAATGCTAACAAAATGAGTTCTTTAGTTGGTTAGTCCACCAACCAGATAAGTATATAGAGCTGGAAGTGTTGACAATACGTCCCACTATCCTTTGAATCTAGATTCAACCACTTTCTATAGATGTGATAAGGTAGAAGCGCTCAATTCCATTACATAGTGATCAACCTTGTCACTTATCTTTGCCCCAAAACATGAAACCTTGAAGTAATTGAAATACTCAAAATAATATTCCAAGGGCTAGATTTGCAACTCATTGGCTGAGAGAGACCCAAAATCAACATTAACACCATCTGCTTGGGGGGACCTATTGAACTTCTTTAACCTTGACTATCTGCCGAAGAAAAAGGAAGTAAAACATCGTCTATACGAAATGAGTGAACAAGGTCCGTTCATCCGTAGTTGGTCATATGCTTGGCAATGGACGGCGATGCAGGCGTAATGCCTACATGTGGTAAGTGGATTGTTGTTGTGTTCGCTTATTAATGGTTTTTAGAGTTTTTTTTTTTTTGATTGTTACGTTGGAGGTTGATGGAGGGCTTGATGTCTATCAAGTTTGCGTTTGTTGAGGATTAGGTTTGTAAGGAACCGAGTATAGATTTTGCTTAGTTTTTTCATGAGGTTTTTGATGATGATGGTGATGGGGAGAATAGGTCTTTGAGGAGTTCAATTTAGGGGATCGACTTTCCAACCATGCATGTGCTTTTAGCGTTGTAATTAAGGGATTATATTTGTAGAAGTTTATGTCGTGTTCAATTTTCAGTGAGGTTATTGTGACCGGATGTGAATTCGGAAAGTTGTATGGCTAGGAATTTGGACTTTGGTGATGGATGATTTTGTAATGTGTGTGTTGAAGGTGTTCCAAGGTGGATTTTAAGTGTGGGTTTCAAGTGTGAGGGTGATGGGGGGTGTGGGTGACCATTTATATAGAAGATGGTGGTGTTTGTGAGTTTAAGGGTGACTTCATACATGGCTTGGGGTTGGCCGGAGTACCGGCCCAGTTGTGAATCATGAAGCCCTAAATGCGGCTCACTTTTATCAAATTTTTTCAGTCCCAACCTTATCATATTTAAAGTGATGGGTTTTCATTTCAGGTCTTGATGTTTTTGAGGAAAGTTTTTAGTGAAGAGAATTAATCTTTCATGGGTCAACTGTAAAGATGTTCATTATCCAATGAATGAGCCCAATGTGGCTCATGTTGAGAGTTTGGGCCGAGGAAAACCTTGTCTTGATTTTTTTAAGCCGACCCGGAGATTTGACACCAAACTTTTGTCACTTAGGACGCCACCTACACTAGTGGAAAACTATGCCCAAAAGCACCGGCTCCAGTTCTTTTGACCAGCCTGATCTGCAGCCGCTAAATGACTACAGATTGTTCTTTTTCATTTTGCGACTGCAATTTTCAAAACTTCAGGGCGTGTAATATACCGTTGGAAAGGTATTTTCAATACCTTTCCAATGGTATATCACAAGCTCCCAAATTTGAATCATTTTAGTCTCTAAACCAAAAAATAAATCTGCAGTCGTTTAGCGACTGCAAATCAGGCTGGTCAAAAAATCCACAGCTTTTTTGGGCATAGTTTTTCACTAGTGCTTGATGAGTAAATTTTTGGGCCCAACCCCGATATAAAGTCCTTGGACCAGATTTAATGAAATCGAATGATCCTATTGGTTGAAATTCTTGGAGTTGTGATCGAACCTCAATCCGGCTCTGATATAAAGTGGGCCTAAGGGAGGTGTA
Organism: Polytrichum commune; assembly: GCA_950295325.1. Lineage (NCBI taxonomy): Eukaryota > Viridiplantae > Streptophyta > Polytrichopsida > Polytrichales > Polytrichaceae > Polytrichum > Polytrichum commune. The sequence goes on from OX485809.1 coordinate 18,476,375, forward strand.
ATATTTGGTTTGCATATTGTTTTCATGGTCTTCAAGGTGTTGGGTGGTGGGTTGGAATGTGGGGGTTTGTTGGGCGTAGTGTATGGCTTGGAAGGTGGCTTGATGCTTGTGTGGGTGGGTGTAGCCATTACCCATTGGTGTGGGAATTAACCCTTCCCTTGTAGGAAAAAAAAAACTCTCAATCACGCACAAAGATAAACAAGATCTTCAACTACCTTAACAATGCAATTGCAATTGGTCTTGAGTTACAGGGATGTTTGCAACATGAGAACTTAAATCTCCTAGGAAGCCAAGTGTGATTCCTCTTTGCAATTACACTCTTTGTAGGTGAATATATAGTTGTCTTGGGCACAATGGAGTCACAATCTAGTAATTGGACACATGATTGATCACACAATGTGAGATCAACTTGTTCATTTGCTCAACAGTCTATGGTACTCTTGTTTTCTTTTTGTAATGCATTGACCTCAACTATGCTGCATCTACTGAGAAAACACAATTGTCCATGAATAATCATGTCCAGTGGTGGTGAACTTGGAGGAGCACATATATGTCAACTCCAAGTGCAATCTTATGTTGAAGTGCAACTTCAACATGATGTTTGTTGTCACAATCGGTGATCATGTCTGAGTTTTCCTCTCATATGTACTCATGACATCCCGAGCATGAAACATGTTGATCGTGAAGCGAAATTCTTGAAATTTGTCGGATGTACTCTTCAAAAGCAACATTTGTTGATTTCAAGTGAATGCTTCTTTAAACATCAACATTCATCGAAATCGATGATAAAGCTCCAAGATGAGTCCAAGCTTTGAAATTAAGTTCTATAAATGCACAAATTGCAGTGAATGACCTAGTATTTCTCTCTCGGAGTCCTAGTATCTTCACGGACGTAGTACTAGTATCTTCACAGACGTGCATGCTCATATCAACTTCAACCAAAGCAAGTAATGAAGCAGACCCCAACTTCCTCTCAAGCACAACGCTGCTGATCTCATATTCTTCAACAAATATACCTAAGAAAGCATGGATTGAGCGAAGCCACAAATATAGTGGTCATGGTATGATTGGTGGAAGTATATCCCATTGCCCAGACACTTAAGGCGGAATAACCTGAGAAGCAATGAACTATATAAGCCTTTTGAGCTGCTGGAGAAATCACACAGACAGACACTCAGCACAGAGCGAACAATTCTTTCGCCTTTTATTAAAAAATACTGTGCGTTGGGTACGCATACCGGCATATCCTTCTTTTTGAATTGCCCCTTCACGAGGCCCACCCAATTCAAATCCAAGCAGGAGCCCATCGTGTAATTTGAGTTTTAAAGTTGCATAAGCTAATTCACGATGAAGCATGATTCAACAGAAATCAAAAACTGGATCTACCATGATATAGTTACGATTTTCAAAAGTCAATGTTTGTTGATTCGTTAACTAAATACATAGGTCCTCCCAATTGCGTATACAATTAAGTGTGGAAAGGTTAATATATTTGAAGATGTAATCTAATCTCTTCTAAACATCTGTCTTTATGGTGTTTGTTCTTTGATCACCACCTAATCACACACCACTCAAATATAGGTGTCCGATTAAGGCATATCTTAACAGATTAGTGGACGAGCTTCGTGCGAGCGAGTATTCTCTTTGCTTCTCTGGACTCAGGTGTGGTAAAGCGCATCAATTAGGATGGTGAGACTATTCCTGAGCTCATCGGGATGACTTACCCCAAAATCCCTTGCATTTCATTCAATATTCAATAGGGCCAACAGAAGAGACATGTGTCTTAAGGAATCCGGAGTTGTTCTCCATTCCAAAGTTGGTGGGACTGGACCATGTTGACAAGAGTCTTTACGTTCAAGTCCAGTGAAGCTAGAAGGTCGCGCAACGACTTTTCATGAACACAAGAATCCTGCTATCGATACTGTCTGATTGCATGCAGTGAAGCTTCTTGGTGTACTAAGCTGGCACCTCTATTCCATGCCACAAGCACGGCAATAAATGAAACCCAAAAATTTGTGAACGAAGTGCAGCATACAAATAGAGATGCATCCCCCTCACTGAGTATCCGAAACTGTATTATTGTGAACGACTCATTCTGCTGATTTATACCTAATGCAAGGAAATGTTTGTAGCAGTGCCCGGGAAGTTTTTGGGCATAGTCGGCCAAGATCCTAGTGATTCTAAATCCAGCCGGTTACATGTTGACATCTTCCGGATTTGCTTCATTCATTTGAGGCATATTCTATAGATTCCTCTAAAATGATTGGTAATTCTCTTGAAGTCTTGAACTTCAACCGGTTATTTCTCAAACTCAACCGGTTCATCTGTAACTAACCGCCGGTTTTCCCCGGACATAGGTTTGCAGTCACTTCACGTGACAAGCTTTCTACAATCCTGAGAGAGCTCAAACCCCAAGTAACCAATTCCTGAATTGTTGCTGGACAATACCGTAGAGCGTTGTCTAGATTCACACAAAATAATTGTTTTTTGATAATAGTTTTATGATGTGTTGTAAACACATTGGGCAGGACCATGTTCAATCTAATGTGGAAATTAGCTTGCATCACTCGAAGTATTGGACTTTGCATCATTCTACAGGTAACATCTTCCTTGTGCAGGCAAGCACCAAAAGCAAAGTTGCTAAGAGCAAATCACTACTCCAAAGAGAACCTTGAAATTCTAAAATACATCTAAGACGAGGTTATATTTAATGGAAATCCGCAAAGAAGATTGCAAAGAGGATAAGGAACATAATTGTGTGTGTACCATAGATTGATGGGAAGGGTTTTGCACTGGATCAAATTCACTCAGAGTTGAAGTAGTGCAAATCCACGTTGTAACCCACTTCAATTCTCCATGTTTCCACCATGTTACTGAACAATCACGTATGTACTATTTTGAGCTTTAATTGTTGCACATTGCAGAAGCCATCTAATATCTAATTTTGAAGGATTCTTTCAAACACACTCACTACAACAAAAAACACTCACCATGAGGGTGGTGTTGGATAAGCTATCATGATCCACATGTTTGGAAGGATAGATAGATAGAAACTCCGGTCCCAGTTTAAGGGGACGGCGTGAATGAAGTGTCCGTTCGTATTGTCAAATGACCCGATGTCTGCCAGACAGGGGGAAATTGGGACAGTACTACTCTCCCCTTTCGAGGATGAGCACTATTAATAGTAACCAGGAGGCAACGTAAAGGTAACCGATTGCGGTAATTTATCGGGTAGTGACGTCAGTGTTATAGTATAAGTTGCGGATTGGGGTGCTGGTGGTCACCAAGTCATGTTTCCTCGGTTGGTTAAGGGAGGATGTTTGTTCTGTACTTTAGACGGTCTGGGTTCGATTCCCGTTGAGTCCGTTGGAGCGTTTAAATGTGTAATGCATGACTTGGTGCTGCCTAGTGGTTAAAGGCAGGAAAATTGTTACCGACCAACCGGCTTCTACCCTTCTTCCTGAGCTATTAGTGTTCATATAAATTAATAAAGGGGTCCTCATTATGACCTCTTCTTTCTTATTCTGTTGGTATTGCTTGGTTGTTTTCAATACGCCTTTTATGTAGAAGGATTGAACTAGCATGTTGTATGGCAATAGTGTTTATTTCTTTGATTGTATGTTTTATCGAGTTTTCAGGGAGTTTAAATGTTTGTTCCAATTGTTTCATTGACGGGGCGTGCGTGGTTCCTCTTGCTCCGGCCGTAATGACTAGAAGTGGCTCTGTTTTCCAGCCATGTTGAGTGATGTCGTTAATTAATGGTTGATATTTTTGGATTTTATTGTTAATTGTATCTTGTGGAAATCTGTCATTTGTGTATGTGAATTCGATAAACTGTATCGTCAGATTGTCTGTTGGGTGTGATGGTGGGGTACTTTGGTGTGGGAGTTCTTTAATACACAGGAGGTCGGGTTTGAATTTAGCGTTACAGTGGCATCTTTATTGTGTATATGTGCATGGGAGGAGCCATGTGGGGATTGTATTCTCTTGTGGGCTGTTGTTAAATGTTCATGCATTCATGAGGATGTAACATCTGGATTTTTGCGATGATAGGAGTAGTTTTCTTAGTTCCCATACTGCTTTGTTGTGTCTTTTGGTTCTTAGGGCGTGTATGTGGTGTTGGTTGCATTTTAACAGTACATGTAGCCATGTATCTGCATCAGGGGAGTTGCAGATTGAGCATGTGATGGATGAGAATCTTTCTATGCCAAAAAATAGTTGTTTTCTGGCATTGCCCATGTATTGTCCCGTTCGGAATTTTAGTAGGCATGTTTTTTATGGATCTGTTATTGCAGGGTTAGACCAAAAATTGTTGGATATTTCGTTATCTATATCAGGGTTCATTGTCCATTTGCTAATGTTGGGGAATTGTTCTGACATGATTTTTAGGTTGTTATCTCGGTCGTGTTTGGTAATGTATGTTTCAAGGCATCTGACAGGGCCCTTGTCAGGTCGTTTGGTTGGGCCAGGCCATGTGTCTTTTTGAAAGTAGTATGGAGTAGTGTATGCATATTCGTATGATTTTTCAGCAAATCTATATCTTTTTTTGATGCCTTGTTTTCTAGTTGGTCTGCTTGTTTATTCCCATCAATGTTTATGTGTGCTTTGACTTTATATATCGTGGTAGGTTGTGTTCGGCTTTTTAACATTTTTATCATAGATTTTAATATAGTTTTGTCAGCGTTGTTGTTATGGCGGGTGGGGTGTTTTATTTGTGTGTTAAGTACATATAGACAGTTGAGACAGTCTGTGAATATGTGTGCTGGTTTATTAGCGTATTTAGTAGTAATTAGTTTGAGTGTTTTGTGTATGGCCATTAGTTCTGCTCTAAAGTTGGTTTGTAGGTCAGGTAGTCTCTTTGATATACGTATTTCTGTTTTTATTGGGTTATAGATTTCGTAGCCCGCTTTTTCTTTCTTCCAATGTCCGGCGTTGTCTTTTTTGGGTGGGACAAACGAGCCGTCTGTGTAGTAGCTGTATTGTGGTGGGAATTTTAATCTAGTGTTGATTTCGTAGTTTGGTAATGGTGGTGTGTTTGTGGTTGACGGGTTAATATGGGGTGGGTAAAGTAATTTATTCCATTTAACATTTTTGTTTACTGGTGTGTTGTTGGGTGTGGGTGGGGCCTTTTGTATGTGGTCTTGTGCTATTTGTAGATTTTCTATTGTTGTTTTGATTATATCTATTTGGTTGGGTATGCCAATATTGTGGTTTTGGTGGTGGATACAAAAGATGTGTATTGCTAATGGTTCAATTCGGGGTTTGTTTGTGTTTTGAGGGGTTGTGGGTTCGTCGTATGTGATGGTATCTGCAGTGAAATGGGTCAGAACATGTGCGTCCGGGAAGGGTCCGGTGTGTGGTGAGTAATTTTGGTACCAGTTGATGTCCGGTGTGACTAGTAATGTGATGGTGTTTGGGTCGTTTTTGGCTGCTAATCTAGCCCAATGTATTGCTTGTTGGGCCATTTCTTCATTATGTGGGTGGGCATACCCAATTCCATTCCATTTATATTGGAAGACGGTGCCTAGTGATCCAAAAAACTTTGTCCCTTGCAAATGAAGAATTTTTTTTTGTGATGTGTGTAGAACATGTTATTGGTGAGGAGAAGTATGAGTGTGAGATGTTGAATGCTTTTGTGATGGAGTCTAGGAGGTTTTGTGGGAGGGTGTATTGAGCTATTTTTAGTGGATCTTTTTTCGATTGTTTAGGGTTATATCTTTGATAGAGCCATACTAATTCTGTTTCAAATGATTGTGTGTGGGGGGGGTACTAGACCATGTGTATTATATTTGTCTTTGTTATATTGTTGTCATAGCCATTTTAGTCTAGTGGTTGGGATGGTAATGAGGTGTCTGCCTGTGTCTTCATATATGTGTGTTATTTTGTTTTGTGTTTGTATAGTGTTAGTTACAGTGGCAATATCTTTCTCTGGGTTACATTTTATTATTGATATTTGGGTGTGTGGTATTATCGTAGATGGTGGTATGAATCTCGAGTCTTTAGTTTGTATAGGGGTTAGATGCGTATTTACTATGCTATTGTAGTAATTGTGTTGATGTCTTGTGTAGTATTCTTTTAGTAGTTTAATGTTATGTTCGACTACTGTGGGTTGGTTTAGTGGGAATAGGTCACCTTGTGGTAGTCATTTATTATATGTTGTGTTGTTTTGAGGTGATCATTGGCATAGATACGTGTTGATTTTTTTTGTTATTTTATATTTATCTTTTGTTTCGTTTGTTTTGTGATTTAGTATAATTTGTATGGAGAATTTTAGAGGATTATTTTTTATATTTGGGGGTGGGTTGGGTTGTTCGAGTTGGTGTGGTAGTGGTGGATGCGGGGGGTTTTCCGGCATTCTTGGTGTTAGTTCGCTATTTTCTGATATGTATTGTGCTTTGAGTGTGCAGACTTGTGGGTGTTGAATACATGGATTTGGGCAGTTTTAGTTACAGCTTTGGTGGCAAAAGAGTTGTTCCGCTATATGTAGTTTTTTTTTTACTAGTTTTGTCGGTGTTTTGTAATATGTTTGGAAGTCTTTTGGTGACATTAAATTTGTGCCGTTGGGGAGAAAAATGTGTTTTATTTTTTGTATGTTGTGGGTTAGAAGTTTATGTAGGAGTTTAAGGGATATCTCATTGTCTAGTTGTGGTAGATGAGTTGTGGCTTGTGTTCTCCATTCTTATTCCAGTTCTATCATATGGAGCTGGAAATTTGCTTCTGTGTTTTCGAGGTGAATTTCTCCTTCTTTTTTCATAAGAAATAGTATTCTTATTATAGGTGATCTGATACAGTCTTGGTATTTAATTCTTTCTATGTCCTCCGCCCCTCCGTGTTTGGCTAGTATATGTTGTATGAGTCTTTTGTATATTATTCCTAATCTGCCATGGTCGTTTAATGCGTTTCTGAGTTGTTCACCTATACATCTTAGGTAGGCATCTTTTAGTGAGAAGGCTTCTAATCCAAATAATTCATGTGGTAGTTGGGTTATTATATTTGCTGTACATTTGGGTAGGCCACATATTACTTTTTGGATTCCGATAATTTTTTTGTCTAATTTCTTAATGGTTGGCAATGAATATGGGACTGCATAGAAGCTATAGGCTATACCGGCTCTGATGACGGTGTCCACCATGCTTATTTTTTGTTTAATTGTAGCTGGGCAAGTTGTTAGTTGTTTGCATTGGTCTATTATTTTGTTTAAAGTGATGTGTGTTTGGAGTTTCCATTTAAGTGAGGGTACTAGTTGTATGCTTAGATATACGTAGGATTCGTTTTGGTGTAGAATAGGTAGTGGATGGTTTTTGTAGCTGATGTTTTGGGCTTGGATTTTGGCTTTGAATGTTTCAGATTTTGTTTTTTTATTTATTTGGGCATCCTGTGATGGCACATTTTGGCACTCCCAAGTCCATTCCGGCCCAATCACAATATTTGTCTAGTTTATTTAGTTGGATTTGTATTGATTGGAGGTTGCTTATGATAGCTGCCAGATCATCTGCCGATGCTGCCGAACTAATTGTTAGTTTGGATGTACCAAATGTGTATCCATTTTTCCCTATGTGTAGCCATCTTAGCAGGGGTTCTAGGAATATCAGAAAGAGGTATGGGCTGAGTGTGTCGCCTTGTATTATGCCTCTTTGTATGGGTATAGGTTTTGTTTTTCCGAAATGTCCGCCGGTGAATATGGTATTAGAATTTGAATAAATGTTCCCTATTAGGGTCACAACGTCTTCTGGATATCCTAAGTCTTTGGTTATGGCTAATAGTCTTGCGTGGTCAAGAGAATCGAAGGCGTTTTTAAAGTCGTTATATAGTAGGTATATGTCTTGGTTTGTGAATCGTGCGTCTTCTAGTGCTGCTATCAGAAGTTGAAGTTGTCTAGATGTGTTTCTTTCTGCTCTGAATCCTTCTTGAATGTCGTGTAAGATTTGGTGTTCTTCTCCGTATGCTGACAGTATGAATGTTAGAGTGCTCGTAAAATATTTGTATATTGTGTTTGCTAGTGCAATTGATCTATGGTTGGTTAATTTGGAAGGATCTTCCTTTTTATATAAGAGTATAGTTAAGCTTATTTTCTATAATTTTGGAATTTTTTTTTGTTTATAGCAGTGAGAGAAGAATAGGAAGAGTAGTTTGTGAAAGCTTTCAGGCATATTTTTTTAAATTATGTTAGGAATTTTATCTGGGCCGGGTGTTTTGTTGTTGGCTAGGTTTTTAAGGCTTAAGTCGTATGTTTCTCTGTTGAAGTATTCATGTAGCGTGGTTTGTGGGTTTCTTCTTTTGTCGATAACAAATCCATCAAGGTCATACCATGGGTATTGTCTTACTCTGCAAGTACAATGTGGTGTGTGTTCTGGTTGGTGGTAGCATGTTGGAACTGTGGGTCTATTACTAATTGATTGTTGTTTGTGGATTTGATTGGCTATATCCATTGGTTTTGTAAGGATATTGTTGTCGTTATCTGTAATGCAGTCTAATGGGGGTGTTTCTTGATTTTTGAAGACTCTTTTGTTGATTTTTTAGGGTTTTTTTTAATATAATTGTCTGTATTTGGATTTAGTTTTTTTGATACATTCTTGGGTGTATTTTGTAGTAATTTTTCGAGCGTGTATATTTGCAGTTTTGGCTATTTGGGCTAATATTTTTATCCATTCTTGTTGGTGGGGTTCTTGATTTGGGGGGGGGGGGTGGGATATTAACTTGGGTGTGGTATTTTAGTTCTTCTATTATTGGGTGTGTTGGCAAGTTAGGTGAATTTTTTATGGTGAAAATTGTTTTCATGATTAGGTGGTAGGTGGAAAGGTGGTGTTTCCATTTTTTTTGGAGTTTTCTTGGCAAGAAACCTCCTTGTTGTGATGTACGGTTTGTGAGGTTTGGGAGGGGTGGTGCGCTGCACGTGTCTTGGATTTTGTCAGAATCTTTTGTATTAGGTGGTCTAGTATTATACAAGATGATTGCCATTGGTCGTTTGTTAGTTGGTCTTTGCTTAGTGTGTTTGTGAGTTTATTTATTTGGAGTGTTTTTTCTTCAAAAAATTTTGTTTTGAAGTTTTCAATATTTGCTTGTGGGATAGGATTTAATATCCTTGGGATTTATCTGTTATTGTCGGCATACATCGGGCTATTAATGTGTTATTTGGTATATGTAATGTTACTGATGAGTGGTCTGAGTTAAGGTTGTGGTCATTATTCGTGGTTGATGTGTATAGAGTATTGTTAGTTGTTTTTATGAAGTATCCATCTATTAGGCTAGTTTGGTTATAGTTTTGGCCACCTTGTCTAGAATATGAGCTGTTCGTGGGGACGTACGTAAGTTGCAGGCTGTTTATAAATGTACGCCATTCTATATCTTGTGCTTGTGGTGGTGTTGTGATGTATTCGTTTTGTCGTCCAATTAGAACTATGTCTCTGTTAAAGTCTCCGCATAGAATGTGTGTATAGTTGGGGTGATTAGTGGTTTGTTGTGTTATGTTTTGTTGTAATATTGGTATAAATCGTGTATCTGCTTCGTGTGTTGGCATGTAGATGTGTATTATTAGCCATGGTTGTAAGGGTTGGTTCTTTATTTCTATTATTTGGAGGTATGATGATATTGCGGCTGGGGTGGGGATTTTAGTAATATTTCTTGGGTATGCATATGTTTTATTTATGAGCGTAAGGAGTCCGCCTTTTGCATGTGTATATGGCATTCTTTGTTGTATGCATCTTGTTAGTGCATGTATATTGTTGAATATTAGTTTATATTGAGGGAATAGGTTTTGTATATACTTTGTAGATTTTGTTGCTGTTAGTTTGGTTTCTTGTATAGTGATAATTGCCGGGTTGTTTGGTGTATTGGATATAAGTTGGTGTAGGTTTGGTAGGGCTATATTTAGTGATGAAGCATTCCATGTGATTATGTGTGTACTGTGATGTGTTGTCTGGTTCACTTGGGGGTGTTGTGCTGGTGTGTTGGGTAGTGGTGGGGGGTGGGAGTATTCTATTAGTGGCTCTTTGCATTTTAATGATTCTGTAAGTAGATTTTCTGGTAGAAAAGGGAATTTGTCTTTTATTAATTATAGAGTTAGTGGTTCAATATTTTGGTTGATGAGGTTATATAATTTTTTTGTTGATGTTGTTAGGTGGGTTTATGATGTCTTGGTTTATTTGCAGGAATTGTGTGTATGGATGTGGGGTGCTGATGTGTCTTTCCGGTGGGTTTTGGAGTGAGGCCATTTGTTCTAAGACTTTTGTTGTCCAGTCTGGTTCTGGGGTTTGTATGAGTATATGGTTGCATGTCTCTATTACTGGGCTAATTGTGGTAATAAGTGCGTACAGTATGCGTGGGGGTGGGTGGTGTTGATTTTGGTAAATATATCTTGATAGGTGTGGATGGACTGTGGTTGTGTCTTGATGATTTGGGTGTGTTATATTTATGATTGGAGAAAATTGTTTTGCTAAGTGTTGGTACTCGGGTTGTAACTTGATTGTGCATTCTATAAAGTATCTTTTGCATTTATTTTTGTGTGTGGATGGGTGTGACTATAGGATGTTGGGCATGGGTCCTGGGTTAGTTTCGATGTCTCCGCTAAGTATTAGGAGTAGGTGTAAGAAAGCGTGGATTATGAGGAGGATTTTCCGTTTTTTGTAGGTTGTGTACCATTGTTTTTTGTTATTATTATTGTATGTATTTATTACTTCGTAGTCTAGTTTTGTTATTTGGTTTGGGTGTTTGATGTTGTTTTTATGTGTTTGTGTGATGTGGGGCGTGTTTGTCTGTTCCATTATTGCCTTTTGTGTTTTGTATGATTTCAGTTCTTTGTATGTGTTTTTATCTTTCCAAAGGTGTTTTTTGGTTATTTTCGTGTATTTGTTTGTGAGGTTTGTGTTTGTTTTTGGTGGTGTTTTTTGTTTTGTTTGGTCTGTAGTATTAAGGGTTGTTTTGTCTTTGTTGTTGTTATTATTATTATTATTATTTTTGTTTTTGGGTGTTTGTGTTTGTTTAGTGTTTGTTTTAGAGCCTTTGTTGTTTCGGTTAGGGTCGTTTGTTTTATTTTGTTTTATTTGTGTGCAAGTATTGTGTCTGATTGTATTTGTACTGTTTTGTTTTTTGGGTTTGGGTTTTGTGTTTGTATTTATGAGTTTAGTTGTGTATTTTGTCTTTGTTTTTGTTGTGTTTGATGCATGTATTCTAAGTATGTATAAGGTATATGAATTAGTATGGGTATTCTTATTTTTTATAGTTTTGGTATTTCTTTGTTTGGGTGATGTTTTATTTGTGTTTGATTTTTGTATTCTTATTATTGTTGGGTGTGTTCTTTTGTTATGTTTGTATTTACTTTGTTTTTGTGCGAGGCCGGTAGGCCGAGCCCGTTTTAGGTTTGTTTTGGGGATATTTTTCTTACCTTTGTTGTTTATGGTTATGCGTTTTGCTTCTTTGGTTGTTTGGGGTTTTATGTGTTTAATTGATTTTATGGTTGTGGATGTTGTTTTAGTTTCCCTTTGTGTGAGGGCATTAGAAAGTGTTATTCCTTTTTTTTGTTTTATGTTTTTGTGTGTTTGTTTAGAGGTTTTGGGATTTTTGTTTTTTGGATTTTGGATTTTTGGGGTTATGTGTTGTTACTTTTTGTTTTGTTTGTGCGGCAACGTTAAGAGGTGCTATTTCTTTCTTGTTTTTTGTTTGTTTTAGGTTTGTTGGGTTTTTTTTTGTATATCTTTTTTGTTTTTGTGTTGTGCTTTTATTTTACCATTGATGGTTTTGCATAGCCTAGGTAGGAGGTATGTCGTGTATTTTTTGGGGTGGGGTTTTATTTGTTTTTGTTGGGTGTGTTTATTTTTGTTTTTGGGCTTTATGTTATTTGGGGTTGTGTGTTGTTTAAGCTTATTCTTGTTGTTGTTGTTGTTGTTGTTGTTGTTGTTGTTTTTGGTTTATGGGCGAGGTTGGTAGGCCGGGTTCTTTTTAGGTCTTTGTTTGTCATTATTTTTATTAGTTTTGTAAGGTTTTGTTTGTTTGTGTGGGGTGGTGAGGTGTATGTCTTTATGTGTTTTGTTTTGTTGATTAGTATGTTTATTTTGTTGTTTTTGTTGTTTTGTTGCATTATTGTCTTAACATTAATGTTTTTACTTAGCTTAGGTGGTGGGTATATTTTGGGGTGGGGTTTTGTTTGTTGATGTTGCGTGGGTTCATTATTCCTTTTTGTTTTTATTTTGTATGAGTTGGTGTGTTGTGTTTTGTTTTTTGAGTATATGAGTCTTTTATTGTATTTATTTTGATTATGGGCAAGGTTGGTGGGTTGGGTTTGTCTTAGGTATTTGTTTTTTGTGAGTATCTCTATATTTTTAAGGTTTCTTTGTCTTTTTGTTTGGTGTTTGTTATAGGGAGGTGGGGTGTTTGACCTTGTGTGGTTAATTGTGTATGGTGTTTTTTCGTTGTTGTTTTTTCTTTTGAGTGTGTTATCTACATTTCTTCTAAGTATGTGTTTTTTAGTATTATAATTGGTTATTATTTTTTCGGTATTTCTTTGTTTGGGTGTTGTTTTGCATGAGTTTGAGTTTTCTTTGTTTTCTTTGTATTTGTTTTGTACTTGGGCGAGGCCGGTAGGCCGAGCTCGTTTTATCTTGTGTAAGTTTTTCCTAACTTTCTTTTGGTGATTATTTTGGTGTTTTTTTTATTTTGTAACTTTTTGTGTGTAGGCGTGGTGTTGTTATGTTGTGTTTGTATATTGCTTTGGTTTTTTGGTTTTTAGGATGTGTTAGTTTTGTTTGTATTAGGTTATGTTTTGGTTGTTTTGGTATACTTTGTTTTTGGTATTTTTGTTGTTGTTTTAGTTTATGTGTTTGTGTGTGAGCATTTATGAATGCTTTGGTTTGATTTGGTTTTTTCTTTCTTTTTTGTTGTTGGTTTAGTTTACGAGTTTGTGTGAAAGCGTTAAAAAATGCTTTGGTTTTATTTGTGTTTTTGTTTTTTTTTTTGGTTTGCGGATTTGTGTGGTAGCATTTAGGAATGCTTTAGTTGTATGTGTTATTTATTTATTTTATTTTTTGTGTTGCTTTGTTGGTAGCATTTCCAAATGCTATTGGTTTGTTTGTTTTCATTTTTTCCATTTCTTCATTTCTTGTGTGGATACACATTTTTTGTGGGTGGGCTATGTGGTTGTTTTTCCATCCTAGTTTTCCAATTGAGGTTGTGTTGGGGCTAGAATGGAGTCTAGCGCTTTTGTTGTCATACTAACCGCTTGTGATGTTAGTGCAAGTTGTTTTTGGATTTCTGTGAGTTGTTGTTTGACATGTGTTGTCAAGTTTCGGGTGATTCTTTCTTCGCGTACATCCGCTTCCAAGGATACCTCTTTTTTGAAGTCTCCCATTTCCTTGTGTATTTCTGCTGTGAGTTCGGTTTTGAGCTCAATTAGGAGTTGTCCATTCCGCTTGTCCATGGCAGTTCCGACTAGTGCGTCTAGGTCGTCATGTGTGATCATGTTACTTTTCCCTTTGCTTTGCGGTGCATTGCGAGTTGCCTCAAGAGTATCTGCAATTGCTGTGGTTATGTCACAAAACCCGAGTTTTTCTTGCTCCTCCTTAGTAGGTGGTATTGCTCCTTGCAAGCTTTTTGGATGTGGTGCAAAGCTTACATGCTTACCAAAGATCTCTATTGTCTTGCCTACCCATTGTTTGTAGACAATGGCGTTAAGGCATTGCACATTAGCCATGCCTTTGTGAAGGTCACCTACTTGTCCTGGAAAGTAAAAGGATGCAACATTGAGCTCACCTAGCACTGCTTTGATGGAGTCCTTTGTGTCCTCAACCTTCTTCATTTTGTGAAGACCATAAAGGCATAGCATGGTGGCATTCTTCTTTTTGATTTCATCCTCTGTGAGTCCTTCCCTGCGGCTTCTTCTTTCTGCTTTGGCTACTTGTGGTGTGATTACCTGCATGAGTTCTTGCTTGTATGGGACAAGGTATTGGATGATCATGTTTGCTTGTGTTGGTGTGGTTGAGATGAGCCATCCCCATGTTTCCTCTTTAACCTTTTGCACACTAGCAATCTCATAGTCATACCCACGTCTGAAACTTTCAATTAGAACATCTCTCTGTAACTCACTAGAGGAGATGAGGTGTAGCTTGGGGTTTTCGATTTTTGTAGATAGCAATGTGTTCCTAGCTATGGAATCATAGCATTTGCAAATCTTTCCTAGAGTGTGAGTTTTGTCTAGTGACAAGATGAAAGGGCGTAGTCCCTTAAGCATGCTAATTCCATCAACTTTAGGATTTTTGAGGTGGATCTTAATGGTCCCTGTCCAGAACTTGATTTTGTTATTTTTTTCTTTTTCTTTGCAAGGGATGTAAATGGGTTCCGCTAGTCCTATCCCCAATTCGATGCTCATGCATGCTAGTCTAGTTGTTGCCATGTTGAGTATCTCATTATGAGTATAGTCTGTTGATGGTCTTTCAAAGTGGACAGCTATGTGGTAATCAAAGGAAAGTCCGGTGCCCGGATCGACTTCGGTTTCAATGGGTAATTGAGTTAAATTGAAATGTTGCCCACCTTTCCCATCTGGCCTCTCAAGTGGGTAGAGTAGTTGTCTTACATGTGGGAATGCAATCTTGTAGAGTTGACTCATCTCCTCTGCTTCTCCTTCGGATATGCCCATTTCGATGAGGTCCTCCTTCTTCATTGATGGCCTACAATCCTTGGTTTTTACTCCTTCGATGGCGAGCTTCTCCATAGCCAAAATTCCAAGCCAAAAGTCCTTCGGTGTTTCCTTTAATCCGGTTGTAAGCTCTACATTTTTCTTCCGCTTGCTTGAGCTGCCTCCTTTCTTTGCTTCTTGTGTCCTCTTGGTTTGGGTGGTCTCTATCACCATTGTGTCATCCGTGTCTTCCATGTTGGTGTCAATGGGGCTCCTCATGATGGCGTCATGAACTGCTTTGCCTCTATTTGCCATTTGTTGATCACAATGTTTGTTAATATTTTGGTAGGTTTGAGGGATAGTGCTTTTATCTCCTCCTCCTTTTTGCGCGTGCAAGCGGGCTTTATGGAGGAGATTATAGCTTTGGTTACCTTGTCCTAACCTTTTGTATCTACAAGTTGTGACATTAGTTGTGTTTATTAGTTTGGAATTAGTTGGTTTAGTGTACATGTTTGGACATAATGCTTTGTTTGGTTTAGTGAAGCTATTTTTTTGCTTAGATTTTGCTCCTCTACTTTCCACTAGCGCGTGTAGTGGGGCTTTGTAGTAGAGGAGTTTTATTTTATTTATGCAGGTGTTTTCATGGTTGTTATTCAATGTGGAATGACATTTCCTATCTATGTGTAGCAAGAGAAAATGGAAAAACATTGTATTCAAAGAGGGA
Organism: Polytrichum commune; assembly: GCA_950295325.1. Classification (NCBI taxonomy): domain Eukaryota; kingdom Viridiplantae; phylum Streptophyta; class Polytrichopsida; order Polytrichales; family Polytrichaceae; genus Polytrichum; species Polytrichum commune. The sequence goes on from OX485809.1 coordinate 18,491,701, forward strand.
GGAGTCGTACCTTTGTGAGGTGAATTACCTCTATGACCACTTGGTGTTGTGTTGTTGGGGTTTGTAGGAGGTTGATGCACTGTGTCTTCGGTGGGTGCTGATGCTCTTGTGTTGTTTCGCATGAGGCTTTGGTGAGACGGGTGAGCTCCGGTCGTTAGTTCCGAAGAGGTAGAGCTGGTGTGATCGAGGCCGGTTTTTGATTGGTGTATGGTCCCGGTGTTTTTCTTATTACTTGGCTTGCCAATGCACTCAGGCCATGCCCATCCAACTCGCTCAGATATGGGTTTTTTCTCCTTCCGGGATCCACACACCCTTCACCAACCGGCTCTGGATTACACTTTTGTGCCTGGGCGCGGTGTGTTCGTGTTTGAGTAGGACCAGCTTGTTAGGTGGCCATGTAGATTCTAAATACTAGAGCCAATGTTCCAACACCAAATTATAACCCTCCCAGCATGCTCAGATTGGGTCTTGGTTTTCTAAGTACTTGAATCTACACTACCATTTTGCAGCACTGTCACTACTTTGCCACAAAAACACCGTACACACAGTCTATTCGAGCATAATGGAATCACCCTTGTTGCTCGAAAATTGGCCCGGCGGACTCGGTTGAGTTGCCTGGTCCGGTGCAAGTTGGTGGTGACCGAGTACTCGGTGGTGTATCGGCTTGGCTCTAGGTCCTGGATTGTTGCTGCATACTCTGTTTGAGAGAGTTGTTGCCTTCCGCTGTGTGGACAGTGTCTGTACCGTTCACGGAACAGGCTTGCACCCTCTGAACAGGTTTGTAGCCCTGTAGCAATCTTGTGCCCACGGAGCGGGCTTCGAAGTTGTCTCTGGTGATGATTACAGTGTAATCTCTGACTTCGGAGCGATCCGCTACTTGGGTGTAGACTACTACAATCCCCTTCCCTGGAGCCGGTTATTTCCTGAGTGTAGTATGCGACTCCGGTGTGTTCTTCTGCTTTGGAGTGGGTTGCTGCAACCTCGGGGCAAACTTGCACTCCCGTAGCATGCTTCGGTGTTGGTGGTGAGTTTGGTGTAGCCCCCCGACCTCGGAGCGGGTTGCTTCTTGGGTGTAGTTAGCGGCCTAGTCGTGGTCTGCTACTGTGGCGCGGGCTGCTGCCTCGATGCTACGGTTTCGGGGCAAAGTCCTGCTTCGAAGGGCTGCTGCGGATTTGGATCGGGCTATCACTTTGAGGTTGGGCTTCGACCTTGGTGTAGTGATCGCCCTTGGCGCTCGGATATCACCTCGGTTCGGCCTCTCCTCTAGTGCAGATTATGTCCTCGGTGTAGGTTCTGGCCTTGGTGCTAGCTTTGGAAGTTCTGCACAGGTTAGGCCTACTTTTCCTAGAACAAGAATCCGAATAGAGAAACAAGGGGACAAGGTTGTGGTGGTCCTAACCTCACACTTTGATGCTCTGTTCTTTACCTTTTTCCGAATCCGTGGATGTGGTCTCCGGTCACGGTGCAGGCTCAGATGTAAGAATGATGCAGTCCCGATCTGCCCACTTACCTCCGTACTCTCCTTCCAACGCCCTCGAAGCTTTGGTTGGATTCGTTCTGCACTCCGACCGACGCCTTCTCCGTTCAATGCCCATGGAGCTTGGCTGGGTTTGGTCTGTATTTCGATCGACGCCTTCTCCAAGCAACGTCCTCAGCGCTTGGCTGGGTACGATCTTCAAACCGAACGGCGCCCTTACTGACCACGTTCTTGGAGCTTGGCTGGGTTTGATCTACTCACCGACCGACGCCCTCCCCGATCAGTTTCCTCGGATCTTGGCTGGATACGATCTCCACACCGACCGTTGTCCTCCTCGATCGTCGCTCGCAGAGCTTTGGCTAAGGATACTTCGGAGGGTTTCGGTTTTGGTGCAACACGATCTCGGTGCAGTTTGATCTCGTTGTAGTTGTGAGCTTATTGTGGCTGCGATGTCTGTGCGGTCGACCGACACGCAGAGCACCAGCTACACAGATCTACCCCGATCTCTTACGATTTGCACCGATCAGTCAAACTTACACCAGGCTACCGATCTACACCTAATCGCACCACATACTCTCAGTACTATAACTTTTCTGAACCTACCAATCTTCACCGAACTACTCAGCTTACACTTAGATTTATACCTGCACAAAACCGTAAGGTAACTCAACTAATTTCTTGCTACTTTTCGAGAGCTTCGGTCTGTAAGCATGTTCCTGTGCTAGTTTCGTACGGAAATGGCTTCACCCTTGTGCGTAGGAACACTTAGTCACAGCATGCTTGCGACAATACCAACGACCATCCTAGCTCTGTCAACACAATACCGGTGTTCAGAGCTCCGGCATTGCTCTAAGGCCCTCCAACTCTTGTTTGGAAGGACCAATTACACTCTCATAAAAGCAATCTTGAAGTGACCCATAACGAAGGCAATTTATTTGACAAAATTTTCAAACTTTGTTTGCATCACATTTGATCTCCCCTTTGTTAATATGCTTGTCCAAGTTGTTTGGGTAGCCATAAACTTGACATCTCCATGTCCAAAGTATATTAAAACTTGCCCTATATAACTGCATAAAGCCCGACTATGATAAAATACTAATATGCTCTAAAAACTGTTCAAAAGTGTGATGCTGTAGCAAATAGAGATGGTCCTACTACTAGACTAGCTTAAGATAGTTAATGCATGGTTGGTGGCTTTGATGATATATATGTAGCTCAACTTGACAAATATTTCAAGATTTTGCACATTTCATTTGATGTTCTTGCTGACCATCTTGATGGTCCAAGTGGCTTTGGTAGCCATATACCAAACACCTTCATGCCCAAAGTATAATATGTCCGTTGTTCTATGTAACCGCATAACCTACAAAGCACTTTATTACATGCTCTGAATTTTTCTAATAAAGATGGTGTTGTAGCAAGTGGAGACGGTTCTACCACTAGATTAACTTAGTTAATCTAGGCTTTGGTGGCTTCGATGGCATACATGTAGTTCAACTTGACAAATATTTCGAATTTGTGCAAATTTCATTTGATGTCCCCATTGACCATCCATATACCGAACGCATCTCAGGAACGCATCCCCGGGTAGGGCACTCATACATGTATTTAATAACCCATGTGCGACGGAAGGGTATTTATCATGAGGCTATTTATCTAAGAAATTGGAATTCTTTACACCCTATCAGTACAGATAAATTTAATTTTTTTCATTTTAGATGACCCTATTTGTATTTATAAAGTCGCAAGTGAACTAGTTTCTAGTACCCTATGTTCCTTATAATTTTTATATTTGACCCCATGAATGACGAATCATAGGACTCTTGAAAGTTTATAGTGAAAATTCAATAAACCATGTCTAGACTGAAGACATCAAACAATGTTTTTTTTCTCTACCTACTATTCCCAACCCTATTTTAAATTGAAAGAATTAGATAAATTGATGCATTATATGGTACCCTTATTTTTTTATACACACAACTTTGTAATTGAAGAGGTGCTTCATTATATCGAAGAATTGTATAAATTTTCTCACAAATGAATTAAAAATACCCTACATTCTTTCTCACATGGTTTAATAAATTTTCGCGAGTGCCCTACCCGGGAACACATCCCTATCCTAATTACATATGATCCTTGCGCTATAAATTGCATAACACCACTATGACAAAATATGTACAAGTTGTTTTTGAAATTGTTCAAAAGCGAGGTGTTGTAGGAAGTGGAGCTTGTTTGACTCCTACAATAAGTTGGGTAAGTTACTTAATCTATGCTTTGCGAGCTTCAATTGCATACATGTAATTTAACTTGAGGAATGTGAGATGTCCAAATCAGCTCTAGGAAGCCAATTCTTCCCACTGATTGGGCATCTCTCTCCAACCCATCCAGATTGCTCAGCATAATTGGATTGGGGACTATATCTAGTCCATGTGGCGCTCTCTCAGTGGCTCCAAGGAGGTCACTCATATAATGATAATTACTACTCGATGGTGTGGCAGAGGAAGCATGTGCCAAGCAGCCATTGGTTTGTATCAAACCTGCCACCAATTATGTGCGGTATTGGTTCTCTGAGGGCGGGTATCAATGTATAATGGCATCCCTCAATAGGCTCGGCCTACATACCTTGCTTTGTGAGGACCCCATTATGCACCGGCCTCAGAAAAACCAATACCTAATACATAGTGATGTCAAATCCAAACCCACACATATTGCCCTGGGATTGATGCTTTGCTCTTATCGTTTGTTCCAGTTATGGAGCATGAACTGTTCTCATTCCATTGGCAAGATCAGACTCCATAGAATCCAATCCAAGTCTTGACAACATCATTAATATGCTCACAATTTCTGAAGTATATACAAATGGCAGGTCATGCATACAAGATGCAATGGATCAAAGGTCTTGCATTTCATGATGTTGTCATTGTAAATCTTATACATTTGTTGCTTCCTCTTGTGTTGGTATGCATTGGAGGGTGACTTTTCGTGTTGTCTGTTTTGGGGATATATATAAACCTAGACCAACTCGAAGATGAAGCAACACCATAATTCATGCCGATGGCAACATTGAAGTCATCTCTTCTTCTTCTGTTATGCAATATGTATGGCAACAGTACCTTGACGAACTGTTGCAGAATTGCAAAATATCAAATATTAATCTAGTGTAACCATTTTCCTGATCCCACAACGAATTCCTATGTCAGAATGCAGGGGAAAGCCCACGAAACATTGTACTTCTCGTTGTACCAAAATTCCATCTTGTGATGAATTCGTTTTGTCATGAACATGTAGCAATCCTTGCTCAGTTCTCCAGGGCTTGGATTGCGGAAAATTGAAGGGCATCTTCCGTCTTCCGGACTGAGCATTGATTCCTACATGTTCATGACAATCCGTCGTCCGGAAAATTGGGTCACATTTCCCTATTACGAAGTTCAAATCCATTCTGGTCAAAACCACGAATCTTGAGGTAATGAGCAGCAAGACTGAGCCATTGAACTGTGAGAAGTAATAATAATGCAACACTTAGTAGAATTTGTTGTGTACGTTTGATCCACAATCTGGCAACTGCTCTTGCAAACGTTACAAATACAGATCTTGGTATGTCACCTCGTTTTCTTCTTCTCCCTCGGACCCAACTCACATTGTTAGTCACATAGTTGGGCTCTACCGGACTTTCCAATCGATCAACGCACGATGTCGCCATTCCGCCTCCCAGATCTGCGGTTCTTACTGCAAAACTCCACGGGAGCTACCAATCGTTACCGGTGTTTTTATTTGGGTGGATTGCGAAAAAGGAGCTATTTACATGATGTCTCCACTGTCATCTGGTAGACGAACACCAAGTTCAGGAGCTCGTATTTTGATTCTGCCGGAAAGCAAAATTGGCAATTCGAATGGAAAGGAAAGGCATATGGAATGAAAAAGTAGAAACATGCATTGATTCAAAACGTAACCACATATAGTTAACAACTGCTATAGATATATAGAACCGCAAGAATGATGTGAAGGCCGTGTTGCGTTTCAACTAACTTCGTTTTCAGTTTCTGCTGGCTGCACCTAACAGACCTTCCAAATGACATCTGAGACACAATTTCGGTGTAAGCACTTTATTGATTACATGCATCAACTTTTGAAGTACTAATAGAATTTGTTGTGAAATCTATCTACAAACTTTGACAATGACTTTTAAAACCTAGGTCAGGTAGAGACTGCCCACTGCTTAGTAGCATACCACACTACTTATAAGCTCCTTCGCAACCAGAAGAGAACTTGGAAGCGTCTTCCGAGATAGAATTGGGAGGGGGGGATTAAATTGTGAGGCGGACATGTGAGTAGGCCGTCACAAAGTCTAAACAAATATGGAGGATATAAAGAGCTCAACTGCTGCTTGGGTCTCAGTGGCCTTTAAGTAGCTAGCGAAAAATGTGAAGATTCAGATTCCGCCTCCCATTGCTACTCCAAATGACTTCTCTTGTAACAATAATTTTCAACCACACCTGAAGCTTGAAAGATTGAGTAGCGATGAGCACAACACTGATCCATTGAACAATTATGAATTGATAACAATGCAAGACTTGATCGAATTTTGTTTTACAGAGATTTGTGTACAAGGCATATTCAGTTGAGGCTGGCAAACAGGGTAGCATCTTAAATGAATGGCTGCCGTGAATGCAATCCGTTTGTGATCGCTTCACACATAATGGCAGTAAATTACACCCCTGAAATCAAGTCACCTCAATTGAGGCATCTGATGCTTGGATTCCAAGCGCCGGGTAAGAATTCCCCTAACGAAAAAATGAGAATGGAAGTAAATATCGTTTAATTAACGAAAAAATCTGGGAAGGCTCTACATCAGTGCCTTCGAGAATGAGAGAACCAATGTGGACTAATTACGAAGAAATCTGGGAAGATTCAATGTCGGTGCCATCTTCAAAGTAAGTTCCTGTCTGCAACCACTCCTCCGAAGTTTCACTCCACGCCCTGGGCGCCACCCCAAATTTGGTATAACCCCATCTCTCCAACTTCTTAAAGATTTGCGTCTTCTCCAAAGCAGGGTTCCATATCCCACTCACAATACAATAGTTAACATCATACGGCGGCTTGTGATGTGCGCCATGCATCTTCCGGCTGACCAAAACCCCAGCATCTTGCAAACTAACCACCGCACTTGGAAGCTGCGACTTCTTCATGTGCGACCACGCATGGAACTGCTGGCTCATCACCACACACCCTAAAAAAGCACCTAAAAACGAATCTGCGAAAGGAGCACCCGGAAGAACCAACAGAAAAGGGGTCAAGAATAGCCCCGCAGGGCGAGCCAACGCATGGAGGTTGTTGGCGAATTGCCTCTTCGTGATGGTCCATGGCCTCTGATGGTGTCCTTGAAACGCATCGATCTGTGAGCCGAAAATTGGTGTATTAGCATCACCATAGTTGTCCACTCCCCAATGGTAAATCCCCGTGGCGAGGTCGGAGAGGATATAAGCTGACAGAGCTCCAGCTGCCACTTGCAACAATTCTTCGCTTGATTGACAGGACATTACTGCTTTGGCCATCATTCCTGTTACGGTCGCGGCTCCAAAGGTCACCCACAGGCGGTGTTCCAGGGTAGACTCCAAGTATGTGTCCGAAAGTCCCATAGTGGGAGATGGTTTCTTTAGAATCTCCACGGTTTTGAATGTTCGGAGATCGGAAGCATCTGTTGATGTAATCCTGGCGCTTTCGCTTGCCTGAGAGCTCTTGACTTTCGGGTCTACCAATACTGCAACCACAACTTTCTTACATTGCTTGATAGAAGAATTGGACATCCGACTCTGCAACTCATGTTTGGTAGAGAAAAAAGTGGTACGCGAAGAAGAGGAGGAGAGGCGAGACGATGATGAAGGGTAGGAGGTGGAGGGTGATAGATTTGAGGTGCACAATCCTCTCACGGCTGCTGCCATCTTGAACAAGATTTCAATCAAGTTTTCTGATCAGTCAGCCGTTGTTGGTTGAATCTGTCTGGAAATTCGTCCTCCCCGTGAAGTAGCGCAATGGTATTCACAAGACTTATGAAAGTCGAATTCTAAACTTTCTCAGCAATCCTCCAGTGTCCTCAGAGTACAGCTGAATTACCAAAAAGTGCCAAGTTAGAATCTCGGCAATCAACTGCTTCCTCGAATACTTGAAGCTTTAATAGCTTTCACAGGTATACACCTAGAATTATTATGAAGACTCTTGAAAATCCTCGAGTGCCCTCTCGCTACATTTACAACTCTACAACACCAAATTTGCCAGTGGAGTGCTGTTTAGAAATTTGACAATCTACTGCTTCCTCAAAGACTCAAAGCCTGGGAATGACACCCAGCTGCGAATGCATGAAAATGAAGCTCCAATGCCACGGAATTTTTGAGAACCGTCTACTGCAATTAGCAATCCCAGGTTCTAAACTCAAAATCCAAAATCTAAGCTCTCTCAACAATCGTCGAGTGCCCTCAGACCGCATCTGCAAGTCTACAGTACCGAATATGCAAGTAGAGTGCAGCCATACATGTACAAATTTATCAATCACCTGCTTCCTCGAATTCTCGAAGCCTTGGATTAGCCCCAGCCGTCACATGAAAATGAAATCTTCAACGGCACTAACAGCACCCTTGCAGTGCCCTCAGAACACAGTACCAAATCTGCGAGTCGGCTACTGTTTAGAAATTTGGCCAACTTGAATTTAACTTCAACAAACTACTCACTCGCGACTGTTATTACGTAACTGATGCAAATAGATAGCTCTGAAGCGGTGAAGCGTTAGTCGCGAAGTAGTTGAGCAACCTATGGATAGAAACCAAACATTGGGATGAAATTGGGTCACAGGCGGGCAGCCGGGAAAAGTGCAGTCGACGACGACGTGGACTCATGCCATCTCTGAGCCGCACATTTCTGCTCACAGTCTCCCTTACATGCCACACCGATCATTCAACGCTCAAGGTCAGGTTTTCGAGCATTGATGTGCGATCTGTTTCTCTGTTTTCACCTTCCGAAATCTCTGGAGTCGCTAGCTAAAGAGCAGGTAGGCTTGGTACTGATGAAGTCGGTCGGCCGCAGATTCGTTTCATGATTCGCCACCATCCTCGCCGGCCATGCGACGTCGACGGTCTTCATCCAACATGACTGCTACCCAATCCATGACCGCCATTCTCCATAACTATTGAGTGTGGAGTATGTAGCCGATGGAATTTTGAAACCGTATTTCCATCTCCTCTAAACATGTGTCTTTGTGGTGTTTGTTCTTTGATCCTCACTAATCACACACCCATCAAATATAGACCGGTGTCCGAATAGGACCCGCATACCGTAATGGCATCATCAACACTCGATCACTTTTGATAACATGGTATCTAGCGAGGCCTTGTGTTAATGAGCATCCATACCATAGCCACCCTTCAAGATGCTAGGTTAAAGTTAATCAGATCGACTTATTGTATACGAGCGTACTTCTCATCCATCCAACATGAAAGTTTGGCCTCATGTAGGGTTCTTGTCGGCTCGTCTCAAAATAACCTCAAGTAGTACGCCAATTCGGGGTTTGTAAAATTGATTCCGGTATTGAACCAACTAATAGAAGTAACCGCTTGGGATGCATATTGTTTCAGGGCTCTTATGTTGGATGAATGAAAGGTACACTTGTATATGATAATTCCCTCTCTCCCAATTGATCCAACTACATTGATTATCCCAATTAGTGCATGCTATTATTTGGAGTTACACATGTGCAATAACATCTTACTCAGGAGTTCATTTTCACTAACAAAAGTTCAATGTATAGGTTGTTTGGACATTATAGAACATAAATGACTTGTCATACTCGGGAGTTCAATTTTTACTAACAAAAGTTCAAGAAGTTGTTTGGACATTATAGAACATAGATGACTTGTCGTACTCAGGAGTTCAATTTTTGCTAACAAAAGTTCAAGAAGTTGTTTGGACATTATAGAACATTGATGACTTTGCTGGGTAGATTATTACATTCTTATTTACTAAATACACTCCAAACTCCGTAACACCAACCTCCTTCTCTTATATCCCGAATCCCTAGGGAACAGATAATGCTCTCAACTTAAACCACTCCTCGTTATCACATTCCCCTCCCACACATCATGAATTTTGACATTAAAATATACCATCAAAGACTTCAAACCACACGCTCACACGCATCACGTTATCATCATTGTAATTATCGTCACTACTGCAACGATGATGTCGCGTTATTCTGTATTGTCACATGCTACACTAATAAATCTCTTTTCTCATGCATCAACGTTCACGCTACAGAACTCCTCAATCTCACGTGCACTTTGGGTAACACAAGCATGATATTATGGAGTTTAGAGTGTAGCCATAGCAACTGCGTAACTCCAAATGGTAAACACACACACATCATCATCAGTGTAGTTCACAATTTTTTATAACTGGGATGGATGAGATGGAAGCATGGGATTGGGAGGATTTCCAGCCACAGGGAGAATGTATGAAATCTAAGCGTCCACCTCTCCACTTTCCTCCACCAGGGCACTTTTTCCATTCTACTGAGTGTGGCGGATTGGGTGGGCGCCTGGTGGACCACAGGCTCTTCTACTGGTCCACAATCATTCCAGCACATTTATGCACAAACACATAAAGAAAAGAAAATAGATAAATACATAGATACATAAATAGATAGTAATTGTCCTCTCCAGTGGCCAATCCTTGACTTATAATGAGGTGGGGTCATGCTGACGCGTCTCTCCAAGCTGAAGTCATACACCTTTACCAAGAGACATACCTCTGCACTGTTTTTTGTGATGTGCCTAATTCGGTCACTGATCTTAAACTTGAGTGGTGGATGGTTGGATGTGGATCTAAGAACACATACTAAAAATGGTTGGATATGTGTTGGAAAGGGATTGGACTATGTGTTCACAATTTGTTAACCATTCTAGATTTGATAGTTGACATAATTGGGAAAAGAGAGGGACCTATATGACAGTTTAATAACTCAGAGCACCTTCACTTTGACAATAAATCAGATATTCATAGGAGCTCCATATAATATGAGGACATTTGCGAATCATCTCGCACAAGTCGTGCGTTTCATATATTATGAGGAGCAGGTGCGAAGAGAAAGATTTTTTTTTTTTTTTTCTAAGACGTGCTTACCTAACATGTAGTAGAAAACACAGGTATATTCACTTGACATGTTCTCCGAAAGTTCTCCAAAAACATTTTTGTTACTATGTACCAGTGGTTTTTCTGACATCCACTACATATAACAAACAATTTTATTAGCGAGTAGACGAAGTGCCGTTAAAAGGTCAGACTCTTGTCACATCTTGAGTTGCCAACATTGACATGTCTTTAAGTTGAAGTTATATGGCTGCAAGCCATCTTTTGTCAAAAATACAATTATGGACTAGGTTACAACTCAATTCTACAGAAAGAGATTTGAATCAACATACCAAAAAAATTGTACTTTAGTGGGTGAGAATTGAGAAGTGCACAACTGACATGTCTGTTCCTGTAGATGTGAATATCACACACAAATCCTAGAACTGATCATTTCACTCGACTCACTCTCCTTGTCCTTGCCACAAGCATGGAATGAATTATCAATTTGCCAATCTTAAGTTAAGGTAAGCAGGTCTAGTTTGGTTACTTATCATCAGACACCAATATTTGAGTGGTGTGTGTTGATGACATATGTCTAAAAGAGATCAACCTAAGTGCTCAAATATTTGTCCACTATTTTAGATTCAATAGTCAACATGATTAGGGTGTGGGGAGCATATAATCATTTGTTTTGTTTACATCTTCGTTTTGATAATAAAAAATTTATTCAAATAAGCTCCCACAAATGAGGAATATGGCTACGGTCCCGATTTGGATTTGCTAATTATTTTGTACTAATAGTGTGTTTAATGTCCTAGAAAAATTAAGCTAATTGAAAATATATAACCATTTAAGAACCATCTACCTTAGAGCCTCTCATGAAGGGTGTTCAAATCCAGCATAGAAAGCCAGTCACCACAAGAGTTTAATCCTTTTCCATATCATCTTCATTGCGTTGTTGTCAAAGTCCAGTGGTAGAGAGATTCATATGTACGTAACACATTAGAATTACAATATGTCACATATAGCTACATCAATTTGGAAGTGTACAAATTTTCTTTGAATCTATAAGTGAGTTCTGGAGATCACAAACAACTTGGTGTTATTTTCAAATCACTCACTTGCAGGTTCAGAATTCCATAGCTATGCACGACTGGCATTTGTGTTGATACTCTGCTGCTTTGCATACTTGGCAAACCGCTCCAAATCTTGCTTTAAAATGCTCTCTACAAGTGGCACAATCCCCTGCAAACATTTCACCAAAATATACTTGAGAAACTTCATGAAGAACTTAATTCAATCTAAACACAAACACGGTGCATAATTCAACTCATAACTTGCTTTGAGACTGACTCACTAAAGCTGATTCCTTACGGAAGCCCATTTTGTAGGTAGTAAAAACCTAACTTTTCAGGATTCTATGCTGCTGTAAAATTAATCATCTAGCAGTGGAGTAGAATTGCTTTTTGGCAATGTGGAGACAAGGATTTTAAGGCTTTTGGTTGCAGGCCTTCTCTTCCACATGTTTACTCAGGTAAAAACTGTGTTCCAAAAGATGAAGTTAACTATTGGATAGATTATTGAGAGCACGCACCGTTGCAAAGGGAGCCAGCACATCTGGAACTTCATATGAGATAGTCAGCTGCAAACAACCCAACAGTGAGAAACACATTTGCAACTGAAAATTTTACATTGAACATCAATGTGCAGGTAGAAACAAAACAAAACCTTCTGATATGTAGAATCACAATTCCTTCATTGTCAAATGAAGATTGCTGAGGAGCTTAAAAAAAATTCTATGAGAAAGGAAATAAAAAGAGGAAACAAAAGCAAGAAGCAAATACCCTATGAAAGAAAGATAAAAGAGATGCAAATACAGGGTCCTGTTTTTAAAGGCCACTACACTACTGATTTTTTTAAGTACCCAATGTTAATGTAGACTTACCTGGACACCACATGAAGATGGGCCCCTTGGATAAAATCGGACTGCCCCCCTGCAAACAAGAAGTCAATCAACAAAATACAGCAAAAGACTCAAAATGACAGACGAGCTCAGGGCCACTTTACACCACTGCCAAGGGCCATGACCATGAAATTGTGACGGCCCTTGAAACTCTTCCACAGGCTGTACCATGGAAAATTGAAATTGAAGGGTCATAAGGCTTCAAGTGTAATGTTAAAGACATAAGCCACCGGACTCTCAACCAAATGCTATTTCATTACCATCCTATTCATGTGGCCCCTTCCACACAATAAACTATAATAATTTTAGGATTTTAGGATTTTGAAGTGTCATGGTCTCCCAGTGTTGTGTTAGACCCACCCTCTCTGAGATGTGATTCATGAAAATCCCAATAGACCATGAAACATTTATCCATTGCATGCCATGTAGATGTTGAATTCTTTCAAACTTCCTTGGTCCCGTAGGCCCTCAAGCTCTAGAGTAAACTGCTCCTCACATACTGAACTCATCACATATGTGCAGCAATTACAAATTCTATCAGAGAGTACGTATTAACACTTAGAAATAAAATTTGTGCAGTAGTGCATAACAAACCTGTTCGCAAGTCCATCAACTGAGCGCCAATGGATTTTTTGGTGATGAATTGGCTGCAAGGTAAGGAGGTATAGCCACATATCAAATACAGTAGAGAGGACAATAAAGATGTAATATGTATCAAGAATCCTTGACCCATAATACTTACCACCTTCTAGGTCACTTTGCAAGCACTAGATTGACATATATCCTGATAAAATGCGTGACAGTAAACCAATGAGCGGAGTATAAACCTTCAAGTTGCGGGCCAGCCAGGAGAATTCGAAGTTTTGACCGAAAGCTGAATATCGCAGAGTCCATTTAGACATGTTGGGCTTATCATCTAGAACCTGAATGTAACACCCCATCCCTGGCCCCAGTTCAGAAAAGGAAAATGTCTCCTCCCTACACATGCAATTGAACCACAATTAAACAATAGGTAGATCAATCATTGGAAAGAGAGGATGATACCTTGACCGAGGCGATCCATGGCATCCAGTTCACCACATTCTCTTGGTTCGACCACAAAGCCCAAGCCTCTGGTAATGGCACATCTACCTCCACCTGCGCACTAGACTAAAGAGAAAAGGATTACATGGTGACAGAACATCTAAATGCAATACTGCCACTATGAAGTGCAATTTAAATTCACCAACTTTACAATTTCAACTAAGATGTCCATCAGCAATGCAAGACCAGAAAGAAGAATGAAAATAGAAGGCCATGCACAGCTCAAACTACTATTATGTTATTTGGTGAGGCGAATCGACAGAATCATTCACATGACATGCCAAAAACATTTATCAAAAGGATAAAAAACAAGGGATCTGTAAGTCATGACAAAAGTGGTTGCTCTCATCAATGTCCTTGCATTTCTCAAGCATCTAGTAATCAGGTGTTACGGTGGGTTACTAACCTACTTGGGAATCAAGTCATTTCATTTCCCCTTCTCTACACATGTCGGTTCTAGTTCACCTGCAAGTGGAGATTCCTTCCCTGGTTGACATGGTTAAATGAACCAATGACCACTGAGGGATTTTTTTTTTCCTCCGTTACTCTTCTAGTGCTGCCATCTATAAAAAACCCATCTTACATTGGGACCCCCTATTATAAGAAGGAATTCAACTCACAAAATGCAGCTGCTGCGAACTTGTGATGATTGCACAAGTGCAAAGGACAAGTCTTCAACTCTCAAAGAAGGTTACTCTCTTATGTGTGTTGCTTTCTTCCATTTCTCAAGCATTATCTAGTAGGTGTTGCGGTGACTAACCTATTTGGGAAAATACTAATTTCCCCTACTCCCTACACTTGTCGGTTCAAGTTCACCCACAAGTGGAGCTTCCTCCCCATAGTTTAAACTTCAAATGGTTAAATGAGCCGACGACCAATAAGAGATTATTTTTCTTCAAACAAAAATCCCATCTCACATTGGATCCCGTCCCACTATCATAGCATGGAATTCAAACAGACAAAATTCAGCTGCTCTGACACCTTGACAATGCCTAACCCAACCTAACCTAATTCCTCACAACTCAACATCACATTTCAGACTAGTTTGTTTGGCATGTCCTATGAGGAAGTTCACCCACAAGTGGAGGTTTCACATGGTTAAATGGACCGACCACCAATACGAGATTTTATTTTTATTTTTTTTTCTCTCCACTTCGAGTGCTCCCATTTAAAACAAAACCCATCTCATCGTGGAACCCCCTATCATAGCAAGGAATTCAATTCACAAATTGCAGCTGGTATAACACATTGGGTGTGCCTAACCTTAACCTAACCTAACCTAGCCTAATTCCTCACAATTCAGAATCACATTTCAGTTGGCATGTCTTATGAGGAAGAGTCATAGAAGAAGATGTAATTGGAGTTATAATTGCAAAGCTTACGAATTATCGAGCCACGTACTCGCAGTCCACCTGGCGCCATTTCCATTACCCAAGCTTACGGCCAAGCCTTGGCCGAAATGTGCACTCCCACATGCTCCAACCCTAATTCTCCCTCCTGCATTGCTGACATAACCTCTCTGCCTGCTTCCATTCATGTTGAAATCCTTACTACCCATACCCGAAATTTCAAGTTTGCCCAAGGATAGAGTATTCCTGCACGAAGAAGGAGAAGAATTTGTGGACCGAATTGCTGAGGCCTGAATCCCGAATGGCTTGCTCATAGCTGCAGTGGTGATGAGCTCCATACTGAAAAGAAAAGGAAATAGTTGCCACCAATGGGTTAAGAATCTGAGACAATGCAATCCTCCGAACTGCACCAAAATTCTGCTGGGGAGCTTGGAATTTGGAGCTGAATTCAGGAGCTGAATTTTTTTAAGGCTTTCAGATATAAGTTTCTCAAAGTTTCACAGATTTGAACTACTTAGCCTTTCTGACACATTCTGGGAGTATCCACAACCAGAATCTTTCTGCAACCACAAAACTTCAGCACCGATAACAAAACAAAGGGCCACTTCACACACGAGCCAAGAGCCGTGACCATGAAATTGTGAGAGCCCAAAAGAAAGTGTCCAAAGGCCGTCCCAAGACACTTCAAAATCATGTACCGTGGTCACGGACTCTAAGTGTAGTTTGAAGTCATACGTGACGGGCCCTCAACCAAATGCTATTTCAATGAATTTCTATTCATGCTGATTCTCACACATGATAAAATAAAATAAATCAACAGTTGTGAGCATTTGGAATGCCATGGTCTCCCGGTTTTGTGTTAGGCCTACCTCCAAGAGATGGTTTTTAAAATAATTCCAAGTGACCATGAAACATGATCCATTCGATGCCATGTAGGAGTCCATGTAGACTTTACATCCATCTTGCATTCACAAACTCCGTTGGTATCTCAAGCATAGTGTGAAGCGAATTTGGACCAGCTCTACCTTTTCCACCAGTGAGAGTATTTGAAGTGTAATGGTCACGGGCTCTCAGTCTCATGTGTGAAGTGGCCCTAGTTAAGGTATAGCTAGAGGGTGCTTAATCTAACCTTTTTCTTCAATTTTCCTATATATAGCATCCAATTTGTAATGCAGATGGCATGTATGCCTTAGCAAATGCAACCATATAGCCATGATTTTTTTTTAATTTTAATAAATTAATATTAGAATTTTAATAAAAAAACGTGAATATAAAAGGCAGAATTAAATGCGCGTGCAAGCTGTATGGTGGGAGATAGTAAAAGATCTAGTTTGCAAAACACAACAATCATGAAAATTCACAAAAAATCTAAAAAAAATTCACGACATGTAGCCTAACATACTCAGCTAATGGGTTGTGTTCAGTCACCCTAACTTGAGATCGTTCCAAAGCATTAGGATTCCGGCATTCACAGTCTTTATCCTCAACTCTATTGTCGGGCCTATGAACATTGCTCATCATGTTAGTAATGTTATGAGTAGCTTCTCAATGCCGTCATATAAGGGGGCCTTCACTAGGCCACTACCTAACTACAATGCAAGTTCCTTATAGCCTTAATCCATCCACACCTCACCTTTTCTTGACCCGTCCTATCTTGAGTTGGCTTGGCACAACCTTAACATGTCCGTCTTTGTTGGCTCTGTCTGTAGGACAGAGACTATGCATCAACTTCTTCGTTTCAAGAGAAAATTTCCTAACCACTTTGTGTTCACACTTGGACGTTTCTTGTTCTTGTTATTTTTGGTCCATTGTATTTAATGTGGATGTCATCTATAGTCTATATATATATATATATAAGTGCTCCCTAAAATGCATTGAAAGAAATCTAGTTAACTATAGTTATTTCGGAAGTTCTTGATTTTTTATTTTTTTTAAATCGAGTGATAAACGAGTAGCTTTAATCCTTGACCCGTATTTGAGAAGAAGGTGCACAAAATCCAAGAAAGGTTTGGTATAGTGAATAGCCATGAATTGGCATGAGCAAAGTGGACAACTACAATTGTAGTCTTTCATAATAAAGAACAAAGCCTCACGGTTCTACCGTTTTCTTGTTTCTAGCATGTGGTCCCAAACCGTCCCCATTAACATGGTTGATTTTTCACAAAGTTTTTGCCCGTCCACGTCCAAAAACCTTGAATTAAAAGGCAAAAAAAATTGCAACTTGTCCCAAAACCGGTAATTTCTAAACCAACCCGTCCATGGAAAGGTTAAAGAAAACACAACCCGTCCCAAAACCGGTTTGAAAATGAAAATACCCGTCCCGCAAGAGGTATATATAAGTCTCTTACAATGTTGGTAAAAGATTTTTAAAAAAACAAAAACAAAAAACCGAAAGATGTCAACATGTGACTAGTTGCACTTGGAAACAATAGGATCTTGACAAATTATACCTTCAATGTTCGTCAGTTATCTATCTTTTGTTGTCGATTCTCATCTTTCTAGTACACCCCATTCTAAATTTTGTGGTTGATGAATTAATGTATGCAGGTGAATCAAGCACTTCAAGATTGATATTTTGATTGGGTATTAGTGGTTTGATTGCATTATGCTTATATTCACATGTCATATATGATATAATGTAATTGATATTTGTACCATTTTTTTTTTGGAAAATTTTATCAAAATATTTGTTATTTTTAGAGCCCGTCCATAGTGAATTTGACACGTCCAAAAACCGGTTCATTTTCTAAGAACCCGTCCACTGGAATTTTTTTTTTTTTTATGAACATGTCCCTAGACATGTTAGGGACCTTGTGAAAAATCACCACTGGCCATTAACCCCATGAATTGGGCCCCATTTGCTTAATCCATTTGCAAGCGGTTAAGCCACTACTATCTTCAGCACTATTTGTCATTGGATGCATCATGTGTCACTATACTTAGCTAACTACATTTTTTTAATAGCCTTTGTTGACCCCAAGTAGCCATAGACATGCCCAAATAATGCCCAACCTCACCACGAGAATTATCCCAATAGTGCATGTTACTATTCGGAGTTACGTAGTGCCATAATTATTTCATGAGAATGTAATATTTTACTAAGAAAAAATCAGTTATGTTCTATAATGTCCAAACAACCTATTGATATTTCGTTAGTAAGAAATCAACTCCTAAGTAAGACATTATTGTATTGCATAATCTCAAATAGTAACATAAACTAATAGGGATAATTAGTGTAGTCAACACACACACTGCTAACCTCATGGGGAGGTCACTTCATTGTCAAGTTGACACCACGTGCGGACAAAGTTTGCTACCCCTATATTACATGCCATATATAATTTTAAAATTCATGATATTTTTTCTACATATACATAACCATTGATAGTATCTTTTGTATATTTTTTTGAAATTTTTAGTCATATTTTTTTTAGTAATTTTTTAGTTCAATTCTGTGTCATTCTAGTTAGAAATGGTATGTTTTATGAAAAAAAAACAAATCATTAAATATAGTTACCACTTTTGACTATGTCATAGGTACTGTGTATATCTACTCATGAAAAAAATTTGATAAAATTTTGACCCATTTTGGTGGTGCAACTTACCAAAAGAAGATTTTTTTTGGTCACACGTGGTGTTCAACTTGACAATGGAGTGATCTACCCGTGGCTAACCTATGAGCTATGTACTTACAGTGGGACAAAATTAGATTGCATAAAGATATTGGAATGGGAGAGTGACCTACGGGATGGATTTAGGCAGGGGTCATAATTAGTTGCCTCTATCTTAACTCACAATTTTTGGAGTGAAATTGCCAAAAGAAAAAGCAAGTTTGAGGAAGCAAAGTCAATTGAGTCAAGGCTTGTTTTGGTTTGAAAAACAACTAATGTTAGAAACAAATAATAACTTGTAGTATTAACGTTGCTACATTGAAGTTATCCTAAAGTCTCTCAAAAATTCATAAGGTTTGGTAGGGAGTTTTGGCCTACTTTAAACATTTTATATTATAGTTAACTTTAAAGTATCTTTGAAATTCATGTTTTGGTAAGGAGATCCTCCCCACTTTTGACACTTTAAGGAGTGTTCAAGTAGTGTTGGAACCCTCAATTTTGGTGAAATGAAGGGGAGGCTTTTGACTTTTGCCATAAGATAGTTATGTAAAAGTGAGTTTTATAATAATCTTTTGAAGGCACCTAAAATGATGCTTTCAAAAGTTTGGCAAAGTCTTCATTTTTATGAAGCCATCTTTTGGCAATGTCAAATGCTTTCCCTTCATGTCACCAAAATTAGGGGTTCCAACATCACAATAAACATTGGAAAATGTCAAATGCAAGGAAGGACTCCTCCCCAAAACATGAGTTTTTTGGGAGAATTTAAGGTTGAGTCTAATGTGTAAGGAGTGTCCATGTGATGTTAGTAGTCGCAATTTAGTGAATCAAAGATGAGATGTTTGACTTTGGCCAAAAGACGGCTATATATAAACAATTTTCATGGCAAACTTTTGAAGACACCTAAAGTGGTGCTCTCCTAAAGCTTGATAAGGAGCTCATTTTTACCGACATGAACCAAAGCCCAACAGTCAATAAAGTGTCCATAATCTTTTAAATCTAAATATGGGATGAAGGTACATGCATTTAAATGAATAAATGTATTTTAATCCATGATTTGGCTTAATTGCTCCAAGTATTGTCTCCAATTCAATTATCTTGAAATTTTGAAAAAAAGAATCTTGAGCAATAAATCCATCCTTTATTGTGCTCACAATCATCCTTCAATGTTGATCGTCTATAATCTATGTCAACTTCACCTATCCTACATTTTTTAACATGCTCCCATTTTCAGGCATGAACACCATGATTGTCATAATCCCCCTTGCTCTCCCTCCCCCTCACCACTCAAGCTTTGAACTAGTTGGATTGTTTCTACAAGAGTTTGTGTTTGGGCATGTACCATAGTCATCCATTGTAGGCAAATCATTGGTTGTTTAGATTAATCTATTTAAATGCATTGTCGACACCCTCAAACTCCAAAGCTTGGCCTATGCATTCATTTGCATCCAATTGCGATACCTTGGTACTGCCAAGTAGTTGCATTTGCGGTGTGAGTAGATGTCCCTAGAGGGCATTTGGTTGCAGTATAAGAGTAACCTTAGCATGCTCCATAAGGATAGAGCGAACATGGTCATAATGGAAACTGACATGCGTGCACACCATGCCTACAATATGGTCTATATTTTAGGTAGATGTCCATAGGATTGTTTATATCCTCTATGCACATTTTGTGAATGATATATAGAAGATGGTGGAAAGTAATGTGCGGTTGTGTGATAGCATAAACAACATCAAATTGTAGGGCATTGCACACATAAAATGTGTAATAGAATCATGCTTGTACTACACTCTAGAAATGAGATGCCAAATAAAGAAACAAAGAGACTAAAAAAACCCTCTAACAATAGACCCCAAAAATATAGTCCCTAAGGCAAGGATAGTAACGTATAATACTACTTGGAGTGCACAAAATATTCCAAGATAAACCAAAGAGGAGGTCTCAAATTATATGATAGTATGGTTGTAGATTTATGGAAAAGATTTGACTTCAGTATGTCTTGCTATCACAAGTAGAACTTGAGCCAGAGGAAAAATTTGCATGGGTATACATTCATACTCAATCATATTCAAGTGATAAGGTTATTACTTTTGTATTGAATCAATGATTTAAAAAAGGATTTGATCTAAAATTAACAAATATATCAATGCAATATTCAATTGGACATATACATGCCTAAAAATTATAATATAAATGTATTGCCAATGCTTGAATAACATATGATTTTCTTTCACTTTATGTATGTATTATCATGTTCTTAAGGGTTTATACACAACATTTGACGAGAGAGAGAGAGAGAGAGAGAGAGAGAGAGCATCTTGATCACAATGGCGAGCTCGTCTATGAATCCGAGTGGGTTTGATGAACATGACCATTTGATCAAGAATGTCGATAATGAGCATTAACTTATAACTTGATTAATATGCAATAGAGGAAAATTTGGATGTTGTTTCAAATGCATGAACAACATATGAAATGACTTTACTTTATATATGTTATTCATTTTTATGACATTGAAGGTAATAAATTTGGCATTAAGCATTTAATTTATTTTTTCTCTCATACTCATTATTATTATCCTCATGCCAAGTTGTGGCCAAGTTAAGTTGTATAATAGGCTTTTTGCTGTAGAAACAATCACTGAACTTGAGTTTAATATTTGACAAAGATAAAATTTCAATCCATCACAAGTTGCAGAAATCCTCAGACATCAATGTCCTCCTTGATATTCAAATTGTTATGGACTATGCTAGGCTTGTTGCCACTTTTGGATCATGTAATTGGTGTCTAGGTTTAGACGACCATGTACATCTACCTCCCATATATTTGTAGCCATCAATTAGGTCGTAGTTCTAGTGGACACAACAAGCTCAAGTGTAGGCTAGTTTAGGATTTTCATAATGAAATCATTCCTTCATTTAAAGCTCATGCCTTTAGACTTTCTATTTTGCACATTGTTGGCTTTTGCTTGACGTTTTTGTTTTGCCTAATTTGATATTTTCTTTTGTTTCATCTCACATGTTGAAGCTCTCATTATGTTTGGCTTGGTTCTGTTTATGGTTTTGCTAGCTTTTGGTGTTGTTTCCTTGTGCATTCTTGCAACCACATCTAAGTGTCTTGTTTAATGATTCAAGCTCATAATTGAAGGCTTCTTATTTTGCTCAATGGTTGCCTTCCACTGGAGGTCTCTTTGCTTGACTTCAGTCAACACACTTGTGTGTAAGTAAACACGTGGACGAGAATTAGAGAGGTCAATTGGATGACCTAAATTTCCTCTCTTTGAGCATAGTATGGCAAAAGGACAGGCAGGGCCAAGAAACTAGGTTCATTCAATCTCTGTAAACCGATGGCGAGGATGTATTTATTGGACAATCAACATTGATTGTCCATTATGCCAACACTTTGCTATGTAGGATAAACTCCATAGGTATTGGCAATGTGAGCAAACTCAATGCGTGTGAGTCTTTGCAATCAAATTAGTAAACAAATTGGTTATTATACCTACCACATGGGGATTTTGGCTATAGTTTGAGTTGGCATCACTACATTTTTGGAGATAATTTCCCACACAAATTATGGACATTCAACAAAAATGGCATCTTTGTGATGACTTGGATGATTTGGATTGCACGGTGGCACGTCCACCGATTGGAACTTCATGCATTGCGCCATGGGTGCAAAACTTAGAAAATAACTATATACAAATGTGAATGTTTTCCATTGGCATGGGTTGGTGCCTCAAACACTTGCACAAAAGTCAGGGTGCACATGGTCTCATATGCAAGAGAAATGAGAAAAGAGTTATGTGGTCCCTTCGCCAAATGATGTTGGTTCTTGTCCTTGAGGCTCCTGGGCTTTGGTTCATGTTGCTTTGTCTTTTGTTGTTCTCCAAGTTGCTCTCTGAAACCTAGTTTGGAATCAATGAGTGAGGTGCATTATTCTTTTCCCAAGGAAATTTTAAAAAATCAATGATCCAAATTTTTGGTTTTGACCAACATGATTGCTTAATTTCATAGTTCCTTAGTCTTAGACCCTACTATAAACCCACCCTCATTCCATTACTTAAAATATGTGGGTGTTATTCAATTCGTTTTTCATGTTCTCCAACTTCTACAAGTTATATTTGAACAAATAAACTTGTGTTGTATTAGCAAATCTACAATGAAACATCAACACTAATTGGACTAAAAATCGGACCTACCTTGTTCAATTACGGTCATTGGAAGTGCATGCTTTGTTGATTTCTTGATTGTATACATAAATATTCCCATTTGTGTTCACTCTTGATTGTAACGTAGTCAGCAAAATGTGAAGATGTAGTCCAATCTCTTCCAAACATATATCTTTATGGTGCTTGTTCTTTGATCTTCACCTCACCACACACCAATCAACATACAAAGTTTCCGAGTAAGAAAAGTAACCGAATAACACCCGCATACCTGACACTCACAATGCAAATTACACAGAGATGAGATCCATTGCTGCTCGGCCTTCTTCTCACTTACATTCCACGCACAGGAATGAAGGAAATTGAATCTCGTTCGGAGAGGACACATGATGTTTTGTTGTGCAATTGCAGCCTTTCGCAGCTGTGCAGAGGCTTAGGATGATGATGCTGATGATGGCAATGATGATGCCCCAATTAGCTATGGCTGGAAGAATTTGGAGGAAAAACCTGCTGCTGCCTCATCACTCCATGCTTTCACGCTGGGGTTTGGGTTTAGGTTCTGGGATAGGGTTGCCCAGACAACACGGGATGATGATGCACATGCATCGAGCCATGGCATCTGGCAAACGAGGAGAGAGAGAGCACAAGGAATTGAGCGTGTTTGAGGAATGGTTGGCTGCAAATCCCCTCCCAGGAGCCAATTCACATGAGGAAGAGACCATCATAGGGAACGGCCATGCCAAATTGATGCGTCGACATGATGATGATGATGATGATGAGAAGGAGGAGGGATTGTTAGGTGAGGGTGTGGGGTCTGATGGGATGGAGCTATGGGTGGATTCATTGGGCAGACAACGAAAAATTGCTTCCTCTACATCTGGGAGGCATGAATTGGGCCATGGTGATGGAATTTGGTCCAGCATTGTGAATAAGAAGAAGCAACAACCGCAATGGAATGGAAAATATTCGTGGCAAGACACTGCGAGTGTGTTTTACGAGTGTTTGCGAGTATCTGGACAGATGGTCTGGGATGACAAACACAAGTGCTTCGTGCAGGTCTCTCTCTCTCTCTCTCTCTCTCTCTCTCTCTCTTTCATCGTCTCGTGATTTTTTTTACCATCTTCTGATTGATGTCTTGTCATTGAGATTGAATCGGATCAGTCGAACGTCGGACGTTTAAAAAAACCTGCCTTCTCCAGTAACCCCTTAGTAATTTCTTGAAGTTTTTACAATCTTCTGATGTCTTGTAATTGAAACCAGCCAGTCGCATTTCTGAATGGTTTAGAAATTATGGTTCATCATACAATTCAACCATGGAGTGAATCATGATGCAAAATCTGTGACAATGGGAAATAGACATGCAATGCAGTTCAGATATGGAGTGTTTTATCGTTACAATGTTGGGCTTCGTGTTGGAGTATTGAGTCATTTCGTTTCGTGGCTTGCCAGGTGAGTAGCAGAGATGGGACCGAGCTACTGACATTTGTGCCACCATTATTTCAGCTGCCCAAGCATGCCGCATGCACACCAAGCGAGTACCCTCCCTCCGTCTCCCTCCGTCTCCCTCCGCACTATGTTGTATTTCGTGTCTGTTTCCAGAGTTGCTGGTATTTCCAGTAGAGGATTGTTTCGAGTCAGCCATAGGAACTTTTAAAATCATGTTGTCCCATTCTTCGTCCTTCATCCTTCACATACTCAAACACCCACTTCTAGACTCTGGCAGTAATGAAATCTCCCGCAATTTGGAGGTTTCATGCTTTTGGTTACTTGGATGAGAGGACACCCAGTGATTGTGAGCCTGGAAAGTGCAGGTATCTAAATTCATTGCGGCAGAGCCAGGATGTAGGAAACCAGAGTAAACTGCTCCTGGCACTGGTCTCCAGTAGTGCAGCTGCTTTGGGAATTTTCGAAGACGATTCTCTTGTATTGCACAAGGTCAGTATTTGCTCCCATAAGTAATTTAGGTCTAAATCCTTTTTGTTCCACTTTTCTGTGCTCCTCCTGTTGCCATGTTGAAAACGGAGTAGTTTTGCACATTTGCTAGCTTTTCAAGAATTGCCTGGAACCAATGCGCACCACACTACGTCCGATTTCTTTTGGTGGCAGAACTATAGAGTGCTTTTAATGTTTTTACGCTTTTCCCTTTGTCTCACCCTAGGTCATAACTGCATACACTGTAAGAGCAAAGCAAGGGAAAGCACAACTTCATTATCTCCGGCAGGGAGGCCCTGGTCGCATGAGTGTTGGTGGTGGCATTCGTGCACGAGAAACTGCACGACTATTTTCTCGTATTTGCGAGGTGCTCAACATGTTCATTGATATGAATATCTTCAAATTATTGTGGCCTTGAGCTACAATCTGTTATTTGAACTCAACAAACAGAATTATGTGTTCTGGGATTTCTGTTTTAATTAGGCTCCAGTATTCAATGAACACACTCTGAATAAGCTTTGACATGAACACTGTACACCTAGTGAAGAATTGCACACACAACTTAACTCCACATTTCAACCAGAACAAATCCAGTGGTTGTGAATGTGTAGCTACTTAAGCACACGTCTCACACTGACAAATTTTTATAACTTCATTTGCAGAAATTGGATGAATGGAAAGAGGAGATTGAAAGTTGCAAGTTGCTCTTCTACAGCGGTAATATGCGAGTCTGGAATGAGGTACACGCTTTTGTAACGTTTGTATTTGCTTTATTTGAAAACTACCCTAAGAAAGTAATTCTTGGACTGCACATCACTGACTCTCGACCATTGCATTTACTCCCTGCTTTTCTGATTCTCAATAATTATTGCAGGTATATGCATCTAATGATCCAAGGATACCTGTGGCAAGAGATGATGTCCGCTGGCTCAAGGTGCCCTACAGTGTTCGACAACCACGACTTCGAGAGCTTCAAAGGTGGGTACCAGATTTCTGTTGTCTTGTCCAATGTCGGTCTGGTATATAAGTGATTGCATGGTATCAATAATGGTATCAAAAAACCCACTGGTGGGTATCAAAATTTTAATACCAGTCAAATGTTGATATCTGGTGGGCAGGACAAGGTGAGAATATTTGTATACCTGAGTTATTATTTGGGTCAACACCATTCTGAACCATATTGATACTAAGGTGATTTTACCTAGGTCTGAAGGTTCTTGCATGGTATATGGACCCGAATGGTATTGAATACAAAGATACTGTCAAATATCCATACCCTACAGGTATCAAAAAATGTGAAATTCTCATTACAGATACCCGAAGGTATAAAAAGAAAGACGACACCAGTCCAACACTGGTCTTATTGTAGTAAATTATTGTCATCTCAAGAATACAGTTTACTACTTTCTTTGAATGTTTGCAATTATAGTGACAGAGACACTGATTCTTGTGGGAATAAAAATGGTTTGGAAGGCCCAATGTAAAAGTTGGACCTAGAACGCTACTCTTTTCTCTCTTTTCGGGGTTCTTGAAAGTCTTCAAATTGTATAGCTGTGGATCAGCTTCTTCATTTGCAATAGACTAAACATTGGAGAAACTGACAAGTCTGAATGTGGTGCAGAGTTTATTATGGACTAAGCCATGGAGCAGTTGGTCGTGGAGTCCCTTGACCTTGGTATAGATTGATTTTGTCTTATTTGTAAACACAAGGCCATTCTTTCATTATCATTTTGTGGTCTTAGATATTAAACTTCAAAACCCGGACAAAGGATTGTTTGCTGTTTGCAGTTTGAGGGCAAAAGTTTATTTAGTTAGGTCCTCATTTTGTAATCACCAGACAAACATTATTCTTGATGATAGTACTGGATGTGCTTCCATCATTAGGTTAAAGGCCATCTTAGCTACCAAACAGAGATTTTCAAATAAAACCAGACCTTCACTCAAGGTACAGGACTTTTCATCAAATCACAGATGAAGCATCACTGCCAAGTTTTGTGATGTGATTAGATTTTTGATTATTCAAAAGTGTGTATGCAATGTTTGTTATTGTCAAGGTGCATGTCCACAAGATATGTTCAGAACTTCAGAAGATCAAGGCCCTGTGCTTCTTTTAACATGTACAGGCAATGGCAAGGGTTCAAAGCAGATCATTATAGTCACTGGCAAATTCTATTCAATATAGAAGGGTCTCAAATAGTTATGTTTTTTATAAGTGCACATCTCCTAGGATATGAAACACATGATTAGCACAAGATGATTAGCAAATCCGAATCGAGGCCAGAACCATTTTTCTCATTATTTCTGGAGCTCATATGCTTTATTTATTTGTTATTATAGTGTAATTTCTAGTGCTCATTAAATGGTCACATAGGTCCCCCCCATTTATGTTGACAATTAAGCCTAAAGTGGTTATCATATTTTAAACACATAGTCCAATCTGCTTCAAACACACATCTCTTTGGTATTTTGTTCTTGGAGCTACACCTAGCAACTTACCACTCAAATAAAGGTGTCAATTCAAATATGGCACTGTATTAGAAATGTCTACCTTAGTCTTCATGCATAAAAAATATACATGACACAACAGGTATTTGCATTGGTGATGGAAGTGAATGTCGTTACTAAGTTGCACACAATCTTCGAGTTTTGCTAGGTACTGTACATCATACTGAACATATTAAGAAGAAAGGATCTGGATATAATTCTTGATAATACAATGTAAAGATTGGAAAGCATCGTAAAGTATGTGGGTGTTTGGTTATTTTTCTTAATCAGAAACTTATATTAGATTGGTGTGTCTTTAAACAGTATTAACTACTCCACAATCAATTGGGAGGCCCTAATATGTACTCAGTCAACCAATCATCAAGCATGCACTTCCAATGACCATAACTAAATCAGGGAGGTCCAAATTTCAATCTAACTTTTGCTTATATCCCCATCATAGATTTGCTAATGTAACACACATTTCATTGTATAAATCTAATCGGCGGAACATGAAAAAGGAACCGAATAACACCCACATACCTTTACATTTGATGAAACTCACCACTTCAAAAGTTCAGGTCAACAGCTCTGTAGAAATATCTCCAACAGCAAAATATTTATACTTTCTTGACATTAAAGCTCCACATGTCTACAATCATTGAGCAAGTAGGTCTCAAAATTTCTAGTCACCATGTAGTCCTGGTATGTCCCACCATCATATTTTTGATTTGTTGGAGTCTAATAGGAAATGGATCCCTTCTATTACTCTACAATGTACAACCACAGGTCCTCAACTTATATTGAAAGTGATACTTGTTGCCTCCATGTCCGACTTTATTGTTCTTGAAGTACATACCATAATACTTGATTTTAGCAGATCCAGGTTTCTCTCAACCTTCGTGATAAACATTCTGGGGTACACCACAAAAAATATGATATCAAAGTTGGACCCATTAAGAGTTTATTGAGGATTAGGTGGTCGGCTGTTAGCCTGTGCAACCCGTGATCCCCATTCAAGAAGTTCCTTGCTGGTGTCGTCCTTGTGGATTATGACCTCAATGAAACAGAAGCTGTCTTTCTCCTTCTGTGCCGTCGCAATTGCCTCCACAAGTTCCTCCTCTGTTCGTACCTACACAATCAGAAGCTGATATGAATATATATCTGTTACAAAAGTGAAGGTCATCATATAGGTCCCCCAAATGATGTTGACTATTGAACCTAGAATACTTGACAAATTTTGCTCACATAGTCCAATCTCTATTGAACATGTGTGTTTGGTTTCCAATTTTAAATCCACACCCAACCACTCACCACTCAATAATAGAAGTCCAATTAAAATATGTAACCAAATTAGGTCCGCTTACCTTACATTTGGTTACAATTTGCTGTATCAGTGAGCATGTGTGCTATTAATCTGAACAATATTTTGTAGTTCAAGGAGTCTCTAATATAGCACAGCTAGGAAAGAACAGCATTACAAATGACTCCTTAACACAAACCTCAAATAATTTCTCGATACATTACTTGTGACTTTTGTCCTTCCCACCTTTGTCTTTATTGAACAATATGTATGACGTAGCACAATGTGCACAAACTTACCTTGCAAGTATATAGCTTCCCTTCACCATTGTGGAAGGCCTCCACCAAAGCCGTGTAGTTCCAATTTTTTATAATGTTGTAGGGGCCATCGTGGATTTCAACCTCAATTGTGTATCCACCATTGTTGATCAAGAAGATGATGGTCTTGTGCCCATTTCGTATCATCGTAGACACATCTTGTGCTGTGACCTGGTAAGAACACCCCCATTGCGTAATTTCTTCAGGAATGCCAAAAAAGTGTTACAAACTACCAACTCATCTGGATTAATTTTATGTACTACGTGATGCTCATCGACACAATTTGACCCAGACAGCAAGAAAAATACTACAGCATCAGATGAGAATGTTCAAATTCTGACAGGCTTATGTGAGGTGGAATTTACTTGAAAGCTTCCATCACCAATGCATGATATTACACGCTTCTCTTTTGCACCTTGGGCATAGCCCAATGTGGCTCCCACCGACCACCCAATTGACCCATATTGCATTTGAAATTCATAGCCACAACCGATGGGTAGCTTAAGTTTCTGGCAATTGAACCATGAGTCTCCTGTTTCAGCTATAACAGCTGTGTCACTTGATAACATTCCCTGAAAAATAAAAATAAAACATCAATGTGCACGTGCATATCAGCTACTCTAATTACAGCTTACATTCACATGGGAAAGTCAAACTGGTAGCCAAAATGTAATGAAACAAAATCAACTAGATTTTGAAACCTAATTACATATTTAGAAGAGGAAGGACCTGAATGTGTTGAAGAAATTGATAGTTTACATTGACATGTCAAAGTCAACCTCATAGCCAAAATGTAAGTGAAACAGAGACTAACAGAAACAACTAGAGTTTTTGCAACCTGATCTACAAAATAGAAGGGGGAGGACTGAATGTGTTTAAGAAGGTTGACAGCTTATATTCACATGTCAGAGTCGACCTCATAACCAAAATGTTACTGAAACAGGAAAAAACAAACAAAAATTAAAATTTGAAGCCTGATTTACTGAACAGCAGAGGGGGGGCACCTGAATGTGTTTGAAGAGGTTGATAGTTTTGAGAGGCTCCCCAGGCTTTTGTTTGAGTGCAACACTGGGAGGGACATACATGCGGTTGTAGGCTTCCAATGATGTCGGGTTTCGCTTCACTTTCTTTGCCAATGCCTCCAAGAAATCCTTCATTAACACGCACCCAAACGACGGACCATTTCCAACAACCACACGGTCCGGCTGCAGAGTAATCGATTTTTCCTTCTTGCAAAGAAGCGAGTATCCAACAGAGCTTCACCACATCCAAATTTCCAGATCTTTAGCCCTGTCGACTGGAGTGTTGTCAACACTATAATTTACATGTGGATGACGGGTTTCAAGTTAATCATACATAGTTTGAACATCTTAATCATGTAATGAATAAGATACTCATATGAGCTCCGAAAATTATGAGGCAAATGGCTTCAAGCATGATTTGGATTTGTTAATCATCTTGCACTAATTGCATGTTTCATCTCCTACGAGAAGTGGGTGCAGACAGAAAAGTATCCAAATAACACACATCTACCTAAGGGCCACTGAACAATCCAGGTGAAATAAAGAATGGTAGGATATGAAAATAAACTACTTGGGAATATTCCAAACATGAATCAAATATATGAAATACCCTATGAATATGCGCATTACTTCATCGCCCACCTAAAAATGCCCCTTGATCTCAGATGGTTCGTATTTCTACAAGGAGTGACCCCTCCAAGGTGTCATGATATATCTAGATTGACACAGCTTAAGGTAGATAGGTATTAAATGGTTACATTTCTGACTAGCCCATTTCTCCTAGAATATGAAACGCGCTATTAGTACAAGATAGTTAAGCAATCCACATCAAGAAGGTAGCCGCTTTCCTTATAATTTTCTGGAGCTCATATGAATATCTTAATCATTATCGAAGTGAAGATTAGTGTGCTCATTAAATGGTCATATAGACCCCCCCCCCACCCCTGATTATGTGGAACTCTAAACCTAGAATGGTTATCATATTTTGAGCACGCAGTCCAATCTCTTTAAAACCCATAACGTCATTTGATGTCCGTTCTTGGAGCCACACCAAACCACCGGAATATAGGTATTCTCATATGGAAAGTAACCGAATAAGGGTTGCCTAGCTTGTATGCAGGGTGTAATAATTGAAATAATAAACTGACCTGTAATCATTGAAAACTGGCCCTGCAAACAGATAGATGTCGGCCGACTCGACAATTTCGGATGTGCACGGTGAGCTGACTGAACCCCAGTAGG
Organism: Polytrichum commune; assembly: GCA_950295325.1. Lineage (NCBI taxonomy): Eukaryota > Viridiplantae > Streptophyta > Polytrichopsida > Polytrichales > Polytrichaceae > Polytrichum > Polytrichum commune. The sequence goes on from OX485809.1 coordinate 18,522,764, forward strand.
TGCCGATAAAATTCGGGTGCTCTTCTGACACTAAACCTTTTGCCGCCGGTTGGATGGCCATCGCATACCCACATGCTGTAGCCAACTCCTCAAATGCTTTATTTGCCTTTGCCACTCGAATTTTGGGACCGGCTACAAGCACAGGTTTCACACTCTTGTTTAGAATATTGCCAACCACTTCCACAGCAGCTTCCAGGGACAGTGGGTTTGTCTTCATGTTCCCAATCCCATACAATCTGCACACCATCAAGAGGGAAGAGAGATCCCACATTTAGGGCCACTTTAAACTAGAGCTTGAGGGCCCATAACCACTGAAATCTGAAATCTATTCTTGGTGGAAAATGCTTAAGACTGTCCCACATCACTTCACACTCGAGCTTGAGGGCTCATGACCACTGAATTCTAGATTCTATCAGTGGTGGAAAATGCTTAGACTGTACCACTTCACTTCCCGCTAGAGCTTGAGGGCCCATAACCACTGAAGTCTAAAATCTATCATTGATGGAAAATGCTTAATCTGTCCCACTTCACTTTCACACTCGAGCCTGAGGACCCATGACCACTGAATTCTAAATTCCATCGTTGGTGGAAAATTCTTAGACTGTTTCACTTCACTTCCCACTAGAGCTTGAGGGCCCATGACCACTAGAATCTAAAATCTCTAATTGGTGGAAAATGCTAATGGATGGAAAAACCTACATGAAGTCCTACATGACAAGTAATGGGTAACATTTTATGGTCTCCCAGATTTTGCGTCAAGCCTGCCTCAAAGAGGTGGGTGTAACAAAAAACCGACCAGGAGACCGCGATACTTCAAATCAGGTCACTAACCCTTGATTTTTTATTACTTAAAGTGTAGAAGGGGCCCACATGATCAATACGACGGTAATAAAAATAGCATCCTCTTGCGAGCCCGGTCACCTATGCCTTTACACTACACTTGAAGGCCCGTCACCACACAAAATTCAATTTCAATCTTCCATAGTACAGGCTCCAGATGAGTTTCAAGGGCCCATCGACAATTTCATGGTCACAGCCCTTGATAATTCAATGAAACAACATAAGTTGTATCTCCATAAGTGTGAGGTTGAAACTTCACTGCATTCTCTGCCAGATTTGCACCTGGCGCTTCATGGGTTAATCTACTGTGAATTTGATAACAATCATAGAGTTGCATTTATAACTATGACAGAAAGGATTTTAGGCACATTGTGAGAATCACTACCTTCCTGGATCTGGACCCTGGGTGAGGGAGTATGGAAGGGGCGCTGATTTAAAAGATGGATGTGGGAGGGAAGGCAAATTGCAGCTGATGCTTATGTACACAGGTTTGCTTTGTGCAATTGCAGTCGAAATTGCTCGGTCGATTAGCTCATGCGCATCATCCAAGCTTTGGATCACCACCTTTTGTTCCAAAAACACACTGCCAGATTGTCAGTGTGCAATAGAGTTATTTGTAAAGCAAAGCACATGATACCATGGATTTAGTCCCAAACCCTGAGTTTACGCAAATTAACACAAATGTTTGGTGTGCCTCCAAAAACAGATACCCAAAAAGACACATGTTTAAAGGAGATTGGACTGAGATGCTCAAAACATGCTAACCATTCTAGGTTCAATAGTCAACAGAATTGGGGGGGACCTATATGATCATTTAATGAGCACGAGAATCTTCACTTTGATAATGGATACGATATTCATATGAGCTCCAAAAATTATGAGGAAATTGTTTACGGCCTCGATTTGGATTTGCTAATCATCTCACCCTAATCGTGTGTTTCCTAGCCTAGGAGAAACGGGCTAGTCGGAAACAGGAACCATTTAAGACCCATCTATCTACCTTACATACCTGGCAACAAGTGATTTCCTTGAAGCATCGAGTTTCTTGACCCCAATCGGGTTCGCCGATCGTGTGATGGAGGATGTGATTGGTTCCAAAATCATTTGAATTCGGCCCACCCGCAATGCAAATGACAGGCAGATTCTCACTGTACGCGCCCGCAATCGCATTTATCACACTTAAGCCTCCCACTGTGAAGGTGACTGCGCATGCCCCGACGCCATGGGACCGAGCATACCCGTCCGCCGCGTACCCGGCATTCAATTCATTGCAACATCCGATCAAATTCAGTCCTGGTTCTGCCAACAAATGGTCCAACAGCATCAGATTGAAGTCCCCTGGAACCGAGAACACATCGTTCACTCCAATCTCCACAAGTCGGGCAGCTAAGTATCGGCCTAACGTCCTCTCGTGGTCTGGCAGTACTTCAGAAGGACTGTCATTTCCTCCCATTTCTTCAGCAGCAGCAGCAGCAGCAACAGCAACTCAGTTCTGTGGGCAGAAAAAAAACACACAGCTTAAGTTTTTCATTATTTATAGTTTTTCGAGATAAATGAAACAAGTTCATTGCTTTTTGCTTTTAAAAAAAACTTAAACGGCCCACCAGCGGCCGGCAAAAAGAGAGCAGCCCGAAACTTTCTAGGATGCGGCCTAGTGGAACCACATAATTTGCAGACAACTGAAACAAAGGTTAGGGTTTGGAAGGTATCCTCAAATGGATGGTGTACTCAAATTTCACATGACAATTTTATTGCAGCTAACTTAGTAGATTTCAAGTCGTTCCTTCAAGGCCTTGGGTTAAGTGTGACTCCATTTGTTTGTTGGTGCAATCAGAAATTGATTTTTTTGGGCGAAAAGAGGCTGAAACAAAGGATAGTTTCACATCATTTCTGTGGCCAGCCAAACAGGGTTAGGTTCTGGAAGTCATTTCAAATGGATGGTCTACTAGACTTCACATGTCCATTTCATTACAGCTAACTTAGTAGATTGCAAGTCTTGGCTTCGACTTCAAGGACTCAGACCGAGTGTGACTCCATTCCCTTTTGTTGGTGCAATTAAAAACTAAACATTTTGACAAAGATGTGGGGATCTGCCCAGAGTATTTCTGCAGCAACCCAGTTCTGTAGCCAGCCAAACAGGGTTAGGTTCTGCAAGGCATCCTCAAATGGATGGTAGACTAAATTTCACATGTCAAATTAAATTGCAGCTAGGTAGGAGATTGCAAGTCATTGCTTCAAGGTTTCCAGGTTGAGTGTGACTCCATTCTTTTGTTTGTGCGATAAAAACTTGAACTTATGAAAGCAGGCTGGATTCTGCACACAGCATTTCCAACTGACAAGAATCGGTGTGGAAACTATCTGTAGCACCTGCAGGGGGTCAGCATGTTTAGAATCTGGTTTGGAGCTACTAAAACATGCTTAAGAAGGATTAGTTTGGATCTGCCTTTCGTATTGTGAACGAGTTCACAGATTACAAATTCTTAGAAAGTTTTCTTAGAAATTGGAAATTTTTTACCTAGGGGTCCGGATGGTGACCCCTGCTTTCGAAAAATTCCCCTCCAAGGATTTCTACAAACGACATTTGAAAGTGGAAAAGATATCTAATTCAGACACATATGGTATTAACAGAACCCATGGCAAAAACATAATCCTCGTCACTGAACGCCTCAATTCTCTCAAAATCTACCCAAAGAAGGTTTCCAGATGGACACAAGAGCATCTAGGTACATACTCAAAGCTCTTCCTTCCCTAGCCTCCACCAACTGTCCATTTTTTTTTCTTAGAATTGACAACAAACACTAGGGAGTCTGCATGGTGCCTATCCTTCCTTCCTTCCCTCCAAAAATAAACTCCAGCTTCTACGTAGTTCTAAACACATCGACATCTAAAAGTGTAAACTTTCTCTAATTCAGACACACAAATGGTACCAACAGATTCCTGCCAATGCCTATGATCTCCACTCCGACCCATCTCTTCCCATCTCTTTGCACAATTCCCCTCAATCCTTAAAAACTGATTCCCCAAATTCCCAACCCATGCAAAACCTGGAGACTACAACTACTCCTGCACCCACATTCAGGTACACCTTCAAGCCTAACCTAACATTCATCCCCCACCAAAAATTGAAGGTATAATTAACCACAACTGACCTCTTCACTGCACAACCCAGGTCTCCCAAAACTCCAAGCTGCGACTCTGGCTACAATATCCTGCAACCAAAACAACTCCACCACTGCATCCAGCCAAACCAGCCACTGCAGTGCCCAGTGAGATCTGGTTGAATTTAAGGACGAGATGGAGGAGGAATTCTTCTGCTTTTCCAAGTGCTGACGGTGGCGGCACACTAGTGATGCATGCAATTGCATATATTTGGTCGTCATTGGGGGGGGGGGTGCCACGTGGAAGCCTCAAGTCCAGCCCACAAACAACAAGAGAAGCCACCTTACAGGCTCCTTTCCTAACTGGACTTGATTGGTGTGCCCAAATGAAAGGAAATCGATTTTAAGGTACCGAGGCCTTATGCGATATACCCGGATTAAAAGATTCAATGTTGGATTATGCAAGTAAGGAAGACAAATCATATTTTGTTGTACTTAGCATGTGAGCAGACATAACATTATTCAGATCCATAACAATGTTGTGTGGGACTGACAGTATTTTGTGGAATATTTCTCACATTCAGTCTGAATGTGGGGAATATTCTACAAAATAATGTCAGTCCCACACAACATTGTTATGGATCTGAATAATGTTATGGATGGTGTTAGGAGATAGATAACTCTAGAAAAAGAATTAGGTCAAACAAACCAAGAGAGAGTGGTACATTAGGGCTAGATAATGCACGAAATGATTGTGCACATGAGTTAGATAGCTCCCAATTGTAGATCTTTGCATTGGACTTAGACAACTTTAGCTAGAAGATATTTGCGTTGGAGTTAGACAACTCCCATTGGATGGATGTTATTCATTGGAGCTAGACAACTCTCAATGAATGAATCTAATTGGAATTAGATAGTTCCAACTACAAGAATGGATGATTGGAACGTGTTGGAATTAGACAATTCCAACTAGGGGATTGTGATGGAGATGAAAGATAAGAAAAGATTATATAGTGAAATAATCTATGTATATACATAAGGAAGCTCCAATCTAAATTTAATAAACTTAAGACTTCTAGAAGTGTCTCTTAGATACTAAGGGTAAAGATGGATAAGATTAAGGTAGAAATACCATAACCCATGAAAATAAGGTGATTCACATTGAAGGTCTGGTTTGACAATCATGAGAAAAATTTCCAAGATAGACGAGAAGGATTCATGAAGAATGCAAGTTGTTGCATATTTTTTTGCCCTATACAAAAGATGCTACAATTTTCAAAGTGGAAAGTTGTCCAAACCCCTACTCGTTCACTAGATTTTCCCTACACCAAACACGGTAATCTGCATTTCCATACATAATATCGCCTAAATCGGTTACCTCATGAGCACATTAACACTTGACTCCCATTGGCTACACTAAGTGTACACACATTGAAGTTGCCGCCAAGCCATGATCCGTTTTAGAAATGGCACTTCATCATTATGACGGCAGTCTAGTGCACAGCCATAGGGTGGTTAATGGGTTATGGTATTTCTACCTTAGGAGTACCTTTGCGTATAAGAGAGACCTCGGGGGAGGAGAGAGGATCGATCATTTACTTTAATCTCTCCTATGGTCGGGTGGTTGGGGTTCATAGCAATCACAATATTGTGTTTAAGTTGTAAAGCTTTTGATGTACATTTACAAAGTTTAAAAGCTCTCATAATTGGAATCTCATGTGCATCCATTCTTGTCCTATTCTTATGTAAAAGAGGAACATGGCAATTTGAAAGATCTATTTCGTAGATATTGTGTATACACCTGCAAGAATTTTTCATGTTCTCCTAATAGGTTTTCCTTAGGAGTTGCTTAGGAAGCTCGGGCAACACATGGTTAGGAACCAATACATGTTTTCTCAATAAACTCAGTAACATGGTTTGTGTGAAAATGGCACATTCACATGTGACGTTTTTTTCTTTCAAAGCCGACCCAATTTCTAGTCTTGGGAAGTGCACTTCAACCTTGGAAAATTTCATATTTTGAAACTAATTTAGTATGGGCACCTATGGTACAACTTCATAAGAAGAAATCCCGTTACATCATGAATATTATTTTTTAATTGCTATCAAGAGTGTTTGAAGTAACAATGGAGAACATAACATTAAAGATATAAAAAGAATACGTTATCATTTGCACATGCTACTAGCATTTTGTAAATACATTTGGATGTAGTTGGCAAAAGTTGCCTTCAAAGTCTAATTTAAGTTGGCTTTGTTTGAATTTGAGATACAACATTTGGAACATTTTTGCATGCCATGTGATGATTTACCATGTAAGTGAGTTTATTGAGAAAATATGCATCAGTTCCTAACCATGTGTTGCATGAGCTTCCTAAAGCAACTCCTAAGGAAAACCTATTAGGAGAACATGAAAAATCTTTGCATGAGTATACAAATTATCTACGAAGTAGATCTTACAGATTGTCATGTTCTTCTTCTACACAAGAATAATACAAGCATGATTGCACATGAGATTCCAATTTTGAGAACTTTCAAACTTTGTAAATTATAACAACTCTACAATCTAAATACACCCAGCCAACCATACAGTGACGAACAAAACTGAGTATTCAACCAAGAACTTCAATTTTGGCAAGCAATCTCTGGCGATTGAAATTTGATATCATTGAAGTAATTAAGCAAAGTATGTGTACAAAGTAGACTTCTTCATGTATGTAAAAAGAAAATTGAAAAAAAAATAGGGTTTCTGACAATAGCCATGCAAAGTGGCTAGGGTTCACAGACTCAGTTTTGTTTGGAGCCACTAGCCGAACTTTGATTTTCATTTGCATATTGATTTGTGGTCAATTTCGTTAGATCATTAGTGCATTGTGACACTCTGCAATTGGAGATTGTGTAGTAGTGAGCATTCGTGCAATTGCTTCTTTATGCCTTGTTCACCTACGTTGCAAAAGCTCCAAGCGCTGGAGCAACTTCGGAATGGCAATTCAACACGCAAAGTTGCGGATGCAATTGGAATGAGTCAATCTTGGGTAGTTAGGCTTAGAAAGGAGATTGCGGGGGAGCTTGAGAGGCAAAAAGGAGGGCGCTGTCGTAGTGTAAATACGTACATTATTTACATGTGTACGTATTTTGTGTTTCATGGTGATTCCTTCATTTGGAGATGAAGGAGGAAAGTAAAAGGGAGTAGAATTAGATTACCTTTTTGTTACTCATAGTTATTCTTAGTAACTTTTAGTTTATCTTTTTTATTCTTATCTATCTTTTTTACTCTTAGTTTACTCTTATTACCCTTTTAGCCTTATTTCTAGTTTTATCCTTAGTTTATCTTTAGACCAATGGATAATTAGAAATCACGTGATGAGGATAAGAGGAGGATTTGAGGCCTTATCTCATATATGTGGTTGAGGAGAAGAGAGTGGGGAGAGACAAGTTTTTTGTTGTTGAAAGCTCGATGTTTTTGTTGTGTGTTTTTTTTTGGAGAAGAAAACTTGAAATAAAATATGTAATTGAGTTTTCATGTGATTGTTTTATCTTGAGTGTTTACATGCTTGAAGGAGAGTGAGCGAAAACAAAGTTGTGCTAGTTTGAGTGGAGGGAAGTTTGCTAGCTCTTACATAGAAAGAGCTGAGACTTCGACCGTCCACAAAAAGACGGACAAGTCTTTGTTGGCAACAATCCTTTGAGAGAGTAAGACTTATTGATAGATTTGTTTTGTAAAGATTTGAAAGATTGAGGAAGTTTTGAGGACAATTGAAGATTTGACGGTCCGGCGAGCGAAACCAGTTGCAGCCAGAAGCCCCGTGCTTTCCTAAAGCGGACCCCTCTCTCCACGACAGCGCCCAAGACACCTTGTTGCGAGAGAGAGACGGAGATGTGTCACCTTGCTTACGGAAGGGCGTTTGGGAGTAGCATCAAAGGTGGCAACAAAGATTCGAAATGACTCGGGTAAAAATGTGTCTGATGTAACTGTGAGACGTGCTTTGTCATGGGGAAGGTTTCGCTGTACATGTGCAACACAATAAACTGTTGTTGACAAGAAGACATGTTCAGGCACGGGTGAGTTTTGCTCGTAGGTATGCAAATTGGACCGTTCATGATTGGAAACATGTTATTTTTAGTGATGAGACGAAGATAAACAAGTTTAATTCCGATAGTAGGTCCTGGTGTTGGATAACAAATGGAGAGTTTGTACAACTGCGACATGTTCAACAAACAGTGAAACATGGTGGTGGACATATCATGATTTGGGGTTGTATGACAACTTTCGGACTTGGAGCTTGGCATAGATTTGAAGGTATAATGGATCAGCACGTGTACAAATTTATTTTGGAAAACTTCTTGTGGTTTACAATCAGGCATTACAATTTGGTTCCAAGCAATGTTGTGTTTTGATAGGATAGTGATCCAAAACACACAAGTAAGAGAGTGTAAGAATGGCCGAAATTGCAGCCATTCCAACTTCTCCAGTGACCTGCTCAATCACCAGATTTGAATCCCCTGGAGCATTTTTGGGCTCTTTTCAAACGACGCTTGAATGAATTTTCTACACCTCCACGAGGAATTGAATAATTGTGGGAACGTGTGTGCATTGTTACTTCTAATTTTAGTGAAGAGGATTGTATGGCACTATATGAGAGTATGTCACGAAGGATTGTTGTTGTATTGGCTGCTAAAGGCTATTGGACAAATTATTGAAGTTCAAAGAAGTATGAACAATATTGAGTACTTGTATATGGTTGGTGATTGTAAATTGTAGAAGATTATCTAGTTTTCAATACGATGTATAACTCTACATATATATACATAGCTCTATTTGTTTTTATAACTCATTTTTCAGCTTTGCAAAAAAAGATCTACATTGTCTATAATGGCTTGTTGAAGTTGGCTTCTTCAACAAAGTACTCAGTTTCGTCTGTCACTATAGGAGAGACCAACGTAGATGATCCTCTCTCCTCCCATGAGCTCTCTCTTATACCCAAAGGCACTCCTAGTCTTATCCATCTTTATCCATAGTATCTAAGAGACACTTTTAAAAGTCTCAGGTTTTAATAAATTTAAATTGGAGCTTCCTTATCAATATGCGTAGATATTTCACCATGTGATATTTTCTTATCTTTTGGCTCAATCACAATCCTCTAGTTGGAATTGTCTAATTCCAACTTGATGCATTCATACATTCTTCTAATTGGAATTGTCTAATTCCAACTTGTTCTAATCATCTATTCTTCTAGTTGGAATTGTCTAATTCAAACTAGATTTATTCATTGAGAGTTGTCTAGCTCCAATGAATAACATCCATCCGGTGGGAGTTGTCTAACTATGATACATATCTTCTCGTTGGAGTTATCTAACTCCAACGCAAATATCTTCTAGTTGGATTTGTCTAACTCCAACGCAACGATCTTCAATCAAGAGTTGTCTAACTCCCTTGCATAATTATATTAGGGGTTGTCTAGCCTTTGTGCATCATTCTCTCTTGAATTGTATGACCTAATTCTTTCTTTGGAGTTATCTAACTCCAAACACCATCTACTCACATGCTAAGCACAACAAATTAAGGTTAGTCTTTCGTACTTGCATAATCCAACATTAAATCTTTTAATCATGATATATCACCCCTTAAAGCGCCATTTTAAGATATGTTTGCTATTTCAAGCAAGCTATATAGCTTGGAAAAATTTCAAAAAAATTCCCTAGATTAGCAAGTCAATACAGAGTCTACAAAAGCAAACTCAAAAATGAAAAATCACATGCAACCTATATAAATTTGCAAAGTCGTCTTCAAGAAAGAGCCTTTTACAATCAACAGAGGGGGGTATTGATGTTGTAAGTAAGAATCATCATAAAATCAACCTTATTGCAAGTGAGAATCTTTTATTGAATGAAGGTGTTGTCCCCTTTTGTGGATCACTTCTTACACCATCTTGTTGAGCGCAGAGATCCATGATTAGCCATTATGATTGGCCAAAGTTGGTGCTCTTCTAAATGTATTCTTGCATCCTTCTACATTGCTCTAATGAATGGCCGAAGTGGTGCTATTTTATACTTAATGCCACATATGATTAATCGATTTCATCAATGACTTACTTGATGTCTCCGTTGCACTCACTTGTTCACGGCTTAAGGATTAAAAATAGGTGTCACCAAAAGGAAGGTGATGTTTTAAGGCCTTAGTACCTTAAAGTCCGGAAAGCCGAAAAGGCTAATGGGATTGAAAATGCATTAGGATGGTTTCAAACCAAACTAATTCTCTAGAGTGGTGAAGTGCGGTAGCCTCTGTGATACAAAGGCTAATATCCCCTTGATGGTCCAATTGAAAGTAAGACTTGAGGCTCCCTAGAACTACATCGTCAAATAGTGATGGAAACTTATCTCTAATGGTGTTATGTGGGGGACATTCCAACATGAAATGTGACTTATTCTCAATTGCATTACAGGAGCAAAAGTGCTATGATCTATTATCTCTAGAAATAGGGATAGTCGATCATCAACCGGTTTCAATGGCAAGTCTATGATTCAAGGTGTGGTAAGCAACAATGATCTTGCATTGTGGTGGTGTCAATGATTGCTTCAAGTACAATTCACATTTATATTTGAGAAAATCCTTGAGGTGGAGGTAATCTACTTTCTTCCTTGAGAGATGGAAATAAAAGAGGAATAGGAGAAGCCTCGGCAAGTCCCATCTAGTACACTCTAAACTTTGTAATATCACCCTCCTTTTAATGTCACTCCTTCTCTTATATCCCAAAACCCTAGGGTACAAATGTTGTTAGTTTAAATCTCACTCCTTATTGTTTCATTTCCCTCCCATATATCATGGGTTTTGACATGAGATTAAACCACGAAAGAATTCAAACCACACGCTTGCATGCATCATGTTGTCATGATTGGAATTATTGTCATTATTGCAGTGTTGACTTTGTGTTATTCCATAATGTCACATACTACACTAATTATATATTTATCACGCATCTGTGTTAACACTACATAACTCCTAACTATCACGTGCACTTTATTTGCCACAAGCATCATATTACGGAGTTTAGAGCAGTCAAATGGTAGACCATTGATCAGAGGCCATCCTCACAAATCTACATAAAAGAAGCCACCTTCCATTACATCATCACTTCTTTCATGTGGAGCATGTTCACTAGTTCTCCATACAACACCTCTTAACAGAACGATGCCGGGTTTTAGTTTACGAGTTGAATCCACGTGTCAACTTCAAGCACGATTGTATCGTTGGTGGGTCTAAAGAGCTCTCCCAGACCATGATCGCTGAACTTTCAACACCTCATAATCTTTGACCAAATGAATTTTAGCTTCAACTAGTTCTATGTAAAGCCTTGCGTATTGTAAGATATTAGTTTTAATCATGAGACCCATAGTTTAATGAAGCTCATATAGAGTGAATATGTGAGACATGTACAGTAACGAGATCACTCCCCTCTAAAATATTGTTACCTGATTCAACACCCCTTTGGGTTAGCGTTTGGTGTACAATGTGTGATTATGCTCGAAGTTCCCTACAATGCATCCTCTAGTATAGTTGAATGGAGGTTCTACTGTGCTTATAAATTCAGCTGGTGCTTTCTAAGCCCGCGTTTGAGATTGAAACAATATAACTGTTGCAGCAGATGATGGTTGAAGTTGTCCAAGATATCGATCCCCTTCACTTTTCATAGTCCATCACACATCGAATGCAACCTCCTTGGTTGAGGAGTTCAAAAGCTTCGTTGATTTTGGAGAATGGTAGCTTGTGGGTGATGTAGTGATCCAAATTAATGTCCTGCACACACCCAGAAATGCACTCAATATAAGTTATCTCTTATTATAATAGTGCTAACACTGTTGTATATTTTGTGCCAGAACACCCAACGTCCAATCTAGGAAAATCTCGCAATATCTTAAGTAGATTGAAAGTCCAGAAGCTTGCCACATAAACAGATCAAAACCAGTCAAACAAATCGACCCCTAATTTTTTGCTACTTGACCCTGTATGGAGAATCCACGTCTATGAAAGTTCTCTTCTTAGAACTCACCAACCCCTTGCATCTCGAAAATCATGCACGAGGTGGCATGGGAGTGAGGCGAGTTCTTCACTGGAGTGATGAAATTTAAGGCCGTGTTTCAATACTTCGAAGATCCATCGAAAGCTCAAAAAGGTCGTGAAATAGGGAGTGTCTTGACAAATGATGGAGGTAGCATGCTATTGCACTTTGTCGCTTCTAAGTCCAGGGTTCAATTTTCCAAAATTTCGTCATCTGGGATCCACGATTTTGCATACTTGAAGGTCATTACTTCATTGTTGACGAACTAGGGGCAATCCTACAGTAACAACCTGGTGACCCTAGTTTTCAAGAGATCTTACAGATGTTTGAAACATAGCATGGTGGTGGTCCAGATCAAACTAACCCCTTTGATGCATCGGTCCACAAGCTCAGGGAGCTCGGATCGACCTTTGTAGCCGCCAAACAAGCCTGATGTCCACGCTCGGCCCCACAACAATTCACCAGGGTGGAATGACACCCTTTGTGACGATTCCACGAGTCCCAAGACGATAGAGATTCCACCACACTGTGGCAATGGATCGAAACCAAGAAACAATTTTAAACCTCAAAAGGTCACACCACATGATATTCGAAGGTGAGAACACTTCAGATGATTGACTTTCAATGCCCAAATGTTGTTCACACAAAAAAGAAAGTTGTTACAGAGCACATAAGATTGCATCCATTCGAATGAAATCTGAATTTGCATATTGACATGGCATATATCCATGAATAAGGATTTACTTTATATTCATAAACAATTCATATCAAGATATCGTATAATGAAATTGAATCCCAAGGCTCAAAACTAATCTATGTATAACATAGGCTGTAAGGTATCTATGTATGCATAGCCCTATACACAAAAAATGTTCACATGAATTTTTGGATGCTATATTTCAGAAACACATGGGTTTCATCTTTTTTTAACTTACAGGAGTGGCACTTTCAAGGGCTGAATATATTACACCAACGTCGCCGGTGCAATCAAAGCTATAGTCTACCCCTCCATTAGTCATTTCGCAAATAACCTGTACATTGTTTAAAGTTTCAACGGTGCAATCAAATTCTTTATTGGACTTTGTTGCCCATAACTCCAAATACAACATAAGATTCTCAAGTCCAAATGAATACTAAAACATATTTGGGAGCCATATTTCTTGTAGCATGTGTATATTAAGTTAAATATCATCTTGGACTTCATGAATCTAACCTCCGACCACCAGGTTTCACTAGCCCATTTGCTAGTGTCAACCAACAATCATGACTTTATGTCCAAAATCATGGGAAGTGATTTGTGGATCAGGTCCATGCCATGGCTGCTTCTCATTGGATATGTCGATATGGAAGCCCAACCCACAACAAAATGTGACTAATCTACCCTATTTAAGAAGAAACATTAACAATTTAACATACTTAATGTCAATGGAGGTACCGTGACCACATGTGGAAGTACATTCACCTTTATTACGTTCTATTAGCATTTGGTTCCCAATTGACTATCGTGGCCCCATCTTAATTTTCCCAATGCAAAATCTTGGGTACCCAAGTGAAAGATTGGCTCATGTTTTAGAATGCAATGAAAATGTACGGATACATGGTCACCAAATTTAAAGCCCTTGCCACCACATGAGATTGCCTTGATTTCATTCAATACATCGATTGATAACATGGGAATTTTATGGACATCTTTATATAGTAGCAATTAGCAAATACTTAGTGTTAATTCAGGTAGTGACTCACCTCTTCAATAGGCTTAGTGTAGGATTTGGTATTGAGAGTATCCGTCAACCCAAATTCCTTAGCTGCCATGTTGTAGAACTTTTACTTGTGTTATAATCCATGCTCATGATCAAAAAGTCCACAAATATATAGACAACGTAGATATATATGGTACGTCACCTCTCACATCAATTCCCACAATGACATTACAAGTGCATTGGAGTTGAACATGTTCATAATCACCTTCACATTTAGTTTGTCAAAACATTGCATGCATTTCATAGAGTTATTCTTGAAGTCATGGTTTGGTAGGGCATGTTGATCTACTTTTGTCATTTTATCATGTGCAAGAAGTGTTCAAGTGGTGTCATAACCCCTAATTCTAGTGAAATGAAGGGGAGGTGTTTAACTATGACCAAAAGATGGCTATAAATATGAATTTTATGAAAAACATTTGGAGGCACTTGAAACCGTGCTCCCAAAATCTTGATAACAATTTTTTTTAAAAAAAAAAAAAATTTAAAATAAAGGGTTTGGAATGAAAAGTTGCATGCTCTAGAATAGCTTGGTAAAGTTGATATCATAATACCTCGTTCAAGCTTTCCATCATCGCGGGCAACTCCAATGATACGAGAGCAACCAGATACCTTACATGCTTCAACCACCTAAAATGTTGTCTAGAATTTTCAGTTTCATCATTAGAGAATGATATTCTTGTTGCATTATTAAATAAACCACAACTAGATAAACGTTATAATTTTAAAAACCATGGATAAAAAAATAGGTCATCTCTCATTGAAAGAACTATTCCTCATGTCAACCAAATGTCAACACCACCATTATACAGACAATTATAAAACTTGCATCCAAATATCATTGAAAACATGCAAAGTCAGAGAAGTCATAATTTTTCTTTCCTATATGTTCATATACATTGTAATGTCAACTTGTACACAACATTGACATATGCAAGAACCATGACCCGACCACTATGTGCACAATGAGAAATGGACCAACTCTAAGTGTGTGTATATACAAGCCTTACAAGCTTCAAAAAAATGCTTTAAAATAAATTTTTGCTTCAATATAATACTTACAGCCAAACCAATCGTTCCCAATCCAAACACAGCCACTGTGGACTTTGGATGTACTTTTGCAATCTTCCATGCTGAACCAACACCTGTTGCACATTGCGAATTCAAAGACAAAAATTGCAAGCATGTTGTTGCACAAATATCAAGTTATCCCAATAGCCTTTAGAGTAAGCAAACTTGTAGCATAGATTATAAATGATGATGTAGTATATTTTGAAATAAATTTGGAAAGATGAATAGAGAGCGGATCTTGACTCTGTCATACTAACTTAGCACCTGAGTGTTTGAAAGGTCCATGCACAAAAACATCTCTTCAAGTTGACTACTGCCAAATTTTCTAGCTCATTGTGTCAAAGGTGACCCTCTCTTAGATTAACTTGTTCATCAAGTGTGTTTCTTGAATCAATTGAAATATCTTAATGTAATTGGGTGCCCTTGTATAAAAATACACCCTTGATATAGTGATCGTCATTGTTAAGCATGACTATTTTGAATTTTGCTTCGACATAAAATAACGTACTAAATAACATTTCAAACCCATAAATTTACCAAAAAACTATAATTTCAAAAGTTGGTGAGGCCTTGTAGAATTGTGTATGAGGTAGAGTGCTATAGCCAACACCCTAAAATCTTATAAAGTAATACATATTGATAAAGAGAATGTTCACCACCTTAACAATAGGCTCCCCAAATAGTTTTGAGTAATCTATCAAGAAAACTTTGTGCCCTGATAACATTTGCATATGAATCCAAAAAAGACATGCTTTGGTGTGTTGGAGGCCCTACTCATTTGCTAACAAGAAACATTAAACTTTTTAATGAAGCTAATACTAGTAGCTACACTAAGCGCTTAAAGTAACGGTTTTAGCACCCTATATATACCTTATAGGTCGTAGATTGAGCCCTTTGAGCTTTAAGATAGATGTGCCTAAATCAAACGTAGCAACAATCTGGTCACCTATATTTGAGTGCAATGTGGTTAGGTGTGAATCTAAGAACAGACACCAAAAAGATATGTGTTTAAAAGAGATTGGAATTTGTGACCATAATTTGCTAATCATTCTAGGCTCAATAGTCAATATGATTGGGGGAGACTTACATGACCACTTAATGAACAAGAGAATCTTCACTTTGACAATGATTAAGATATTCATATGAGCTCTGAAAATTATGAGGCAAACAGCTACAGGCACCATTTGGATTTGCTAATCATCTCACACTAGTTGTGTAGTTCATATCCTATGAGAAGTGGGTTCAGAGAGCAAAGTATCCTTTTAAGGCACATCTCCCTTAAGGGTTAGCAGATAATGACTATCCTCCACAATAATAACACATCACTTGAACTACAATAAAGGAGAATGTGAAGCTTATATACCTGTGGGGATGCCACAACCCAAGAGACAAACCTTGGTCAGGTCAGCAGCTGGATTGATTTTTGCCACACAGGCTTCGTCCACTACAGTATATTGACTGAACACTGAGATCCCAAAGAAATGGTAGATTGGTGCCCCATCTTCCACTCGAGTAAATCTTGTTGTCTTTTTGTCAGAAGGCATCAATCCACTTCCCCAGTTGAAAATGAATGTGTCACAAATGTTTGTCCGTGGTGACTTGCATTTGTCACATTTTGTACATTCAGCTTGCCACACAGGTATGCATTTGTCGCCGGGTTTTATGTGTCGTACATTGGCCCCAACACTCTCTACGATCCTGACTTCACATTAAAAAACCCAACTAAGTGATAGTTGTCAACAACCAACAAAGCCAATGATACATATCCAAAAAATTAGGTAATACATGTAACTATGTATGAAACAACATTGATGTGTATGTAGAGAAGGTTTTTTAATAGGTAAATATAACAAGTTTAGGCTCAAATTTCTAATAACAGAAATAAAACTGGTCACTCAGCCTAGAAACGATAAAGTTGTAGTAAGAAGATCGGTTTTGGTGCGATGCCTTTAGACATATGAGATTCTTATGATCTCTATACACTATGGGTGTCTATGATAATGCAGAAGAACACCGAGTGCAATGTTATTTGGACCTTACCCACACCCTTCATGACCCAATATCCGGGGAAACAGTTTTGCCACATCCTGGACAAGTTCATGAACACAGTAAGCTAGAGTTCATGAAATAGCTTTATGATGATCAAGTTCATGGATATATCCTATGATTAAATTAATGAATACACTTTATATTAAAATAGTATTGCACAGAGCTAGACTACCTTGACCAAGTATACTGTTGAAGGTTTTGAAGTTACTCAATCTGCTTGATATCATAACACTATAGGATGAATTTATCTGATAAAATAAGACTGCTTATTTTGTTAGAGAGCATGATGATTTACCTTGCCCTTCCAGAAGTAAAGATCAGATTGACAGATACAAGCATTTGTCATTTTGATGCGGACTTCTGTAGCTTGGGGTGGTGCGACATTAATATCCTCAAACTTCACACGCTTGTTTGGTGCATAGCACACTCCGGCTATATCACTCAAACAAAAACAATGAATGACAATTCTACAAATTCTAACCTTTAGATGATCCACCACTACACCAAGAAAAACTTGGATAGTGATACTGTACCCAATACCCAACACAAATTTGAAAATAAAATTATGGCGAATATAAAAGATTAGAAAAATTAAGCTATTTAACAATATATATCTTAGCTGCAGAGAAGATGGGAATAATCACATATCCTGCAGTTTCACTCACACAGTTTCAAAATTTTAAGTCCAGTACCAATCAGTCAATCTGCATCCTTCCGGGTATGTGGAAACAAGAGAGACCCATTCTGCAAATTTTAATATAAAGAGTACAGATGAAAAATAGGTAGTACCTTTGCAAGTGATGACTTTGCCAACTGTGCTGCTACTTGTTGCCATGGCTTCAAACTCAGATCCTCAGCAATTTAGCACGTCAAGAACTCTTTTTCCTTCCTTTTCCTGTGTTTATCCTGTACAATAAAGTGTGAAGGCGCCTTTCATCAGAGCAATATCACCTTTAATTTGTTCATTTCATTTGAGCACGATCTGCAGATAGAGATACGAGAAGGTGAGGCACCTCTTCGTCCACTTTGTTAACCTTTGGCCTCTTGGCTAGCTGGATGTATAACCACTTTTTTTCTTGCAGTTAGAAAAAGCCATTTATTATAGAAACTGCTTCAATAAATTAAAAAAAACACATGTATGAAGATATACACACACACACACACACACACAACAGTACAGACAAACTTTTGCAACAAAGAATTTCAAGAGTATCTGCATATCATGGTTGTAAGAAACTTTATGTAAACTAATTGGAACTCATAAGGTCAGATCATCATGTGAAAAAGGGAACATCCAGCAAATCTGTAACCCAACCCACTCACAACATCAAAAAATGGCTAAAAATAATATGTGAAAGTTAAGATTCAGTGACTAGAACAACCATGTGTAAATTATGGTTACTTCACAATCAATTTCAATGCCAGGAGGGGAAGAACACATCCCCACATTGCCTTAATACAAATGCCCACATCACAATACAGTGCTCTTCTTCAATTTCAATACATTGCTTCGCAGAAATATGTACACAGAATGATTTTTCTTGAGCTACCCATAATTGTCAATTGCTGCCATGGTGGGTCGATGCGCACCAGGCCACCAACATCTACATCAAGTTCCGCTGCCACTTTTGAATTAAAAATCACTTCTACTCTATTTACACTTGACGAATCTGATGGTTCAGCCATCCATGTTGAAGGTGCTTGAATGACCTCACATTTGCAAGTTGTAAGCCGGCCTTCCAAAGATTTCTTGAGGATTCGCACCTGTATAAGACATGAGGTGTGAGAATTGGAAAATCATAATTTGACCTCAATAATTGTCCCTCCTATTGGGCAATCTATGAGACAAATATTTTATGGATTCTAGTGGAAATTTTGTCTAAGAGTAATTGCCTCCTACAAAATCCTCTCCTATACTTTGGCCTTGAAGTTCTCTCCTGGTGCCACAAAGTAACTACAAACAATATAGAACCAAAGGAAGTTAATTGCAATTATCATCACAACTACCCCCAACTACACCTTGTATCGTAGTTGGGCATGGTAGAGTAGTTGTGGTTGTGGTTATCATCAATACATCTTATCCCTCCTCATCGCCAATAATAGAACCAACAAAACCTACAACCACCAACCACCAAAATGGTGGTTGTATGTAAATTGCACCTTGAGAAACTTACCAGATAATCTATCTGGGGCTTACCTGAATTGAATCAAAGGGGTTGTTGTATGGCTGTCCCTTTGTATAATTTGCTTGTTGAAGTTTCTCCAACTGGAAAACTCTTTGTAACCTGGTTGAGAAGGTGGCATCATGGTCCATTGGAATCTGGATTGAAGGCAAAGAAGGGATACTAGCTACCGGGGCTGCCAATAGTGCTTCATGAAACTGCTCTGCAATTCTTGGCAAGGAATGTGCTTTAGTAACTGGTGGAGACTTGGGAGGAATCTGAGTGAGGATAGTATCACAAGCCTCAATTTCGTCATCTTTCTGGAAATCATCAACTTCGAGATCTGCTTCAATTTGTCCTGAGACAAGCCAAAGATGCAACCATAAGACACTCTTTGTATCAGTTTCAATCTGTCAGCAGATTTACATCTATGCATAGAAAAACTTCAAGAAACTCAAATGTAGTCAAGCTACAAAATCAAATATTCATCATGCTTCCCATCGGATGAATTCAGCAAGGTGCAAGGTGAAATTGTCAGAGCAGCATAAGATGCATTACCAGTTGAGATTGTTTAAATAAAACACATCTTTAAGCCTTCATTTATGTTCCAACCACATGAAATGGACATGACATCATCCCCCTTCTAGTTAGGTTTAATGGTTGGGCTGGCCTGATTTTGATTGATCAGCCCTTTTGTGACAGTTTCATCTGTTAGATTACATCTATGCATAGTTTCAAGAACTCAAAATGTAGTCAAGCTACTACAGTTATCCTCAAAGTCTCTCAGAAACTCATGATCTGGTAGGGAGTTTTAGACCCCTTTTGACATATTATAATGTTTAAGGAATGATCAAGTGGTGTCAGAACCCCCACTTTCAGTGAAATGAAGGGGAGAAGTTTGACCTTGGCCATAAGACAGCTATATACAAATGAACTCCTTATCAAACTTTTGAGAGCACTGTTTTAGGTGCCTTCAAAGTTTGCCTTCAAAGATTCATCATGCTCGCTGCATCAACAAGTCCAATCTCATTGGATGTATTGGCCAAAATGTAAGGCCAAATGAAACCTACAGAGATATGTTTTGCAACTGGCAAAATGCGCAATCCTATGTAAGATGGTTACAGCAGCATAAGACACTTTTTGTAACAGTTTCAATTATTGGTGAATGCACATCTATGCATGGAATACTTCAAGAAATGTAGTCAAGCTACTGACTTACAGATTCATCATGTTTGCTGCATCAACAAGTCAAATCTCATCAGACGAGCTCGCAAGGGAAAGGCCACATGATACCTACAGAGATCTTTTTGACACTGGCGATTGCAAAATCCTATGTAGGCTGGTTACAGCAGCATAAGACCTTGCAATGTGCACAAAAGAGTTTCATCGAAGGACCCGGTACCATTGCCATACCATGTCCCAAATGTTTCTGGTTGTGTAGACGTTGCCTAGAATGTGTATTTCCTTCCTTCAATAGCTCCTCTAATCGTTGCGCCATAGGCACAACCTTCACAGATCTTCGTGACCTACCACCGTTGTCGTCCTTATGGTCGCTGTGGTCACTCTCCAGAGCCTCTGACTCATCATTCCGCAAATGTCCAGTTCCTCTGCTTGTATCACCATCTTCATTATCATGCAAACAACATCATCAAAAAGTTGAATTATACCCTCACAGCAGATTCTACTATTCAAGAAGGTTATTCGTACCACCAAATAAGACCAAGAGTTGTTCACTGGCTCGAAATCATTATACTCTGCGGTGCATCCACTGAGCATGAGAGGTTTTAATAGATGGCCAAATAGGTGGAAATTCATAGCTACCTTTGAATTGCCTGCTTCCTCATAAGTTCCTATCCGAATCAAACCCAGAAAGCGCATACAGAAGCAGAACGGAAAAGTTCTTCCATACAAATGTGTTTGTGGAATACTATAATATACCGGACATCAAAAATCACATGCAAACCATATCATCAGATATAGTTGAATTATAATACTATTCAAGAAAGTCATTCATACCACCAGATCAGTACTAAGGATCATTGGCTCGAGATCATCATACTCTGCGGTGCATCCTCTGAGCATAAGAGGTTCTAATAGGTGGCCAAATGGTGGAAATCCATGGCCACCTTTGAGTTGTCTGTTTCCTCATCAGCTCCTATCCGAAACAAACTCAGAAAACACATACAGAAGCAGAAGGGAAAAAGTTCCTCCATTATTGGGTATGTAAATTTACATGAAAATGAACAAGGACATCAAAAATCACCTGCACTGCACCGATTTCTCTGAACTGGTTGATGACATTGATGATTCTCCGCTTCACCGAGCATTTCCTGTAGACGCTGGGCCATGGTTGTGGATGTGCCATTTCGGAGGGGCGCTTGAAATTGTTCGACAAAATCATCCTGCTCCACAAGCTCCTTGAATTTATTTGCAAGGGGTACAGATGCCACATTCTCGTTGCGAAACAGAGCAGATGGAGGAGGAGGATGAGCCCTGGATGTAGGACGAAACTTAAACTTTCGAGATTTCGACATCATTGCTTCCAAATTCTACCAGCAGCATTGTACACTTATCGAATCCACCTACTTGTCCGGCCTAAGTCATGTGAAAAATTCGGCTGTCAAAACTCTCACTTAAGATTCGGTGGATTCTTGAAGCTCTTTGCAGTGAATTAGGGCATTACCATCATCAGCGACATTCGAATTAACACACTAAATGAGTTGATGAATTATCTCCGGGTGTTCGGTTCACTCCACAATCGCAAATTACATGAAAGCAAAGCTCCTAAGTCAATTTGTTATACACAAACGAATCATCACAGCCAGATTCACAAGAGTCGCCGTGATCACATAGCCAGGAAATTCAAATCTCAAAATGATCACATACTCCAAATGGAATCCTAGATTTCGTAACCAAAACAAAAATTGGGTCGGAATCATACGTCAAGTAATTGCGGTGCGAGTGAGGAGTCAGGACGGGCGGGAAACGGAGGTGTTGACGTAGGTTTAGGTCTTGGGTCCTATACCCGCGACTATTTCATTGGTTTAGGTTTTGGGATCTATCCCCGTGGCTCGTGGGTTTTGCACGGCGAGAAATAAGAAGGTGGTGAGTGGGTTTGGGTCGTAGGTCCTACAGCCGTCAGTGGGCTTAGGTCTTGGGACGTTTTCCCGTGCCTAAAGGGTTTAGGGTTTAGGGTTTTGAGAGGTTGAGAGCTTGTGACCTTGCTTCCTTCCTTCTCCCACTCTCACTTCTTCCAGTTCCTAGTTTCGAAGTATTTCGAAATACCTACTGGACTGCCACAAGCAGATATCAAATTTTTGCTGGCATATTAAGTCAGGCAGTCAGGATTCATGTCCACTTCGTTGAAATTGCTGCCTTTCGAGGTTGTGGATGTGCAATGACTGTTATAGGTTGTATAGGAAGAGTTTTGTGAATTGCAAGTGCAGTAGGGTTGGGAAAATTGGATAGTGCGAAAGGGGGGACGATGCTTATGATGAAAATGCATGTCATTAGGGTTTAAGAGCATCTGTCACAATGAGGACGAGATCGGCGGGTCCGCTCGCCGACCCCGCCGAACTTAAAGTGGCACGGCGGAGCACTCGAAAATCTGCGGAGACGGCAGGACGCAAGAGACAACAGCCGCAACAACAGCCAACAACAACGAGGGAAGAAGAGGAACAGGTGCAGACTCCCTCTGACGAACAACCTAAATCCGTGGATGAACCTGAGACAACATCGGTAGAGATTCCATTGCCACTTGAAGGAGGAGAAGAGGAACAGCCTCAATCTCAATCTCCTCCAACTCAGGCTAGCCCTAATCCTGCTGTTTGTAATGACACAGTTTTCCAAACTGTGTCAGAAGTTGGAGAGCCTCAATCTGCTCCTCAGACTGAGATAGCAACAACTTCTGAGGAGTCGTCAGCTCCAGAAGTGGATCCACCATTGGAGCCTAATTCTGTTGCCGTGGCTTCTGAGGAGCCACCTGTTCAGTTTGTTGACATTACCAAAGCAGAGGCATTGAAGTTAGTGGCAAATGCAGAGCCTACTTCATGGTTATCTGCGTCCCCGGGATTGGTTCAGCACGCACGGGCAGCGTCCGAGTATCTGTTCAACATTCTTGCACTGCAGACAGAGTCACCATTGGATAAGCTGTTTACGGAGGGGTTTGACTCCGAGCAGATATGGCAGCAAATTGATTTACAAGCCACTCCAACTCTTGCAAAAATTAAGAAACTTGTTCGCCGTGTAGAAAAGACACCTGCAGAACAGTTTTTCCCAGCAAAACGTGAGGAATTGAAGCGGAGCAGGCCTGCGAAACAACAGGCACAAACTGATGAAGAAATTGAAGAGGAAGTTGTGGATTTTGAGAATGGAGATGATATATCCGGCTC
This sequence comes from Polytrichum commune, assembly GCA_950295325.1. Lineage (NCBI taxonomy): Eukaryota > Viridiplantae > Streptophyta > Polytrichopsida > Polytrichales > Polytrichaceae > Polytrichum > Polytrichum commune. The sequence goes on from OX485809.1 coordinate 18,546,186, forward strand.
GGAGGACGATGATGATGAAGACGTTGAAGAGAAGGAAGGTGGCGAGTCTGAGGAGTATTCTGATTATGATGAAGGTCATATTGCAATCCTACTTCTTTCCTATGCAATCAACGATGTCTAATATTTAGAAGTTCACTTTTCCTTATTTGCATTGTCATTATTTTAGAGTTATCCATTCTCATGTGGAGTTTGAAGTTACTGACGTAGTATTTTGATGGTCCTCTCTGCAGAAGAAAAGAAAGGGGTGGAGGACAAGTTTTTGAAGTTAACTGATATGGAGAAGTTTTTAGACCGAGCTGATGCAGAAGATGCAGGCCTCGACTTTGAAGGCAGTGATGACGAAGATGATGAAGATGACGATGCTGAAGGTGATGAAGAGGACTTGGAGGTACTTGTTTCAGCATTGTTTTGTTTTATAGTTCAATCTCATAGTTAAGAATCAAGTGTCAAATGCCTTTATCTAGGAGGTAGTTCTGTATGTCTTGAGGTGGAATGGACTGCCATCTGGTTACAGTTCATTTGTAGCCATATCATGTTATCTTAGTCCTAGGTTTTCATAATATTAATTGCAAATACACTTGGGAAATTATTATCTGTTGCTTCTACTTCTTTCTTACTCCATAGTTGTTTTATTGGTTCAGATGGATGAAGCTTTCGATTTCTCTGCAAAAAGGGTGGATGGTGGGAAAGATGAGAACGCATGGGGACCCAAGTACATAAATTTTTCCCTTCCCTATACCACATGGATGAGTTCTGACCAATCTTTTTAGAGGATTTGCATTTCATGTTGAGCATATGTTGCAATCACTTTGTAAATGTCAGTATCAGCTTTGGTGAAGATGCACCACATCTGCATGGAAAGGAACAAGAGGTTATATGTGTCTGTCAGATAACTGATGGCAATCTCCAAATTTTCAGGTACTCGGAATTTGTGGGCAAACCAAAGAAGCAAAAGCCCAAACCTTCTAAAATACATCGTACTGAAGTTGAAGAGTTGTCAGAGATGGATACACTTGAAGAAGATGAAGATGGAGGAGACAGTGAAATGGAGACAGAGGATATGGATGTTGATTCAAAGCTTAAAGTTATGGAGGTATTTACAATCTCACAATTTGCCCATAGACTTTCAGACTGCCCAGCATGTCCTTTCCATCTTTGATGGTTGTAGGATTTATATATATATTGGTCATCTGCTTTTGGATCGCTCAGGTGATTCATATAACATTCAACACAATGTTTTCAAATTTATGTTTTATTTATTCTGAGGCTAAATTAATCTCATTTTAGCATGTTGGTGGTTGATGGATATCGGTTTGGCAGGAGACAAATTTATCTGCACATGAGAAACAGCAAGGGAAGGTGAAGAAGAGGATTGAACAGTTAGAAAAAGCTAATATGGATACAAAATCCTGGACAATGCAAGGCGAGGTATACTCTTCTATCCTAAAAAAGAAAATCAACATAAATGGAAAATGTGCCATTTCAATGAGTACATTGAGTTACCTAACATGAATGCTCTAGAGTGTCCGTCATAAATTACACATGTATAAATTACTTTTGAAGTCTGCTCACTTTTGTCATGAATACCCTAGCTCTGTTCAGCATCTTCCATTCTTCCATGCGTTTCTCCTGAAGTTGTTGAACTGCAACCTTGTGGTTTTGTGGAAGAAACTGTTCTAAATGTTTGTTACTTATTATGAAACTGAGTATTTGTTCATGTGTATTTCCAGGTGACTGCATCAAAAAGGCCAAAAAATAGTGCTCTAGAGGTGGAGCTTGATTTTGAGCATGGTGCTCGCCCAGCTCCTGTAGTCACTGAAGAGATTACACAATCTATAGAAGAAATGATTAGGCTACGAATCATTGAGGTGAGTGAGGATTCCATGATTACTCAGAGGAGCACTTTAGTCTTCTTACATAGGCCTTTAGGTTTATTAGCGCAACAATTTCAACTGTTTCTATCAAATGACCACTTGTATTGAAATTTCAACTGATAACCATTAAATCACACATTTCAAAGCTCGCAAATTTTTTTGATCAGGTTGTAAAATGATCTTTGTGAAAATGCAGAGCAAATATGATGATCCCCAACCTAGAGCTGCCCCTTCAACAGCCACTCCGAAAGAACGAGTTGAGCTGGTATGTCTCGTGAGAAGTGCCATTCAAAGAATATTGTAACTGATGCATGCCCCAATTTAGTATATGTTTTGCATGTGCAATTTGTAGGGTCAAACAGAAGATTCTGTTGGGATCATTGGAAATGCTCAGCTCTTCCCAAGGTTATACCAGTGGAGACACCATCTTCATTAAGATTTAATGGTTGTCATGTATTTCTTGCTGAGCATCTCTTTTCACTAGAAAACACATCAAATCAACTCTACTGGGATGTATCAACTCATAAGATTTAGATTAGAGCTGATTAGCCATCAAGAAAGGGTGATATATGTAAATGACTTAGTTTGTAAATGTGCAGGATGAGGAAAAAAGCAAGAAGGGTCTTGGGGAGATTTATGAGGTTTGGAACAGCTTACTCTTATCATAACCCAACTCAACTATTCAAAAGACCTTAATGAGCCTGATATTTCATATTAACTTTGTTCATCATGTTGGTGGTTATCATATGCATCATATCTATTATTGAATTCACACCATAGGTTCCAGCTACGGTATTATACTTAAATTTTTTGATCTGAGAGCTCTACATGTTGATCGCTTGTTAAAGTTCACATTTTTGTTGTACCATGGGCTCCTTTGTGGATCCATTATATTGTGGCAAGTTTTAATTATGAAATTCATGAACTAATTAGTTGCTTGCAGCTGGGCTTAAAGCAGCTTTTGGTTTTTATGAGGGCTCATGTGACATGATGCAAAATTATTGCTATTTTTATAGGAAATTTGTGTAATTCTAATACACTTCAATGGAGTCAATGGAGAGTCTTTCTGCACTAAGCTCTGTGAGTTTGCTGATTTTCGAGTATCTCAATTGCATTTTTACAGCAAGATTATATGGTATCCACCGGACTTGCACCTGCTGCTACACCTGCTACAGAAATTCTGAAGGCTGAGGTATGCTCTACTCATCAACTATTTTTCATGTCTATACTATCGAATCTGTGTTAGCACAACCCATTAAGAAGACATGGTGAAAATAAAATCATCTGCAAGAACAGTGATTAGATGTATGTGGTATGTATGTAGATCTTTGTCATATATATGAGTTCAAATTGCCCTATAAATCTTTTAATTTATATGTATCCATTGATTGGAATTATGCATATAATAAATGGTATAATTGTAGAGAGGGTCACTTTTGGCGTTTTAGCTTAAAATATTAGTAACTAGTCCTAAACTCTTCCGTATAACATCTTGAGGCTCAGAATGGGCATCTCAGACCTTGAGGGGTTAATGCATTTCTTCAATTCTAATTTCGAGGCATTTGACCAACTCTAGAATCTGAGTGTTTCTGAGGCTGATGCTATTTCACTCGTGCTGAAAAACTTGTGACAATCTTGTCAATGCAGTCTCTATATAAAGATAGGGCATGTACTGTAAGATGTTTTTGGATCTCTGAAAGGTGTGTTGGTGCAGGCAGGGGTGCTGTTCAAGAATCTTTGTAACAAGCTTGATGCTTTGTCTCATTTCCATTTTGCCCCAAAACCAGTAAGATTGAATACCAGGACTATCATAAGGCTATCAGTTTTATTGTATTGTATAATTTTTTGTACATCGTTGAAGTGAGGAGGTTGTTCCTCTTTAATCAAGAGTAGTAATCTACTATATGTTATGTTATCCCATTTCTTGACTTTATTTATGCTTCACATTTGATCAATATTAAGATTGACAGCCTTGGAAATGGAAAAAAGGCCACTTGTTTTTTGGTTGTGTACTATGCAAGTGCTCCTGGGGCTTTTAATCTTTAGTGTGATGGCCAAGGTGATGATTACTGTGTACGTCTTTTTGTGTCCAGACAATTGAGGAAGTGGGTGTCAAGGTGGATGTCCCAGCACTGGCAATGGAAGAGGTATGGTTTTCCACTTTCTTTTTTCTTATCCTCTTGTGGTGCCTTTGAACCTGTGGTGATTAATGTTGCAACTGCTCCTTGTTTTCTTCTTGAGTCTAAAATCGCTTATATGGTCTAGAGATGTGGTGGTTCTGCTTGACTTTGTAAGTGCTTAAATGAGTGTAAATGTAGAACTTCGCAAGGTTGTCTCCCTTAGTAGAAGCTCCACTTTTAACATTGGATCTCTTAGTTCTGACTTCAAATCGATAAGGATGCATTCCATGTGTTCAGACTGCATAATATAATTGTCACCAATCCCTTCAAAATTTCTGTACATCAAAAGGATTTGTATTCTTACATGTTCTTACAGGTGATAGATTTACAGAGGATAAGAATACAAACCTACTTGTCCAGACATTGTTGTTAAATTTGCAGTATCGTGGCACAATGCAAAATCTTGCATATTAGCGTCATGCTATTATATATTGCAAAATCAACGTGTGCAATATTGAAGCAATTTCCAGTATTGTTCAAAACAATCAAAATTGTGTAGATCACTGGACCTTGCAAGAATCTCTTACCACAAGTAGTATCCAAACCAAGGTTTCCCAAGTGATGTTTACAAAATGTTTGTGCAAGAATAGCACAATGCTAAACTTTGCGAATTAGCTCTGCTATTGTACATAACAAAATCAATACCATGACAAGCAATTTTCCAGTATTGTTCGAAACAATTGTTAAAATTCTATAGATCATTGGACCTTGCAAGATTCTCTTAGCATGAGTTATTGGAACTTAGGAGTGTAGGTCTCTATATTTTGCATTGGCATGGCACAATGCTAAATCTTGCATATTAGTATCATGCTATGATATATTGCAAAATCAACGTGTGCAATAGAGTGGCAATTCCAATGTAGTTTCCCATGAGCTCATTATACATGTGAACTTTTGGACTTTTCAAAATGTTACTTACAGTTTGATGTTATCTATCTTAACTCTTTTGTAGTAGCAAAGCACAATGCTAAATCTTGCATATTAGCATCATGCTTTGATATATTGCAAAATCAACGTGTGCAATAGGGAAAGTAAAATTTCACTTCAAAATGGTCTCTATGAGCTATGAGCTATGAGCTTTGCAGACTTCTGGAAATTTGCGAGATAGGTGGTTTACAGTAAACTAAAATTTCTAGTATTTTGTGAACTGATTATCATGCAAATCTGTATACTACCCATATATACCTGTTACCATATATTCTGTTGATGAAGGATTTATTGCTTCTGAGCGACTTACTATACCAGGTCTCTATATGAACTGTAGAGGATCTGTAGTATATATAATGCAGAACAGAATGCAACTTAGCAAATATTATTTCTGTTAACCTTTTTGTTTTTCTTTGGTTGCCACATAGGACCCCAATTTGTCCTCCTCATTTCTATTATCTTCGTCAAAGCATCTATTTCCCTTGACAGTCCTTCCCTGAATCTCACTTCAAAGAAATTCTCTTTTGGAAATAGGTTGCTCCACTGGCAGTATCAGATGTTTCAATGCTGGCCCCTGAGGAGGTGTATAAGAGTGCCGGCATTGTGAAGGGAGAGGGCGAGCTTACTCCTGCTGAACGCAAGAGACGAAGGGCAGCAAAAAAGAGGAAGAGAAAAGGTCCGACAATCTGTCATCTAATTCTATTAGAAGCTTACTACCTTTTATTCTTGAACATCACTTCTTTGTTACTTGACATTTATTTTGTAGTTAATTATGTAGACAAATTCAAGTTGACTTATACTTGAATGTACTAGTTTGAGAATGATTTATGGTGCACAAAGGTAGGTTTCTTAAAATGAAACAGATTATGAGAGGTGCTCCATGCACTTTTGGATTCTCATCTTCTTTTAATATCTCTTAATTTCGATGACTCTGAGCTGAAGCTTATTCTGTTTTTACTATTGCAGGAGCTAAGAAGGCAGCAGAGAATGATAGGAAAGTGCGCATTGGCAGCACACCTTCCAAGGACCCACTGAAGGAAATGAATGTCAGGCATATACCTAACAAGGACAAGCGTGCTACTTCTTCTTTTGGGAAATCTGCAAAGGTATGTTTCTCAAGAAACACAACTGGTAACTTTCACTGCTTTTTCATAGATACTCAACTTATCGCTGTGTATGGAACAAATTATGTGGAGCCAAAACAACACAATTGAGTCTGCATTGTGGTCTTTGAGGGGCTCTTTACACTGGAGCTTGGGGGTCTGTGACCATTGAAATACAAAATCTCTCATTGGGGTCTAAGCCAAAACCATCCCACTTCACTTAAAGTCCCAGCTTGAGGGCCTTAAAGTCCAAGGAAGTTTGAATGGATGAGAAACCTACGTGGCATATAATAGGTGTTGTTTCTTGGTCTACTAGATTTTGCCTGAAGCCCACCTCAAAAAGGAGAATTTAAAATCTCTTAACCCTTGATCAACTGTAACTTAGTTTGTAGAAAGGCCCACATGAAATAGGAGGGTAATAGGAATAGCATTCAGTTGAGAGCTGATTGCACATGCCTCTACACGAAGGTAGATTGGTATTATATAGTTACTTTTTTTGACTTGCCCACTTCTGTTTATCTGCGTGGACTTAATTGAGGTTGTTTATTATGCACAGGTGTTTGCTGAGCTTGACAATGCAAAAGAGAGGGGTAACAAGGCCATCAAGCCTGACAAGCCCGACAAACCTTCAATCACACCCTCATTTTTGAAGCTTTAGGATGAAACTTCTAGTATGGTAGTCGATCAATGACCATATGTAATTCAATGGGTTTGCACCCAATTTTAGTCATCAAATCTTCCTACATTCTTGATCTATTCTTGTGGAGAGCTGTGTGAGCATATTAGATTGCAGTTTGCATATGATATATTGTCTTCCCCCTCACAGTCTCTTAAGTCTTTAAGGTATAGAGTACAGATTCACATTTGTGGTTCTTCTGTTATACCTTGTGTTCATGATTCTGTTAAATTAATCTGTATCTTAATAAGGTTCCAAAAAGAACACTTTTTCTGCACCCATGAAAGACCTTTGTACAAAGTCAGTCCTGGACCAGTTGAGAATAGAATTTGGATGCAGCTTTCCGTGGACTGCTTTTTGTTGTTCCCCATACTGTGTGCACTGCAAGTCCTGGGAAAGCTCAATAAAAGTTAACTGCAACATCTGTTGTGACATTGTCAATTTTGACTGAGATGTCCTAGGAGGCGAATGTGCTGGAGCAATAGGCTGAGCTCCTGGAAACTCTTGCACTACAATCACAAAAATCATTCCTATTATTTGGTTACATTTTGTTCTTTGCTATCTCATACTGCTCAGATTCAAAGAGGTTGAAGTATATATGCATCTGCAAATGTGAAGAGTCAGGATCAATCCCACAGAGGTTTGAAGCTAATCTCAATTTGTTATGAATTACAAGTCCACTGGCACTGAGCCATAAGAAGGCCACATAGGTCCCCCAAATTTGTTGACTATAGAATTTAGGTTAGTTGAATTTTTTAGCACATAATCCAATCCCTCTAAAAATCTGGCAACTGTTGTTAGGTCTACACTTAACTATTCTTATAGGTGGCCATTAAAGATAAGTAACTTAATTAGGCCCACTTAAGTTGGGTGTCATGAAGTCCCATCTAACTCTATTGAAATCGGGTCATGCAAATGTCATTTTTTTTACTTTTCTTATTTACTTATTTACTTATTTGTATGTATGTATGTAATATTATTATTATTATTATTATTTGATTTTAGAAATTGTTGTGTGAGTTGGTAATTTGGTGCATAAATTACCCAAGGATCACATTTCATGTAATGTCTTCATTCAACACCTCCAATAATAAAATGTCTACTTCAAGGTTAAATTATGTCAGTCAACATCGATTGGTGGTCACTCCACCTTATAAAATCTTATTCACCCTAGAATGTGACTAAAATAGCTCTACTATGCAACAAATCTTATGAAAGCAGGTGAAAGTGGATACACCCACCAATTGCACAAGATTCTCAATTGGCTAATTGGGGTTAATGAGAACCCAAAGTACATGACATGTGGATCAACATGGGAGTGATAGGGAGCATAATTAAACAACAAAAGAGTTTTCCAATTGAGGGGGGGGGGTGGCTCTACATGGCTAATTTATTGGACAAAAGAATCTTGTGTTTAAAAGTAATTGCAAATTTTCTTGAACTCTAGTTTGGTATTGGATTGCAAGTAACTCACCTTAAAATTACAAGTGTTCAAGATCTCTAACAAGAACACTTCAATCCCACAAAAATATCCCCTTAAGCCACATCTACATTAATACACATGGACATAAGCTGAATAATCCATGTGTTTTTTAGAATCCATAACATTACTTAACGATGTGGGCCCTCAGAATATAACAGTGAGATATCCAGCACTCCATCCAAATATGAGTCTCCCTATGCAACTTTTCAAGCATTTGACTATTATATTCTAAAAGCCCACAAAACAAGAGCTAATCATTGAGTAATACTATGTTTGATTAAAACCACAAACTAAGTAGCCACATAAGACAAGTAACCACACAAGGCACGCATTCCTTAAATGACTAGCAATCTTACCAAAAATAGCAAAAACACTACTTAACAATAGCATTGCACAACTAAGGTATATTTGTCCACTAGGTCTAGAGTAGAAGTCTACTCCAAGTGCCCAAGTCAACCCTATCGAGAGAGTCCCAAGCCACAAGCAACAACTTCTTGCTCATCATCACGCCCCAAAATTCCTTCAACGGTCTCACCAAACCCAAGCTCCTTAGCATTTTTGGTTTGAGTGCCACAATGCTACACGGATTATCCCCATTAGTGCGTGTTACTATTCCGAGTTTAGGGTACACTATTTAATGAGAGCTTTTTGCCTATGTAGTTTAATTCTTGAGCATGTTTTGTACCAAGACACCAAGAATGTATAAGGGGTGTGTGTGTAAACATGTTGGTATGTACTTGAGATTGTCATATTTTGCATCAAGTAATTTGAGGGTAGCATATTCTTATATGTGGGACCTTACTCAAAGTTGTGTATCTTTGGATTATTTTCTTTTTTGCTAACAATCTCGAGATGTTTTACATGATTAAATCCACTCAAACAACATTCAAAATGGGTAAATGCATGATAGCCACGTTTCAACTTGCAGGTTGGACATCATTGAGACAAATCACTCTTTCACATATATGTTGGTCAACCTGCTCCAAATGGAAGTGATCGACCAACAAATGCTCAATGAACTTGGGCGAAAGCTTCACCAATGTTGGCAAACTCTAAGGTGGATGTGTGTTGTCTAATTACTTTTCTTGCCGCCATCACTTCTTGTAGATATGAAACATAGAATTATTGCAAGGTGATTAGCAACTCCAAGTCATGCCCATAGCCATTTTGCCTCATAAATTTGAGAGCTTGTATGAATATCTTATTCATTATCAGAGTGAAGATTCCCATCCTCACTACATGGTCATATAGGTGACGATGTACGGAGCTTAGAATGGTTAGCACAATCCATTGAGCATGTAGTCCGATCTCTTTTAACAATTGTCTTTTTGGTGTCCATTCTTAGATTCGCACCCAACCACATACCACTCAAACATAGTTGCCCCAAACTATTGCTATGTTTGGTTTAGGCACACCTATCTTTTTGCGTCAATGGAACAATTGGCATATGAAAGTGTGTGCCTTGAAGGTTCATAGCAGATATGCTTAGCGACTTGCCTTGTTTTTTAAGGTAGATGTGCTTAATTTGGTTCATGATCTTGAATGGACACCTATATTTTAAGTGGTCTATGGTTGGGTGGGGAATTGTGAATCCAAGCAAGGACACCAAAAAAACACACATGTTGAAAAGAGATTGGACAATGTGCTCCAAATATATTATCTATTCTAGACATGATTGTCAACTTAATGTATGATTGTTCATTAACCAAGAGTATCTTCACTATGACAATTAATAGAATATTCTTATGAGCTCCAAAAATCATGCGGGGAATGGCTACGGGAACAATATGGATTTGCTAATCATCTCGCATTAATTGTGTGTTTTGTATCCTATGAGAGTCGGTGCATGGAATAAAATGATGTTTCTTGAAGGCCCTCTTAGTTTACTGCACATTGTGAAGAGGCCCAACCTCCTTGAAGAAAACATAGGTAGTAAGGCATAAAAATGGAAAATGATGAATGGTCATTATTGCCCGCACTAGAGTTGGAGTAGAATGATTATTGTGTACACCCAAAATGGCAAATTGTTAAAGTGTGGCCTTGAAAGGATGCAATGATAGGCTAGATGCAGTGATTTGTAAGATAGTTGTTGTTTCACACCACTTGAGATAACTTTTGGGTTCCATTGAGTGAACCATTTCATGCACTTTCATATGTAAAGTAGGATATTTCGATACAAAAATCAGGAAGACTCTACTATACAAAAAGGGAGTTTGACTTGCTTGCCTCTTTGATAAAGTGTAACTAATTATTCACCAAGAATAAAATTACGAAACAATTTGCATTCGTAATCACTTCCTCTACTCCATCTCCTAAATATATTGCACAAATTTGAAGCCACTCATTTGGGCCGAATCGTTGGGCTTATTTCCACCAGTTCAGTTATTCTACCTTAGTAGGATCATTTACCTTAGCAAAAGTGGGACAAGAGGGTCGAATGGCGAATGTACAAATGGCACCAAATGATAGGCAATTACACCTACACCCTTTCAAGGCGATTTCCATATCTAGCCTCCGGGCCACTCGATCTTTCACAATAGGTAAGTGAACGAACTGCTATAGTCATGATAAGATATGAGACCTAACAAGCACCACAAATACGGCATGTGGCTAGTACAAAGTTGACATATCACCAAGTAAATAATAATAATATAGATTCTTGATGTTTTCCGTCACCGAAAGGACGGCTATTGGTGAGTTATAACGGTTCACCACACGGTGACACAATGGCAAATAAACAAAATTACTTATATTGATTGACTTCATCAAACATACTATTTTGAATACTCAAAAGCCGTCTCGTATGACTCATTTTACACAATGGTACATCAATTCATTCAAAGTAATTTATTAATCGTTGTTGATATTCATAACATTCTTCAAGTGCGCTTAGTAGTGTGGGTTTTCTATAATACACACCGGAACCTTGTCCTCCCTCACGGTTGTAGATCGCGGATTCGAATCGATTGTCTAGCATCTACCAATATCTATCTACCTTGATTCTTCGAGAAACGAACATAGTGATCTTGGTGAAGAATGCTCACGGGGAGGTCACTTCATTGTCAAGTTGACACCACGTGCGGACAAAGTTTGCTACCCCTATATTACATGCCATATATAATTTTAAAATTTATGATATTTTTTCTACATATACATAACCATTGATAGTATCTTTTGTATACTTTTTTGAAATTTTTAGTCATCTTTATTTTTCTTAGTAATTGTTTTAGTTCAATTTTGTGTCATTCTAGTTAGAAATGGTATGTTTTATGAAAAAAACAAATCATCAAATTTAGTTACCACTTTTAACCATGTCATAGGTATTGTGTATATCTACTCATGAAAAAATTTTGATAAAATTTTGACCCAATTTGGTGGTGCAACTTACCAAAAGAAGAATTTTTTTGGTGACACGTGGTGTTCAACTTGACAATGGAGTGATCTACCCATGAGAATGCTATGCTATAATCAATGTAAGGTAGATGGGTTTTGAATGATTACTTTATCTAGCTACCCCCACGTCTCCTAGAATAAGAAACACAATTAGTACACAATGGTTAATTAGCAAGTCCAAATCGGGGTCGTAGCCACATGGGGGGTGCACTTACATTTGATTTAAGTATACATGTGCGAGAACCCCTTATTTAATTGGTGGGGGGGGGGGTATTCACTTTCCTTCATTGAATATTTTTCACCCTATAAGCAGCTAAATTTCTACTGGATGGTGTTTTGGAACACCCTATCGTTATATATAAAGTTTAGAGTTGCATAATTACATCCATCCTACCTTATTTATAAGTAGTAAAAATTCGGTGTGAACAATATACACATACATTACGCATATGGTACACTATGCATACATTACACTGTGCATATTGGTCTACACATTACACACATACAACCATCACACTTTAAACTTTAGCATATTGCGTACGGTTCCTGAACCCTCCCAAGAAACCCTAAATAAGCCAACCAACCCTTTCACCGTCAGAGGACGGTACTTTTCATCCAAAGGTGACCGTCTCAACAAATCCATTCACATGTTCACATACATTTCTCATCCAATGCCACTAATGGCAGATGACTTATGTTGAACTTATAAATGAAAGGAACCTAAACTTAATTCCATTTATGCTACTTTACATCTAAATTTAAAAAATATCACAACTTAAACCACACCATACATTATCTATAATTCCCAAATTCACAGAGGATGCAATTGTATATCTAAGAAAAATGTAAAAATTATGTGTGTTGAATAAAATCTTTCCCGCACATGGTTTTCTACATCTTCATCAGTGCCCACTTCTAGCATAGCCACTTTCCTTTTTTGGGGGGGGTGGGGAGGGGGGAACTCAAATGAATACCTTGTTAATTATCAAATTGAAATTGTCATGCTTAGTAAACGGTCATATAGGTCTTCTCCACCCCGACCCCTTATATTGACTATTGAACCTAAAATGGTTATCATATGTTGTTCGCGTAATCCAGTCTCTTTCAAACACGTGACTCTTGATACCCATTCTTGAAGCCACACCAAACCACATACCGCTAAATTTATAGGTGGTGTTCTAATAAGATAGTAACCAAATAAGGGCCATATATCTTAGTCCTCGTTGTGTTCAAAAAGTGTGGATGCTTGAAATAAATTAGTGTTGCACTAAGAAATATGACCACCTATAACACTATGAGGACTTGGAAGATTGAAGCCCACCACCAACAATGCAGGAGTTGAGTGGCTACACACTTTTGGGTGAGTGTGGCGAATGGTGATCTGCCACATCAGCAATGTGCCACGTCACTGACCCGTAAACTAAAGTGGAGATACTTTGAAGAACCGAAGCTTCGAAATCACCTTCAATACTAGCTAGGAGGTAAAGGTGATGGCATTTGTAGTCGACCGTGTTCATTTAACCAATCACTAGGGTCATGCAATGCCAAAGACATAGGCGACATTTATATTTTTTTAGACGAACAAAGTTGAAGTTTATGTGTTGGTGGCTTGTGATTGATTACCCTCGTAAAAGTTTTGACAATTGTCGTAGCCAAGGAGTAGCATTAAGATGAGCAGATATGGGTTAGCCTATAAATTGACTGTGTGTAACCCTAAATTTGATGGTTCAAAATTTGTAGCAGTTTTCATATTCATGAGATTTTATAAAAATAATTGCATTCTTCTAACAATGTGTTTCTCTTTGCAAGAAAAATGATTTCCGACTATTACTTCTCCTAAATAGATGCAAAGTCTCTTATTTTATCGGTTATAGATGCCTCAACCTTACATCTAAGTCAATCCATTAGAGTTATCCTTAGAGTCCCTCAAAGTGGGACGTGACTGCAGATTTGGTCCTTCGTTGATAAAACTTTTTGTTAGGAGCACGTTAGCTTGTTGTAGATTGGAGCATGTTTTGAAAGTCGGGCGAAATTTTTGGGCCATCCTCCTTTCACCCCTCAAAATTTGAGAGAAGCTTAAGATCTAAAATAAGGTATGCACATGAGCCTGCTATCCCAAATCCCGAATAGGCTTGTGCAAGGCTAGCTTGACCCACCCATCCTAGTAGGACAAGTTAGAAAGATGGTTTTCAATAGCTTGACATCACTCTTTGTCTATGGTTACTTAAGCATTACGAAAACTTGGGTGACTTTGTGTGAAGTGCTCATAAAGTCAAGGTTTGGGACTAACCCCATGGTTTCTTCTCTTATACTAAACAAATAACTCTACTATTACTTCTCATCGAGATAAGTAGAACATTCATGACCAATTTATTATTAATTTATTTGTCTAAATGTACATCTACTATTGTACTTACTAGCAACAGACCTCCATAGTTGTACTTTGGGCCTGGGGGGTGGACGCTTCATACCACGTATGAACTAATTTGAGTGTAAGAAGGGGTATTATTTGAGACATTAGCGTACATAATATACATGAGAGAGAGGTATTGTTTTTCTCTAGTTAGTACATTTAGAAAGACTTTCAAGAATGTTGAAGTACATGTAGATGTGTAAAAGGGGGCCCTAAGATTTAAGATTTTTTTTGACAATAGATGTGTAGTTCCATCCAATTTGCGTTTTCATCCATTTTCATCATATGGTAGCAGTCCCCAATGACCACCTTGTCCATTCTTGTTGGGGTTTATATTTGGGTTCTAGGTTTTTGCAAACTAGAGGCTCGTTCACGGGGGTGCACCTTTCATAACATGTACGAGTATACGTGAGTGCCTAAAAGGGCTATTGATTTGAACTTTTCCGTACTACGTATACAAATGCTACAAAAAAATTATCTCAAGGTTATGTACATGTATGGAGGACCTCTAGAAAGCATTTAAATTTTGTACTTGTATGGTAAAGTCACTTATTGAGGCTTGTTTATTTGGAAGCATGGAGGTGGATGAGGAGTGTGATTATGATATCACATTGATTGATGATTCTAGTGCACAAGGTGGTGACAAGGAAAATTATAGTGTTGGAGAAGTCAATTCAAACATGTGCAAGGATGTTGTCATACAGATGGAATTGATGTAGCCACAAGTTGAAAATGATTTACATAAAGATGTGGAGTTGCAAAGTGAGCTTTAACATGCCTTGGATGTTCTGATTCATGAACATTAAAATGTTGAAATGCCCTCTCAATCTAATGTATAGTCATCTGTGACTTGTGTAAACGTAGGGGAGTCTAGAAATTTCAAACTTAGTCAATTGAATGGCAATTCAACTTTATTTAAAGATCGATTGACTCAAATTAAGGCTACCATATTTTTTATATATACATATAGCCTAAACTCCTTACCACCACAAATCATGACACTATGTTAAATAATGGTTGTGATTGTGGAGTATGTTTTTTGAACACACATGAAGCTAGACTTGGGAAAAAAACATGGTAGACCTTAATACAATGGACTTTGTCCACCTCTAGAAGAGGCATATGAATTGCAATCCGAAGATTCAAATTCTCATGTGTATGTTTTCCAATTTTATACATGTGGGTATATTTTGATCCAAGGTCCACATCCATCCCTTTATCCAAATTTAGAAACAACAAAGTCATCACTTATCCCTATTTGATAACTTCAACTTTGCGACCGTTGGCCTTCTCAAATTTTGTTGAAATAATTATATTTTTATTCAAATGCCTTGATTATGAGGGTTGAATTCTACATGCAAGTGGCCAATCAAAACAAATGTTGATGATAGTGGACTCAAGGGTGGTATGAGAATGCCAAATGTATTGGAATGCACCCCAGAGGAACATAGGGTTAAGTTACAACATAAATTCATGTATGAACTTACATTTGATGAGTGTATTTCCATGTATTTCGGCTTTCTTATGATTTTTGGGGGATATTTTCAACAATTCTACCCAAGGGATTTTAATTATTATTTCTTCTTTTAGATACCATATTTAAAATGCATGGAAGCAATTGCCCTAAATTTATAATAATCTATTCACAAATATTATTAGGTTTAAGCACAATAAAGTGGACAACTCTTGATTCATGAAATGTTTCAAGTGGAAGTGATCAAAACTTTATACTACCTTTGTATTTTGTGAATATATATATATATATATATATAATAAACGTTTTTTTTTACAGAGCCAAGCATTTTATGTTGACATAAACAATCTCAAAAGAAATGTAAATATTTTAGAAGATGGCGCAAGTGATGTGCAATTGGGTGATGTTGAACAAGAATTTGTCTAAAATATGTTCAAAATATGATAGATATACATTATATTGATGATGTTATAAACAAAATGCCTTGAGTTTATATTAAGATAAAGGAATATGAGAAAATTCTAAGTTCAAAATATACTTGAGTATCCAACACAACAATAGGGGGGCATCATGGGCACGGGTAGGTCACTCTAAGGCATTTTTGTGCACCACGTGCGGCTGGGGGTTTTTTGTTTTGGGGCTATTTACCTTCAAGGGCTAAATTAAAGCCTCCCTATAATTACTTAAATTTCAAAAATGGCCCATTTGTTTGCACCCTTCCATTACTTATATTGTCCAAGTCACTGCAATTTTTTGTACTCTATATTCTTTTTAAGTAATAAAAGCTAATCTACTTCCTAATGCATTGACGAGTGTTAAGGGAAACCATGGAAACAAAGAAGGGTGCAAACAGTAATATCATTGCAAACAAAGTTATGAAGAAAACATATAGGAGACCATAGCAAACATACTAAACATACCTTCTAGGATCCTTATCTTCAGCCCCTATATTAATTTTACAAAAAAATAATGGCCCACATTTTATGTCCATCTAACTTACTTATAATGGGATTGTCTACATTTAATGGCCCCTTCATTATTTGGAATTCCTTTATAATTTTTATTCCAAATGATTTTAATCCTCTCTATATTATGCCGCACGTCGTTTTTAAAATGCACTAAGTGACCTACCCGTGATCATGGGGAAAAGTCCAATTTAAATAGAATTTTGCTACTAATTTGAATAGAAATATGCCACTACTTGGCCAAGTCCACCAATGATCTTGATCTGACAAATGTTTGTTTTTGTCAAGTATAGTGTTCTCCCACTTAAGTACGCACCCATTTAAGTATGCATCCCAATTAAGTGTGCAATTTCTTTGACAAAAATCAGGGTTCATACTTTATTGTTTGAACATGTCATGCAAATCATTTGCCACGAATGCATGAATTTTTTTTGCTTGACATTCAATGTCAGTGTGTTAACGTTTCGTTGAAACGTCTCAAACGATCTTCTCAATTCATCATACACATGTCCAGCTTCCGTTTGAACATTGGAGCAAAGCAATTGGTTGCCAATGTCAAGGTCAGTTTTGTGTAGAGCTTCAAAGCTTTTGAAGTTGGTAGCACTTTCATATTCAACAAATGTCTGGATAGACTAGATTTCGTCATCGATAGGTGGTTCTTCTTCAATTCGAATTGTTTCCAAAACTCCATGAACGTCCTCCTGAACAAACACAATATTCTTCCTTGTTTGCGTCATTGATTTTTAAAAAACTGCTCATTCTTCTTATCTCACATCGCTTAGCTTCAGTCAAGCAAGTTGCGTCAGGGTTCATCCGTTTTCCATTGCGATTCATCGAATCAAAGGGTCTAGAAAGCTACATGAGGAAAGTACGCACCTACCAACAAAATGTGCATCAGCAGCTCTGGTGCAAAGTGCATATTTAAGCGCGAGATTCCTGTACATATCATTCCGAGTCTTGTGTTCCCCCAACCATTGTAAATAGAGGAGATGCCATGACATTCCACAAGGACCTTGTTGTGGTTGTAAGATCGAAGCCGTCATCTTTTGATAATCATAACATGTTTATTCTCAATTCTTGACCAAATTACTCTCTTGGCTAGAGTAAGTGACATATACTGTTTCACAATGTTATGTATCATTTTGTGGCACACGCATACAAAACATGTGTAGGCCACGTATTGTGGTGTTGGACTCCCCTCCCTTTTATTGTATAATTTACATGAATATCTAGTTGGTTTGCAACCAGGTGTTCATGGTCAGAACTTCGAATCATATCGAGCCGCGACCAAGATTGTCAACAACACTCTCTCAACACATGCGGAGACTACACACAGTACATGTTGCAGAAGATCACACACTCAACATGTTGCTTGTAGCATCGGCGAAAATAAAGAAATAGCCTGCTGCTATGAAGACACCGAGGCATGTAAAACAAATGTGTAATGGGGACATGAGAGCCACAACGAGCCCAGGCAAAGAGCGTATCGGGCACTGAGGTCAGTGCACACTCGTGCTTTCACAGCCATGCATGCTCGTTACATTAACTTTATGCAGATCCAAACCAGGGCCACAAAGGGTCTCCGATAATCCCTCGCACAGAGTCCTCTCCAATACACCAACATCCCAGCCTACCATCAAAGTCTCCACCGCCGAATCTCATATTACCACAATGCCACAAACTCCTCTCGCATGCCCATCTACCAAGGCGATTACACACCACAACTGTAATGGATATCACCAACACTTGTCAAGAAGCTCAGATGGACATCTCAACGACTACCCTGCCTACTTGCTTCCTCCCCATTTACAACAGCCGAAAACCTACACGACTCCATTCTTTGCCATATGTCCTTCAATCAATACCTCCACCGACCAAAATGCACACCACTCCAGCAATCTGCTCAAACAAACATAACACACACACAATGTCAACATCGAAATCTCCAAACCTCACCAAGTAGCGAAGGAGAGTCCTCGGGGTGGAAGCGGAACCAAGAGAAGGTAGGGTTTTGGCCACTGGATGAACTCATCCATCATCCATGGCAATACTTGTTCACTTACTCATAAGAAGTGTCATCCGAAAAGTTACCATAGTAACATAAAATACCATATGACATTGTGGAGATAATTTTCTTTAATTTTTGCCTCAATTACAAAAATAATGTGAAAAGAGGCCAATGAAAACAAGACATTTAAATTAGCATGTGATAAATCATGCTATAGACTAGGAGAATGAAGATTTTTTTTTCCCCCAAAGGTTATGGTCTGATAGGAGTAGTCACCATCATGCAAAATCAACACATGTCTTGATGTTTTTATATATAAGTGATGGATTTCTCAAGAAAGAGTCTTAGACCATAATTTTATCTACTTTGAACTCTAATGGAATGACAATTGACTTGTAAGAGCGAAAATTTGTGATACTATTTGGATCATAGATTGATCCTTTCTGAATGAAATGCACCCTAGTTTGTGAAGACTAGCGGTTTTGTTGGATGGAGAATGATTCTCCAATCCATTATATCGTTGTTTTGTGTACAACTGAGAACTTTACTTCGGAGTGAATGTTATTGAAATCATGTAACATTTTTTATGTAAAAGTCAATGATCTTTGATTTGCAATGTGAATGAGTTTGATTTTTGCACAAAGAGGTTGTACCAATTGTATGTTGCATGAATTGAGTAAGGACAACAAGAGAGGTTGTGTTTATTAGCCAATTGTTATGTTTGTTAGCCAATTGTCTTGCTCATGCCATGAGTGAGCCATTCTGATTAATATGCACTTTGTGTTGGGAATAATCCTAAGTCGATGGTATGCTGTGCGACTAAACTACCAAGTGAAATGAGATTTTAGTTACCAAGCTTTAACCTGCTAGTCGATAGCCTGGTAGAATAACATACCCGAGTATATGCCATGGAGACAAGTTACTTTTGGAACTTATAGAGAATGGGATTATTAGAGGCGATTACATTTTGAACTCACATAGTCTCATATCTCAAAGGCAATTGTCTGTTTGTTTGATAGAGTGCAACTCATAGGAAATGAGAAATGGAGGGAAAATTAAAATGGATTCCTTTTGTTTGAGAGACAACCACAATTGCATGTACTTTTATGAGAGTTTGTAAGTCTTTGCCCTATAAATCATCATCCAATTGCTAGTTCAAAACCGAAATAACTTTAAAAAAATCATATGATTGCCTTAATACAAGTTATATCTATGACATCTAGATGATATAAGAATCACCTTTTGAGTCTTTCCCAATTGTTTCCATGGTTTTTGTCATATCCAAAATCTTAACTACAAACACTAGATTTTTTTAATACTCATATTTCAATACCCAAAGGTAACTCAAAATTTAATCCTATACACAAACTTTTATCCTTGCATTATAGCATCTATATATTTAACAATTGTTAAGATTGGCATCAAATTCATACGAAGGTCAATGCCATTTATATAGGATCCAATGTGTTTTGACCTTTCTCAACTGCAACTAGAAACTAGGATTGAAAAGTATATTTGGATTTATGCATGAAATTTGAAAAAAAAAAAAGCAAGTTTGACGTACTCTAGATTGCAAAACCACATAGATACGGCGGTTGGCGTACATGGAATACAAACATTTGAAGTTATGGTTGTTATGTTGTTGCTTTTACTGTTGTCGTTTGATGTTTTTCCCCCACAAGTGCACATCTCTTATTGTTTTTGAACAAGTAATTTGTCTGAACATACTGAAATGTGTATGAAGAAGACAAGTTTGATGACGACATACTTACACAAAGACGTCAATTAATTTGGTAGTGGAATTGAAAGCCTCGCGGTCCAATAAACGCACAATGATTTTAAAGATAGAATAGCACTAAAGGTATTCCATGCTATTCTTTTCACCTCAAAAGATGCAACCGTGAGTCACATACGAATCTATGACAATGGCTTGGGCTTGCATAGTGCCATTTAATGGGGAGACTCACAAAGAATAATGCAAAAGGGAAAGGCCCGTGTATGGGTCATCCTTTGGTCAAAAGCTCCGTACTAGGAAGGTGGAAAGAGTAAGAAGAGGGTCAAGACAATCAACTGGCAAGAAGGGTGAATTTTTTGCGGGGAAAGAAGGACAATCTCACCCTTGTATGAGGGGCTTTCTCCAACGAGCTTTTTAGTTGGGCCCGCCGAATTGGGGGGGGGGGTGGTAATACATTAATAAATATGGTGTTTAGTGGTGTCATTTGGTATTGTATGTCGCTATGGTAGCTTTTTGGATGACACTTTGTATGAACAAATGTTGTCAAGGATGATGGATGAGTTCATTTGTTGGCCAAAACGTTACCTTCTCTAGTCAGCAACTTGTGATGAAATATTGTCATGGATGATTGAAATTTGGATGAAACATCACTCGGTAAGTGACAATAATTGCAACACTGTAAATGTACATTCCCCAAAAAAATTTACAAGGAGTGACAAATAATGTTGGGTTAACATTTAGTGTTGGTGACACTACACTTGCAGTTTATGATTAGTTTTGAGCAAGACAATTAGAATCGGTGACACTAAATATCATGTTTAGTGTAGCATGCATGGAATATACACCTTGGGAACTTGGCCTTTTTGTCATCATAAAGGGCTCTAGATAAGTCGTTGTGTCCACCACGGTGGACAAGCCATCTCCAACAACTTCGTGAGACCACATGCTTATGTAAAGTGGGTGAGAGTTCTACAAATAGTTATACTCTTTAGAATGTTCTAAGAAACCCGGAAAAACAAGTTATAACATGATTATTCAATCCTTAGTGGCATCTACTATGTGCCCTGGGTTAGATCAAAACTTCATTTGACTGGGCCCCCGCCCCTTCCATGCCTCCTTCACTACCTGGTCTTCTTGCCCACACCAGCGTGGGAACTCTTCCTCGTTGGGAACCAATGTGACAATACCCGGTCACTTAAGCCATTAAGCTCCTTCGGCATGTGAAGGAACTCCATCGATTAACTTGGGAATATTGAAAGTGATGTCAACTTTAATATTTGTAACTTTGACCAGGTATTGTCACATTGGTTCCCAACAAGGAAGAGTTCCCATGCAGGTGCGGGTAGGAAGACCGGGTCGTGAAGGAGGCATGGGATGGGAGGGGCGGAGCCCAATCGAATGAAGATTTGATGTAGGTCAGGCCCCACTATGTGGCCCCCTCAAATCTTTGTGTGTTTGAGCTTGGATCTCCAAGGGAATATGTTGTAGGTCCAATTTGTATTCAATGTTGAATTTGAGTGAGTCTCAAACACGATACGTGGGTTTCCCACCTCCGTATGGAGGTTCTAGGGACGGTCTTTGTACCAAGACTCAAAAAAGAAGAAGAAAAGAAGTACATGCATGAGTTGGTTGAAAGTCGAGATGATTGAATCACACAAAATTTTCCTTGACGTTATGTCTATCGGTCATAGCCTTTCATAATGGTTTTGTTCGTTGTTGTTTTTTTATTGGTTATACAAGGGCCCAAAAACAAGCAATGTCAAGAAAGTTCCAAATTCTCGACTTTACTTCATTTGAACAAATGAGCCCATGGCTTTTTCCCTTTCTTCATAATCCGCTCTAAACTCCGTACATTAAGGAGTGTTTTAGTGTTAATATAGATGCGTGATAAAAGAGAATAAGTGTGGCATGTGATATTGCAATAATGACAATAACTAGATCGATGACAAGGTGATGCATGTAAGTGTGTGGTTTAAATCCTTTGATGGTTTATTTTAATGTTAAAACTTGTGATATATGGGAGGGAAACGTGAGATTCAAATTGAGAACATCTTTTCCCTAGGGTTTTGGGATATAAGAGAAGGAGTGGTATTATGGAGGTTGATATTACACGGTTTAAAGTGTACCACCACCTTCACATTTTTATGACCACACATGTGTGTTTCATTGCACAAAAAATTAGTGTCCACATTCGAGATAAAGTTTGGGATAGGAATGTCTACCATAAACCTAAGGCAAGTGTCAAGGGACCTTGAATGGGCGCCTCTAGCTTTAACCTTACATATATACATTATACATTAGAGGGCTCCATGTTGCATATTTACATGGCATGCTGGAATGTAGTCTCCACATGGGATACGAGTGGGTCGTGGCGAATGTGAACATGACATGTAACAAATTTTGAGGAAAAAATAGTTATTTTGTGTCATAATAGAGAGCCCTCTATGGTTTAATCTCCATACCAAGCTAATTCTTTATGATTAACAATAACATCGATACAAACTCAACGTTGTCATTGAAGTGATTCAAATTGAGTGCATGTGAATTACGAACAAAATCTCAAAATTGAAATGCAATCATTGATGGGGCCATTCACATCATTCATATGTATATATATATAGAGAGAGACTCAAAAACAATTTATGACAAGTGAGTGTCAAGTGGTTGACTTTGCCCCCATATAAGCCAAAGGAGTTGCATTCTATTTTTACTTTTGGCCATCATAACAACATCGTCATAATTGCCTATAGATTTAGCAGTACGGAATTTCTAAGCTAGAAGTAGTACTAGTACTTATAGGTGACATGCATGAATTCATCACCGAAGAAGGTCACCGTTTTTAGGTTTGGTGTACACCCATATTTTAAACTTGCATTAATATAGTAAATGTCAATATGGTTATCTAACAATAACTCCACCAAGCTTCTCAAAAATGTTTAAGGAATGAGGGCCGGTTTACACAAGGTTCCAAGTTTCAAGTATGACATGATTGCCTACATGGCAACACTTTTTGGAGGTGAGGATTGAGATTTGTGTTGAGGGTTGGCTTTGAGCAAACAAGCTAATTACAACTCTCACCATCATTACATTATTCAGCTACATGGTTGT
This sequence comes from Polytrichum commune, assembly GCA_950295325.1. Lineage (NCBI taxonomy): Eukaryota > Viridiplantae > Streptophyta > Polytrichopsida > Polytrichales > Polytrichaceae > Polytrichum > Polytrichum commune. The sequence goes on from OX485809.1 coordinate 18,569,525, forward strand.
CTTCCAATTTATATTTAGCCTATAACATGGGCCTCCGCTATCTTACATTTATGAGAAGAAACTTAGATGATAGGAAGAAACCGATGTCAATATGAATAGTGGCGGTATTGTCAATGAATAGTGTTGTTATGAATAGTATTTTTAGTGAAAAATGGCTAGATGAGCAGTGCGTCACGTAAATATTGTTGGGATGAACAATGATTCTTGTATAACTCCACTCAAAATGCCAAGTAGCAGCATGAATGTATGAACAATGAATGAATATTACTACGTTGTTTAAGAGGCCCACATAATATAATGGACATATTCTAGGGTTAGTGGAATGACCCACATGGCTAAACATTGTTATGAAAAGTCGCACGAGTTTTTTTTGCTTATAATAATAAAGAACCAATTCTATGATAAATAACCCTAATTTAATGGTTTTTTGAGACTCAAGAGTTGAGTCTTTGCCTTCATGTTGGGACTTGCTAACATGAGTGGGACTTGGGACCCATGTGAAGTGGCCCCAAAATGTGAGTTTGATCCACTTGGTAAAGCTCCTTATATAGAAAGGTAGCTCTATTTCATCTTTACTAGTGTCGAAATTCAATTTCCACATGTAATTCAAGAGGGTCTTAACCCAATGTAGGATTGACACGTGTTGAAACATGAGGGATATAGAGAGAGAGAGACTTCTACAATAGTGTATTTGGAAGCCTAGATAGGTTGTGGTTGTAAGTATGTAGACTCTTGAGGTTTTAACAACTTCGAAGACATAAATCTCAAATGTGTTAATTAGAAGAACATTTACATTGTGCATGGAGCGTGCAAATGATGTACTAATTTAACATGACCTATACAATTTAAACTATTGCTCAAATGCATCCTTCCCTTTATTCGTATCAATCTTAACACTTGTACATTCAAACTTGTGCTACAATTGTATGGACTATGAAACCCCACTTGAAGTTTAATATGATTGATTGAATTTGAATAATGTGTAGGTGATAGCGGGAGTTGCAACTTGCAAACAAATAGATGGTACTTTAATGCATACGTGGTAGCGGGAGTTGCAACTTGCAAACAAATAGGTCATACTTTAATGCATGACGTATATAAATGACGTTTATAAAAGATATAACTAAGTCAAATGCCTGTTGGGATCCCTTATGAATAGTAGTAGCAATTGTCATGTTGTTTTAATCAATAATCTAATTTTAGGTATATACACTACAAAAGATGCATGTTAAATTTGTCCACAATGAGAGTCCCAAATGAGTGAGTCCAAACATTGGAAGTACTTATATTCGGATTCTAAATAAGGCAAACTTTTGTGCCATGTAATGCCCTTTCAAATTCTAACAATACGAATATGGTATTTTATCATTTCATCACGATTGTATAATTTTAGCATTTAAAGTGACAAACTTAGTCTTGCATACCTTTATCAAGATTTAATCATAATAACATACATGTTTCAAACTTGAAGGATCATTTCAAATGAAAACCAACAACAATGAAAAACCTTCAAAATTGTTGAGTATCACCTTGTTGGTGCTCAGGGGTTGGATAAGAGAAGTAAGTTGCTCAATAGCAACATAGCAGTTCTTGTCTTGAAGGTGTTGACCCTTAAAGAATGTGTAGTCTCAATATATGACCATATACACAACATATACATGCTTCATCAAGTTCATATATCATGTTCTATATATTCGTGTGTTTGAAATGAACTAAAACACGATGGTTTGAGTTCTATTGACATGTGACCTACGTAGCATGAACAACAAGGAGTTGGAGGAACAATTTGACAATGTTTGAGTTGGCAATTGACTATTGTGTGTTTTTATAATTACACCCAAGATTATGACGATCCAATTCACAAATTTAATGATCATTTCCAACAATTTTACTAACTTGAAGGTCCTTGTGCAATTCATGCGAACTTCCTTATGGGTGTGACGGTTCTTGTAAGTCTCATGAATCAATCACCAAAATGATTCAAACTTAAGTCTACAGGGTGCCAAAATCTGACTTCACAATGCTCGATGTTTTGATAGCATGATAAGATTTTGTGGGCATTGAGGCTAAAATGATATTTCAAAAGTGAAGACAACCGTGTTCAAAGTCTTTGGAGATTTTTTTCAAATTCCAAAACTCTAGATAAAATAAACTAGTCAATGATGGTTTGCCTTGGGACCATGATATATGGAATCTCAATGTTCATTTTAAATTGACCTGCAATGTTCGTTCATTGCATGTCCGTGTGGTCATGGGGGTAGAGGTGGCTTAGTACCTATTTTCATAGGTGGATCGTATGATATATGAGTCAACTTATGATCATGAACGTATTTATGTTGTGAACTTTGTTGTTTCTTCTCATGTCATGAAAATTGCATACCTAATAATACTATTTTGGTAAAATGATTTCATAGAAGTGCAAAAGTCAATTTCACAAAGGTTCCAAGCTAGTTCATGAACTTTCCAACCAATGTTACCACAATGTTCTACCAATTTCATAAACCTTCTTAATTAGTTCATGATTCTTCTAAATGGACTTGACATGTGGCACACCTCGGTTTCATGATATTGGACATTAGTTTTCCTCTAGCAACTTCACGAATCTTTCAAACCAATTTCATAAATCTTTTTGCACTTTATGGTTTTCATATTCTCGCCTCCTCGTTTCACATTCTTTGCCTTCTCGTTATTCATTGGTTTCTCTTTGTTATGTGTTTAGCCTCGACATCAAATTTTCTATGGTCTTTCATTATAATACCTCAAAGCCAAAAGCAAGTAATGTTGATTCTTCTATGGTCTTTGATTACACATTGAGGCAAGCAACACAATACCAATGCAGTTGGAGTGCTCAATCTCCATGGCTTTAAGAGTGTAGTGTGGTTGTGGATTTGATTGTGAGAAGAGTGTTGTCCGTGTGAGCATAGCACATAATGTGTTTGGAGTGAAGTGTCTAGTTGTGTGACATGGGGAGCAATTAGGAGAATCCTATATATGATGTGATGTTCTTTGTGAAATAGAGTTATAAATTACATGAGATTGATTTTTGTGAATATGGGAACCAAATCATGAAATTGTTGCACAACATGTAGTGAAATTGGTTGAAATTTCTAATTAAATTGTCCATACATTGAACTTGGTTCATGATGCCAATGAAATTGGTACAAGCTATTGCTAAGTTAGGTTGTTAAATCATGAAATCGAGCTTGCACTTCTGTGATTCATCTTACCAAATGAGTATGTCACTATCATAAACTTCTAAACTACCAGGATGATAATGAAGAGGTACTCATTTCCGAATGAAGTGGTTGGTGGTTCAATTCTTGCTGTGAAATCTTCTCTCTACTTGACGGAAAAAAACTAGCTAGATAGGCACTAACCCCCACCCTTGCACCAAAAGGATTCTTGAGCAGGGTACGGCCAATGGGCTCAAATTAAGTCGGGTTGCCTGACGTTGGTGCATTCAACTTCTTGAAACAACATATTAGAGCAATCTTTGTATAGATATCAACACCTTGTGAAAACAACACATAGGTTGTGATGGCTACATTAATATGTTGGTTTTCTTCTAATATTTGTAACATTGTACTATTTCAGAGCAATTTTTACGTAATAATCATGTTTTGTCATAAAAAAATCACACTACCATTGTAACTACACTAAATATTATATTTTGTGTCATATGGTGTTTTGAGTCACTGTGGTAAAAAAATAAAATTCTAGTGATAATTCTTATGAATAAGTATAAAAGTATTGTTATCCCAACTAACTTCTAGTTCATCCAAATGGCCAACTATTGGAACAGAATTTGGTGTATTTTACATCCTGAATGTATGTAATGAGATATTGTCATGTATTAATGAAATTTGGATGAGAAAACACTTCCTAAGTGACAGAAACTACAACATTGTAACTCCATAAGTTCCAAATGTTCTTACAAGGAATGACAAACAATATTACGTTCACATTTGAGTGTTGGTGACACTACACAGCCGGTTTACAATTAGTATTGAGCAAGACAGATAGAGTTGTTGATACTTAATACAATATTTAGCGTAGGCAACTTTGATCGATGGAGTTAGAATGTTTCATAAAACACCCAAATTTACTCCCCCCCCCCCAATCAAAAAAAGAAAAGAAAAAGTTTAGGAAAGTAAACTTTAAGAAATAAAAAATTCAAAACTGCCCAATATCAAAATGTTTTCGGGGAAATAAAGTAAATACTTTCTAATTAGATAGAAAACCACCTAGATAGGACAATATTCACCATTGAGAACACATATTAGCAAAATAACTCCGTTATAACCACCATTTGTAAAAAAAATTGATGACCTAGTCAATAGCACGCGTGACTTGTGCTCTACAAGTGGCTCCCTCTTATCGTGAACTCCACACAAGGTAGGATGATCCCATACTCAAACACGACGTAGCTCGCCTACCACCAAACAAAGTTACAACTCTCCTTTTGCTCCCTATGCATGCTACACAAAATATGATATTTAGTGTTAGATACACTAAATACGAACACTACACTAAATACCACTAACCCTATGAAAGTAAGTAACATTAAATGTAAACTCAAACACTAAATATCATCTATGGTAATATGTGAAAGTTACATGCACGAAGTTAGTGTTTAGTAGGAAAGAGGTGGCAACAAGGAAGGCGATTGATTGTTTCCAGGAAAGAGGTGGCAACAAGGAAGGCGGCGGCGGCGCATTTATGTCTAACACTAATTATCAAAGAATGGAAAATTAGTGTTGAGCATAGTAGGGTGGTAAAACGCTAAATCTAATCAAACACTAAATATCATATTTGGTGTAGTGAGGTCATTGTTGACGAAATTGCTCGACAATGGTATCATGTTACATCTCCGACATTTCCTAGATGTAAGAGGGTTACAAATTCCGGACACCCAAGGATGATGTCGGTGCAAGCAATTACATCTTGAATGTGCCAACCGTGGTTTTGAGTTCAATGTTGTTTTCCATATGTTTCAATACCAATATGTATATGATGATGATTACGTAATCGATTTGTTTGGGTCCTAAATTTTGACAATCGTTTTCCTAAATGACAAATAAGGTGTTTTGAATATGTAAATTTACTTTGGATTATATTTGAGTTTGTAGCTTTGAGCAATCAAGGGTGATCTCTCTCTCTTGTATGAAACGACTTCAAATATGGTTTCATATCTATAAAAAGTCATCAAAATTATAGTTCACATACATGCAAAGTATACATGTTGGCCGTGTATATTTGGAATACTACATACTAAGAGGTGGCCTTAGTGATCTTGGTAAAACCATGTGACAACACAAGGCATGTATCAAGCTACATAAGGCCCAAGTAGCTTGAATGGTGGATACATGGAATGAGCCCTAAGGAGTGTAAGGGTACCTTGTGATTGGACACATAGCACAAATCAAGTTACGCCATGGCCGTAGATTTGAAGAATGGTATGTATTTGGATTGGATTAAGCCCTAACGATTGAGCCTCAATGGAACTTTATGAAGGAAAAAGGTCGGGGGGAGCCCTAAACTACCAATCGGGGAAGGACACTTGGCGCACATCAAGCCACCCTAAGCCACAATGGAGATTAGGTTAACCGATAACCCTTAACATGCATATTTAATGTTAAACTAAGTAATGTCCACTTATTGACTAAGTGTGAGAAAGTTGCATGTGAACCGGTGGTGTACTATGTGAATTTTGAAGTGCGGTAACTAGAGCTCCATTGTGTTGTGCTACAAGAGAATGTCTTCATAACCTCACTTGTACCATGACTAACAAGGTTGGGAGGACATTACGTGTGTAGAAATTGTTGCAGGGAATCAAACGTGCTTGTTTTATATTGTTCAATTTTGTAGCTTGTGACCTCAATAACAAATGGAATGTCATTGTGGACACTTGGTGTACATAACTAACATCATTTTGTGATGGACGGTTGTAAGGGCACATGTGAGGCAATTCTTTCACTTGTGGAGTGCTAAGGGCATCACCACCCATGATGGCGCCCTAAACTAATGCTCTGATGCTATTCATCAGTTTTCAGTTCAGTTCATGTCATAGATTGTTCAGGTGCCCCACCCATCGCTGCATTTTCAGGGTAATTTTCTTCATGGTAATTTTCCGACACTTGGGAGCTTCAACTAGTTACTTCTTAAACTCAACCATTTCATATGTAAACTACACTAAATATGATATTTAGGGCAAAACCATTGTCCCCAATTTTTTTCTCCGGGTAAATTGATTTGCTTGTCTTATTCTCCCATCGCTACAGTTGAGGGCAACTTGTCCACTGCAAAACCACTAAGTTTTACATGACATTCACTGAAAATTAGATGTAGAGTAGTTCAGTTCATCCGTTTTACAAATGGGTGGGGCAATTCCAGATTGAACTGAACTACTTTACATCCGATTTTCAGTCCAACCTAGGATGGGTGGCGATGCTCTAAGGAGGATGTTCTAGGCAAAGAGTGTGTGTTGATGTCTTTTGTTTGTATGCGAGTGTATTACATACATGCCCATAGGGATGGACATAATTTTTTTTCGAAAAAACAATAAAAAAAACAATTGTTGCAATAAAATTTAAAGTGGGTAACAACTTGGTTGTGCTATGGTTGTGAGGTAAGGAAGTCTTTTGCCACATGGGTTGTGATTGCAAACACTGGACCTATAATGTGTATGTTATGTTGTGATGTGAGATTGACTTAGAATGAACCTTGAAGTTTAGCATCAAGTGTATGAAGATGTTTGCAAGGTCATGACGTAATGCTTTAAAAGTTGTGGGGTGTAAGAGATTGCTTTTGAAAATATGAAGAAAATGTTGGAGTTTTTAGCAAGATATTATTATCTTGAAAGAAAGTAACCCCACCCACCTTCATGGGTATCTCTCATTACATGTATGTTTTATTTTCTTCCCTTTTTTACATGCATGGCTATTTAAACTTTATTTTATTTTATTCAATAAACTTTGCCAATGCGAATTAGTCATGGTTTTAAAACCTATTCTCAACCACTTGACAATAATGCATCTACTACTTTAGGTTGATGATGTCCTCCTAAATTGTTGGATAGGCAAACTTGAAAGAGGGTTTCAAAGAAAAATTAGGTTTGCTTCACAATGTTTACTCTCCCTTGAAGCAACTTCATCTTCTCTTGCGTGAGAAGTGGTAGGGCCCATACTTGGCAAAAATGACGATTATTTGTCTTGAAATATTGCATGAAAGTTGTGTTTTCTCTTGTAACAAAGATAACAATTGGGTGAACTTTGGACATTGTAACACTTGAGTGTGGGAATGAATTTGCATGAGAAGATGTGAGGTTCATTCCTCTTGCAACTTGGCGTTAAAGACGCACACACAAGCTTTTTACTTTTTATTCCAAAATTTCACTTGTTTTAAATCTTCTTAAAGAAGTGTTGTTGATGCTTTCTTACCTCTCTACACTTTTGAGCAAGGAAGCAATTATATGTAGAACATTGTTCTTTGAAGGTTCAAGGTTTAGGGTTTGAAAAAGGAAATTAAATGGAAAATGCTTTTTCTTTTGATAAATTTATGTCATGTACAATAGCCTTCTTTTGAAAGATGGATGTCGTTGCCAAATTATGTTCCAAGATAATGCTTGAATTTGATATTTGTCAAGGCAAAGACAAAAACAACTCCTCTTTTTAAATTGCTTGTTATAGTAACTTGGAGCTCAACATTGACGTCTATTGATCAAAATCTTTCAATTTGTGGAGTCACAAGTTAATTTGGCTTCATCAAATTTCAATTCTTGTGGTCTTTGGATGTTAAAATGAATGTACTAAGAGTTGAATATTGATTTGAAATTTGACATGGTTTTCAAAAAAATAACACAATAATTTGCTGAGAAAAATATGAATTATTGGTCATGTTGAAAATTGTCAAACTTAGCTCCCAATAGGTTGAGGGTTAATTCATTCCAACTCAAATAGATCAAGTTAAGAACTATGATGACCTTTTTGGGTTCAAGCTGACTAGAAAACAATAAACATCATTACACTAGTGTCACTTCACCAATAACATCACTTACCCACTTATGATGCCCATCCTAGGTTGAATTAATGGCGAACAAGGTTTATCATTTAGGGTAACCACATAATAATTTTAATTTGCATGCTTAGTAAAATCAGTTTGTGATGCAAAAACTATCAACTCAAACACCCCATATGCTACACTAAATGTCATAATGTAAAAAAAATTACCATTCAAATAGTTACTTATCTTAACAAATCGTGTCATGTAAGCAATTAGCATACATGACACTACTAGACCTTTAGACATGTAGTTTAGGCCCTTTGCAAATAGTGTATGTGACACTAAAACCATGCACGGTGTAGTATTGTGTGGGTATCATTTTTAAAAAATACAAATGGGTAGAGGTGTTGCAAGAATCAAACCATGATAATAATAACTAAAAAGAAATCCAAGGATATATGGATAATACTATGGCATTTTGCAATGGTATATGTGCAAATATCAAGTGGTATCATGTGCATGGGAAGGGATGTGACCCATATCCTTTCCATTCCAAAGTACATATTGGCCCTGCTAATCACATGTTCTTGAGAGGTGTGATGTAAACCTCTCTAAGAACAAAAAAAGGAAAGAAAAATATGAGATGTATATCACATGTTCCCCATGGCGTTCCCCTTTGGCTAACATTGTGGGGAACACCATATTGCACTTTCCCCTTGTTCTTTTCCATTGAGAACATTTAGGGAACAAACGAGATCTCAAAACACTTTTGCTTTCAAGTAAATGTAACACTAGCAACGTATGTGTGCGGGTATAAATTAATATCATTTAAAAAAGAAATCCAAATTTTAACATCCCCAATTCTTCTTGAGGAAAAGATAATGAAAGTCCAAAACATTCAACTTTCAAAACACGAGAACATGCTTGTATGTGGTAATCACCAAGTTTCTTCACTTAAGGTGACTATTGGGCTCCTTCACCAAGGTAAACCATAGCCTAGACATGTGATCGTCTACCTTGCTATGACAATGCAGTGACAACCACTATGACTATGCATGGGTTTTTCACGTCCCCGTGGAGAAGTTCATTCATACACCATGAACCTTTGGTCACAAGCAACCTATAATTGTCAACAATCACATGTGCATTGTACAAGTGTGGCTATGACTAAATCTCATGCATGCAGTTTCACGTGGGCCCCATTATCTAAGCTATGACCCGTCATATAAACCAATGGTATCAAAGCCAATTCTTGTTGGGAATTGGGTAGGGGCAAGTTTTTTTCCCTAGGTTGCTTGTGTTTTTGCCTACCCCTTTGGTCTTGGCCGAATTTAATTAACTATTGCTTCTCTCCACATGTTCATTGTCCTTCGTACCACCTCCATCAACCCATAAGGATGCCTCTCACGGTTGAAAAACGAATTATCCATATATTCATCAAACTCGAACCACAATATTTGTGAAACATTGCCTTCGGGGCCTAAACCGCATTTTGATATTGAATATCTTCTCTAGCATGAAAAACCAACTTCCATCTTGGATACTAAAGAAAAGAAAAGAAAAGAAAAGAAAAGAAAACCACATAGATACAACAACTCCCTTCTTTACTTTTGTGCATAAGGTGAAAGTAAATAATGTATGACGGGAGTTGTTAATGAAGATACAAGTAACTCCGGTGGGGATCAGGAGATTTCTTTAAAGTTAAGATTGTGAAATTCATGTTCAGGTTGAATCATAATATCTCGAACCTTTTATACATAGAAATGTGGTGTTTTGAAGCATGAAGACCTAAATCCAAACTGCATAAATACTGCATCTACACAAACTCAAACTCTACCCGCTTGAAGTGTGAGAATTGTAAGTCTATATTTAGTTGAAGTGACACTAACTTACGTAAAAATTTCACTAACTTACACATGATTCTTGTTTGAGTCGCATGTATGTGTATATCCATGAGAATTAGTCTCTCATATCCAAATCCAAGTTAGACTCCAAGGTAATTACTCGATATATCAAGACAACAATAAAGATGGAAACAACTCAGGCAGTTGTTGTGGTGCTTACAATTTGGAATAACTTTTTGCTTTGCCGAGAAGAAGTCTATGGGCGATGAAAGCACCTCTTGGCTTCTGGTGAGGCCACGTTGCCTGTGCTTTCTCGACCGTCGGATTTGACCGATGTAACCCTCCTCCCCTGATCTCCTCCGCTCCTGCCACCACTCATCCACTGCGTTGTACAGTAATAAATCCAAAACGGAAGCTGGGATTTTCGCAATGGAGAAGATATTCGATCCCAAAATGTGGTCTAGGCCCCACATGGAAATATTTCGCAAATATTGCGGTAGAGTTTGAGGAATATATGGAGAAATAGGCTTTCAACAGTGAGAGGCATTCCTTACGGGTTAATGGAGGCGGTACAAAGGATAGTGACTAGTGAGCATATGAGAGCGAGTGCAAATTAAAAATTAATTAATTTTGACCAAGACAAAGGGGCAAGCAAAAAAGATGGACATGCTAGGAGGGACCACTCCCAACCGAAATTGGCACCGACATCATTGGTTTAAATGATGGGGCCATGCCATGTCTCAAAAAGTGGGGCCCACACAATACTACACGAGGTTTAGCCCCAACCGACAAGTGTCCATGCGGACCCCACATAAAACGTAAACTCAACCCTCCAAGTTCGTTGTGAACTCATTTCCATGGGTTTCTTTCTAAATGGAGGCGTATGATACTACATCCGATGTCAAACGAACTTCGAGAGTAAATCGCGGGTTACTATTGATGAAAGGATCACAACGTTTTTCCTTAAAGTTTTTTTTATTAACCGTTGGTAGTAAGTTAGCTTCGTTCCTAGAACCTATCCAAGTCACGCAAGCAAGAAACCTCCCTCCGCCGCCCGCCTACCTTACATTACGACGATTCCTCCAACATTTTGTGTCAAGAATGCCAACACCGCAACCGTGACGACATGGTGTGGCCGTTTTGCAAGAAATAGTGCGATCGGTGACGTCAACATAAGCGGCACTTCTTTAATCATAGAGCCTAATAAAGACAATCATACATCCAAGATTATACACCTTCACATTAATCGGAGCAACCGTTTTTGAAGGAATGTTCTTTTGTACTTGATCCTAACGAGCAAGTAGTAAGTAAGAGCTAGTAAACTTTTAAGGCAAATATGAATGATAAATGTGTACCCATGTCGTACCTTGATTCCTGTCAGCCACAGAGACATGGTTAGGCCTCATGACACCCACACTAATAACCGTGTAGCGGCTTCATTGGTTAGGTCAACACATATACTAGCATATGTAAAGGTTATCGTTAACTTAGTGGGAAGTAACAACCTTCGTATTGTACACTAAGTATCCCAATTAGTGTGCGGTACTATTCATAGTTACATAGTTAATTGTTGTAACTATTTGATGAGAATGTAGTATTTTACCAATCAAGGTTGTTTATGTTCTTCAATGTCCGAACAACCTATTGAAGTTTTCGTTAGTAAAAACTAAACCCTCGAGTAAGATGTTGTTGGATTGTGTACTTCCAAGTAGTAAGACACACTGATTGGGATAACCAATGTGTAAACTACTACGAGTGATTGACATAGAATGCAAGTTGTTTTTAAACAAGTGTTGACCTAGACCATTGTTTGAGACCTACACCTTTCACATCTAGTATTGTGGTTTACAATTTTGAGTTACGTGTTGCTACAACTTTGTAGCCATTTACTATGGATAAAACAAGTACACAACATGCATGTCAAGGAACATGATATAAATTGCTTGGTAAAAAAATACTATGACTTAAAAGTTATGATAACGTGTAACTCCAAATGGTAAACCTTGGTAATAGGTTTTATAAGGTGTACACTAAATAGGATATTTAGTGTTTGATACACTAAATACGAATGCCTACACTAAATATCAATAACCTTATGAAAGTAAGTAACTTTAAATGTAAACTGAAACACTAACTATCAACTATGGTAATATGTGGAAGTTATATGTTTGAATTTAGTGTTAGTAAGGATATGGAAAACAAAACAACAGTGATTAAAGGAGAATCCCAACATCTCTTCTAGCATATCTTCTAACACTAATTATCAAAGAATTGAAAATTAGTGTTGAGCATGGTAGGGTGGTAACAACATTAAAAAATAATCAACCACTAGATACCCTATTTAGTGTAGTGTAAATCTTCTCATAGGAACACATGTTCCTATTCATTGGACGCCACTTTTTGATCAAAAGAAGTCAAAGCATTTCAAATTGACGAAGCTCACGTGCAATCGGAGGTCAACGTGCACACATCTTCTAGTACAACGTGTAGTTCATTGTAATGTATTGTATAGAGTGCCAAGGATGATATGCAACAATCACTAGGCGTTGGGGTGGATTCGACCAAGCAACGGGTTCCAACATGGTTTTCATGGAAAGGAGACTAAGTACGATCATCATTGAAGAGCTTCCATGAACAAATTTTGTTGGACCACATGACGTTCTATAAAATGACTCAGGTGGACGTGTGTTTGCAATGTGTGGTTCAAGTGAAGAAAATTTAGATGTTGTAGAGCATCATACCTAATCTCTTTCCACTAGGGGTTATTTAGTTGTAGATTGCCAAACCTCGCTTTGTCAAAATCTTAATTTTCTAGCACCAACTACTATAGTGTACCTTTCACACCTGTTATTGCATTTGACCATTCGGAGTTACATGTGATTATAACTTTTTACGAAGAGTATCATTGTGTGTGTAGCAAATTATAGTATGTTCCTTGATGTGCATTGTATATGTTTATGTTGTTAGAATAAAGAATGGTACTTGGTACACATTCATTCATAGAGACACATAACTCTAAATAGTAATAGGTGTGTGATAAGGTTCACTTACAATTTAAAAAAAAATACCCTAGTATGCTAACCACCTTGTATGGTGGGCCCACGCGCGTTCCCCACTGGGGCGGGGTTCTGTCGGTGGTTCCCACACGTTCCCAACATATAACGAGAGCCCAAAATAGAGGCGTCACGACACACACACAAGACCAATGGTCGCCCCTCTAATGTCCAGAAGAACCACGAGACTCTATGGGAGAAGACACTAACCTATGGACGCCGTCCGCTGGGTAATTCCCCTGACCGAGATGACGAGGGTGTCAGAGTCTCCAAACAAGCGGGTAATTCCGCGACCGTAGGTTACTGTGGGGAATGGCTGCTTCGTCCAAAAGACCGGGGGGGGGGGGGGAGTTCTTAAGGTGGGGGCATTTGCGGTGGAGTCTGACCTGAGGACGGCGACCCTGGGACGGAGGGGGAGTCAAAGGGGTCGAAGAGACGACTGGGCAGCTCCCCCAGGGGCCGGTGGATATGGCGAATGGAAACGGCAGTAATGGCGGACGGAGATCGGAGTAAAGAGGCGGACGCTGGAGGCTATGGTTGGACGCTGCAGAATCGGAGGCAGACGGAAGTGCGGTGCGGAGCAGTAAGTTAAGCGGAAAGACGAGACTCAAGTTTTGGTTGCTTGTGTCAGATGCACGACAGAGTTATGGAAGTAAAGGAAAAGTGGGATGAGTTGGTGAGACCAAAACAAGCGGAAGAAGACCAGGGTCCAAGTCCGGAAGATTAAGGCCCGAGAAGAGCCGTTCCTCCGACGGAGCAGCAGGCAAGTCAAGTTATTAGAAAGAACGTCAGGGCGAAATAGCAGAGTGCTGATGCTGAATCATTGCAGCTGGTAGGACGGAAGTTTCGGCTGTGTTTGGATGCATTGTTATTAGCAGGGGAACAACATTTTAGGTGATGCAGAACTAGAAGATTGGTGGATTCTTTTCCAGGAAGGACAAGGCGGACTTTGTATTGTGCTTGCGTGGTGCAAGTTTAGTTTAGCTTGGGAAGAGCCCGATAAAGACTAATGAGGAGGAGAGGAGGAGGAAAGTTATTAGGACGGACGAAGAAGAAGGACCTGGCGAAGTGACAGAGTGCTCTTAGATCATTGCAGCAGGAGGGACAGGAGTTCCGGTTGTGTTATTCTTGTGCAGGATATTACGGTGCTTGGGTGCGTTATTATTAGCAGGGGGACACCAGTTTAGGTGATGCAGAACTAGAAGATTGCTGGATTATCTGCAGGAAGGAGCGGAGTTTGTATTGTGCTTGCTTGGTGGAGGTTTGGTTTGGTTTGGCTTGGCTTGGGGAGAGCTCGATGAAGAGTCATGAGAGGAGGAGGAGGAGGAGGAGGACTTGTCGGGGGAGATGAAGGCAGGAGGGGGTGGAAGAATGCTGTGGATTGCTTGCTGGTCTACGAATGGTTCCGGAAAGACGAGGTTAAATGGCAGGCAAGTGATCTGAGATTGGACTCACGGGATATGGATAACTGGTAAAGAGAAATGGTGCAAGTAGGTAGCTGTTTGTAGAAGGTAAAGTAAGGGCGTGAAGCAGCGAAGTGAAGTGAAGATAGATTGCTGGAGAGGGAGGATTCGGAAGACTGGCCGGATGTACGCAAGGATGGAGGAGGACAGGGCACGTCTTGATGCTTCTGGAATTGTGTTTGGACGAAGTTGGAGATCGTCAAAAGAGAGGAAAGAAGGAAGGCAGGGAAGGTAATTTCTAGGAAGTCAAGGCAGAAGAAGCCCGGATGTATCTATTCAGTAGTTTGAATTGAGCCGAATCTAATTTCAGCAAGGATAATCAATCTCCATTAGGAGCTAACATACGGAGCCATTGCGGTTTGCACAAGAATCACAAGAGCAGCTCATTGTCAAATGGTATTGAATGATTTTGATCGAGTTTCTACACATTGAGACTGTGCAGGTATAAATGCGGGAGCTGAAGCACAATAGGCAGATTTTATGGTTGAGATCATTCATGGATGATGACAGCGAAGAAACTGATCCTGCATAGAGCTTTGATTAGAGGACAAGAATAACAGCGATGTGGAGACTACATGGAAACAGGGCTCGCAAGAGGAGGATGATAACGTTGAGTAGTAGGTCGGCCTTATTAGATTTTACGAGAAATTATGAATAGGTGTGGCCTCATGCAGGACCGCATTCGCAGACCAAAAGTGTGGAAAGGAGAGCTAGGATTTGAGCTCGGCTGAGACGGATCAAAAGCAAGGATCATCACAATACAGCAGTGCAACATCATGAATCTCTCAAGGACTTTATTTGGGATGTCGCCTCCGCACATCCAGCCATTGACTCCAGTATCAGAAGTTTCAGAGCCACCGGAGTCACCTTATCCTTACCCGTACCTTGATGGAATTCTAGAGTCTCGTGAGCAGGTAAATTTGTGGTTCTTATTTTCTTCTTCCTTCCGGTATTTACATCTTCAGATTTGGGTTGTTTTTAGATTGATTTGCCGAGGAACGCGTTACATATCTGTGATTACAATTCAGTCCATGCACATCTTCATTTTAACGGTCAATCGGAAGTGACCTAGCTTCATTTCAAATCTTCTGAACGCTAGAAGAGTGGGCTTCTTGGGATATTGAATAGTCGTAGTTTCAAAAACCAAGATTTTGAATAATGGTGGTTGTGACGTTGTGACCCAAGCATAAATGAGGGAGTCACAGGGAGGATGGATGATGAGGATCTTTTTCCTCGTGAGAGGAATTTGGAAATGTAGCATAATTTGTTTGAGCATTTGCATGTGGCTTTTTAGGTAAGTGAAACCTTAGTTGGGAGCATGGATTTACAGGTAGAGGACGTTTCAGGGGACGAGGAACAAGAGAGGGATGAACCGCCTCCACCATCAGTCCCATTTTTCAGGCTTTTTGCGTACGCAGATGCACTGGATTGGCTTCTCATGGTTGTTGGAAGTATAGCAGCTGCAGTTCATGGGGCTGCGCTTCCAGTTTACTTGTATGTGTTGGGAAGGATTATCAACTTATTTGGACAATATCAGCAAGATATCCTTTCAAAGAGTGGGCATCAACTTTCTTCGAGTTCTTTCCAAAGCTTAGCTGACGAGTTGTCAAAGGTGGAGCATCTCTTGGTTCTTTTGTGTTCACGATTTCTCTTCAATGTTCTGTGCAATATAAAGAGCCTAGCTCTATTCTGCTTAAGGTTGTATTGTGTTGAAATTGAGTCTGGCAACTTGATTGGAGGCATGGGACTTTGTGGAGTTGCACAATTTTATTTCTTGAGTCCACAAGTTCTTAGTAGAATCTTGCCTCGAAACAAGATAAAATTGAATACAATATTTTTGGCGACTATTTCATATGTTCAGAATTCTTGGAGGAACGACCATAAATTTGCAGCCCCTAACTCTGTTGTTATGGCTGCAGCATGCCCTCTACATTGTTTATATTGCAGCGGCAGTTCTTGTGGCCAGTTGGTTAGGTAATTCTCTCAACACATCTATTGAGTCACAAAGTTAACAGTTGAAAGGTCTGAAGCAGGGGAAGTAAACAACAAATATGTCATTTTGGCAAGTGGTATTGGATGCAATAGGAAGGCACAAAATCTCATAGCGAGTAGGTCTTGTATATATTGGGCATGTTTTGGTGTCTTGTGTCGAGGGATTTTGTTGCTTGATAGAAACATCTTGAAGTTATAGAGGGTTATGACACTGCAGCGTGGTATTGGTCAATGTACTCTAGATACATAAGTCAGGTTTCTCAACTTACATTCTGTAGAGGTTTGGATTCATTAGATTCTGCAAATATATTATAATGCACATGTGATCCTGCAAGAGTTTAACCTGACATGTATTTTGACCTGGCAGAGGTGGCCTGCTGGCTCTATACAGGGGAGAGGCAAACATCAGTTATTCGATCTAAAGGTGTACAAACACTACTGAAGCAGGACTTAGGTTACTTTGATAATTATGCAGGAAATGGAGCCCATGTTAGTCAAATCTCAAACGACATTCTTTCAGTTCACTCTGCCCTCAGTGAAAAGGTACTAACCAAATGGAACTGACATGCTTTCTTGCAAACATGCTCAACATCGTGACTTCTAACACTCTCAGGCATTTGAAACTCAATGTTACCAGTTTCTTTTAGTTTATGTTGCAGTAGTTACAGAAACATGAGGAGGGTCATTGCAATACCCATGCTTTGTGATCAACTACGTATTAATAAACATACTGGATTCTTAGGTTGTGACTCTTATCCACCACAACAGGTGTAGTCACCTTAGAAGGAAGTTTGTCAAAAACAGTCAAGACCCCTCTTACTCGCCATGGTAATGTGTGTGTCATATTGCTCAGAAGTTAAGCGGTTATAGTAAAAGTTGAAAGCTGCTGAAGACTTTGAATTTGAATGTGGTTTTAGCAAGCCCGTTTATGTTGTGAAAATATCACTTAGGCCAAATTTGTTTTTAGAGGTTTGAGGTGTCTTGTAAGTGTCAATTCATCTCAAATCTACTGTTACAGGTTACCACTAGCCACTGTGACATCAAATCTCTAGATACTTGTCTGCACCACCATTTGATGGTTATTGACTTGTGGTGGTATGCATATGTGGACAGGTCGGTAATTACATCCACAGTATGGCAACCTGTATAGGTGGTGTTACAGTTGGGTTCATCAGCTGTTGGCAGATATCTCTATTAACTCTTGCAACTGGACCTTTTATTGTAGCTGCTGGCGTAATATCTAACATAGCCCTTACACGGCTTGCGGAACATGTTCACAACAGCTATTCTGAGGCTGCTGGCATAGCCGAACAGGTGTGTTACTTACTAATGTTTCAGGTGGACACTATATTTCTTGGAAGGGTGGAGTTTTGAGGCTTTGTACTAAGTAATAGATAGTTTATGCCCATCGAAAAATGTCACGATCGATGTTTTGCATTTGGTAAATTCTCGTTTGTTTTGAACTCAAAATTGATTTGTTTGGCTCCTTAATCACAAGTCAGTCTGACCCTATGGAAGAGATTATGATTTCCTACAATGTTGGTTGAATGCAGGCACTTTTGTACATACGTACAGTTTACGCCTTTGCTAACGAGACAGTTGTGAAGTATGCATATGCAAATGCATTACAGCCTACGTTACAATATGGTGTACAAATCAGCTTGGTGCAAGGACTCGGACTAGGCTTCATATATGGAATAGCTATATGTTCGTGTGCCTTGCAGCTTTGGGTTGGACGCTATCTTATTGTGAAGCATAAGGCAGATGGTGGCCAGATTTTTGTGGCTCTCTTTTCCATCATCCTTAGTGGCATGTAGGTTACCTAATACTTATGACTTCCCTCTTTTATCTTATCAAATACACTATTCGTCACATTTAAATATCCTCACTACACACTCTTTTCAGATTTTCTGCATGAGCAATTCCTGTGAGAAGTAGAAGATACTCATACCACTGTTATTTGTTACTTCGTTAACTTGTTCACAAGCTTATCAGACTTCACAAGCAAAGTGTGACAACTTAATCTGGTTCCTTCTCTGGGTGTTGTGCTTGTGGTGCAGCGGCTTGAATCAATCAGCCACCAATTTCCAGGTCTTTGAGCAGGGTCAGATAGCAGCACACAGATTATTTGCAGTTTTTTGTCCAAAGCCTACACTAGACACAGGTAATGTCGAAGGAACAATGATTGCAAATGAAGTGCAAGGAAACATTGAGCTTCGGAATGTCTACTTCAGCTATCCGTCACGACCAGATGTACCTGTACTTAGTGGGCTGTATCTTTCTCTTCCTGCAAGAAAGACTCTGGCACTTGCGGGCAGCAATGGGTCTGGAAAGAGCAGTATTATTGCCCTTATTGAGCGTTTCTATGACCCCACATTAGGTTGGTCACTTCCTTTCGATCTAGTTGATCTAGTCTTCAATGTTTTTCTCAACTAAGAGGCTTGATGCAAGTCTTTGTAAATGAATGCACAGTTGCACAATTTACGTCTTCAAATGGTACTGGATTTCATGAGATTTTGTTTTTTCTTGTACTATGTGCATCTGTAAATCTCCTCCTTGCCTTCTAAATTAATGGATTTTATTTATTTATGTATCCAGGTGAGGTGTTATTAGATGGTGAGAATATTAGAAATCTCCAGGTGGAATGGCTGAGGAGTCAAATCGGGTTGGTGAGCCAAGAGCCTGCACTATTTAAGGGAAGCATAAAGGATAACATTTGTTATGGTCGTGAAGCCAGCCAGGATGAGGTAGAGGAGGCTGCTAAGATCGCACATGCTCATACATTTATCAGCTCCCTTTCAAATGGTTATGAATCACAGGTATAGAGCAGTGGAGTGATGTTCAATCTGCACACTGTATCTGGTGTTAGGTGTGACATCGAACAAATTGTATTTGAGATATATATTAATCGAGATTATTTGGTGATGTCAATCGAGATAGTTGGTGTGGTTATGTTGGGTGAGGCAACATGTAAAAGCAGCAGTGTCAAATCTTGCTCTACAAATGCATTGTAGTTGTCAAGAATATTCAAGTACCTGAACAGGTCTTAATATAAGAAAGTGATGCGTTATGTCTGTATTACTCAGAGTTGTTGAAAGAGATAACTAGTATTCCATATTCTCTTCCAGGGTTCTGCTCAGCTATTCCTGATGTCTATGTCTGCAATCTCTTCATCACAGGTGGGTAGTGGCAGGCTGGAACTTTCAGAAGAAAGAAAGGTGAAGATAGCCATTGCTAGAGCTGTTCTCAAGAACCCTCGCATTCTCCTCCTTGATGAGGCAACTGGAACTCTGGACATGGAAGCAGCACACAATATCCAACAAGCCCTTGACATTCTAATGTTGGGCAGGTCGACAATAGTAATAGCACATCGTCTTGCAAGTATACGCAATGCTGACATGATTGCTGTCCTAGATGAAGGACAACTGGTGGAACTAGGGACACATGAAGAGTTGATGAGATTAGATGGCGCTTATACTGATTTGATTCGGCTACAAGAGACTGCCAAACAACCTAGAAGGTGAGCTTGAATGTGTTGCTTATCTTTTCCGATAGTGTGTATTGATGAAGGGTATATTGATGAATGGTGAAGCCTCTTTCTCTGATACATCCTCATATATGTAAAATTATTCTACCAGCTCATTCTCTTGTTTTGTAACGAAATAAGAATTCATAATTCTGAAATTTAAAACGAAAGTCTTGTCTTCCTCCTGTCTTTATCATCTTATCCTGGTCATGTTAGTATTTTGTCATGATAGACAGAACATTAATGCTCTTGTTTACTATTTACAGACCCCCTCCAAGGCTTTTTGTACCTCCTCCACCTCACGACTGTATATCTCCAAATTACAGCAAACCGCCATCACCACGGATGATAAAATCACCTTCTCTTAAGCGACAAAATTGTGTACGAGAACGGCCTGACTTCATTCCAGCCCATGACTCCCCACCCTACATATTAAGCCCTCCTCCTGTGTCAAAACCTAGAGAAAATGGAACTGGTGTGGTGGAGATGCAAGCAGTCAAACCTGAACAGTCTGTAAATCGACTAGACAGCTTTGAAAAAAAATCTCTCGAGTCTCTTCCACCACTGAATCTTCAACGGCAGCCCTCAAATCCAGAGAACTCCTGTCCAGAGTCTCCTATATCCCCACTCTTGACCGACCCAGAAGATGAACGCTCTCATTCCAAAACTTTTAGTAGATCACCCTCTCAGTGCAGGGAAACTCAAACTCAACACAACAAGGATGCAAACATCCCAGTACCCTCACTTTGCAAACTTGCAAGGTTAAGTTGTCCTGAGTGGTTTTGTGGAGTCCTGGGCAGTTTGGGGGCCATCCTCTTTGGATCCCTGAATCCTCTCTTCGCATTTTTATTGGTCCAAATAGCGGAGGTCTATTACTATTCAAGTCAGACACAGCTACGCCAACAATTAAGTAAGTGGTGCTCCATACTTGTGGGCTTGGCGTTGGCCACCATCTTGGCGAATTTCTTACAACACTTCTATTTTGGGATCATGGGGGAAAAGATGACTGAAAGAGTTCGCCGATTGATGTTTTCAGGTATGAGATATAAGTACATGTTTGTGGTTGACATCCAAGTTACATTGCATATGCCAGTGGTTAAGAATTATATGCTGCTATTGAGAATTGAGTTGTACAGCTCAAAGTCAAGCGATTCTTGACTGTTCAATAATCTACATAGTCCAACTCTTTTTCTCTCCTCCCTCTTTTTTTGTTTATTTAATAATTAATTTTTATCCTCTAGTGAATTGTAACCCGGTACCTATTCTATGTCCATTTCCCAATCTCAATGGTGCTCCATTTTATCCTAGTATATTATGTAATAGGTCTCCACCAAATATTATCTAATGGTGGTCTTGTAATTGGTATTGTTGACAGCTATGTTGCGGAATGAGGTGGGTTGGTTTGACAAAGAAGAAAACTCTCCAGAGGTGCTCTCAATACGACTTGGACATGATGCTGCCTATGTCAGGGCCACATTTAGCAATCGATTATCAGTGTTTGTCCAGGATGTGGCAGCTATCCTAGTGGCGCTTGCCTTAGCTCTCACCTTGCAATGGCGTTTTGGACTTTTGGCATTGGCAACAATCCCACTACTTGTATTTGCATCAATCACACAGGTTCATTATGTCTTCCACCTTGAAAGCTGTTAGGTGAACTAAAATGGTCATCTGAATTATACCTTAGAAAAAAATTCATATATCTTGTACAGTTATCTTTGTATTAGACAATCATTCCAAATATCACAACTTTCAGATAGATAGTCTTCTATGCAACATGCACTTCGATTAATCTTTCAAAGTGTGCATGGTGTGGTTGCAGCAAATGTGGAATGCAGGGTTTTCTGAAGATGTAAGGGATTCTCACCAAGATGCTCGACAAATTCTAGAGGAAGCAGTTGCAAATATGCACACAGTTATGTCATTTTCTGGTGGGTCAAAAATCCTGGAGTTGTTCCACAATGAGCTCAAGACCCCATTGCGTAAAAGCTTAGTAAAGGGTCAATTATATGGGTGTGCATATGGTGCAGCGCAATTTTTCCTCTTCGCCTGCAATGCACTGATCCTCTATTATGCATCAGTAATCCTTAGAAATCGTCAGGCTACAAGTTTTCCCAATCTGCTTAAAGCATTCTTAGTTTTCACGTTTACAGCATTTGCTCTAGTTGAGGCCTTTGGGTTAGGGCCTGTCATTGCACGGCGGCGGAAGTCAGTTGCTCCAGTGTTCAGTATTATGGATCGGGTGTCAATGATGGGTACTGATGAGGAAGGTCTGAAGCCTCCATTCACTGCTGGTCGGCTTGAATTTCGACATGTGGAGTTCAGGTATGTCAAGCAATCAAATCCTCCCTTTCTGCTGTCTACATTACAGCAGGACCTTTAGCTGATGTTTCCTATATTTCTACAATTTTATATATGTGCTGTTGAAAGGATCTAGCTCCTTGTGATGATCTTGGCCAGCTTATCAAGGACCTTATCAATTGTGCTAAAATACAGGTATCCGACCCAGCCAGATATTCCTGTTTTGACGGATTTCAGTCTAAAAGTGGAGGCAGGGCAAACAGTAGCAATAGTTGGGACAGCAGGGTCTGGGAAAAGCACAATTCTAGCTCTACTGGAACGTTTTTATGAACCTACAGGTGGTAGGATAATGCTTGATGGGAACGACCTGAGACTTTTCAATCTACGATGGCTTAGGAGTCATATTGGGATTGTCCCCCAGGAACCTGTCCTCTTCTCGACAACAATCCGTAACAATATTATCTATGGTCGGCACAATGCAACTGAAGCTGAAATTAAGGAAGCTTGCAGGATAGCAAATGCACACCATTTTATAAGCAGTTTACCACATGGTTATGACACATGTATTGGAGGACGAGGAATACAGTTGACAGCTGGCCAGCGACTGAGAATTGCTATCGCACGGACAGTTTTGAAAAATGCGCCTTTGCTCCTTATTGATGAGCCTACATCAGCATTGGAGGCCGAGTCAAGTAAGGTCGTCAATGAGGCAGTTGACCAGCTTATTGTTGGTAATCGAACCACAGTGGTGGTAGCACATAGGCTAGCAATGCTTCGGCGTGTGGATGTCGTTGCTATGCTACATGATGGGCAGATTGAGGAACAAGGCAGCCATGATGAACTGATGAACAAGTGTGGGCTGTATGCACGCTTGATGCAGCCTCAATTCAGTCGAACTTTACGGCAGCATAGACAATCTTGAGGAATCAAAAAAGTTCTAATCTAGTCCTTGGAAGCAGAGAAGCCCACTTTGAAAAACAGGAGATAACGTTTTTGATTTGTGCTGGAGAAGCAGCACCTGGTGTTGTAGTACTGAATCTGTATAATCTGATGGCCACTGATATCTCAAGTAGGAGTCAGCTTGTTGGGCAATTTGGGGAATTGATGCACTTCAGAAACCCTGAAATTGTCCTCACCTAATGGATTTTGCTGCATTACTCCTGCACTTTTCTGAAGAACGAGAAAGTGGTTCCTTACAGAAAGAAGTTGAGGATCCCCTTCCTCAGCTTGTGGTGGATGACGGTGAAACGTATCATGATAGCTTCTCAAGCCATCATGACCAGGTAAATTAGTAACAGCTCTCTGCCAAGCCTGGGATCATCCTATTGACACTCGATTTGGCGTTACCTGTTCCTTTCAATTGTGGATGTGAGCAGCTTTCAGAGGTTGGGGAGCTTGACTGAAGGTTGATATCTGGTGGTAGTAATTTGTGAGCTTCCATGTAAAACAAGGGCAATCATATCAAAAGAGACGTGCACCTTTGAAAATTCAATATCTGCGAAGTCCAAGTGACTTTCAGTTGGCAAGCTAAATCACATGGAAGCAAAGTTGCAAGCATCATCACTATGGGTGCTCCTTACAATTTGGAATATAGAATGGGTTGATTCAGACAACACGGAGATGATGTTTTCAACAATACCATCTGCATGTCATTGGCTTTCAAGAGGCGAAGGCATCTGCTTGGAAAGATCATCTTTCCATGTTCCTCCCAGGGGGCTTTGAAAATGTGAACATTGGAGGGTCCTTGTGGAACTATACTTCCTGGCTGGAGAAAATTATATGGACTTTGTGTTTCATGCACAAGAAAGCTCCGCTTGTGAAGCCATGAAAAGAATTGTCACTTGAAAAGGACCATCATTGGTATTGAAGATTCTTGGGAGGGTTCTGAATGTTGCAGCTGCCTGCAGTTGCAGTGACCCAAAGTCGCTCCTTACCACCATCACCGCCTAGGAAGGTGGACACATTGCATTAGATTGGGCGATTCAGGTAACCTGATTACCCATTATTATTACCTCAACTTTGCCTTTACAGCATGATTCGTGTAGATTATGGACTTGTGCTCACATGCGCAGCCTTCATACTTCGGCACCATGAGAGTACCAAGGGTTGATGGTGTCGATGTTCCCACACTCCATCGATTTCCTTACTCTTTATTGGGCCTGTTGTGGGAGACTTTAAGGTCTTCCAGTTCCTCCTGGATTTCATAATCCTTGGGCATAAGACCCTGTGTGGTTTGTACTTTTATGACACTATCCCTTGGCCATTTGGGTCGTCTTGGGATGTAAGGTCCAACATTCTTTTATATAATTCCCCATACAGCTTGAAATATCTGTCCTTGCATATTTTCATGTCTTCTTCATTAAGGTCTGCTGACTCTAAAATCTTGTTGGGAAGGCATTACCAATTTACATTTGGCATTCCTGATGTAATAGCCTTTAAAATTTGCCATGCATTACAGTATATAGCAGTAGGGAGTGTGGACCAGGTGCTTAATAGAGGGCCTACTAAGGTATCTTCATTCATAGTAGCAAGGCACTCATACTCTAATCGCCTCAAGATGTGTTTTGGCTACGACCCTGCATCTTCGATGCCTAGCAATTTAGTTGCAGCCATTAGAGTCCGGAAGGGAAAAGAATCTTGCTTGTGGCCAGAAATTTCCTTTACAGTGTAATTGAGCCCGGTAGCAAGGATGGAAGTTCTCCCGAAGACTATATAGCTTATCTGGTTTCTACAGAGAAGACTATATACAGGATCTACATTTTTGATGGTAGATGGTAAATTTAATGCCTAATACGTTGCTTTGATCACAGTTAATGATCGATTGCGGCTGATCTGAGCTCTGGCAAGACGTGGTCTGGATGCCAGTCGCGCTTTACCATGTGGCAGAATTGGTTCCTGACCATCAACTGATTCCCACCTTCCACATACAGGTGCATTGCTGGCATGCAATTCTAGAGGCAACTTCATTCCAAGTTGCTTGAGGTAGCGGTATGTTCTTTGTTTCCATCAGCACTGTAACAAAAGTTACAAGGATTATCTCTCTACTACCTCCATGCCATAAGAAAAGTTACTGACGGATTTAGGATCTAGGTCATCTGCCACTATCAGTTGTTCTATTATAAGATGCTTGGCGAGGTCCTTTTGAGGACCTTCCAAAATGTTGTGATCGACGGTGTAGTCCTCGTGAAGGGAAATCATCTTGAATACGATGAAAGAGCCTATGATTCAAGAGGAAGGTGAGGGTGAATGTAGAGATGACAACCATATATCCGTTGAATCTTGTTATTTTATTATAAAAGTAGATAGTACAAGCCAGAGATACCAAATTAAGATCCCATTCAGTTGATCTGCCAAGGCATTCCAAGTTCCTACACTTGTCCAAAGTTGGTTTCAGTATGAAATGTTCTTTGTTGGAAAGATGGAGGACCTTTCATGAATAAAAAAGATACTACTGTAGGCAAAAATTTCCATTTAATTGTTTTTTGTAGAACAAGTCGGTTTGCACCCAATTCGTCTCTCTTGGTACCTACCATTATTCAGGCTAGGGTTTCCGTCCTCCTTTTTATTATAGTTATAGGTTTTCCATTCAATTTAAATCTAAAATTTTTAGTGTTAAATTTCCCCCCTAGCAACTAGGTACGGGGTAATCAGTCGCGCTCTGAAGAACCAAAGACTAGTACACAACACTGTTGTGCCACCTTCACGCATATCACACAACCCATTAAATATGTGCTCTACCTAATCTTAGTAAAACCTACTCCAACCTTCCCATCCACTTCAGATTCAAGTTGAAATTGAAGAAAGGCTTTGCATTTTGCGCATTCATTCTAGACTCAAAAATTGGAATCAATTGTGATTATTCACCAAGGATAGATAAGTTGGGCTCTCCCCAATTTATTTAGTAATGTAATGGACTTAATTTGACATTGGTTTGAAAGCTTCCATGACGTGATATTGACCAACTTCGGCAACAACTTGGAAGCTCGTGAATCCTGTTTGTTTCAAAAGCCCTTCCAACTCCATTGCGGTTCTCTCCCTACCACTTGGACAAACAAATTGCATCACGGTATCTTTTTGGAACACGGCCCGTCTCACTTTGGGCATGGAGGCTTCAAGTGGAGTTTCCATGGGCATGATGTGGTCAAGGAAGATCAACCTCCCTCCATTTGACAATGCTGTCCAACAATTCTTGAGGATCTTGATGCAATTCTCGTCATTCCAATCATGCAATATCTCCTGCACATGCCATTCAAACACATGTAAGGTGGGTAAAATTGATTATGCCACATTTTATGGGACAAAAATTAGCACCAATGTAGCATGGGTGATTTTGTATCCGTGTTAGTAATTGATTATGCATGGAAAATACCCCTCCCATGGTTGATTATTGGACCCCCATTATGAGCATTGTATAAACACCCTATGCATTTAAAAAATGTTGATTACATGTGTGTCCCCTAAAATGAGCTCTACATTTAGTGTTTACCTTCATGAAGATGGCATCACATCCACTTGGCACTTTCTCAAACATATCACCTCCCACTTGCTCAACACCTGTGGATCACCAACCATAATTGTCTATGTTGATTATTTTGAAGGAAAACATATTCATATGAGATTTTGAATATGACTAGGTTGCCTAATCTCCAAGTTCTCCTCATGACCTAATCTATATTAGACTATGACAATCCAACTTTCAACATTCAATATATTTCTCATATTTTAAGAGTCATAGATTTGATGTGGATTATCATTAAATCATGCGTATTCAAGATACGGAGGATCCCCGAGCAAAGGAATACATTGTGACATGTATAACCAATGTCTCAATCATGATAGTGGGATGGCAATATGATTTACTCTCAAAAGGGGCCTTGCAAGGTTTGGAACTTGGGCCTTCAAACAAATCTAAAGCATAGGCACTCACCAATTTGACCCACACAACTCCAAGGTGACAACGTCACAACCCACTTTCATACTTGAACAAAAATAATCCTTACCCCCCACACTACCATGATTACATCAGTTGCCTTTGACGCAATTCCCTTGATAGAGCCAACCCGAAAGGGGGAAATAGCTTGTGAGCGAAGAGGCTCTTCATTCATGCTTTAGAAATGCAGCTTTTTTCGGCCCTTGTGCAGTTGAGGTATGTGGAAACCCATGACATGAGCATGGCAAATTTCAAGTGACTGAACACCTACCAAAAATCCCGCAAGGGTAGAACAAAGGCTGCCCCTTTCATGGTTATAAACCTAGTCTAATCATAATAGAGGGACAATCTACCGACATAATAGCCTGTAGACCTCAAAATTGGAAGGAACATGCTTCATAAATTTGGAGGACTATGTACACCTGACTCTTGCGTGACAACAAGCCCAAATAAAAAGGTACAATAGAGTTATTATTTATTCAACCAAACTTTTGGTTGGGAGTTGATTGTTTAATCACAAACAACACTTTCCATGTTTGGTAAAGGACACTTAAGATGGGGCCCAAGGGGGAGGATAAAATAGAATGGAGCAATTCTATTGGGCGAGAGGTATAAATTGGACCAAAGACCTTTAGATGGGGGTCCAAGACCAAGAAGAGTCAAAGTAGGGTGTCTCCTACATGGCAACATGTTGGAGGGAAACAAACACTAATGGTTTGAACCAAGAAATGAAGCTCAAGGGAGAGCTCATGTTTTTGGAGAACCACTTTTCCAAGGGACGGTCTTGTTCAAGGGTTGAATTTGTCTCAAATCATTTCAAATCAGTCCCTACGTTTTTGGACTATGGACCCCCCCCAACAAAAATAAAAATAAAATTCTAAAGCGTGCTCTTAGGTTTCTCGGTGCATGCTTGGAGCGGGTGTTGAGGTTTAAATGAAGGGCATTCTATATGATTGGTTCATTGAGGGCTAAACTCAATTTAGCACCAACAGAAGTTTGGCCCTCAATGAACCAATATAGAATGTTTTCCTTTCAAACCTCCATACTAACTCCAACCTTGCACCAAAAAACTAATTGATCATGGATATTTTTACATGCAACACAACCAACTCGGACCAAAACTCCAATTGAATTAACGGATAACTCTAATATGATAAGAAAAAGATGTCACATTCTCATGGCTTACCAGGAAGGCTAGCGTTAGTCGCGACCACCCCGGGAAGGTCAAAGTTGATAGCATGGATGTGCGGGTATTTTTGCACAATGCCCGCCAGCATCACGCCGGAGCTCCCTCCCACATCGACCAGCCTCCGCACGCCCTCAAATCCATGGTATTTTGACAGAAGCAACGGCACGAGCTTGGCGGAGGCGGCCATGAACATGTTCTTGAATGCCGCAAAGAAGGTGGGGTGGGATTTCATGTACTCAAACTGATTCATCCCGTGTGCATTTGTGAATGGCTCCTCCGACTTCAACACCGCATCACTGACACAAATTGATTTGATTGATCATGTTCAGTTCTCGGAAGTGTCAACTTCAAGTTATATACTACATTTACAGTGGAGAAAAGAATTTGACCGCAAAGTATAAGTAGGAGACAGAGCTAGACTCTCCATGGATGGTGCTAAATGAGTTTGTACATAGAGACTAAAAAAGGCGTGTGTGTTATCTTGGATACTTTTCTCTCTGCACCCACTTCTTCTGGGAGTATGAAACACGCAATCAGTGCGAGATGATTAGCAAATCCAAAATGTGCCAGCAACCATAAATTGTGGAGCTTGTATAAGAATCACTTCGATTCATTATCAAAATAAAGATTTTCATGAATGAAGACTCTTTGTCCGTTCTTAGATCCACGCTTAAACACATACCATTCAAATGTAAGTGTTTGAAATATGATGTCCAAGGCTTTCAAAAAGTGAAATGGATTTCTCTTGATCATGGTTTCCGGACCGTAGACAGACCATGACCATCCTAAGTCATTTTCCCAACAGCCCTTGGTCACGTGTGTAAAAAGGCCACTGTTAGCAAGCAAGTGTTTATCAAGAGCATGACCGTGAGCTTAAGTTGCATACTTACCCGAGGTACTCCAGCGTGGCCGCGTACTCGGGACCTATTGTGCAGAGCAAGACGATGGCGTGGAAGCTTCCGTCCCCCGGCACCATGCATCTCGACAACGGCGTTAACGAGAATCGGCGCTCCACACGACCATTACTGACATTGTGGTCCTCCGAATCATGACGAATGTTGATGTGCTCGGCGAAGACGCCCTTGGTGGTGAGGAGCCGGAGGAAGCGCTCGAGGTTGAGTGCATTTGGACGCGCCGCTTTTAAATCTTCATGCTTCTGCGTCTTCGTTATCGTGATATGCTGCAGGATCTCTTCGGCCGTCATGCCCACATTTTCTTCGTGCGAGGAGTTTGTTGCGTGATTTGTGGCGAGAATGTGCGGGACGTCGAGCTGCACGATGGTGCGGAGCACCGCAGGATACATCCAACTCGTGCACAATTCCGTGATCGTCAGCTCCATGTCGATACTGGCCGCCATAGCTGCGGCTTCCGCCGACTTTTCGGAAGAGCCAACACTCGTTACCTGTTTGATTTTGTTCGTTGGCTCAAGGTCAGCCATGCTTCGAGCGCTCGATCGCGAATTCCTCACCTGAATCACTGGATTTTCTAGTCGGTTTGAGGACCAATTGGACTCCACACTTTACTCGAATAAACAGAGCTGAACACGGATCCAAGAAGTGGATGTTGTATTGTGATGAATCTCGCACACTACGATCGTTTCTTGTACTTTAACTTCAAAGCATGGATTGGATATATTTCCACACGTGCACTGAATTTTTAGTCGTCTAATAAAAATCTTAGGTCGAATGAATTTCTAGTGGACTCCAATGCTCAGACTCGGAGTATCGGTCTAACCAACCGAGCTAGATACAGCGGTTTCGAGAACTGAAGTTTGCCTTGTTACTGCGATCAGTTCTTTTGCACTTCGACTCAAAAGCCCTATGATCATGCTCCAAGCATGTGCGGGTTTAAAATATGTTGGAAGACCCGCCGAAATTCCGACCCCTCGGAAACTGTAGCGAATTGATCACGTAAGAAAGTTTCGGATAAGCTACGAGGTTGAAGGCTTCATCTTCAGTACTCCTACACTGCTCGGACAATCGACCGAATTTGAGCTCCAAGCGAACCAATCTTTTCAACTTAGAAACCGATGAGCATGTGAGCTTGATTCTCAAACTTTATACATGGCTTGGGGCCGGCCTGAGCACCGCTGGTCCAACTCTATCAACTTTTGCGGGCCATGTAGAGGCCCAATTCTAGGCCCTGATGTTCTTGAGGTCCTGATATTCTTGAGGAGAAAGTGTAGTAAAAAGAATTAACCTTTTATGGTAGAGATGTTCATCATCCAATGGATGAGTCCAATCTAACAATGTTGAGAGTACAGGCTAAGGAAAAGCTTGTCCTCATTTTTTCAAGCTGGCCCAATGATTTGGCACCAAAATTGTGTCACCTAGGATGTCACATGGAATGAGTAAGTGTTCGGGCCGGCCCCTAGTATAAAGCCCTTGGACCCCAATTTGATGAAACCCAACGATCCTATTGGCCCAAATTATGAGAGTTCGGGCCGGCCCTCTATCCGGCCCCAAGTATAAAGTGGCCATTTGATTAGAAGTCAATGAGCTATACTATTCTCCCTCTATAGTATGACTCATTTGGAAAATGTTGTATTATTGAGTTGTCGTCTTCTCGTTAATATGACAAATGGCGTAAAATTCTCGTACTATCGAGCGAATACAAAACATAAGCAATATGAGCTTAAAAATATACAACAAGTTTAAGCAATATAGATTGTACGAAATAATAACTTATAACTCCAAACAAATACAAATATTATGAAGATTTCTTGAGATAGGAGTTCAAAGATCTTTGGTGTTGCCTACCCAAGTTAACAATTGTCATCTTATCTAAATTCCTTACTAGCTTTTGAGAACTAATAATTTCATTAACACCAAAATATAAGGAGTTGTCTAGTAAGAAATTAGACAACAATGATACATGACGTTTAACATCACTAAGCTTTACTATAGATGGAGCAACATCATCCACATCTACTGAATATGATCAGCATTGAGATCAAAGCCTTGTGCATAATTGAGTCCCAAAGCATCATCCACCAACTTATCGGTACTCAATTCTAGCCTAGTAATCTCTTCCCCTTCCATCTAAATGTAAGTCTCGATTGACATGTCATCATCACCCAATCGCAACTTTGAAATCAGAGCACCAAGTTCATCTGATTCTTCTTGCATTCTATTCTTCTCCCTTTCATCAACTAGGGCAAAATCAACATCTTATGTTGCAGGTAACATATGCATCATTCTCCAACAATTCCTTACTATCTGTGCATCCAACTCACTCCATACTTCATAACTCCACATGATAGCTTGTCTGATGTTGGGCACCACCTTCCTTAAGTCCTTCAATGTAGCATCATCATACCTGTGATAGAAGTCACCGCAAAAGTTTCTTCTTGTATTGAATTTTGAAAGATGCTATTGTACTTTGATCCAAAGGTTGTACTATGCTTGTAACATTGAAGGGAAGGAATACTAAAGTCATGTTGCTCAATTCCAATGTTGAAAAACCACCAGACTTACCAACTTTGGCAGAGCTAACAACATGTGAAGATGCATTATCCAAAATCATAATCACCTTTCGATCTTGGCCTTTGAATTGATTGTTGAGCTGCAAAATCCAAACTTCAAATATATCCCCCTTCATCCAAGTTATTTTATTTTAGTGCCACATAACATACTCATGAGGCTGCCACCTTCCAAAACATTGTGGTTGCTTAAACGTATAAATCACAAGTTATTAGTCTCAGTTGAATTAACAACAAGAGCAAGTGTTACACGCCCCTTATGTAACTTCCGACCCTTCACCTTCCCTTGTGCTAATGTATTTATTAGGATGTGCTCTAAAACACAATCAAATTTCATTCATGTTGTAAACATCTTCATGCTCATAATTTAACTAAAGAATAGGAAGGAGGTCACTTTAACCCTAACCAAGTCCATTCTACACTAGTAACCCTAATTATCATTAAGTTCCCAAGTAATTCCCAAGTGAAAATGGATGTATTTTAGATGTACATAACATAGATGAAAGGAATTTTAGCATTAATTACCTGTTTAATATTTAAAAAATGGATATTTTAAATGTCATTTTATCGAGTGTCATAGTCGTATAAAAGAGGGAGTTTTGAACTAAAAAGTTTGGTTGCGCAAAAATGCATCGTAATATCGAGGGTGTCGTATAAAACAGTGTTGTACTAACGAGGCTAGACTGTAGTAGTGATGTAGGGTATGTTCCCCAAACACCCACACTTCTAGAACTTTGTTTCCAAGTAGTAATTGGTCATCTTAGGACCGCATGGTTCAGGCTTCGGGAGATTTTTGAGCTCAACCAGCTAAATCCTGCCCCTTCACAACTTCTAACGGTTCTTTTAGGATTTGACCAGTTGCAAACTTGTTGCCATTAATTTGGACCGGTCAATATCATTTAATTTTTTTAATTTTTTTTTTCCAAGTGATGGTTAATTTCCTCTTCATTGTAATGACAACCGGCCAAAAACTTGGACGTTGATAAGTAAGCCGGTTTCCAATGTAGCAAAATTATATCTGCAAACAACATACAACATTCAACAACAACGTCGAAAGAACACATCAACATACAACAATAATATGTAATGATATCAACATCCAACAACAATGATCAACAATTCGTTACATACAAGAAACAACAACAATGATCAACAATTTATTCATAGCAGGAGTTGAACCTGAAATAATCCATCAATCAACTAATGGCCATGGATTTACTCTTCTATCATACCTAGGTCTTAAAACCTCATATTAGATTTGAGGCCACAACATGATAAAAGAGTAACCTAACATACCATACTATATACAAATATGAAATTCATCAATTGTTAGAGTCAAAATCAGCAGTATCATCTTCACCTTCAAGAGGAAACGCCCTAATTGGTCTCTCTGTGGATGTGAAAGCAACCATCTAAACTTTGCAGAGTTCCTCCATAAAGCTATGGTTTTCATTAGTACGTTATCAAGATCACTTCGAAGATCTTTCATAGACACACGCATAATACATTCTAAACGCTAGCCGTCAACAATGAAATGCAATAATGAAGCAAAAGCTTCACCTATCCGCCATTCACCAAATTGCTACAAGCCTACAACGAACACATAACCTAAACCCTAGAATGAGATGATATCTGGCCCTAGATAAATTAAACCGGATGAAATCTGCCTATTTCACAATTCATCTAGGTAAAAATCCTCCTCCTCAAAATGGTTGCCGGTTGAAATGCGTTTTTATTTTAAAGCACTGGTTTCACATCGTCCACTTTCCCAATTCAACCAGACTTTTCACAAAACCAACCGGCCGCCATTACACTAAATACCAGTTCTCCCTGGACATTGGCAGGGTTGCATACTTTTTATACACAAAACGATTGACCCAACGACCGTCACCGCAATCATGCACCAAAGGTTGTTTACTGCTCGGGCACCTCTGAGGTGGACCTCTCATGAGGTGCCAAATGTCACTTCATTAGCCATTCGTAACAAAAGATGTACACTAAATAATCATGTCAATCACTGTGAGGATAATTAGTGTGGGTCACATTAATTTTCTTGTCAATGTGGAATTTATGTGGGTCCAAGACACTCGGTGTTCCCTTAAGTCTTCATGGAGACTTCTGAGCAACACATTGAATATTAGTTATATTAGGACAAAAGTAGTATAAAATTAAATAGTCACCCACATTAATTTTCTACAAAACAATTAATGTGGTTGCTAGCCCACATTAATTCTCATTTTACAAATTAGTGTGGGCTCTAGAAAATTACTGCGGCCCATAGTAATAGGACATTTTAGTGTACATGTGGCTAGTGAGACAGTCTTGTTGGAATCTTGTAAAAAATTATACATAACAAACCCATACATTCTACGTTTTTTTTCCAACAACAACAAACAACTTGATGCCAAATGATCATTGTGACCCAACTTTTTGGCCAATTAGTTTCATAATAAGCCTAGTCATTTTAGGTTAGATGGATGGAAGATGACCTTACTTAGAGGAAATCGGGGAACAATTAACAATTGTAAGTAAGTTACAACTATAGTTGGGTGGCTTCGAGCACTTTAAGTTACTTACTATAACCACTACCATCTCTCCATCCACCATAAGGAGAATACTAGGCGCCTTGGAGTAGACATGCCTTTCATTAGACTGTTTGGCGTATAAAAAAATCTACAAACTTGCCTCTCCCTCAACAAAGTAGCTACTTGCATGGTTTCTCTTATAAAGATTATAATTCTTCTTTGAGGGCGTGAAACCAAGAGAAAATTTGTTGAAAGGAGTGATTCCTAGATTGAAAACCATTATTAGAAGATTGTTTGAAGCATGCACGTTTTACCTTGTTATAGAACTGGAGATGTGTATCCATTGTGCAACCATAAATGTGGAGTTTCTCTTTGATTGTAGTTCAAATATATTGTATATATGTGTTGATCTCTATTGTCAATGCATTTATGTGTGTGAGTGTTGAGATGAACACAAATTAATCTATACCAAAAGTGCCACATATATAGTTCAATAGCAATTGTCTCCAACAATTAGTTGTGAACTTCTTAGCATTTTCAACTGAGAATGATGAAGGAATTTTAGTAATAAAAATAAGCATGAAAATGAAGCCATAGAGTGAAGAAATGAAATGCCAAGAACAAAAGAAAGAAGATATGAGAGCAAGTGAAACAATTAGCCAAAGGCATTGATTGAATGTGATAATTTATAATGAGGAAGAGTGTTTAGCTAAAACTCTACTAACACTTAGAAATTGAGGTCTTTGAGAAGTTAGGACACAGTTGAGATACAAGTTCAAATTAAATAAATTAGGAGGAAAGTGTCCAATGATGGTTGAGATAGAAAATTACCTTGAGAAAGATTGGTAACTTGAGAAATTTACTAAGTGTTGGACTGAGAAAGAAACCACTTAAAGATTGATCATGCTTGTGAAAGGAATAAGAAGCCACGTGAGATAAGCTATAGTCAAAGAAAGAATTATACTTGTAGTGATAATGGTATGTTAAAGTGTTTGATGAAAGAATGCTTCTAGATGAACACAATGAGGAAAGAATAACGTACTATACAATTGTGTACTTGTGAAGATGACAAATGTAGATCTTAAGTTTGTTACCCCAAAAGCATAAATTCTAGTTGGTCAAGAGTACACAAGCACGAGTCATCTTAAGGTGACATCATCCTTTCAAATGGATACCTAGTCTGAGAATGATGAAATGTAGGAGTTATTGTGAACCAATCAAGCTAACAATGGACAATTTCAACTAGAAGGAAGAATGGATGAATCCAATTGGAATTAGACAGTTTCAATTGGAAGAATGAGATTGAGGTCAAAGATGGAAGAAGGTTCTAGAAGAATCAAAGATAGAAGATTCATAGTAGGACTAAGAGATTGAGTTCAAAGATGGAAGAAGGTTCTAGAAGTACCAAATATAGAAAGTCATAGTAGAACTAAGAGATAAACCTATAAATAAAACACTTTTACTATATGTAAAAATAGAAAGTAAAAGTAGTGCTTTTGGCATAAGAGGAAGCTCGGGGGAGGAGAAAGGATCTTTTGTCTCTCTCCTATGGTTGGGTGGTTGAGCTTAGACCAAGACCTACTTGGTCTATGATTGTAATTTGACATTATGAAGAAAACAAGCGGCTAGTTGCGTGGTCTCTGCCTTAGTATTTGTGGCCAACTAATGAATGCGAAAATGCAATGAGGAAATAGGAAAAATGAAAATGTAGTAAGCAAGAAAAATGAAAATGCAGTGATTAAGAAACGGATGGATGTGAAAATGCAGTAAATGAGTAGGCACAATGAAAATATAATGCTGAAAAGGACAATGTAAAATGCACTGAATAATTAGGTAACGTGAAAATACATCGAGTAACAATTGAACATGAAAATGCAATGAGTAACTAAAGAATGCCAAAATAAAATATTGAATACGATGATATGAATATGATGGTATAAATACGATGATATGTTGTTGTTTTCGCAATCGTAGATGTTGTTGTTTTCACAATCGTAGATGTTGTCGCTTTTGGGCAAAATGCCAAAGTCAATACATATATGTAAAACTTAAAGTTCAAATCAATTTTGAACTTGCTATATAGTATAACATACTATAACACACAACCAATATAACACAGTTGAACACACTAGAACACACTATGATATATGTATCATGACAAATTTTTGTAAACTATATCAAACAGAAGAAGATGCTATGATCACACCAAGATTATCATTGGATTTATTGAATCCAATAAGCTCACCCAATGGACTCAAATGAAACTAACCTCTTGCAACTAGGGATCCTAGTGCTTTAATTGCTGCAATGCGGTCGGTCGGTAATTACTGGATTGTTGACGATAGATATCCCCGAGCTTACAATTATCACACACCCGCTTGTATGGTAATGCGGATGGGTTGATCACAGTCATACACCCTGTAATATGCAATAATCCAACAATAAATGTAAGTTTATATTTGCACATAATTTATAAAAATGAATGAAAGAAAAAAACCAATCAAATAGAATAGTGTCATTACCTTCCGAGCAACAACTTGGCCCTGATTTTTGATGTGTGTGTTCAAAACAACAGTAAGCTTCGATTTCAATGTGTTAGAGTGAACTGGTGCCAGAATAGATGACCCAATTGTAAGAAACCGAACATCTCTTTTGTTAGAGCATACTATGTTTTTTATGATGATATGGGTAGATTCACCTTTGCGGAATTGTTCCGCAAGTGAATGAAAATCACTTTAAAAAACTGGTAAAAAACTCACCTACATATGCAAACTGGAATTAGAAAAGATGAAGGTGATTTTCAAAATGACAATAATAAAAATAAGGTACTGAAAGTACTTACAACTTGAATGTCTTTAGCATCATGTCCATCAGCAACTTGGAGCTCAAATTTTTTATCGACTTCTCCTCTCATGCCAATGACAGTAACAGCAAGTGTGGAAGTGGTAAACGGTTGGAGCATTCGCCGTGCGAAAGAACGGATCGTATCTGATACTTGGAAGAAAAGTTTAATTGGAAGATCAAATGGCGGAATCTCAGAGACCTTTGTGGCAGTAGAGAAATCTATTGTCCAATCCGAATCTCCCTTGTCATAATCTGACCGGCCTCTCACACTAAAATTCTCCAACCGCAAAAGCTTCCCCCTCTTCAGTTTATTCACGTGCGTTTTTACCAAATTTCTCTTCACAGTTACGGTTATAGTCGTTGTACCAACTGTGTTCGTAACATCTGCGTGGAAAAACTAGTGAGTTGGATATTTCGATGGTGACATAGTGCTCCCATAACAAGACAGTACAAAACACTAAAAAATCACATCCCGAATAGCATTATCTATGTCTTCTAACACTACAATGGGGCGCTCAGCTCGTTTCGTCATGATACCTTCAAAAGAACGATGACATACAAGGTAGCAACAAGCAAAGGAAAACAAAGCCAGAGAGAGCTCTCAGGTAAGAATGAGGAGCTCGAAGAAGAATGGGGAAGAAGATGAAGGACGAGATTTGCATTGAAGCTCTTAGGAGGCGGCTCTACAGTTCTAGTCAGAGTTTTTACTAGTTCTAGTTCTAGTTATTAGTTTTAGTCAGAGTTTTTACTAGTTTTAGTTTTAGTTACTAGTTCTAGTCAAAGTTTTTACTAATTCTAGTTCCAGTTACTAGGTTTAATCAGAGTTTTTACTAGTTCTAGTTCTAGTTACTAGTTCTAGTTCTACAGTTCTAGTCAGAGTTTTTACTAGTTCTAGTTTTAGTTACTAGTTTTAGTCAAAATTTTTACTACAGTCCTAGTCAGTTTATTTTTTATTTTTTATTTTTACACCATAGTTTCATTGTTCAGCAACGTAACTCCTGAAAACGCAACGTTTTCGTGTTCTCTCCCCTTCAGGGGCAAAGACAATAAACTGAGTTCTTCAACTCATCGTTTTTATTGATAAGTGTTAGTGTGAAAATTGGTGACAAACCTGTGAGAGGTTTGTTACAGGTGGGGACACTCAATATAGCCCATACGGTACCATGTGGATGTACAAAAGGGTTTGCCATCAAAATTTGGCTAACAACGTATACATATGGGAGGGGAATTGTTTCACCTACTTTTGTACAAATAAATAGGGAGCACAACTTTTGCTTTTTTGCTAACTTCCATTCAAGCAAGTGGTCACTCTCGAGAAAACAACACCATGAAACGCAACTCCTGCATTTTTTATTTATTTCAAGATCCTCGTAAAATCCACTCACACACCATGAGCTTCCAACAACAACAACAAAAAAACTATCCTCTCCCCAACCTCTTCTCTCCCTCTGAGTCTTCTCTCCAACCACACATGTGAGATAAGCCCAAAAATCCTCCTCTTATCCTCATCACATGGCTTCTAATTATCCATTGGTCTAAAAATAAACTAAGGATGAAACTAGAAGTAAGACTAAAAGAGATAAGCTAAGAATAAACTAAGAGTAAAAAAGAGAGATAAGATTAAAAGGGTAAACTAAAAGTCACTAAGAATAAACTATGAGTAAACAAAAAGGTAATCTATTTCTATTCCCTTTTACTTTCCTCCAAATCAAAGAATCACAATGCAACACAAAATAAGTACACATCTATATAGTGTACGCATTTACATTACGACACCGTGTTAAGATCTAGTCTCTCTAATATCCTACTAGCCTATAGTAATGTTTTCAGGTGATACCGACCACTTGCATGAGGCATTGTGCCATGCGCATCATGTTTTTGCACACACCTTGCTCACTTTCTAATGCGTTTCTAAGTAATACATCACAAAGTATTTGAGTGCACTTCCACTAACACATTCAAATCCTTAGCCTTGTCGAACCTAAGGAACACATTAGCTTCTAAGAAGATCAACAATAAGAGAATACCAACAATTAGTCTAATCTTTAAATCATTTTCTTGACACCTTACTACTTTTTTTTGAAGGATTGTTGTTTGTCCATATTGCTTCACATCTAGATCTAAAATTTACAAGTTTACACACACTCTCTAAGCTATATTTGCACATATGAACTAAGATAGCCAAAAGGCTCTAGGAATATCCTTATCTACTTCAAAACAAATACCTACTAAACAATTGAACTTGGTGGCTTGACACCTTGACGAAATGTCGTAACTAGATGTTTTGATGCATTTTTGCCCCATGTCCAGTTCATGACCAACTAGCACATAAGAACATAAAAGTAATCTACTAGTAAAATATTCTCAATGTCATTATAATGACTTCGGATCTATAGTAGTTTCATGGCCAGTTAAATTACTAAGGCCACACATTTACCACTACAAAACATAGTGTTCAATAGTAGAATAGTTAACAAAATTAACTAGAACCAACTCTAACACTAGTTGTACAAATCTAGATTTGACGTCAACCACTAAAATGCCATTTTTGGCCATTCTCATAATCTATGGCCAATAGTCTAGCTTTAATAGGTTGGTTTACCAAGGTCATGTCCTTAAAATATACCACTAAATGCTACCTTGACATGACCACGACCACCTTTGCAGTCTACGCAACCCTTAAATCGACATCAAATCCACCCCAATTTACTATTTTTTTATACAATTCCAATTGACCATGCCCCTTTGCCCAATTTGTCCTCTTATGTTTAGACCATGTCTATAGACATTCGACACCAAATTTGGCCAATGCATCCTTAGATGTCTTCAAAAGCTCAAGGACAATGTGTGTCAAAAAACAACGTGGCACACTACTCCCAAAGTATAGGAGCCCTCAAGGGTCATTTACACTAGAAGTGGTTGTATTGTGATAGTGATAGTGATTTACTTTCTTTGATTGTATTTCCATGTAAAAAGCATGATAAATTATGACCACCCCATACCCCATCAACAACCTTACTCTGTGTGCTTAATCACCCTTGAGGTGGTTGTTTGTGGGGTTTTAAAAAATCCTTTCACAAATCTTCTATAATAGCTCGCAAGACTTAAAAAACTTTTCACCTCAGTCTTATCTTTTGGTATTGGCCACTTAGCAACCACTTTGACCTCTCTAGGATCTACTAAGATTCCATCCTCTGAGATGACATGACCAAGAGATTCAATACGTGAGGTAAAAAAAACGCATTTATTTAGCTTAGTTTATAATTTATTTTCTCTCAAAATTTCAAAGATCCGTTTAACATGTTGTTTGTGTTCCTTCACATTCTTAAAGTATATGAGGATATCATCCATAAACACAAGTACAAACTTACCCAAATAATCATGAAATAAAGAATTCATCAA
This sequence comes from Polytrichum commune, assembly GCA_950295325.1. Taxonomy (NCBI): domain Eukaryota; kingdom Viridiplantae; phylum Streptophyta; class Polytrichopsida; order Polytrichales; family Polytrichaceae; genus Polytrichum; species Polytrichum commune. The sequence continues at coordinate 18,610,073 of OX485809.1, forward strand.
AGTCATAAATGTAGCAGACGCATTTGTAAGTTCAAAAGGCAATACAACATTCTCGTAATGACCTAAAAATGACCTAAATCTAGTTTTCATAATTATATCAATTTTTTTTTTCCGAACTTGATAATATCCATTCTTCAAATCTATTTTGAAAAATATTTTTGATTCATATAGGTGGTCAAAGATATCATCAACGCAAGGTAAAGGAAATTTATTCTTTATAGTGAATTTATTTAAACCTCGGTAATCTACACATAATTTCAATGATCTATCTTTTTTCTTTGTAAAAATGGCAGGAGCTCTCAAAGATGATTTGCTAGGCCTAATGTATTATTTGCTCAACAAATCATTTAATTGGTTCTCAAGCTCAATATTTTGAGCTAGAGAATGATGATATGGGGGTCTGGCTATAGGGGTGGCATTGGCAACTAACTCAATAGCATGGTCAACCTCTCTTGTAGGTGGCAACTCCTTTAACTTTTCTGAAAATATATTTTTGAAGTTTTTTAAGAATACTTTCACTCCCTTAGTGCTAGACTCATTGTCCCTACTTTCATTCTCAACTTCACTTAGATGTATTAAAAATACTTGATGACCTTTTCTATCACATCTTTTCATTTGTAAATGCAAAAGTGTAGGAACATTTGACAAAGATCTCTTACCTCTGATAGAAAAATATTTACCGTTCTGAAGCTTCATATCTTACTTTATGCAAAATTTTAAAATCCGCCTTTGTGCTCACGCCTTGAATGTTTACATGAACGCTCAATACTCGATGAGTAATAAAACTTAGTTAGTTGTTTGGCAACTATACTGAACAAGGCTTGATAGATATTAAGGAAAGTTCTATCTTATGAGCAAATGAAAATGACATCATGTTATGAATGCTGTCATAATCAATCAAAATCAATAACGAGAAGGTAAAATTAAAAAATCCCTTGATTTGAAGCACCATCGGCTCTTATTCCATTTCTATGTTTATGACTTTAGTTGAGATGCTTGGGACTACTCCTTTGATTGGCTCACCATTTGACCTATCATCGTCATCTTGTTCTACCTCTAGTGCTACTATCTTTCTTATGATTGTTGGACATTCAAAGCTTTGATGCCCAGGCTTGTGATACTTAAAGCATAATCCTTTTTTGACATGCTCTTCTTAATCCTCCTTGTTCAGCATCAAAGTCTTCTTCCTTTGATTGAACTTTGAAAATTGAGAAGTTTTAGAAAACTTGGCAGATTTGGAGTTTTGATTGGCAAGGTGATTAGACACTAAGGATATTTTTTCCAATTGATCTTAATTCCTCTTTATCCTGATATTGACTTCTCTTTTAAAGTTCATAGCCAAACCATAAGCTTCATGTAAAGTCTTTCGGCTATGAGCACTAACTTTCAACCGGATTGAATCTTTTAAGTTGCGGACAAAGAATTCAATTCTATCACTTTCACCCCAATTGGGAAAGTAAACAATGTGCTCATCAAACTTTAACTTGAATTGGGTAACTGACAAACTTCTTTGTTTCAATTCATATAATCCTTGGCGCATGTCCTCGCCATAGTTGACAAGGAGGAATTAATGAAAAACAATTATTTGAAAGTACTCCATGTTGAAATAGGTCCCAATCCACGGTTTTTCGCGGTCCCTCTTCAACGTATCTAATCAAATATGAGCTTTGTCTTGATAAAAAATTATCGCGGTGTTGATCTTATTTGCATCCTTGTATTTTGACGGAAAAAAAATCCTCCACTATCGAAATGAAAGACATGATTTTTTTTGGTTTGCAATTTTGCCCTCCAAAATTAGGTTTGATTGGATATTTTTTCAAGTCGTTCAAAATATCAACTTTTGCATGAGAAAATCTCCTTGGAGAAGATGTTGCACTTGACTCCACCTCCCTTTAGACACGTGGTGTAACTGCAAGATTTTCTCTTGGAGGAGGAGGGGAGTAAAGAGGAGTCTCCCTAGAAAGAGGTGGGATTCTAGGTTGTGCTAAACCTTGGCCTTCCGTCAATGCAAACAAGACAACTTTCACAAATTTTTCCTCATATGCCTCTAAGGGATCCATTCCTGCTTTGATACCAATTTGTAGCAAACCTCTCACAGGTTTGTCACCAACTTTCACACTAACACTTATCAATAAAATTGATGAGTTGAGGAATGTAAGCTCAATTTTTTGGCAATCGCCTGGCTTCTAAGCCCAACCCACTAACTTAGTGATTATTAGCAGCAATATTCACTTAGGGGCAATTAGCCAGTGTGAACAGTGGGCAATAGCCATTTTGCAGACAGTTGTAACTAATTTCTCCTCCCCCGCTGATAAGGAGGAGGCTGGCCATTGCCGAAGTGGGCTATTTTCATCGTAGTATTAGACATAGTCTCAGATAGAAGCAATTAGGCTGTTAGGAAGTTCGAGCACTCAGAGATTGAGGCCAAACAGTTAGCAATAGGCAATGCCGAGCGAGAGGCTGGCAGTAATGGACAATGTGGAGAGCTGAGTGATTCAGACTCTCAGTGAACTTTGATTTTGATCAGTATGAGTACGTATCTTGGAAGTGCAATAGTCTTTTGAGTGGAAACTTTTGTTGTGTACAAGCTGTTGATGAATAAAGAAGTGTTATTTGATTTTTGGCAATAGTCTTGAGTCTTGAATCGATTTATCATACGCCAAGAGGGCGAGGAAACTTAGAAAGAAAGGTTGTGACAGGAAGAGTGGCCTAAGTCTGAATGTGGCCATAGTCAAGAAAGAGGTTTCTTTGAGTCTGAAGTGAGAACAGAGGGCTATAGACGTTGAGCGCAAGTATCTGGGCAATAGCCGTAGGGAATGACACAGAACATGGGCGATTAGGCGAGTGACTGGGAGCGTCTTGTCGACTATCAGTGAGGGTAGGGACAAGAGAAAGGCCATAGCCAACGCTGGGAGCCGAGAGAGAAAGATAGAGAGAAGGAGAGGAGACAGAGAAGGCAGGAAGTCCAAGAAAGGCAATCGCCGGTGTTATTTGGCTATCGCCTACATGTAACCAGAGAGGCAATGAACAGGAGAGAGTGAGCAATCGTCTTCAGGGCCGTTGAGAGAGGTAGAGTCGGAAGAGGAGAAGACTGGCTAGACCATAGTCTTTACATGTGTCCTCCCAGAGAGAGAGAAAGGCTCTTGAGAGGCAAGTGTACCAGAAGGTAACCTAGGCATGGCTACAAGACATTACCTGGCGTGAAGCCAATGTAGGACTGTAAGGACGAAGACATACTTAGTAGCAGGCTATGTGCTGCAAAAAGACATTACCCTCTCATGAGAGAGAAGTTGTTACTTAGTGAAAGACATTACCGAAGGTGCATCCTTTTAAGCTTAAAATGAACTTAAGTATTAATCAAAGAATATCGCCTGAGTTGTTGATACATTGATTATGTATGATCTTGTGTTGTTTGTGGCGATGAGTTGCCAGATAAGTGGGAGATGAAGAGGATGGTTACAGTTTTGAGAAGAATGGCCGAAAGATTGTAAGTTAAACTAAAAAGGATTAATTTGAGATTATTGCAAAAGTTCAATTCTTGTTGTGAAAGACGATGTGGTTACAAAAAGACATTACCCCGGACTTCGGTCCTGACAAATTGCCAAGGACTACTTGCCAAGCTTTTGAGCTTCACGACTGAAATAGGTCAAAGACATAGAGTGATAGAAACTTTCCCTGAAGATAGGACGGAATCACTCACGACTAAGGAAGCACAAAGGAACCATAAGAGTGGAGAATAAGTGGAATAATGAAGAAGTAAAGTAAGAATTACCCTAAGTTGTTAACCTAATCCTTAATCCAATGTGACAATAACCTGTATAGACACTAGCTCAGTCTTCCTGGAGACTTTGTTCCCTGGGTTTTGTTGTTTTGAAACATAGCAAAAACTTACTACAAGGAACTCAGTTTATTTTCTTTGCAAAATCAAATTACAATTAAAGACCAAGTAGGTCTTGGTTTAAGCTCAACCATTTGACCATAGGAAAAAGACAAAATATCCTCTCTCCTCCTCCGAGCTTCCTCTTATCCAAAGGAACTACTTTTACTTTCTATTTTTACATATAGTAAAAGTATTCTATTCATAGCTCTATCTTTTAGTTCTACTATGAATCTTCTATCTTTGGTTCTTCTAGAACCTTCTTCCATCTTTGAACTCAATCTCATTCTTCCAATTGGAATTGTCTAATTCCAACTAGATTCATCCATCCTTCCTTCTAGTTGAAATCATCTAATTCCAACTTGATTCATTCATCCTTTATTCTAGTTGGAACTGTCCAATTCCAACTTGGTTCATCCAACCATTCTTCTAGTTGGAACTGTCTAATTCCAACTAGATCTATCTATTCATTGAGAGTTGTTTAACTCTAATGAATAGCATTCATCTTTCCAATTTTAGAGTGGTCTAACCACGGGTAGATCACTCCATTGTCAAGTTGAACACCACGTGCGACCAAAAAAAATCTTCTTTTGGTAAGTTGCACCACCAAAATGGGTCAAAATTTTATCAAATTTTTTTCATGAATAGATATACACAGTACCTATGACATAGTCAAAAGTGGTAACAAAATTTGATGATTTATTTTTTTCATAAAACATACCATTTCTAACTAGAATGACACATAGTTGAACTAAAACAATTACTAAAAAAAATAAAGATGACTAAAAATTTCAAAAAAGTATACAAAAGATACTATCAATGGTTATGTATATGTAGAAAAAATATCATAAATTTTAATATTATATATGGCATGTAATATAGGGGTAGCAAACTTTGTCCGCACGTGGTGTCAATTTGACAATGAAGTGACCTCCCCGTGGGTCTAACTCCAATGCACCTCATCGAGAGTTGTCTAACTCATGTGCACATGTTCTCAATATGGAATGATCTAATTCCAATGTACTAAATGCGGAGTTGTCTAACCCCAGTGCACATGTTGTCAATCTAGAGTTGTCTAACTCCAATCTATCCATCTTCAACTGGGAGTTGTCTAGCTCTCATCATCCTCTACTTACACACTGGCACATGTGGTTAGAATATTCAATCATCCATCAATATTTCTAGTTACTTTACACCCCCCCCAAAGAGTATGAGGTCTCTCAAAATATCTCATAGGAAGAATACAACTCATCCAACTTGTATACATTATACTCCCAAAGCTCCACATGTATTCTGAAGCAATATTTCAGACTTTGGACAAATAACCAACTAATTCAACTATTAGTTAACTAGGTGCCTTTCTAACTATAGTTGTTCACGATTTGACATGCCAAAAAAAATAGTTAAAAATAGTTAAATATAGTTATATCTAGTTAATTAAATATGTAATTAACTAGAGTTGAGCGCAACCTATTCATGGAATTATGTTGCAGTGTTGTAGTGTCACTAGTGTGTTACTTGTGGTAATGGTGTATATTGAGGTTAATCCAGAGCCCAACACTGTGAGTGATCATATAAAGGTGTTTCTTGATGATCCTTAGTGGCCCGAGCATATTAGAGACCCTCGACTGAAACAAATCAAGAGTCAAACTTCTTCCAATATATAATAATATTTAAAAAATTATAGTTAACTATAGTTATTCTTCAAGTCGGTTTACAAATTTTCACTTAATTGTAGTCGTTCCTTAAAATGTATTGAGAAAAATCTAGTTAATTATAGTTTTTTTGGCAGTTGTCCAAGGTCTACAATATTTATCGTCCCCATTCATCCACAAAAATTGGAATCCAATTTCTTGTGTTTTTTGTTTTTTTTCCAGTTTCTTTTTTCAATGCTTATGTTGTGGTTTGGAACTAGGTTGGAGCCTCAAGTTTTAGGGTTGCACATGTTTCTAGAGTGTGCCCACGATGTTTTCGTGGACTTGGAGGGGGAAGAGGGACGGGGGGGGGGGGGGGGTTTTGCATCCTCCTATATGTTGTGTATACACGTGCATCAACTTGCATTATTATGAGGGTTGTGATGTTGGATTCAAGGAATTATTAAGATCCTCTATTTTTAGCTAATTTCATAATGACCCAATTACTAGTACCCTTTGGCTACTTATAAATCCCTCCCCCCCCCTTTTAACATGTTGCATCCTCGGGGGGTTCACTGGCGAAAATCATAGAACAACGTGCGATGAAAAATAGGGTCCAATATATTCATTGTAGATAAATTTTATAAAAAATGTACATGTTAAATAAGGGATTTAAAAATAGTGAAACATGTTTACATGTAAAATACCATCACATATAATATTTTTAGGCTTTTCACATGTAAAATACCATCACCTTATAATCTTTTCTGCAAGGTAAATAACCCCCCCAATAAATAGGTCCCGAACGCACGTGTATGCAAAATATGAAAGAGAGTGAACCCCCCGAGGTTGCATCATTTTTAAAACTAGTATGACCCTAATCATAGTTAGGTGGGCACTTGACATATTTTGGGATATACACATGCATTAATTGGATGATTATTTAGGGATATTATGTAAGAAGCTTTGATTTGACTGCACCATATTGCCGTTAAATATGCCAATTTTTGTCAGCTTGTTCATTAATCCAATTATTGCTTAGTGAGCATAGGAGTCATATATTTATAGCACACAATGTTTGATTAAAAACTCATTTATTGATGGATGTACTTGAACATATAAGCTTGAATTCAACAACTCTACACATAACCTATATAGAGAATATGCACTTGAATCTAGTAGTTGAGGCCACCCAAACCCCCATACACACCATAAGCATGTGTGAAGCAAACTATGGTATGCAACCCAAAGTGAGCAACTAAATCAAACATTGTTACAATCTTATCCCACTAGAAAATACATTAAAGTCTTTTTAAAGTGAACCTAGACTTATCCATGAAGTTTGGACCCAAAGTGTCGAAGTGCTAGAAACTCTCAATACAAGTTCGTTTAAGTCTCATAGTGTTAGGAGATGTCTCAGGAATGAGTGGTACCAATTGAAAAAGAAGAATAAAAAACCTCTGTAGATCTCAACTATCTTCACTTGTTCTTAGGGTTGACCGTATCGTATTGACTTAAGAGCGGCGTCCGGATTTTGATGACTAACCTACTTGCCGTTTATCATTTCTATCTTGGTTGTCTTCCTTGTTGTGTCGGTAGATGTCTTCGTTCTTCTTTTAAAAGCTCCTCTACCTTGTATCCATCATAATGGACTTTTATAACTTAAAAGTCTCCATCATAAGGAATCTCTCTCTCTTGGTGATATCTCTTCAAGTTGTACCATTCGATCAAAAGTTGTTTCTAACATATCAACTTGTTTGTCTATAACTTTCTTTTTGTATTGAACTTCTTCATGTGTCGTAGTCGTCTCTTTAAGCTCAAGTGTTACTTTCTATCTTTGATCTAGATCTTGTCAAGAAGGAGACTTATTGTCCTTTCCGGAAATGTTGCCCTCTGAGGCGGCCACGTCACCTCCTAGGGTTAGGGTTAGGGTTAGGGCAAGGATAAATTATGCACACACCTAAACCCACATTCAATACCCCACCCGCTACCCAAACGCCAAGGCCAACCGCACCAAATATGAGCTCACAATTTCCTTGCAGAAGAACGAAAGGTAATGTTACAACCCTCCAAACAACATGTGCAACGTTTGGGTCTTCTTCCATCCCTCCCTAGGTCCATACAAATTACCCCCATCTCCAATTCGTTCAAAAATACTCCGCTCATCTGCGTGGCCATGGTCATGGATAGGTGTTGTTGTGCTCTCAATTATAGTATTTCCAAGTAAAGTTGACGAACTGGTCTAAATCGTCTCTGAGTTGCTGCCCCCTGTGGCCACCTGCATACTTTCTTGGTACTCAGGAATCTCATTTGCATCCTTGTCCACCATAGCTTGTATTGCTGCATCTAAATCCCGACCATACGCATCCAAAATTTGGTGTGCAAGGGACGAGTCTTTTACGCCCGTGACTTCTTGGAAGTAGGCGAGCTTTTGGTGATCCATTCCATTGTCTGCCATAGTGTGTCAATTGTCTCCAGTAAGATCTTCAGAAACCTGTGAAAAGTGTCAATTTACAACATTACAAGCATCAAAGTTATGCACATTCTTTGTGGCTGCAGGAGAAGGTAGGTGTGACCAACCATGCCTATGAGGTTCAACTTTTCAAGGCTAAATTAATGCTGACGCAAACAAACTTCAAGACGAAAGACCTTTACAAACCTCTGAAATTTTTTGTTTGGACATTACAAGCAACAAGATTTTATGCATATTTCTGTGGCTACAGGAGCAGGTAGGTGTGACGAACCATGCCTAAAAGGTTCGACTCTTCAAGGCTAAATAATTTTCATTGAACAAAAAAGCAGTTCAGAACAACAAACCTGGCAAACCTGTGGAGATTTTGTTGCAAGATTACAAGCATTGAGAATTAAGCACATATCTGTGGCTACAAGAGCAGATAAGTGCGACCAACCATCACAATGAGGTGTGACTCTTAAAAGGCTAACTATTCTATATTCTGACACAAAAGTTTTTTTTAAATCATAAACTTAGCTTCCAAACTGCTCAACAAAGTCTCAAACTGACCACAATGGCTCATTTATATCCTATAAAAATATGCGTGAAACATGAAAATGAAGTTTTCAGTAATTGCCGATCACCATCACAGATTAAGTAGACATTTAGCTTTGGTAGTATCAAATCTGAGACCTCAGAAAGGAGAGGATTATTTTTACGTGATGTCGCAGTGCATAATACCACCTACATAAGATACTCCAAGTAGAAAGAACAAGTATATTGCATATACTAAATGCTTCTTTGAGAATCTAAGATATAAAGGAAGACAAACCCAGTGATGAAGAAGTAGCTTTTGGAAATGAGGCCACTATATCTTGATGAAATTAGAAGGAAGCAAAGATTCAAATAACCCATGCAGGTTTGTGTGCAGTTTAAACCTTGTCATGTCAGTGGCATCATTGAAACAGCTTCTTTAAGTGCTTAGTAAGTCCCACTTCAATCATGTTTGTACATGTACATATGTAGAAGAAAGTATGCAATCTTCACCTTGCAATTGGCACAATATAGAGGAGTGCTTACCGCAACAGATTGCTGAGAGGAAAAACTCGAAATGTTTGAAAAAACCAATTTGGGGAATTGCAAATCATTGTCTGGCAGAGTAAGAAACAGTACAAGTAGAGCAGGAACCGAAACATTCTCGCGGAATGATTCTCTTCACTTCAACATACCTAATTACAGGTAGTGGAAGACTCAAGAAACGAATACTGCAACCCAAAACCCAATCGTGGGGGCAATTTCCACTCCCACAGCAAATTATATCACAAGCATGGACCAACATGTTTCCAATCCGGACTGCAACTTCACAAACAGTAGCGGAAAGCCTATAAAACAATCAAATACAAGCAATGGAAAATGAAAAGACATCGATGGTGGAGCAACCTGGGGAGTGGGATTGGCAGATTGTCAGATTATGCAAGTTGGAGAAGTAGCAGCGGTATCCGAAAGCTTGGAGGTCATTGAGAAGTTGAGAAATTGGTGACCATGACGAATAAGTGGTTGAAGGTCATGAGTGGAATAAGGAGAACCGCCATCGCCATTGCCAAGTGCCTCACATTGTAACGCAGACAGAAAAACGAACAAAACTTAAAGATTCGCAAACAAAACTTTTAGTTAAATTTCGTTGCCGAAGGTACAACTGACAGAATTGTGCACTTGCAAAATTCTGCCAGATTTTTGTTGGGTGAAGGGGGGAAGGGGGTGATCAACCCTCCCTCCTCATTAAAAGTTCATTTATGGCTTGTGAGCAATCAAAGGTTTGGGGCTTAATTGTACTGCCCCTTGTTTCCAAGTCCAACAGGTTACATGTGGATATGTAAGGTTTATCTTCATTCATTTTAGGTATATATTTAAGATTGATCAAAATCTGATTTTTAAGTGTACGACAGTCTCCAACTTTAGCTGCAATCCATGAAAATCATCCGGGAGTTTTAGGGCATGGTCTGCCCCGATGCTAGTGTTTCCAAGTCCAACAAGTTACATGTTGATATGTTTTGCTAAATTGATTTCAGGTGTGCTTTTTAGATTTATCAAAATCTGATTTTTAAGTGCTTTTAAGTGTTCAAACTTCAGCTAGTATCTGTTAAAATCAATTGGTAGTTTCTAGGACAGAGTTTGTCTCGATCCTGGTGCTTCCAAGTCCCAGTAATTACATGTAGATGTTTTCGAGTTTGGTTTTTCAAATGAGGTGTGTTATGCACAAACTTGGCAAAATTCTGCAAGTGCAGAATTTTGTCAGTTGTACTTTCGTTGCTGAAGGTACAACTGACAGAATTGTGCACTTGCAAAATTCTGCCAGATTTTTGTTGGGTGAAGGGGGGAAGGGGGTGATCAGCCCTCCCTCCTCATTAAAAGTTCATTTATGGCTTTTGAGCATTCAAAGATTTGGGGCTTAATCATACTGCCCCTTGTGTCCAAGTCCAACAGGCTACATGTTGATAGTTTAGGTTTTGCTTCATTCATTTTAGGTATGCATTTAAGCTTGATCAAAATCTGATTTTTAAGTGTATGACAGTCTCCAACTTTAGCTGCAATCCATGAAAATCATCCGGGAGTTTTAGGGCACAGTCTGCCCCGATGCTAGTGTTTTCAAGTCCAACATGTTACATGTTGATATGTAAGGTTTATCTTCATTCATTTTAGGTATGTATTTAAGATTGATCAAAATCTGATTTTTAAGTGTACGACAGTCTCCAACTTTAGTTGCAATCCGTGAAAATCATCCGGGAGGTCTTAGTGCTTAGTCTGCCTCGATGCTAGTGTTTCCAAGTCCAACAGGTTACATGTTGATAGGTTTTGCTTAATTGATTTCAGGTGTGCTTTTTAGATTTATCAAAATCTGATTTTTAAGTGCTTTTAAGTGTTCAAACTTTAGCTACTATTTGTTACAATCAACTGGGTGTTTCTAGGTCATAGTTTGTCCCGATCCTAGTGCTTCCAAGTCCCACTGATTACATGTAGATGTTTTCGAGTTTTGTTTTATTTAAGATTTATGAAAATCTGATTTTTAAGTGTTCGATAGTCTCGAACTTTAGCTGCAATCTGTTAAAATCAATTGGGAAAATCGTTTGTCCCGATGCTAGTGTTTCCAAGTCCAAATGATTACATGTTGATTACTTAGATTTTGCTTCATTCAATTCATGTATATTTTTGAGATCTATCAAAAGTTGATATGTAAGTGTTCTCTAAAGTCTTGACCTTTAATCTGTTATTCTTTCAAACTCAACAGGGGAGGTTTTGGGGCATAGTCGAATTTGATTATAGTTTTCTCAAGTCCAACTGGTTACATGTTGATATCTTCAGAATATGCTTTATAACCTACATGTATATTGTATGCATTCCTAAAAAATTATGGGTAATTTATGAAGAACCTCGACCTTCAACCCGTCATGTTTTTCAAACTCAAGTAGGGAGGTTTTTGAAGATAGTCACACTTGATCCTAATGTTTATAAGTTCAAGTGGTTACATGTTGATATGTCCATGATATGCTTTATTCATCAAAGGTATATTGTTTGAATTCATAGCATATTATGAATATCTTGTCTAAATTTGTTTTGGTGAGTTCAAAAAAATTAGTTCGATAGGTTTCTAATTATTTATTCTTTATTATGTGGATGTTAATTTTCAGGTTTTGGAAGACAAAGATCTTGATGCCCGTAGGTTGAAAGGAACAGATTTTAATTCTATCATCAACCAACTGCGGGTGACCCCACATGCGAAATCGCGATTTTGTGTTCCATTGTGTCGTCTTGTGATTTTACCGTTGGTTAGACCAATCCTTGAGGGTGATGTTCAATTATTAGAAACTGAATTTTCCAATGGCTATAGGGAAGGAGATCGTGTGTTATATGTTTCGGTTACCAAAAATGATGGTTCTTCTCTTGATGTTACGGATGAGACAGTTAGCTCTTGGGACCAACATTGGCAACGCGCAAATCAATGTTTTGAGAAGGAATTGGATAAGGACAAAGATTTGCATAAATTTAAGGGCAAAATGTTTTATGTTTGGGAGGGTGACCATCGAGTGACAGCATGGTTACGCCACATTGAACGCCATCATTATGATGAAGAGCACTGGCATTATTTAGTGGATTGTATTTTTTTGGATCCAAAAGGCTCAGTCGGAGTACTCCTTGATGCTATGAATGATGTCAACCGGTTAGTAACAATTACCAAATTCAACCATTTTATTTGATATTATTTGTTTTTAATTGTTTTTAATGATTTGTATGTTGTGTGCATTGCAGATCCACTGAGAACGATCATGTAAAAACATATTTATCCCACAAGATTTATCGCATACGAAATATAGGCATTTTAAAGCTTGATGAATTTAATTCATCTGAGGACTACACAAATTGCATGAAAAAAAAATCAAGGACTACGTGGTACCCTTTGACGATCGATGTGTTTGCAACTTTGGTTTATAAGGTATAAATTTAAATTTTTGTTTATTTTATGTTTGATTCAAAAAAAATTAAGTGTGTAATTGCTATTGGTGTATGGCTCTTATCTACAGAAGGAGGTGGTGATTGCTGCTGATGAGGCATCCAGGTTGTATAAAGAAAAAACTCCAATAAAAAAACAATCTGCAAAAAGAGAGTGGGAGGAAATGAACAAAGCTACAGCTGTAATTGTCAGATCGTTTAGAAGAAAAAAAATTTGACAAGATGCTCGCGGTAGCGGATCCTGCAAATGGAAATGATTTTATGGTGGAGGTATGTTTTTATACAAACACTTCTAAAATCATTATAATGTGTTTAAGTTTCTTCGGTTTTAATTTTTGAATATTGTTGTTTGCAGATTAATAAACACTGGACTTCCAACTCTAGACCAGAACTCACATTGAAGAAGCTTCAAAAAATAGCCACTATTCGTGTATCTGGCCAATTCAAAGCTAGATGGCTTAAATGGTGGAATTCTAGTTCTATATCTCGGGTTTCTCTACATTTGACTTCAAATGATACCAAAGACTCTGAATTAGATGCATGGTTATCAAAAGCATCATTTTGGGCTCAGGTACTTCTATTTTCATTGACGATAAATAATTATTTTTCTAATTGCATGATTTCGTATTGGGATGGATTAATGTATTAACGTGTTGATGTGTATTTTGATATAGATGGAAACAACCATTGTCAATGAATTTGAATCAATGAAAGATGAAATGGAGAATATCGAATTTAACACAGGCGCGCTATTACTTCCGGATTATATCGAAAAATGCAGAATTTTGTTATGGGAAAAATCATTTATGACAATAATGAAAGGAAATCCATCATTTACAAAATCTACCCAACTCACGAAAGTTCATGGAGCAAATTCAATCATTAAGCGTATTCATTATAGGTTGGATATTGTGATGCAATTTGGTTTTTACTTTACTTATCACTATGATTTATTTTTTATGTTATTTACTTATGAAAGTTCTTTCATTTTGTTTGTGGTGTTTGTTTTCAGATGGTTTTTAAATTCCTTGGATTAAAATTCATTGTAGGTATTTAAGACGAGATTTGGTGGCGAAGGATGCTATTCTTGAACAAAGTTTGCCTCAATATTTGGCAGTGTGGGTTGATAAATCCAATGATCTCTGTATTTTCAAACCATCTCATGTGGAAACATGGCCTCTAAGAATTTTGCAGTCGTAACCTTGATTTTTGGAATGTGCATTTACATTTTGTATTGCAGACGAAGAAGAAAGAAAGAAACTCTGTTGGTGATGATGTTTGTCTTTCAGAATTAACTCCTCCAGAAGTTAATTGTAGTGTTGTTCCAGAGTTTCGTGCAAAATACAAACGTGGTTTTAAAGTTTCTGACACTCCTTCTCAAGAAATTGTGGTCTTAGGATCATCAGGATAAATAAAAACATGTGGTGTCAAGAGCAGGTGCAAGTGAAGATCATGTGGACCTCGTGCAATATGATAATTGTATGCAAATTACCAGGATATCAACAATGGAAGTATTGCCTCGGATTTCTGCTCGAGTTATGTTAGAAAATACTTTCGTTCTTAAGGTTGTCACTGGAGCATCTGCTAGAGTGTTGTCGAAAACAAATGAATTTGTCAAACAAGTAAATATTTTGCTAATATTTATATTTGCACATTGTCAGTTTGGAAGATTTTTAATTGAAGTTTGATTGTTAACGATATTGATTATTTGTTGTTATGTACAACAGTTTGATGGTTTGAGAACCACAAATGTATCGAGCGACACATGCCCGCACCGAGGTTTTGATTTGTTAACTGCAGATTTGCCTGAAGGTCTCCTTGTGCCGTATATTTTTTTTCTTCCTTCAGTTGTTCCAAAATGGAATAAGCACAACATCACCGAAATTGAAGCAATATTTGAGTTCGCATTTTCGTTCCTTCACGACAATGCATTTATTCTTTTGTTGATTTCGGAATGTAAAAATATACGTCAAGATGTTTGTACATATTCGGCTACTTACGGCTTCACTTTATTGAAAGATTGGTGGGGTGTGAATGGCATGAAATTGTGCTCTGGTATCGATGTTTCTGCCACAGTAAGTACAATATTTCTCCTCAATATTTTCAATGGATTTTGAATTTATGCAAAATCAAGTTATATAGTTTTTACTAATATGTGTATATTGTTTGTTTGTGGCAGTCACGCAAATTCCGAATCTTGTTATATTGTCGTGAGAAGAATGCACATGTGAAAGTATCATTCAACAAAAATATTGAGTTCGAAAAACAAGGTGTATGTGTTGGCGAAGACGATATCTATTTTAACTACACAACTGAGAAAACTCAACTAATGAATGGGTCTGTGCCTTGGCGAGGAGCTCGTGAAAAACATCCTATCTTTATGTAAATGTTTATTGAGGCTTTATGTAAGCCTAGAGCGGTGGTCATTGATGTCATAGCTTCTACCGGTGGGTTTACAATCTCCATATCTACCATCGACCCTCAATTTTTCATGTGTATCGTCAAAGTAACTAACCCTCATTGTGTATATCTAAATGCAGTGTTGGCAAGATGATGGAACAATTGTCATCTCCTCCTAGGTCGTTGTTGCTTCCTATATATGCGGAGAGCATTGCTCTAGCACAAGCAGCCACGTCAACACCTACAAGTCGGCCGAAGTCTCGCCAATTTAATCCCAATGTGGAGATGTTGTTCCATTTAGAGGCATCAGAGGACAATGGGGCATTTAGATAGTTGAAAATATCATCCACCATATGTTTGATTGGATTGGATTGGATTGGATATGGTTGGTTAGAAATGTGAAATGACATTGGATTTGACATTCTAATAAAACAAAACAATTGAAGCCATTTCTTTGCATTGTTTTTGAATTACCACAACTAGTGGAGAGTGATTTTAAGTAAGCAAATTCTTCTTACTCATAAACAATATGCTCAAATAACTTAGTCCCCCCCCCCGGAAACACCTCCATTAATGCATTTCTCAATGCTTGAAATATGTTTACATTTGTTTTGTTGAATCTAACAACAATATTAAGATTCATCAGGAAACCCTCATGCCAATCTTGTGGTTATTGATTTTGAAAGTAGAATTGTGATAAATTCATTAGGTTTGTTAGATTTTGTTTGCACTCCCCACTTCTAATATATAAAGAAATATGCAACCAATTATGCCAAAATACCACGGTTATAGGATAATATTGGGTGTAATTCCAATTATTTTTCATCCCTCACTGCTCACAACTTACTGCTCATTGCTCACCGCTCACTGCTCACCGCTCACATGATAGCACCCCCCCCCCCCACACTGCCTACTTGAATATGTTATGGTCACCTTTCTCAATTGGGGATGCCTATATGGGTGTGCTATATGACAAGGCCATGTGGAAAATGGACACCAAAAACATACATGTTTCAATGAGATTGAACAATGTGCTAAAAATATAGACACTACCTATTATAGGTTGAATAATGTGCTATTTTGAACTAGGATATAAATATATTTGGATTTATGCATGAATCTTGGACAATTCCAACCACTGATATGACATACACTAGATCATAAAACTACACAACGTATGTGGGTTGGCGAACATAGAACACAAACATTTGAATTTGTGGTTGTTATGTTGTTAGTTTTGATGTTGTCATTTGATGTTTTTGTCCCCGCAAGTGCACATCCCTTACTATTTTTGGACAAGTGGTTTGTCCAAATGCGACCTTGCCAAGGTTGAGGTTGAGGGTTCAAGTCCTTTTTTCCGCTTGAGTTTTTCTTTGCCAAGTTTTTCTTTGCTCAGTTTTCCTTTGTATAAAATGTTAGTTTTTGGGAGGGCCTATGTGATAATTCAAAGAGAAGAAGAACCTTCACTTTGGTTTCCTATAAGTTTCTTGACTCCACTTATGGAACTTGAAACAACAATCTTTGTAATTTATGTCTAGTAGATGGATGAGACAAATCCTAAGCACATCCAATGGCCCAAAATGTGTGCAAAGTTGGAAGTGTCCACAATAGCACCACACATCTTAATAGCTAACGCAATTGGAAGGACCTATCATCTATGTGATCACTTAATGAGATAGAGAATCTTCACTTTAAGGTATGTGTGCCTAAAGTGGACACTTCCAACATTTCAACATATGCAAGGGCTTGAGAACCCAAAGAATTCATATGAACACATGAATAGATCCAATAAGAACATGAGAAGTGTAACTACTATTTCTAGAGTAATAAGCGAATGTATTTTGAATTCTTGAAGTGGCTTTGTAGATTTGTTTAAATGCTTTTCTTTCATAATTATAAATTTGAGACTTGCACATGTACATATATGCTAGAAGGTCATGCTGGATTTAATGGACTAACCACAATTAGATTCTATTACGTAGAGATGATTAAGCCAATTTGGCTATTCAAGAAGAAAACACACTGCATTGTTTTGTCTAATTAGTGTGGGCCACACTAATTCCCACTTACCCACACTATTTTTTAATTACAATTTGAAGTGGCCCATTGTAATTTCTAGTGTGAAAAATTAATTTGGGTTTTTTTGTTGTGCATATTTAAATGAAAACTCAAGGCAAGTCAAGTAGTAAGAAAATTAATGTGGGCCGCATTAAATTCCAACCCACATAAATTTCCCATCCACACTAATTAGACAAACCCATGTACTTATAAATGGTCATTGATCACTTTAGGGTTACATACCTTAGCCTCTTGTAACGTTTGCATCTCAACTCCAACACCAAATCTTGAAACAATAATCTACGCGATTTCCAATTGCTAACCGGATGGGATGATTCCCAATCCAATCCAATCCAATGGCAAAAATTGTGTAATAAGCTTGAGTTATGGAGTTGGGAAGTGCCATTAGACTAATGCCCCCTCCCCACCTAACATTAGCAAAAACCGGGTATTTAGCCTAAAACCCACCTTAATATCTAGGGCTTAGGTATTAAGGTCCACTACCGGGTTTGGTTATAGATGGTAGGTGTGGGCCTAATATCCAGGTTCGTCTTATTTCAACGACCCACGGGTAGATCACTCTAAGGCATTTTTGTGCACCACGTGCGGCTGGGGGTTTTTTGTTTTGGGGCTATTTACCTTTAAGGGTTGAATTAAAGCCTCCCTATAATTACTTAAATTTAAAAAATGGCCCATTTGTTTGCACCCTTCCATTACTTATATTGTCCAAGTCACTGCAATTTTTTGTACTCTATATTCCTTTTAAGCCATTTTTGGACAAGACGGAAATCCCAATTATCATCCATCCCCGTGAGTCCTAAACCCATTTACATACCATACTAAACATACCTTCTAGGATCCTTATCTTCAGCCCTTATATTAATTTTACAAAAAATTAATGGCCCACGTTTTATGTCCATCTAACTTATAATGGGATTGTCTACATTTAATGGCCCCTTCATTATTTGGAATTCCTTTATAATTTTTATTTCAAATAATTTTAATCCTCTCTATATTATGCCTCACGTCATTTTTAAAATGCACTAAGTGATCTACCCGTGCAACGACCCAACAACCTTCTTAACTCTACCGCTAAATTTGGTTATAAAAGTGATGGGAGAATCCCAGCTCCCAAGCCTACCGAAGGCCCCTAACGGCATTGAACGTACAACTGCCATTTTAGATGTGCTCGAAATTCATAGGCCAATGGAAATGCGACAAGAGCACCTCACCTCCAGCATGAACAATCGTTTTAAGGGATTTGCGGAACACAACATTGTGGAATTTGCACCTTCTTCGAGACGATGCAGCTGGTTTAGGGTCTTTGTGTCGCATGGCACGCTACGCTTGTGCAAATTATCGGTCTATCTATCTGTCTCTGTTGGGTGGGATGCTTGTGTGATGCGAGTGTGATGTTGGTTGTCCCGGACTGCCACTACGGCGCTCTGCTTCAAGGTTTACGAATATGTCGGAGAGATTTGAGGTTCGAACACTAAGAAACATGCTCACTTTGTCCTCTCTTTGTGTGTCGTAGCGTTGTAACTTCTTCATGTGTCGTAGTTTTCTTCTTCTCTTCTTTTGGATTTTAAATTGTGGTAATAGAAGTCTTCTATATTTAATTGTTTAAGATTCCTCTTAATTCTTAGCTTGTATCAAGTTTCTTCTTTTACCTTCCTTATGATAAGCACCAAGAAATGCCAGATCCTTGGTATCGTTGTAGTCAAGGAGCTTTTGTAAACTAAGTGTCTTTGTGAACCCTTTGAGTGGTCCACCACTCTGCGGGATCACTTTTAGTTAGAATGTTAGCATTAAAAGTTAGAATTGATAGGGAATTTAGGGAAAATTAGTTCATTTAGCATTTAGCCTAGAAGAAAGAAGGTCAAAATGAAACTAAGTAGTGCTAGAAGATAGCAAAGTAGAAAAAATATGCTAGCTAGCAAAAACAACTAGCTAAGCAAATATGAGTAGATGCTAGCTAAACAAATATTAGTAGATGCTAGCTAAACAAATATTAGTAGATGCTAGCTATTAAGCAAATGTTAGTAAATGTTAGCTAAGCAAGTGTTAGTTTATTAGTTAGTGTAAGGCACACAAGACTATTGGAGGTGTTTTACGTATGAAGACAAAATCGGCTTGAAGACTTTTGAAGACAAAAAAGAAAGAGGGGGCTACTTGCCCACTTGCCCCCTTGCCAACTCGATGGCGAAAAATTAAAAGATTTCTAGGTTCCCCGTCGGAGCCACCTCGGCGAGAGGGTGGCAACCTCAACCGGGAAAACCCCCGAGCCAAAATTTCAGGAAAGGGTTTGAAAAATGGATCCGGTGGAGGAGGGGTCCAACCCTTTTGTGAGAGGGTTTAAAAACCCCTCCTTCTACCTTGTAGGTCTCTCTCTTCTTCTAATGCTTGGGCGAAGCCCTGCTTCAATGTAGTTAGGAAAAAATCCTTTAGTATGCATTCTCAATGGCCTAAAAGAAAGGCTTGAGAACCTCCTCTACTCTCTCTCCTAGTTAGAATGTGTGTTTATTAACACACCAACAAAATGATTCATTCTTTTGTAGAGGTAGGTTGGATGGTAGAATTTTGAGTGGAGGCATTGTAGACCTCATCTGCCAATGCCCTGAAGGCTTAGTTCAGAAGCTAGAAAAATATACTTATCATTTTTCTCTTAGAGAGATTTCCTATAGCTATCCATAGCCGTTTCCCATTTGTGATTTGGTTAAGATGACAATTAGTTATGGATTTTCAAAGATGGAGTAGAAAAAACTGGGTGGTCTTGTGGGTAGCGGCTGCTGGATCAGACCTGCAAGCCCAATAGGAATTTTAATTCCAAGAAGTTATATTTTTTCCAAGTAGAACCTTTGTGTAGCTTTCCAAAATGGCTTAGAACATTTGATTTGAGCATGATTTGAATTAGATATGAATTGTGCAAGATGGGATACATAGTTTGAGAACTTTTGGTTGACTGCTGCATTACAGAGGATCTGCTGGGTTCACTTCGGCTTACCTTTCTAATCACATATTTTTATCAAATACATCTTTTTAATATCTCTCCAGGGTCATATAGAACGTTTGATTTGAGTAAGATTTGAATTAGATATGAATTGTTGAAGGCGAGATACATAGTTTAAGCTTTCTTGATTGATTGCTGTGTTACAAGGAGTCTACTGAATTTCTATTAGCTTAACCTGCTGATGTCATAATTTTTCTAGTTAGAACATATTCATAGCTTTCCAATGGTATAAGGAAAGCCTAGACCCAAGTAGTAAGGAATGTGCTATGAATGTTTGAAGTTAGAAGTTAGATAGGTGGGTTGGAAGGGTCGGCTGAATCGACCTCACACTTCCAACCCTCATAACTTTTGTATTTTTTATCCGATTCAAGTGATTTTTAGATCATTGGAAAGATAATTAGGTGCACTAAGTATAAATATTATTCTTAAGATTAAATTACAGCGTAGAATAAATACTTTATATTTTAATTGTTAACTAAGGTACGCTTACTACCAAACTAGTTACAAAGAAGGAGGCAAGGTCGACGCTAGGGAAGTGAAGCAAAGAAGGAGGTAGCGGCTCGGCCTACATCGAGCCCAAATCAACCGAGGAGAATTGAGGTAAATTTACTAACGCTAGCCTTCCATTTAGGGTTGGAGGGAGCGCGGCTAAGGTACGCATCTATAAACCCATTCACCTATCTCGTAAGGTCTTGACCACTTGACCGCCAAGGAAATATCCAACTCCATTGTTTTCGGGGCCCTTGGTATGTTTTGTGGTAGTAGCTTCATTTATTAGCAAGTTTCGTGTGTGGTAAGTCGGATTAATCACCGACACGACCACTCTGAATGTTGTTGGTGGAAAGGTGGGGTTAATGACCCGCGAATCCACTATTATGTTGTTGGCCCCATAGATTGGGAGTAATGGCCCCAATTTATGAAGATTGCACAATAGGTTGAACCTACAGGTTGTCCATCACCCTGGTCCCATTGAGTTGAATTTCGTGGTCTATCCAGTGTAAACACATTTAATAATCAAAACATACAAAATAAATCGTAAACCCTTGTTGGCAAGAGACCCGAATCGGAAACTTAACTCGGTAGAATCACACCACCCTTCGAACCATTGATGTCCGAAGGGTTTGAGATGTTAGTCGACCTTCAAAGGACCTGCACGAGGCCTTAGAAGGTTCCGAGGTAAGGGGTGCACCAACCAGGTAAGGGGTGATGCCTAATATATTAATGTAGTGAGTTAGGACGTGCAAACAAAAGTAAGTAATTAAGAAGGAATTTGTGTGAAGGGTGGGACTTAGGCCAAGTTCCTCCGCTTAGAAAACTAAATAGAACTAAATAAAGAAATAGGAAGAATTGAATGGTCCATCAAATTGTCGTTATTCCATTCGTTGAGTTAGGGTGGTATGAGTCACACCCGGTTGGGTGTATCAGAACCATCCCAATTCACAAATTAGGATTGCCTTGGTTTCAAGGCTGGTGCGTCTACGCGTAGAATAGGTTGTAGGTTAAGGTTAGAACTAGATATGAAATTGGTTAGTGGAGTTTAAAGCCACACTAGTAAAAAACTAAGGCCCAACCTCCGGAGGTACTACGACGCATATTTAATCTCCCTTAAAAATCTAACTACTCACGTTATACACCTATCATCCGGGTTCGGCTTGGGCGCCTGCAAATGCAGGCCACCTTCACTGAAGGGCTTGTGTGATACTTTTAGGCTCCCTCGAAAGGGGGTGGCCCAAAAGTACCACAGTCTTCTCTAAGTAACTTGCTTCAAGTAGCCGAGTGTCCAAGTAGCCTTCTTTAAGTGGCCATGTCACGGTCTTCAAGTATTCAATTAATCTACTTCAAATACCCAAGTAGCCAAGTAATCTCCTTCGAGTAAACAAACAACCTTACACAAGTAGCTAAGTAACCCTCTTTAAATAGCCAAGTAACACCCTTCAAGTAACCAAGTAACACTTTCCAAGTAGCCAAGTAACCCTTTTTAAGTAGCCAAGTAACACTCTTCAAGTAGTTAAGTATTTCTCTCAAGTAGTCAAAAATATCCTTTTAAGTAGCAAGTAACAATTCTTTAAGTTGTTGAGTTGCCTTGTTGGCTCTATCTGTAGGACAGAGACTATGCATCAACTTCTATGTTTCAAGAGCAAATTTCCTAACCACTTTGTGTTCACACTTGGATGTTACTTGTTCTTATTATTTTTGGTCCAATTTATTTACCATGGATGATGAAAGCTTGCATATTTTGGACAACTAACAAAAGAATTCAACTATTAGTTAACTAGTTGCCTTTCGTAATTATAGTTGTGCGATTTGACCTGCCAAAAAATGTAGTTAACTATAGTTGTTCTAAAATCTAGTTAATTATAGTTATATCTATATCATGTTAACTGTAGTCGTTCCCTAAAATGTATTGAATAAAATCCAATTGACTATAGTTGGTTATAGGTATAGTAAATAGCCATGGGCTGGCATGAGCAAAGTGTACAACTACAATTGGAGTCTTTCATAAGAAAAGACAGAGCCTCACGGTTTCTACCGTTTTCTTGTTAAACTAACCTTCTCTAATGCCTAAGTATTCTCTCTCCAAAATGATCAAGTAATCAAATGACTAAGTTATCTTGATTGTCTCCCTTAATTATTATTCTCCGTTAGCGGAGTTCCTTTCCGATAGGACATAGGTAGCAATTAACTTAATAACTATCAAACTATGATTAGATACCATCTTGTCGTGTAACATAGTCTTCCTCTCTACGTGTGTAATACTTCTGTTGCGCACTTTCCATTTCCTCGTCAATAATTGAGGAGGCATCCTCACTTCATTCTTTTGAGTTTATCATTTCTCTTAATCTTTTCAATTCTCTTATGATGTAACCTTAGTTTCTAAATTTTATTCCTCATTGTATCACTTGCAGTCTTTCTTTAGCACATGATCCAATATATCTCAGTCTTGGTTATATTTAGGCACAATTTATTTTTAGTGCAGATATGATCTATTTCAGTCTCGGTTATAATAAGGTACAATTTATTTTTAGTGTAGATGTGATATATTTCAATATTTTCTATAATTAGTCATGATATATTTTTAGTGAATAATATATTCTATATTATTTTGGTTATAAATAGGCACATTCTTAATATAGATTGTCAATGATATCATGTAAGCAAATCAAGAGATCAATGCAATATGTTTTTTTGTTCATAACTCTTCTCATTTATTAAAACACTCTCACTTTTGGATTAATTGTCTCCTTAGATATTGTAAGGTAGATAGGATTCAATATGTTTTTAATAGAAATGACTATGATAATGAGGTTTCTTCAAATTGTATTAATCCCAATCCATCCCTTTCATATTATAAGGATTTTGTAATAGAAAGAATGTGGAAAGTTGCATGGAATTTAATTGTTTAGGCAATAGTTGTTCACTTCAATTTCCTCACCTCTCTTTCTCTCTCTTTCCTCCTCTTATAGTTGTTTTGTAAATTGAGTCAATCTTTTCACATATCTAATCTCTTAATTCAATTGTCAATGACTCACATAAAAACCTCTCAAGTCTCACTCGTTTATTTTTGTAACAACACCTCATATCATAACTCTCATCCATACTGTCATGTATTATACTCTCCTCATGTGAGCGCCTAATATTATACTTCAAACAATTGCCTTTCATTTACCTTCCAATTTCTACATGTGTTCCACATCATTTTTGCTACATAAGCTATTTCTCTTCAACTTATGTAACTACCTCACCTCATGTGAGTTTCTATAATTTTCCTACAACTATCTCAAGTTACGTTCACAACCTCTCAACTTGATTATGTCTAAGTTAACAATTTTACTTTGCCTCTACCTTGATTGCAATGAAGAAGGTTGAGCTTGAAGCTCGTGTATTCAAAATGATAAAGATACAGGGGACCTAGCTCTTGTGTAGCTTATCAACATGAATAAGGTAAGGTGTTCTAATTCTATTCCTAACTCTATATATAGTGAGAGGAGGTGCCTAACATGTGTCCCTTCTCCTATATTACTTTATCTTGCTATTTTTTTCTAAGAAGATGAAGATAACCCTTCCGGAGTCCTCAAAGAAAGCCACGGGTAGGTCACTCTAAGGCATTTTTGTGCACCACGTGCGGTTGGGGGTTTTTTGTTTTGGGGCTATTTACCTTCAAGGGCTGAATTAAAACCTCCCTATAATTACTTAAATTTCAAAAATGGCCCATTTGTTTGCACCCTTCCATTACTTATATTGTCCAAGTCACTGCAATTTTTTGTACTCTATATTCCTTTTAAGTAATAAAAGCTAATCTACTTCCTAACGCATTGACGAGTGTTAAGGGAAACCATGGAAACAAAGAAGGGTGCAAGCAATAATATCATTGCAAACAAAGTTATGAAGAAAACACATAGGAGACCATAGCAAACATACTAAACATACCTTCTAGGATCCTTATCTTCAGCCCCTATATTAATTTTACAAAAAAATAATCGCCCACATTTTATGTCCATCTAACTTACTTATAATGGGATTGTCTACATTTAATGGCCCCTTCATTATTTGGAATTCCTTTATAATTTTTATTTCAAATGATTTTAATCCTCTCTATATTATGCCGCACGTCGTTTTTAAAATGCACTAAGTGACCTACCCGTGAAGAAAGCACATATAATCCTCATCTCCTTTTATATTCAAAATGTGGTAGATTATGTTCTAAAATCTACATATCACTATCTAGGTTTGGAGGGATTTTCAAGGATAACCCAAGAAGTCATTTCTTGGCCCTTGCTTACTTCCACCTCCAGTTGCCTCACCTATGTGGCCTAGGTGAGTACTAATCACCATGGGGCTCCCTAATCCCAAGTGGCTTGCTACATGGCTTACTAATCTATCAAATAATCTCACCAATGTTTACTTGCCTCCTACATAGTCTACTAGTCTAAATTGGCTTACTAATGGTGCCCTTTTAACTTTACGTGGTTACTAATTTGATTGTTTTTACTAATTTGGTAACCGGCCCGTAGGCCCCTCAAATCTAATCACATAATCCTCCTTAAGTGGCGACTATGGTGATTTTTAACTTGCATTGTTGATCAACACCCGGACCCTTTACTTGATACCCTAGCGGCCTTAGACTAATATATGTGTCATGGCACTATTGGTTCTGACTTGATCAAAATTCCGATACCCTTTAGATTGCTAATGGGGTATTTATCAGGAATAGGCACTTCTACTATAGAAATCAATGGTAGTGACCTAATTTTGATCAAGACCCCATTCTAATCAAGACCCCATTGGCAATCTATAGGGCACTAGAATTTTGATTTCGTTGGTACTAAATTTCAATTAGGATGTGGTTGAAATTCGATCATGCCAGAACCAATAGTGCCATGACACATGTCTTGGTTTTGAGAGCTAAAGTGAGGAGGAATGAGCGATTATGACATGCTCTAGACATTAATAATATGTTCGGGCCAACTTTTGGCTTCAAGATTCACAATGATTTTGATTTAAGAAATAAAATTACCGAAAATTTTGCAGTCCTTCTGATTCCATCTTCCTACACGGGAAAAATTTGTAGCACCTTGTACTTCTCCAAACCTGGAACAAAATCTCTTACGTCATTGGTTATCGGTGCCTCTACTCTAATCTTACCTACACTTTTGAATTTTTTTTTTTTGCTCAAGTAATTTGGATCAACGTATGATATTCGAGGATTTCGTACCTCTAGAAAACACAAAAGATAAACCTAGTTACCATGGCCCGATAGTAAAGGTGATCATGCATATTAACGTATGTGGGTGTTATGTGGTTATTTTTCTTGATTGGACACCTATATTTGATTGGTGTGTAATTAGGTGAGGATCAAAGGCAATCTAGTTCTTGTTGATGTTTTATCATAGATTTGCTAATGCAACGCAAATTTGAAGGCAAATTGTTTTATCAATAGAAAGGTGGAGAACAAGGAAAACAAACCAAATAACACTTTGGATACCTTAAGTCTTTTGTAATTTGTTCACCAAGTCCATGCCTCTAAGTTGGGTCATTCATGTAGTGCCAAACCTACATTTCATTGGCCTTTTCAACAAAAAGGTTCATGTGATTGGTGGGATGGTCACATCTTCTTTAAATCATGACCAATGAATATGAAAGACCCTTGACATTCAACAAAGTAATGTTGACCTGTTCATTGCACCTATGCCATCCTTGCATCATCCACTCACATTCTGCCACCTACAGTCCTTTTTGAAACTTTTGAACGGGTCAACATTACTTTGTAGAATGTCATGGGTCTTTCATGATCAACAATTGGTCATGATTTAAAGAAGACACGACCATCCTACCAACGAGCCACTAGGAGCCAAAGGCCCACCGTTGGTGGGAGACGAAGTCCGCAAGAAAGTTGGCACGTAGGAAGTTGATAAATTTCAACCTTCATACAGAGTAACCAAGTAACCAAGTAAGACCTTCATACCTTTTGTCGCGGATTGATTGACTAAAATTGCAGACATGTTGTCTGTCTTCATCGAATTCCTCTCTACAAAGACTATTTGACCTAGATAATCGCACTAAAGACTATCAAAGGACAGAAGGATGAAACCCTGAGAATCACCCATTTTCTTCAGAATTAAGCACCCACTTCTCGTAGGATGTGCAACACTCAAAGAGTGCAGATAGCAGATTGACAAACCCAAATCGTGGCTATAGCAATTCTTGTAATTTTTAGAACTCGTACGAACATCTTGTTCATTATCAACGTGAACAACACGAAGCCTTATTCATTATCATCCATGACAATGCTTTATTACATAAATGTTAGGATGTAGAATGTACAAAAAACTTCACTTGCTATTACAATCAAAGTTATCAATATTGTGGAATTCACAGTTTACATCAATACTTATAAGAAATTGGGTTCTTACTTGACAACAACTTGCCATAGTTGCAATACCCAAGAGACTCAAAGCCTTTGATTCAAAGATTTCCAACTCTTTGTTATTAGTCGTCTTACTTGGAGGCAAAGATGGTGTTGATGGCAGTATCAAAACACATCATTTTGCAAAATTTACGGTTTTACAATAAGATTTTAGATTACTTTGGTACCAAATTTAGGTGATTTTGGTGTCCTTCAGGGCCTAAAGTCCAAATGGAATAGTTGTTTTATATCAACTTCACATGTGTAGCATTGGATATTTGTGGCCTTAAACCTTCAGAAATAGAACTAAAACATGTTACTAGCTCTCACTGTATATTCAAACATTGGCTTTACCCCAATCACATGATTATGGATATAATAGAATTTGTTCAAGAAGTAGTATTATATGGGTCTTGCCAAAGGATTAACATACATGATTGCATTCACGTTTTACAATAAATATGATAGTATATAGTGACAAAACAATGACTGATAATAATAAAACACATGGTCCGAACTCAAAGCATAGATTAATATACAACAATTATGTAATATTCAAAGGGTGATGAACCTGGAATTGGATTTCAAGATGAGGACTCTGAGAGCTTATATGAAATAAAGTCAGATGGTAATAATTGCCCTTTTATTTTCAAATTGGTTCGATTTGTTACTCTTGACAACATGATACATGTTAGTCCCAGTGCAAATGCATTGCGAATGTCCACAACCACATTTGTGAAGATGGTAGCGCCTTGCAACTTGTACCTTATCATTGCATATGCAAACACAATTGGAAATCCACTTTTGTAGAATTTTTTCCCAAATGTGTACACATGTTGGAAGGTGCTTCATTTGACGAGCATTTGCTTTGCGGTGTTGGTGATTTGAACAAAAATGTTTGTTACATTTTGATTGGTGTCCAAATTTATACTTGTCACAGTTGCGGTGGCGCCATTTACAGCACCCTTTGGAAGGTTCACGTTTTCGGTGAACATTACAAGTGCACCTACAACTATAATATGTATTTAAATAAAGTGGGCACCATCTAGCCAGTACTGCATATTATCATCCGGAAGCACATTTGTGTCCAATTTCATAAGTATCGTTTGTGATATATTGAATTTATTTTTGAAAATAATTTCATTGTACTTCATCACATCCTCGCGATGAGAGCACAATATGGTTGTGTCTTCATGAATATGATCTTACAAATGGTTGTCAATTATAAAGCATTCTAATAAGGTTGCTTCTATCCCAAATTTTGTAGGCACCCGTTCTCTTATGATGTTGAGAAACCGTAAGTATGTGGGGTTTGTCGCATGTCATACTGACATTCGTAGTGAGTGATGTTTTGCAGTAGTCCAACATGGAGCAAATGTGATATGACAACCTTTGCACAAAATACCAAGGGATTTGGGTGAATGTATATATATAGCAGGTAGTTGTGCAAAATCTCCAACTAGAAGAACAAGTTTGTTGCGAAGTACATTCGGCAATGTACTTCTGGCGGCTTGTTTGAGTCGGTGTTCTACGGTGCATAGCATATAGTTTGTCATCATAGACGTTTTATCTATGACAATGGCATCTGCAATTTGCAATATCTCAAATACAGTTGATGGTTCTTGCAACGGAGATAAGTAGCCCCAATATGGAATACGAAATAGTGTATGGGCGGCCGACGCAATGGGAGATAGTTGCAAAGTTGCAGCTCTTATTGTAGCGCACATGACACATTCTTTTGTGATAGTCAAAAGTGTTGAGCCAAATACTTTACAAAGAACATTTTGCCACTTCCAGGTGTACGAGTTAGAACGTGCAATCCTACAGGATTATGAAGGATGTTATTAAATACATATTGTTGCTCATTTGTAAGAGTCATGTTAGAAATGTGGATGTAAAAAACATGATGTTTGTGTGGTTTTCCTTGGCGCAATGTATGCATACATGATTCTATCAATGAATTTTCACGGTTTGGAATGAACAATGGATTGAGATTTGGATAGTCATGTAGCAATTGGTCAAGAAGTTGAGCTTGTTTTTCTTATCCCAATAAGGTTCTTTTAAGCGTATTTCGATAGATATTTTTGCACTGTTTGCACATCAAGAAGTATGTCCCGATTGTAGTATTCCAAAATGTAGTTCTTTTTTGTGTTTTGGTCTGATATAAACTTTCTTTCATCTCTAAAGCAAACATTACGAAGAAGAATGATGAAAAAAAAATCCTTTTGTATTATATGTAGGATGAAAATCAGTGAACCTAGTTAGCTTCAATATCTCATACAAATAAAACCCAAACATGTCAATCCCATAGCATTTAGAATTAGGCCTTTGTATTCTCTCCGTTTCAAATCTCTCAAAATACAAAACAAATGTCGTGTTCACAAAATCAAGTGGTCTATTGTAGTATGCATCAATAGGATGAAATCCTAGTACTCTTGATTTTGTAACAATTTGTTTTCATAACAAAGGGGTTTTTGAATCAATATATTATATTGCTCTGTTTTTTTGCACTATTGAAATGTGAAGGCAAGACAACGCAGTTTCCGCAAGCAAGATTGGTTTGGCTATAATAAGTGAAGATATGAATTGTAACTGAGTATTTGATGCTGATTGAATGGCCAATCGTTCAGTGTTGATTTTCTCTAATTGTATGGAATCGTGTGGCTCATGTTTCATTACATATTTGAGTAAGTAATATGACCAGTACACTGTGTTGATCCTTTGTATATTCATATGTGCATCCTAAAGAAGCAAAATGGATGCATGGTATGGAACAACGTTTCAGTCCTCGGTACGGGGTCTATAATATTTCCATCTTCTTGATTTGTGTTATATGTTATTTTTGCTTCTATATGAGCAAAGAATGGAAATCCATACTTACAAGTACCTACAAGTTTTTGTGATGGCATCGTGAACAATATGAATGCAGTCATTTTCTCATGATTTCTTTGAACAACCTATTTTGATGTGGATATGTAGATTCAAAAAACTTTACCAATGTTGTATCAAACACAACAGGGACAATATCAGTAATCTCATCTGCAATTTGTTCAACATCTGAATTTTCTATCCACAAAATAATGTGTGCATGCAATGATCCGCAAAGTTGTATTTCATATCGAAGCACATATTCTTTAACACAACCATGTATATGGGGTCTTAATAGAACGTAACAATGCATAATTTTTTGAAGTCGAGCATGGAATAGGGATGCACATTCCACAGGACAATCTTTCCATGTCAGTGAGGCATCAATTTTTTGCACCAGGTGTTCCATATGGGGTAGAGCCTTGCATGGGCATTGTAGCATCAATGTATGAATTATGTACTAATCGATATTGTTGCCTACGGTTTCCCATCTTTGTCACGCCACATATTGCACAACAATATAAGTCTTTGAAAAATGAATTCGTATGTATTGACCAAGAATCATGCATATCACTTCTGTGAGACCACGATTGATCCCATGGTTGAAATTGTTGCATACGCCTTATTCGAATTCGTTCATGTACCTTTTTTTTAACCTCATCGTACTAGTTATGTCTTATTTCAGCCAATCAATTCAATTCAATATATTAAGTTGTTCGAAGACTTGTTTGTGTGAAAAAATCAAGATTTTGGATTTATGGCATAAGTAGAGTTTTATTTTTGTTCAATGTTATAACTTCGCTTAATTGCTCTTGTAGAATATGCACAATGACAAGGTCTTATGTATGACTCAATAGATTGTATCGCACGCGTAGGTGCAATGCAAAAATACGTGTTGCAATTTATTATTCAATCAGATGAATCTAATATATTGATAATTAATTTTGATATCGCTTGAAATACAATATCTTGCTTTGAGTTTGTTGAGGGCATGCAAATAGTCAAATAGCCGAACATTTGGAGAAAGTGTGGAAGTGTGCAAAGCTAAAAATTGAAGGTTTTGAAATCACAAGCTTTTAACAAAATGTGTGCGATGTAGTTGCAAATTCATAATATTTTGTGAGATTGAATATTTCGTTATTTTGGTCATGTCAGCAGTTGCATTTATGACACAGAATTGCGCAAGCATGTAGGGTGCGTCGTCGGCACTCTTAATTGTCGTGGCTGAGAGGTTCGACATAGCTGCAAATCAGTGAAGACAACATGTCGGCTTCAACTAGTTGATACATATCTCACAAATAAGAAACAAGTGCAGAAATATTTGCTAAGAAGATCGGTGCATTCATACAATATTACATTGATTTGGAGGCAAGTTCCTCAAAATAACCAACCAGAAGCACACCAGAAATGGTGTCGGGCAATTAAAAACCATCTTGCTGTACATGCAATCAACAGGCAGGGTAAGAAATCAGCTCAACCAATCTGACCCTTCAATTGCAACACAAAGGCAATCAGCACGGCACGCCACAACACAAACTCGGCAACACACTTGAGCATTCGAGAGGCAGGAAGTAAAGTTGGGGAAGATTGTCATGTGTGCAGATTATCTCCTCAGGGCTTTCCTCAAACTAGAAATCCTGTGCAGTTAGGACGGTGGGCTACCTGATTTGCTTGGAGCCCCGAAGCTGCAAGCTCGATGTGACTAGGATTCTCCACTGCTTTCATCATCTCTTGGTTCGGCGGATACGCAATAGCTCACTCCTTCCTTTTAATTTCGGCGGATACCAGAGTTCTCTATTCAATTTCTTCCCTTCCCTGGTTACATCGCATTTGGAAAAAAATGGGTCTCGGTTCCTGTATCTGGGTTTTGGTGCATTGTTCGCTTCTCGCCTCGATCTGGAAGTTTCTTCGCCCAAACTGCCGGTTTGGTGGATTGCGGTGGCTCGGTTGTGGTCTTCCCGCATGGAAATTTTTACATCGGTGGTTCAAGAAAAAAATATCAAATCCGACGATCGTGAAAGCACAGTGAACGTGGCCCCATGAGAGTGCAGAAGCTGCTTCCGGATGGAATTTTCACATCGGTGGTTGGAGAAAAAAGTATCAAATCCGACGATCGTGAAAGCACAAGCAACGTGGCCTCACGAGAAGGCAGAAGCTTCTTTCATCGCCCATAGACTTTTTCTCGATCACATGAACCTTTTTGTTGAAAAAGGCCAATGAAGTGTGGGTTTGGCACTACATGAGAGTGAAGTCTTTAGTTGAATCAATTATTTTACTCAGTATAGGAGGGGTTATGACAATTACTTTGTGTTTCTAATCACGATTCAACTCTAATCACCATTGTATGGTTGAAAGACCATTGTCTAGTGAGTCAACAAATGGGGCCTAAAGGTTTGGCTATAATCTAAAGGGAGAATTCCCAGGAATGTTCACTTGTTCAGTAAGGAAAAGTTGTCGCTTACAAATAAGATAGGAGTCTGGAATTAAGACATGGTCTGAAGCTCTGTGTGATGCATTAATGCTGAAAGAAGAGATTTATGGTCAGGGACATATCCTTTCATTCAAAACTCATTGAAAGCCATTGCCGATATAGGGCCATTATCCTTTGGAGTCTAAGAGGTGAGAACCAAAATGTGTGGTGAGACCATGGTCTGATAAAAGGACAGAATGTTTACATTTGCAACGGCACCACTAACGTTAACAAAACACTACACTTGTCCCCAGGGGTGGTCGAAGGCCATCAGTATATAAGACTTGATTATTGCCTTGTGAAAATTCTAATTTTTTAAGAGTACTAAAGAGCGAACCATTAATTTGCAAATCAATGAATATGAGGTGATATAAAATGGAAAAATACCTACATTTATAATGAAAATATAAAATTAACTTATAAATCCACTTTCAAAGCAAAATCAGATTGACAACAAAGTTACATAATATCTAAATCATATGAAACTCTTTTTGAATGGTAATTAAGATTTACTCCGGATTTAGGAATAAACCTTGATTTTGGATATCATCTAACATATCATATCTTATAGTTCTAGAAACTTACAGGTTGAAGTCGTTCAATTGGTCCAAGTAAGGACAATTTACACACTGCCTCATTAAATTCAAGATAAATCAATGAATGTCGTAACCCACAGGGTTGTTACTACAATGTTTTGTGATCTAATTAGTTCTCAAATATTAAAAGATAGAATATTCAATATATTGGAATGCCCTTCACCTTGATTACATGTGGTTATCGAGACTTGAAAAAACTATTGATGAGCTAACACTCCCTGCATTGAAATTCATGATCTAACTAGTCGTGAGTAACAGACTATGGTTGGATGTTTGGGAGAGACAACGTACTTGCATGTACTGCATTGAATGATCATAATACTCTGTCCACTAACCTCATATTCCCCTAAAAATTCACTTAAAATAAAGTTTCACCTAAGTTGAGTATCCCAATCTCATATATGATGTTAGGTACATAGTTTTATGGAGAGATGTGCAAATGATATACTGCAGCATATCTAGGAGCTGTGCACTAAATTAGGTACTAGGGCATAACTGCAGCATTTCCTCGTGTGTGCATGGCAACTTAACTTAGAAGAGGAGTTAGTGAGCACCCAAAAGCGCATATTTTCCGCATGTGCATGTTTTGATTGGCTTGATATGGTCAAGCAAAGCTACATGGACACCAAATTCTACCATTAAAAAAATAAGGGGGGTGCTCCAAATAATGGACAAGTGTGATCTACATTGAGAGTGGGGAAGGAATCTGAGATGCTGGCAGCCTTACCTTGGAAGTTTGTGAGAAGAGGTGAGTCTCTCACTCAACCACCTAACTTAGACCTATAATATAATGGCCAAAGAAACGAAGTGAGGTCAAGGAAGCGTAAGAGGCTTATGGCTAATCCAAGCCCACGCCACCATCACACATCTTCATCTTATGTGAATATATGTGCAATTTATTTATCAACTTCGAGTGACGTTTTCAACTAAACACACTTCACATGTCCATTTATCTCATTTTGTAGCTGGGATTTCTTGTTCTTACACACACACACACACACACACACATATATATATTCGAGAGAGTTGGTGCTATAATACTTGAATTTGAGGAAACGTCATTTTATTTTTTTGAAACTATTTCATGGTGTGGCCTATGTTGTGGCCACCGACACAGTCCAATGATGGAGATTATTGGCGCACGCGCGCGCGCGCACACACACACACATATATATATATATATATATATATATATATAATACCCCTCACCCCCAAACACACGGGCATGCATGTGCACACACACATATATACATGCATGCATGCATACACTTGTGCACATGGTTTCACCGGCACCACAATGATCGAGCCTATTGATCTACACCAAGGTTTCATGTGTTTAATATGCATATAAACGGTGGTCACTTGCTTTCATGATTTTGTCGGTTGTGAGATTCTAGTGTTAATAATATATTGATCGAGATGTGTGTAGTTATGTGACACCACTACCCCACCACTTCATCTACTTTGGGCTCGTAGATTTGCTAATGCAACACGAGTTTCGCTGCATAAATCCAATCGGTAGAAGTTGGAGAACATGAAAAACTCACCAAATAACACCCACATACCTTAACATCAGCCATGCTTGGAGAGCTCAATTGCGAATTCCACATCTGAATCACTGGATTTCTATTCGGCTGGAGGACCAATTTGACTCGTCACTTTAGTCGAGCTGACCAACCCACGTACAGCGGTTTCCAGCAGTGACGTATGTCTTGTGCCCACACTAATTTCCTGCACTTCGACTCAAAAGCCCTGATGATCACGCTCCAAGCATGTGTCGATTCGGGGTATCGTTGGAAGATACCCCAATATTCTGACCCCTCCAAAACTGTCATCAATTGATCAGGTTGGCAAGTTCCGAGTTGGCTGGATCGAGCTTGAAGGCATTGTCTTCAGTACTCCTACACTTCTCTTAAATAACCAACTCAACTTGAGCTCCAGCCTCCAAGCGAGCTAATTTCTTCTTCGACCCAGAAATCATTGAGCTAGCACTAGTAGAAAACTATGCCCAAAGAAACCGTAGCCGAAATTGGCTGCGGTTCTTTTGACCAGCCTGATCTGCAGTCGGAAAACGACTACAAATTTATTTAATTTTTTGGTTGTATGACTGCACGGGGCGAGTAATGTACCGTTGGAAAGCCTTTCCAATGGCATATTGCACGCCCCTAAAGTCCTAAATTTTAAGCCGCTAAACCAAAGAAAAAAGTCATGCAATCGTTTACTGACTGCATATCAAGCTGGTCAAAAGAACCACAGCTGATTTTGGTTGTGGCTCTTTTTGGCATAGTTTTCTACTGGTGTAGGTAGCCGATATTGTTAGGGAAGATGTAAAGCACTTGCATCATCATCGTTGCTGGGTGGCACTCGGGCTTGTTGGATGGCGCCTACAGTTGCTGGATGGAGCTTGTGAGCGACTGGTTCATCCCGTCCTTGTTGACGGGTAGCAACCGGAGGCGCCAGTTGTACTGCGTTGTCCTCCAGGTCGTATGGGCAACTGACCCTGCTCGAGGAAAAATCTATGGGTCCCTTCGCCGCGCCCCTCCTCTGCCACCCTCCCCAAAGAGACAACAGAGGAACTCATGAGATTCCTTCACCTCTTCCTCCCAGACCGCACTGTTATCCTAAAGGAATTATGAATACAATTGCCAGGCCTTGCAGTTGAGACAATCGGAAAAAAGATATCCTTGTCGACATGGTTCAATATTTCGACAATTTCCTTGTTCATTGAAACAATTTCCTTGGTTCAATCCAGGTTTCACCTACTGAAGTGCATTCAAATTTGAAATTAAAAATAAAGTTGAGAACCATAGTCTGCGACATTCTACTGCAACATCAATGACGTTGTGGCCTATTTTATGCTTCTAGCATCCTGGACACCAAAATGCAATTAATACATAGAGCATGAAGTGATGTCTGGAAGCTTTCCAATAACACCGGATTTTTTATGAAGGCATGAGTAGATGAAATACCAAAGCGAAACCCCCAATTCATTATAATCCATTGGAAATTCATAGATTGGGTCTTTACCTGACTAGCTTCTATAGCATGAGGTGTACAAAGTATCAGACACATGCACATACCTCCGAATAAGCATAGATGATGATCAAACTATAGCAGCCAGTGGAATCTAGCATAAGACCAACAAGTCC
Source organism: Polytrichum commune (assembly GCA_950295325.1). NCBI lineage: Eukaryota > Viridiplantae > Streptophyta > Polytrichopsida > Polytrichales > Polytrichaceae > Polytrichum > Polytrichum commune. The sequence continues at coordinate 18,645,997 of OX485809.1, forward strand.
ATCAATTTTTGAGGAAAAAAGATAAACAAGCAATGCTTTTGCCAATCCTGCACAATAAAGGCTCTTCCTACAATCCATAGATGGCACGCTCACTGCATGCACTGGCATTTGTCAACCTGTAAAGCTATCAACGAAGCAATTACTCATCAATTCTCTCTCATCAGTGATCCATCTATATATTACACTATGCATTACAGGAAAATGGCACTGAGTGGGACAAGGTAGATTTATCGTGGTGGAGTAAGAGCTCTGGCGATCACCATCAATTGGAGTTCAGACCCTGGCAAAGTATCTTCATCAAACACAGTTGGAGAAGGAAGTGGCAGAGGTACATGATTGGTTAGTCCGGTGAGACGGTGAGCCTTCACTGGTTTGGTGTCCGAATTCAAAGACAAAGGTTGGGGTACTCAAGGTCTAGATGACTTTAGACGTGCATCATCCACTTTCATGTTCTTTGTTGTGGTCTCTAAAAGTTTCAAAGAAGATATACTCTGGGAATTGTCCTTCAGGTAATCAAGATGACGATTTTCCCAGGGACGACCAGCCATCCAGCGGTCCATCCAGCTCCATCCCCAGTGTGGTTGATCGGGCTCAGTATCAATATATAGGATATTGCGCTTTGGTGCACTTCGTTTGAACTGAAAAGGCAATGAATCAAAAGACTGCATATAGTATTCTATCGTCCTGGAGCTACTTGCTTTAAATTTGTGCACTATCTCTTGCAGTACTTCGAATCCCCAGAGCTTCAATTCACGCTTATGGAACAACATTTTTTGATATGTTTGCTCATCAACAAACAACACGATAATATCAGAACAGAGACCATTGTTCCTTTGTAATTACGCCTGGTAACCAAAGAAGCATTGCAAGTGAACCAGGTGTATCATCAGAAATAATTACACACCTGTCCGCTTTCCTTAGGGCACTACTCAGAAACAAGCTTACAGCAACCTCATTTTATGGACAACTTCTCCTGTGAGGACGTTTCAATATGAGGGTGCTTAGATTGAGGAAACTACTGAAGCGAAGGAGAGCAAAGCAGGCAGCGAGAGGGAGAGGATAAGACCTCACCACCTCCAGATCGTTTCTCAGGTCAATCGAGCTCGAATAATTATAACTTGGCTTTCAATGCTGAATGTTCCATCTCTTGTTTCCTCCCCTGCCAACAGAAACCACAAACCCTTGGGATTCTCTAATTCCAAGTGAAACAAGAAGGCATGTAATTTACAAATCCTTCAGAACCAAAAAGAATTTGGCAGGCAAAAGAAGAAACCGGATAGTAAAGAAGACAAGGTAATAAGCTCCATGACTCACAGAAAGGGTTGGGAGGATCAGACATTCCACTTACCTCTCTGTAAAATTGTGTGCCCCGTATACATATGAATACATGTCACTTCAAGTTACATATTACAGATGTACATGGAGGTTTCACCGACATAATACAATGGAGAGAGCAGTCTTTACTGATAGAATCGATTCACTTGCGTCACTTGCATTTCCACCGATCCCCTCCAATAAAAGCCTTCATCTTGTATTGAATGGTCTTTAAAAGAAGGGTGTTGTATATGATAAATTATTTCTTGGCAACAAGACTGTGAAAACCATAGTAGAAGAGTTGAGTAGGATCAACAAACATACATGGAGTTGATGAACACATGAATCTACAAGACATAGAATCACATAACATATCTATCATCCCTTCACTCTCCTCTACAAAACAAGGCAAATTCGGTGTAGAACCTGAGAATTAATGTCAAGTTGGAAGCTAGCCCAAATGGCTTGCCAAATCACACACCTTGGATTCCCCCAGCTTCTGGATTCGCAACCCAGTTTCACCAGAGCAGTTGTACATCGGCAAGCAAGTCTTCTATGACCTAATACTTGCAACAACCTAAACTGTTGATGGGGAAATTTGTCTCCAACGATAGAAAGTGGTGATATAGCACACACTAACACTTTGTAATATGGATGCAACAACCAAGCCTAATTGCAGAGTTACTGAAACTAACTGACCTTTGAATCTGGTGTAGAATCTAAGCAACTCGATAAAACATCGTAGAACTTACAGTTCCATCGAAGGGTCGGCCTATACAATGAGGAATGCTCGGATCATGGTAATTCGCAAAGCTATCTCCTCCCAGCTCTTCCCTCTTTCGATTGTCTGCTGTCTCTGAGCCAACGCCATTGCCAATCCCACAAAACTACATATCCCCATTCCCGCAGGACTTTGATCCCTAACCCTAAACTCAAGCAAAATAATCATCCGGACCAATCAATCCATTCACTTCATAATTTGGTGATAAGGTAGAGTGGAGGCTCCCCTCATAATCATGTTAAAGTTTAATTTTGAGGTGTGTACAAGTAAGAACAGTGGATGATATCAACTTATTCTCACTAGACTGATTTCGGTCTTTGGTGCTAATTATGTGTTGGAGCCATCCTAGTGGAGAAATTGGTGGTCCGACTTACAGAGTTTTTGGGACGAGATAGAACTTGTGCCCAAGTATTTTGCGGTGCTATGCAGTAGGGGGTAGAAGCGCAGAGTTGCTAAAATGAATGAATTTATCAAACTCTGCTTCTCCCACATCCTGGCAATTCACGCCAACTCACCAAAGTCTATAACTAGTTTACACATGTATCACAAAACAGTGACCCCTGAAGGTACAGTTCAACAAATCAAATCTACATCACATCACACAATCATTAGATTCAATGTGGGAAGTTATGTATAAGTTTAGTCATCACCATAATGATGTCTCCACTCACGCAAGATGGTCACTTGCTGAGTATGTACCAGCCAAGTGCATGGCATCATGGAGGGGAGAATTGATTATCGAAGGGTGAAGGTCTTCTCCTGAAATGACATCACAGGATGTGATTTCTTGGTGGGGGCAAATGACTTTATTTCATGAAGGGACTTCAATCACACTTGGGACAAATGGACAAAAGCAAAAGTGACAACTCTGTCTTATTTCCATGTGAGTGCAGATTATGGCAATCGGCCCAGTCTTCTTTAAGCATGCTTCATTTACACTTCGCACTGTTGTGCATTGATTCACTGATCAACCCCTTTGTGGAGTGGTTGGCCATGACTAGGTGTTCAAAAGATGCTTCTAGGGGTTTGTGAGGATCATTTGCAAAAACAAGTGATATTACTATCACTCCCGGAAGCCAACTCAAGCCTCACAATTTTGTTGAGAATTCAATTCTAATCCACCTATGTTTCTCATCCGAAAACTTGTTTGCATTGTGTGGGTTGGTCGACGCATTTGACCAAGGGGACAATTCAAGACGAGAGGCCGAGTTTGGAGTGTGCAATAGCATAACAACATTCCACTTCTAGTGTACTACATGTTGTAAGAAGCTCCTTGTCATGTTTGTGATTGCTAGACTATGTGAAGTTCCCCCCCCCCCCGAAGCCTCTAATCATGGGGGTCATGTGCATGCTGAACTTGTGTCCTCGGGGGGGGGGGGGTAGTCATTGGTTGGAGTAGCAATATACGTGCGAACAAATGATAGGGTATTTTAAAAACATGGGGGCAAAAAATTATAAATGGACTTAAGAGTAATATAGGGTATCAAAAATGGCACTGGACATCTTTAAAGTACTATAGGGTATGGAGTAATAGGTAATTTGGAATTATAAGTAATGCAAGCCATTTTTTTATTAACCCAAAGTAGAAAATTTTATAATGATAGCATGTGGAAAAAAAATTGAAAGTAATACCCCCCTATAAAATAGTGGTTGTTCGCACTTATATCCTTAACTTTTTAACACACTGCCCCCCCCCCCCCGAGCTTGTGTCTCCAAGTCTGAATGCTTTGATTTGTGCCCCAGAAGCTAGCACCTCGATTGTACTCGGGAAGACAGACGGGAGACAAAAAGTCTTTTTACTTGATTCTTTTAAGAGGAATGAACAAACTCTTATTTTGGGAGACAGATAGTCGTGGAGTGCAATGGAGGACTAAAATCATGTATGTGCTACAATAGATGCCTCTCAATGTTTGGTATTTCACCCTCTTGTATTTGACATCACGGTCCGGTGCCCATGAAGCCACTTGTGTGGACTTCAGTTGTCGCCATTTCCAAACCTTAATTAATTACCTATATTGAACTCTGGAGTAGTCAACTCTCTTGGTAGCTCCTACAATCGCAATGATCTCTTCATTTAAGTTTTGACAACCAAATAATTTAAACTTGTGTGTCAGAGGTGTATGATACATTCTGATGGTTCACATGCATGCCGCATAGAACACTTTGTCCCAATGAAGCCACTTGCATGAACTTGAGTTGTCACCATTTTTGGAACATGAAAATTACATGAAATGTGAAGGAGTAAAATCTCTCATTTAGAAGTAACTCCTGTAGTTGTAATGACTTCATAGGAATGTGCCATAACCTTATTGCTTGTATGATGAATGTTTGCATGGTCAATGGGAGTTCAGTGTGATTCCCACCAAAAGGCAATTCTAGCAAAGGTGTCAAAATTTTGTGGGTACGTTCACTTCTGGTTGGAAATTTGTCATGGTTTGCCCTTTCGAATGTGACTACTTGGATGCGATTTTGCACCATTTCCAAGCATTAAACCTGGTTCACATTTACATTGAACTTGGTCATCAAGACATATTCTCAATGCATGTCCATGGCTCTGTTGGCTATTGCCAGGGATTTTGTCGTGCACCTCTCCATGAGGAGTGCCCAAAACACCGTGGGCACAAGGCGGACCCCGGAGTGACACCTGGGACTTATGGCGCCCTTGATGAGAGGGCCCAAGTGATCCTAATGTGGGTGAGGGCCCCGGGCGTTGGGAACGCCTCCCACCCATGGAGATTAGGAGGCACGAGAGTAAAGCCATAAGCTATGAGTAGTTTATGGCGTGTAGATTCTAGAATGCTCAAGAACACCTCAACTGGAGGTGTGAGCTAGGAGTCCTGGCAATTTGAGTGGGGCACTGTCCCGGCACAGCGCCCTGGTACACTAGTGGCCTGGGAGTGGCTCCCGGGACTGCCAAGGTTTGAAGAGGCATAACTTCCTCAATACTTGCCCAAATGGGGCAAGTGAGGGGTCCATCGGTATCTACGTGAAGCGTAGATGATGATGGAGTGGTTGGTTGTTAGCATATAAGACCAAAACATAAAGTTATGATGTTCTGAAGTTGTTGGGGGCTTTGAGCCCCAACACCTAAGGGAAAATGTCTACTTGGCCCCAACTCTTGGTAGAGAGACAAAAGATTTCTTGACGGTGGGGTAGGGGCACTACCAAAAGTCCTAGAGGTTTATATGGGTGAGGTGGTGTGGCCTCACCCACCCAAGGCCAAACGGCATGGCCTCCATGGGCTTTGGCCCAATGTGAGGGCATAGTTGCCTAGTATGGTTCGGGTTGTTGTAGTGTTACTCCGGCAACGCGATGACCAACATAAGATTGGACTTTCATGAATGGAAGTCCACATCTAAGAATTGGTTACCGATTAAGGGGTGAACCCTAAAAGCGAAGTAGGAGGGTTGGTTCCCCTCCTATGAACTATAAGGTCCGGGGTAGGAGGAGCTAACCATTAGCATGGCGGAATGTGAAGGGTTAGCGCTTGTGACCCTTGCTAGAAATGAAATTGGTTAAGATGGTTAAGGGGAGGTAGCAAGGGTTGCGATAGATTTCAAGGTTAGAGTGTACGTTTCTTATAATCGAGTATTCGTTTATGAAAATTGCTACTGATAAGGATTATCTAGAAATTTTGTTTTTTTGGTCAATGATGCGTTTGCTACCTAGTATTCTGATATGCATTTGGGGTTTAAAAGACACCCAAGTGTGACAAGCGAAATTGCCGTGGGTTTTGAGGAAGCAAGATGACGGAGAAGATGTGAGACCAAATGACGGACTCAGATGCGCTTGCATTTCTCAAAACTGACAGCGAATCCCCTAAATGGGCTTCGTCCACATACATACAACCACCAGTGGGTGAGGGTTTGTTCCGCACTCATGCAAGTTCAAGGCAACGGGGAGAAACTTCTCATGCTCCTCATTTGCAACATCGATATCATTCACATAAAAGACCATATTTGTCTGTGGCTAGTCCCCCCCCCCCCCAACTACATTTATCCGGATATCACGGTGGGATTTGAGCTATTTTAAATTGCCCTAGAATTACTTGTTTATTTTGAATGTACGTAAATGTACTTATTCATCCAGGTTTCTTAAAACATATTTCCTTACCCATTGCAAGTTCCTAATAATTATTACTCCCATGTGCAAAGGGAAGTGCCTACTGCCCACATTTGGAGCTATCCCCAATACCCTCACTATTGCTATGTCCCTTCCCTATTCATGCATCCAAATCACAACTATTCGCCACCCCTATCACCTTCTTATGCCCCACCTCCAACAAGATTGCATCCATATTTGTATGGCGGATATGGACCTATATGCCATACACCATCCCGTTGCGCATGCCATTCACGATCGAGTTCACCTCTCACAAGCTACAGCGAGTCCAGTCGGAGTATGGAGTCTGAGGGTGAGTGCGATAATGGATATGCCTTAGGGGGTCGTGTGAATGTCACTCAGCCCACCACCACAACGATGATAGGAACTACAACCATCAAGATGGACACCTGTGTAGGCCAACATGAATCACGTCATACTACAACATCCCCACAAGCACCGCATCAGGTATAAACCCACATTTTATTTTTTATGAGAATTTTCACCATGCCAATATTAAATAGTGTCCAAACAACTAAATTGACCTTTGTTGGTGAAATGGACGATCCATAGTAAACAATTATAGCACAATGTAACTCCAAACACTAAGCCTCTTTAGAGTCAACCAATGACTTAACATTGTTGATCAATTTTTTATCTTAAATTTGTTTTAGGCTATGATAAATTTCAGCTAAAACGGCTACAATTTTAGGTTGGGTAAAGTTTTGTATCCATTAAGTTACCAAGGGGGGAGGGTGAAAACATTTTGAGTCATAAGTGAACAGGTGTGATTACCGTTTTGTAGTCTATGGAGAGTCGTTATACAATACGACACTGGTTAATCTAGACCACATATCTCAAGAACATCGTATCCACCGAAGCTTGTAGTACTAATAGCACATCCTGAATTCAACTTTGTGCGATTAACAAGGAGAATGCAATTTGCGCATACTCTTGGTTTTACCGCTGAATTTCACGATGCACATGCCATTTGTTGCATTTATGTATGTGTATGATTTAGGATGAGTACATCAAACCTTTTGCATTTGCAGACTATCCTGTAGTTTGCATCATAACTCCAAGAAGCATTTATGTGCTCAACTCTTGAATGAATCCTCCAGTGGAATGACTCCCTAATGCAGGGATATACTCCAGGCAACTTTCTATCAGGGGCGGTTTACACTATGGACCATGAAGTCGTCCCACGGCCGTCTAAGCGATGTGATTGGACGTTGAAGTCGTCCCGGGACGACTTGGGTTTACACCAAGGAAAAAATGGCAGAGTGACCACGGAGGTTGAGGTCCACAAAATATTATTTTTTAAGCCTACTCTATCCACTGCCATGGTCCAACGGGTTTTCCGTTGGGACAAGCAAAAGAGGTGGTCCGGGAAAAAGAGCAAGGGCCCATGTCAGAAAAATGCCGTTTTAAGCCTTTTTGGTGCATGGTCATTCTTCATGGTCCACATTCGGTTTACACCTAGTGAAGGGCCCATGAACCATGAAAACTAATATTTTAGTAACTCGGACCATGGAAGTCATCCCATGAAGTCGTCCCACGCAAAATAGGCCTCTTACGTGGGACGACTTCATGGTCCATAGTGTAAACCGCCCCTCAGATAGGACAAGTTCCTTCTTTGTAGCGTAAAGGTAGATTACGTGTCAACATTTTACCTTCGTAGTGATTGATAGGAAATTCATTGGACATACATAACGAGTGCGACAAGGTTATCTGATTTACTGATGACTAATTATCTGATTGCTAATTATTCAGATTATTTGATTATCTGAATATCTGACAAGCTAATTAATAAGTATATAATTACATCTACTTCATAGAATTATGTAATTATTTGATTATCTTATGGTTTAATTATATAAGTATCTGATCATTTAATTATCAAGTTATACAATTAATATGTGGAAAATTAGCTAAATTTTCAAGCACTGTGGAAATATTAATGGGCTTAGCAATCATTGGATGCCCTCGGAATTAAAGTAGATATTTTTTTTAGAAATGTTTTTAATCTAACTTATTAGCATGTTGAGACGTAACATGTGGTCGTAATAAGCTTTTACAATAACATATCAAAAGTTTTTTTAGAATGAAAAGAGACAAGGTAGACCAATCTAAATCAAACATGTCAAAAAATACACACCTATAGTTCAGTGGTATGTGGTAAAGTAATGAAATATTGTCATGGATGATTGAAATCTGAATTAAAAATCATACAGTAAGTGACAATAATTGCAACATTGTAAACCTATAATGCCCAATGAAGCTAGGTTGACATTTAGTGTTAGTGACACTACACAGGTTGTTTATAGTTAGTATTGACATTTGAGGAAGACAAATGGAATTGGTGACACTAACGTTTGATGTTTTTATTACAATTTTACAAAATTGTTGAAAATAAAATGTATAGGATTTGTATACACGATATATCATGTCATTGCCTCTGCTTCCTTGTATAGACTTCTTGAAGCGCCCAGGAACTAATGAGGATATAGTGTTTCAAAAAACACAGAAATCTTCCGCACGTATCAGCATGCTTCCCTTTTATATTCTTGTAATAATTAGAAAAGAAGACAAAAGAAAACAGTTGCACCCAGATTTGTCACTGCTCATAAAAATATGAATTGCATTTAACACACCTTATGTGATGGGTTCCACATAAATTTACAAGTTGAAAACGATGACCAACCTCTTTTGCAAGTGTTCCACCTTGCGGCTCCTCATGGGCTTGAGGCCAAGAATGTTAACCCTTAAAGGACATATGCTTTCCCGATACCACACCCAAAATATCTTTTAAAATTCATTTTAAGCATGATTAACCAATTAATTTACGTAGGCTCTATTCTAAAGAAGTATAGATCTTGCTAAGGTGCTCGATTTGGCATTCTAAAAACCCCATTTGGTGCAATGGAGTAGAAGTTTTGAACAAGATTCTCCCAAAATAATACCAAGCCCGTGGGGCAGCATTGTCCTTTAAGGGTTAATTCCCATCTTCCCCTCAGTAGTTGTTATCTCTATTGTATGTTGTAAAATTGTATGTTGCATATTAATTTTGTTTTATTCCTAACCTCCAAACCCATGCATGTCAGGTCTTGCTCGTAGCAGTGGCAGCCAACCACCAGATATCACATTTCCACAACTCAAAGAGGGAGTTATGACAGTAGAGGACGAGCATTGCCATACTTGTGGACAACATAGTAACACGAGTTAGCGATCACGGGTAGATAAAGTGTTTGGCCTCCTTGAATATAAGGTCGCCATAGTCAAAGCAACAATGGGCAGTGCAATGGGTGGATAATCTGACACTTTGTCGGAATTGGGTGTCATAAAACGTCATTTTACCAGGGATGTCAGAGTACATATAATTGATGACATCGTAGAGATGTCACTGACACATGTGGTTGTTGCCACATCCACTCCTTCATAATGACAACAATGTGTGAGCCAAAAGAATGTGGGGGAGGGCGTCGTGGATACAGGCTCCCCTTTGCATCCTCAAAAACACTCAGTCTCGCATACAGACATGACTCATGGTATCTTATTGGATTATCCTATTCTTGTGGGAGGTGACAACTCTAGTCATAGTGTAGACAATGAAGTAGGATGTGTTCGGGGCAGCCACACACGAGACCATGTAGTTTCAACACAAAGCTACATCCAAGAGCAAAGGCGGGAAGAAAGCATCGAGACAAATCAACTGAGGGCCCAAAGTTAAGGAGCCAGTGGCTAGAGAAGACAGACCAGCGGCCAAGGAGGACCGCGAAGGCGGGTGTCTGGGAGCGAGCCATGCAAATGAGAGGCCTGGGACCGGGACAAAGAAGAAGAAAGGGAACATGAGCTCCTGACCAGAGGACCGGCCAACCGGGTATAAGTAGGCAAGAGAGCCAATAGACTTTAGGTAGTGGGAATAGGGTTAAGTACAAGAACCAAAGAGGCATCCACAACATTAGGCATGTGACCAAAATAGAACAGATGAATGAAGATGAGATGAATATACAACTGGAAGACACCAAAGGGTATGTAACTAATAGAAACATCTCAAGGGCGTAGATTTATAAAATTAGAGTGAAGACTTGAAATCCAAGCTATAAATGGATATATAGCTAAATATAGCCTCCCACCCATGGAGACTAGGAGGCATGAGGGGAGAGCCATGAGCTCTGCATAGCTCATGGCGTGGTGATTCTAGAATGCTCAAGAACACCTCAATTGGAGGTGTGAGCTAAGAGTTATGGCCATTTGAGTGGGGCTCTGTCCCGGGACAGCGCCCTGGTACAGCAGTGCCCGGGAGTGATTCCCGGGACTGCCAAGGTTCAATCAGGCATACCTTCCTCAATACTTGCCTGAATGGGGCAAGTGAGGAATTCATCAGCATCTACATGAAGCGTAGATGAAGATAAAGGGGTTGCGTGTTAGCATCAGACTTCATACAAGGAAGTTATGATGGTCTGTGTTAAGACTAGGCAATAGCCGGTGAGCGTAATGGTGCAAGTGACTAACAAGAGTCATGTGGTTGTATATATATGCTTTAAGACTAAGTACATTAATGGGGCTTAGCCGCCACTTAGTAGCCTACAATACTATGTTTAAGTAACCCCGGACCCACTACCGCGGGGATAGTGTAGCCACCTTCCGGAAGGCGGCTACCATCATCTATATTCGGCTATAGGTCGTCAGGCTAGCTATAGGCTGCCTTAACACTCCTCCTCGAACTATAGCGACTACCTCATTAAAAACTTTACTACTGTAAAACCCAAAGGGGAAAACCAACAATAAATAAAATAGTGTAATCTAGTTCGAAGTGAGTTCGTGTAAGGTTTTCATTCCTGCCTCTAACACTAGCTTCTTATGCTTGTAAGCCGGTAAGGCCTTTGTGAGCATATCGGCTATGTTGTTTTCGGATTCTATCTTCTTTATCTCAATCTGACCTGTTCTATAAGGTCTTGAGCAAATCCGAATATATGTGGGCTGATGTGCTTCACCCGATTAGCCTTAATGAACCCCGTGTTCATTTGGGCGACACATGCTGCATTATCCTCGAATATGACCGTTGGTTTGAACTTCTGGTTCATCTTGCATTGCTTGGCCAAGATCTCTTGCATTGTCCTTAGCCATACCACTTCTCTTGAGGCTTCGTGAAATGCTAAGAGTTCGGCATGATTCGTGGATGTGGCGGTCACAGTTGCTTCGCCGATTTCCATGAAATCGGTGCTCCGTTCTTAATGAATATGTAACCGATTTGAGACTTGTCCGTTGCCTCATCTGTTTTGAACCCGGAGTCGGCATATCATGTTATCTCGCCATTTGTGTCATTTCTGTAGTACAATCTGAGGTCCTCCGTACCTCTCAAGTATCGGAGTAGGTGCTTAACGCCGTTCCAGTGGCGGGCGGTCGGTTTTTGGCTGTGCCTTGTGAGTATGTTCGTTGCGAAAGTGATGTCCGGCCGTGTGTGTGTGGTTAGGTATGTGAAAGCTCCAACCGCCGTGAGGTACTTGGACCTGTCCACTATCTCCTCCTCCTCCGAGCAAGGTTGGTATAGATCGTCTTCGCTGCGGCTCCTCCCGATCATTGGGGCGGCCAATGCGTGGGCTTGATTCATGTTGAAAAATTTGAGCAGCTTACGGGTGTAGGATTGTTGGTGTAGAAGGACGCCATTCGGAAAATGCTGGATTTGTAAACCAAACAAAACGAAGTCTTTCTGAGCAATTTCATGTCAAATTGAGCCGTGAGTAAGGTTTCAGTGTGTTTACACAATGTGGGTGATCGAATTAAGTTTAGATCATCCACATATACGGCCACAATTAGGTACTGCGAGTTTTGAGTCAAGGTAAAGATGCATGGTAGAGTCGGGTCATGCAAAAATCAATGTGAAATCAGAAAGTCTCGGAATAGGTGGTACCACATTCTGCCGGCTTGCTTTAAGCCGTATAATGCCTTACATATGCGTAGGCCTAAGAATTTCCTGGGTGTGGGAGTTGGCAACTTCGGAAGAAAATCTGGAGGGGGTGAGATATACAGTAGCATATCCAGGTTGCCGTATAGGTATGTTGTTACAACATCCATCAAAAAGATTTCAAGTCCAAAATGAACTGCGAATGCCATCAGGTTCCTGAATGATGTGATATCAAGTACGGGTGCGTAGGTTTGGTCGAAGTCCTCTCCCGGTCGTTGAGAGAAACTCTCACTCTGCTCTCCCCGGCTTCGCGGCACTACCTGGTAAGTTCATTGTATCCGTCTCCTGGAGGTCGATATCTCCCCCCCCCCATTGTGTTCCTTCCCACTTGTGACCCAGATAGTGACTGCTGTGAGGGTATTGACGTTGTTTCCTGGGCGAATTCTCACGGCTGGAAAGGGGGTGGGTTATCACAGGAGATTCCAGCGCTGTTCACGGCGGAGACAGGCTGGCCGGGCGGGGATGATTGCGCCCTGGTGACCTCGATCACCTGCCTGAAGGAGTGGCCCCTTTCATTAAGGCGTGTACCCGATGTATCGCGGGGAATTTCCTTTGTGAGCGTCGGAGGCGGGTGGGAGCAGTTCGTCGAAGAACATAACCTCGGCTACGGAGCGGTCCTCACCTTCGAGGTTGTGGACTCCAGGCGTCTTGTGGTCGCACAGCACCACCGATGCGCTGAGGAGGATTTGGGCCAGCCACATATGACACTGATGGACACCACTGTAGAGCGAGAGTGCCGTGACGCAAAGCCTCCCGCGGCAGACCACATTATCGCGAGACAGCCGAATTTGCTCCCCGACTGCGGGAGCGGCGATCGCCCCCACTTTCGAAAAACCCTTCGGAAGACGCATATGAAGACAAATGACTCCTGCAGAATTGTGAGTGCGAACCCAAATTGCCGCTCACTGCATGGACACTCTGTCTGGTAGGTTAGGGTATTTGGAACATGGAATTCATGCTGCTTTGGTAATAGCAAGAATGCACAGTCGTCAATTTCCGTGCTTGAAAATTTGAGCTCAGCATTTCGTGGGCGCAGGATGTACCAACGGCATTCTGGCGGGCTCACGGACAATCCAGGTTCGATGGCCGCTGGTACACCCTACACGGCCCGAAGTTGCCATGCTCCGTGAAGACTTTGGCGAACACGTTTGGAAAGCAGACGACTTGTTCTTTCACAAAGGGATGGTGGCGATTTTGTACCGAGAACGAACTGATGCTCGGCGACACGGTGATATTCACGAAGATAGGACAGGGGGAGTTCGAGGTGAGGAAGGTATGACGTGTGGAGGCCGTTCATGCCGAAGTCGCGGCATCTTGTGACGTGCACATCCTGTGTGCATTACATCTCGGCGCGAGCTCGCAGGTAGTTTTGGCGTAGGGCCGCTCGCGTGGCGACATCATATAGCCATGAGTCACAAAGTGTTGCGGAGTTGTAGACATAGGTCGAGCTCGTAGTTGCGAGGTGTAGAAATCAGTGAGGCAGGAAGACGATTGTTGTACATATATCACAGGGGGGGTGGGTTTTAGGGATTGCATAGAGATTTTGATTGCTCGAATCCCTCGGATACATGGAGGATATCAGTCTGCGGGCTATGAATGTATGAGTGTAGGGACATGTATCTTCAGTTGAGTTATATATGTGTAAAGTTATATGAAGAACATCTGTGAGGTAATTTCGCAACCTGGTCGCATCGTTCTTGCACATTGCTTTCATCACAGTGGAACACACCGTGGCGCAATCGGCGGTTGGCTCTTACGGTTGGAAGCCACTGTCGTGGGATAGGGACCCACGTCACGCACACTTCAGATATCGCAGCCCATTCGTCCATGTGGCACACAGTGGTTGCCCATGAGGTCACCTCATATGGTGGTTGAGACAGAAACAGGTTGACCCGGTTGCCAGAGTAACCGGGTGACCCTCTGTCGCAGTCCACATAGGACACCACGTACACACGCCGCTTGCCTCCAGCGTACGTCCACACACCGTAGACATGGAGTATGGCTACGTATTCCAGTTCTGCAACCCTTTCCACCCCCTGGCTCTTAGAAATATCAGCATAATTCTATGTGGCGCATATTTCGATAAAGTCCAATACCGCTGTCATCGACACTTCGGGGCCCACCCGCCCAAAAAAGTTGCAATCAAATCGGTGTAAGGAAGCGGTCCAAATTGGGTTCCAAATGCACCTCTGTGCCGAAATACCGGGTTCTACACGCACCCAGCATCACAAGGCAACCTCTTTTAAGGGTTAAGCAACGAGGCGGACCTTGAATCGAAGTAATTTGCCGTTGGCATTGAATTTCCTGGACAAAATTAGTTTGTGGCCCACTGGAGGTTTGGTGAGTTCATTGGATACCTCGCCGAATATCTGGTGCTTCCTGAGATATGCGTATTCGGTTTCTATAGCTTTGCTCCAATCGGGCCATTCCGGTGAGGTTTTGGCCTCGGCTAGCGTGAGTGGATCCGGTGCAACTTCGGTGTTGAATATCGTCCGTTGTATCTTGGTGGGCTTGGAATTGAGTGGTGCCAACCGTTTGTTAGGTATAGTGTTACCTGTCACGGGTAGTGGGTTTTGAAGTACTTTAGGACCGGAGTAAAAACCATTGGGAATCTGTTCTGCTAGGTCCTTCAAGTTTAGGAGATTTGTGACTTCGGTGTCGGCTAGTGAGGTTCGAGGGTCCGGATTTAGAGTCAATGTTTCCGAGGCCTGGAAGTTTAAGGGAACTTGTTTGACCATTCAGTCAACCGGTGGAGTGGGAAATATGTGATCAATAAATTTACAGTTTGCTAGCCTGGTTTTGAGGATGGCCCCAGTCTTGGGATCCATATATGTGATAATGTTGGGTGAGTCGTATTCGAGGTAAATTGCCTCGGATAGGTGAATCCCTATGGTTTTCTGCTGTGGTTCAAGTACATGTACCCAAACCTGGCAACTAAAGACACGTAAATGGATAATGTTGGGTGGCCGGCCGGCAATGAGTTCATGTGGGGTCTGTTGGTTGAGTAAGGTTGGTCTCAACCGTAGGAGGGCTACGGCATGAAGAACCGCATGGCCCCAGAATGAATCTGGGAGCTTGGTATGGATGAGCAAAGGCCTAGTTACTAGCTGAACTTTCTTTATGAAAGCTTCCGCAAGACCATTTTGCGAGTGTTCATAAGGTACGGCATAGGTAAGGGTGATTCCTGATGCGGTACAATAATCCTCAAATGCATGTCAACGGAATTCTAATGCATTGTCTATTCGGAGGAACTTGACCAGGTGTTCAGGAAAATGGTTTTTATAGCGTATTAGAATTGCAAGAATTCTGGAAAATACAAGGTTCCTAATAGTTAGGAGAGCGACCTCTAGGTGGCTTCCGGATGCGTCTATGAGCACTAGGAAATACCGAAAAGAACTTGAAGGTGGGTTGATGGGTCCACAGATATCACCTTGAAGTCGATGGAGCGGTGGCGGCAATTCGATGGGGAGTTGCTACTGGGACAGCCTCTTGATTATCTTGCCTTGAATGCACGCCTCGCATGGGGCTATTTTGGCAGCATCCGGGGATGTGAGGTTATGGCCGGCCAGGAGGGGAATCATCCTCCGAAATATAGTAGTGCCAGGGTGCCCAAGCCTTTTATGCCATATATCTGAGAGGGTAGCCACCGTGAGATATAGGCCAGTTTTCCAGGCTAAGTTGTGGGTTCTCGCATCGGGACCTTTCTCCCGTGCAACCAAGCTAATTTCTTCCTCAACCCTAGGGGCGGGGCTAATCGCTTTGATAGTAATCTCATACAGGCCGTCCACTCCCGTTAATGCGGTGGCGAGGGTCCTCTGTCCCTGCCTGAGTGTCAACGCCTCTTTATCGTTCTCTATCGTGGTAGAGATGTGGATACCAATTGCCCTGAAGTCCCGGTAGTTGATCAGGCTCCGGGGGGCGTCGGGAGCATACATAGCGTCCCGACATGTTATCGGGTGGTTCCCGGATAGCAACACGGTTGCGGTACCTTCTTTGAAGGTTATGTTTTTTTGTCCCGCTATTGTGGTAACGTGGCTAGTTCGCCAACCTATGTTACCAGACGGGAATGAGAAAAACATTAAACTCCTCAATATGGTATGTGTAGAGGCGCTGTCCAAGAGGGCAGCCTCCATACCTTGAGTCATTGGAATTGTTACAGTCATGTAATTCTCTATGTCCATATCAGGGATGGATGGAATTTGAACTACATGAGACTCTCTATTTTGGCTACGTAATTTCTGTAGCTCCTTATACATCTCAATTATGTAGCCCGATGCTTGGCAATCTCTCGCATAATGGCCAAGGCGGCCACATTTATGACATGAGGATGCGGATTGCTTTGAGGCTTTATATTTTGGCGGTATATACCTCGGTTTTTGGTCCCTAGGCTTGAATTTGAATGACCTAGGTGGAGGTTGGCGTTGGAAATCCCTTGGTGATCGGTGCGGTGCCTTCGAGAGGTGTACGGCTGACACTCATTTTGATCGTCCAGCAGCTATCATGGCGTGGAACTCACGTGCGGGCCTGGATTCTGCATTTTTAAGCAACATGGCCTGATGTTTCTCTACGAGAAGGAGGTGAGACTGTTAAGGTAGAATTTAGCACTGTGTTTTAAGCTGTCAAAAATTGATTAGTTGGACACAAATTGTCAAAACGGCAAAAAATACCAGTTTACTAGTTGACATCAAATTTGCCCTTGATGCAATAAATTGTTAGAACGTCCACTAGTTGGTTTTTAGTGTTTTACTACTTAATTGTCTATTAAGTAGTAGTAAGTATTTGGTGTTAGTAACTTAGGTGATCAAAAAATGACTTGTAGGTCCAAAGTTATTAAAATGGCATTAAGAGTCTTTTACTAGTTGATTGTTTTTTATGACCTCAGTGTGCCAGCTGGTCATGAACTGGACAGAGGGCAGGAACGTGTCAGGACAGCTAGTTGCAGTGTTTTGACAGGGTGGCAACCTACCAAGTTGATCCACCTAGTGGTAGTTGTTTTGAAGTATATAAGGATTGTCCTAGAGCCTTTTGGCTCTCGTAGTACACATATGCGGAGAGGACTTAGACCCTTAGAGAAGATATGTATGTTTGTGAGTTTTTAGATCTAGACGGGTGGCAATCTGGAAGTGTATTGCAGTCAGAACAAAACCACAGTCCTGGAAAAACAAGCAATAAAGTGTTGAAAGAGAGATTTGAAGAGTAGATTCATTGTTGGTGTTCTACCCGTCTTGGAAGCTAACATAGTCTTAGTGTTGACAAGACAAAGGGATTGAATGTGTTATCGAAAATGTGCGTCGGACAACTTGTGATGTAGTACCAAGGAATGCATTCGAAAGTAGAAAAGGTGTGTATGCACGGACGTGACGCTTATGGGAGGACATCCAGAGCAAGTAGTTAGAATGACCTAAAAAATATACCATAAGTGGGTAGAAGGTTAGAGAGGTCAGATCCGGACTTGGTTTGTGAAAACCATCTCCAGAAGTGGCCGGATCTGACTAAAAACGTGAGCTGGTCGAAAATATGAAAGTGATCAGAATGGCCCGAAAACGATACTGTAGGTTGGTAGGAGGTTAGAGATGGCAGATCCAAGCTTATATTGTGGAAACGACCTTTGTAAGTTGGCTGATCGGGTCAAAAACGTGAGCTGGTAGGTAGTGTCCAGGGCATGTTAACAAGCCTTAAACGGAAGTTGTAGGGGATTGTGCGTCAAAGGAGATGTCTAGGGATGAGGAACTAGCTGGGGAGGTGTTTATGCAAGGCTTGGACGTGACTAGCGGCGAACTAGTTAATGGAGCAAGGAAGGAGTGTGAAAATCCATTAACAGAGACATCAGTGTGCTATGCTTTTCAAATTTCATGTTTCGGTATTGCTGGGCAAGAATTGCAGAAGCAGGTGGAAAGGTGGAGAGAGTCTTATCGATCAGTTGAGCCTCGGTTATTGGCTCGCCGCAGAGGCTAAGTTAAGATGAGATTCGGTGGAGTTCTCCGTTGAAGGAGAGCAAATCGGGAAAATCAAGGGCCCTGAGGTTAATCCAGTCATTTCTAGCCTCGGGTAGAAAGATGGTTTGTTCGTGATGGAACCTGTCACGTAGCTAAGTCCACAAGTCAGCGGGGTGATCTGCTTTAATGTATTGTTGTCTCAGGGATGGATGTATGTGCCTTCGGAGAAGAATCAATACTTGACATTTGAGAGAATCTGGTTGACCCTCGGCTGTAGTTTTATCAAGATAGGTAGTTGTCTCTTCGGCTCCTAGAGCTACCCTAGCATCATTTTCCCATTCTAGATAGTTTGACCCATCGGCAGCAAGAGGAGTAAATTTGGTTTTCATGTTTGCATCGATATCTGCTGGAGGTCGGCTTATGGTAGCTAATGTCACTCTCGGATTCGAAGATGATGCCATTTCAGGTCATCTAGGAATCTAGTAATAACAAGGTAGCTTGTTGTAGATTATATACTAGAGTGATGATACTTTTTGATCTTAGCCTATTATGACCTGTTTCATCAAAATGTATGGTTCGAAGTATACAAATATACTTCTGATTTAGTAAAACGGAGGTTTCTGCTAGTTGTTTGTATTTCAGAGCCGAGCTACTGATAAGTGAATGAAAATGAGTGAGTAAGTAGGCTTATCAGATAACTAGCTGCAGCAGTGGACAACATTCGGCAGCAACAGTAGTCTACATTCGGCAGCAACAGCTTGCTTCGTCGACTGCTGGGTTTGACTGGTGAACCCGGTAGTAGTAGAATGCAGAAATAGAATGCGGCTATCTGTATCAGGTAAGGTAAATGACTGCAACAGCAAATGAGAGGTATCTGTAGCGGATTGTAGCAAAGAGAGAGATAGTTTTCTATAGCAAAAGTGAAAATTATTTGCGGTAGCAGATATATAAGAGTTATCTGTAGCAGCAAAAAGAATCATCTGTATCAGCAGAAAGGAACTATCTGTATTAGCAAATAGGTGTTATCTGCATATCTGCTGTGATAATCAAACTAAGAAGAGCCTATCTGCTGTAATAATCAAAAAAATAATATCTGTGGCAAAGGAAAAATCTATCTTGTACTCATCAAAGTTAGACTGTTCGTAACATCATGACGAGTCTAGCTTCTAAAGCAAAATTTATGCCGCAGCAATATGGAGTTATCTACAGCAGAAATAAAGAGTGATCTGTAGTAAGCTTATTCTAGCTGGCCATCGAAAACCTTTCTAATCTGTAAACTGATTCAACTAACACTAGTTGAAATCTAGTCTAAAGAGTAAGTATGTAGGACCAGTGCTTCCGCATGGTGTAGCGGAGCGGAGAGAGAGAACTAGATAGTGAGCTGCAGTTTATATAGGGCTGAAGCGTAGTCTTGAGCGGGAAAAGAAAAAGAAAAAAATTTTGAACTAAGGATCTCAAAGCAATCGTGACTGATAACGTTTTAAGACTAGGCAATAGCCGGTGAGCGTAATGGTGCAAGTGACTAACAAGAGTCATGTGGTCGTATATATATGCTTTAAGACTAAGTACATTAATGGGGTTTAGCCGCCACTTAGTAGCCTACAATACTATGTTTCACTAACCCCGGACCCACTACCGCGGGGATAGTGTAGCCACCTTCCGGAAGGCGGCTACCGTCATCTATATTCGGCTATACGTCGTCAGGCTAGCTATAGGCTGCCTTAACAGTCTAAAGCTTCGAGGGGCTTCTAGGCCCAGCAGCTAAGGGAAAAAGTCTACTTGGCCCCAACTCTTGGTAGCAGTGTATATGTTTGACAAAGTTTTTGCAAGTTTTTCTCCTTTGACACGCAAAAACTTGCACAAAAAAAAAATGCACGTCAATTGACACGCACAATCTAGAAATTGACACGTACTGTGACTTGTGAAGAAGAAAACCACACGTCAATTGACACACTAGAAATTGAAATGACACGTATTACTTGAGTACTATAAAGTGCAGCTCAAGTATCCGGAAAACATAACCCATAACAATAGAACTTCCTACACTCACTCACATACTTAAGTTCAACTTTGCTCTTGCAATTTCCTTTGTAACCGGGAGCTAAGACAGTGATCGGAGAGCAAGACTAACTAGGAACATGGCGAGGCAAATGTTTCAATACATTGAAGAAGAGAGTGACATGTGTAAGGGAGAACTCTTGGAATTTACGGAAACACTTCGACATGAGTGTGAGAACAAAATGATATTTGAGGCTTGGCGCATATGTGGTAGCAATTTGGAATGGCACACAAATTGGCCTAAACTTATGCAACTTTGGCAAAAAATTATACTCATTCCATCAAGTATAGCTATTTGTGAGAGAGGATTTTCCAAACAAAATGCAATCAAAAGCCACTTGCGCAATAGGTTGAACTTGAAGACCCTTGATGCTCTTATGCAGGTTTCTCTTTGTGGGCTTGAAGTGGATGCAATGGATTGGGCTACCATCTTCAACATTTGGAGAAACATACGAGACCAAAGGATACTTACACTCGATTGCTAGTTTTTTTTTTGTTACAAATCAAGTTTGTTTTTTATTATTCAAAATATTGGTTTTCTAAAATATTGTGTAAGCCAAAAATTGAGGTGACATTTTGGAATAAAATGTAGATGTCAATTGACATTCATTTTTGTTTTTGAAAACGTCACGTGACACTTTGGATTTGAGGTTGAACGTCACATGAAATTTGTCAAACATACACACTGCTTGGTAGAGAGACAAGAGGTCTCTTGACGGTGGGGTAGGGGCCCCGCGTAGAGTCCTAGAGGTTTATGTGGGTGAGGTGGTGTGGCCTCACCCACCCGAGGCCGAACGGCACAGCCTCCATGGGCTTTGGCCCATTGTGAGGCCATAGTTGCCTAGTATGCTTCGGGTTGTTGTAGTGTTGCTCCGGCAATGCAATGATCAACATAGGATTGGACTTCCATGGATGGAAGTCCACATCTAAGGAATGGTTACCGATTAAGGGGTGAGTCCCGAAAGCAAAGTAGGAGAGTTGGTCCCCTTTTATGAATTACAAGGTCCAGGGTAGGAGGAACTAACCATTAGCATGGCGGAATGCGAAGGGTTAGCGCTCGTAACCTTTGCTAGAAACAAAAATTGGCAAGATCTTTAAGGGGACTAGCAAGGTGTGAGCCCAAAATGGTGCCCACATGTGGTGATTAACTCTTCGAAACCAATTTTAGTTTGACTTTGATGTGTTATGATTATTCACAAAACATAAAAAGAGTGAAGTGTGGTTTGGATTTAAGTTTAGGCTTTAGAATGTGTTGTGTGATTATTTCAAGGTTGAATTCAATAAGAGGATGCCTTGATTATGGGAGTAGTGGGTAAGGTGAAGCAAGGTGAGCTCCGCGGGTTAAATGCCCACTTTTGGATCCACCTTGGTAGTTTAGGAAGAAGGAAGCTTGGTGGATGGGGATTAGTCCCTACTTTGGAGGAGAGGGTTAAAGGATTGTGATTGGAGGTGCTAATCCTCACCTCTCTCTCCCTCTCTCCCTCTTTGCTACTTAAGGTGTTCTTTCTTTCATTTGCCTCTCTCTCCATCAAGCGCTCTCAAGGGAGCAAGCTCTTAAGAGCTTGAGCCACGTGTGTGGGTCATTAGTTTTAGTGAAGTTAAGTAGTTAAGCTCTCCCTCTCAAATCCTCTCAAGGGGAGCGAGCTCTTAGAGTTTGAGGCTTATGTGTGGATTAGTTAGTTATAGTGAAGTTAGGAAGTTAATCCCTCTTATGAGTAGGGGAAGCTTAGAGTCATTGGACTAAGCTCATGAGTAGTGGTTAGATTGGATTAATTTAGTGGGAGGTGTGCATTCATTAGTTAAGAGGCTTAGATGAGCAATTGATTAAGCACTAGAGTTGAAATTAGTTTGGTGTTGATTTCATCAACTGCTGCCGGGACTGCTTAGTCCAGGGCCTCCCAGGCTCAACTGCTGCCGGGACTGCTAGTCCAGGGGCCTCCCAAGGCTCAACTGCTGTCGGGACTGCTTAGTCCAGGGCCTCCCAGGCTCAACTGCTGTCGGGACTGCTAGTCCAGGGGCCTCCCAAGGCTCAAATGCTGCCGGGACTGCTTAGTCCAGGGGCCTCCCAAGGCTCAACTGCTGCCGGGACTGCTAGTCCAGGGGCCTCCCAAGGCTCAACTGCTGCCGGGACTGCTTAGTCCAGGGCCTCCCAGGCTCAACTGCTGCCGGGACTGCTAGTCCAGGGGCCTCCCAAGGCTCGTTATCTCAGTAGCCGAAAGGGCCGAGACCAGCTCATTGAAGTGGTGAAAGCAAAGGTCAACTTTAAGGGAACCTGGATGGTTGGTTTAAGCTGGGTTACCGAGGAATGGGTTTAGGGGCCTAAAGCTTAGCCCAAATCGAACATTATCACTAAAACTAAGCATAGGGCAAGTTATGCATTTTAGATTATTCTAGTGCATATGTAAGTTTTAGACTTATTAGGCTAGGTAGTGTGAGGTGTGGCTTGCTAGTAAATGTAATTGGGGTGGACTAGTAAGAACAGTGTTTTTGAACACTCGCATCTTATTGGGCAAATAAATCACTTGCATTATTAATGGAGAAGGTGGATGACCCCCGCGATGACGAGACAAAGGAGGTTAGGCCAAAGGTTGCGAGGGGGATGTCTTTAAAGGCATGTGTGGCCACGGCCGCGGGTTGGACTCTTGAGAAAGCCAACTCTAGCACAAGCCAAGAAGCCAACATTAATAAAGTACAATGAGTGAGACAATACATGTTCATTTGGACATGAAAATTACCTTGCACATGGTTCAATGTTGTAATAGATACATGTGATTCTCAAGACCATCACCCGGACTAGGACGCTTAAGGGTGGTGGAATTGGCCTCACACAAGGGTTGCAACAAACACCCACAGTTTCCCCGCTACAATACAGTGGCAGCTTTTATCCATTCAACAACAACGAAATGTGGTGGACAAAAAGCATACCTTGTACCTGCATGTTCACAAATGTTTAGCCCACTGGGAGAATACCTTGGTGGGCATATTCACCCTGCTCTGTCACATATGTTGCTTCCTTCCCACATCAGTCTCTCTGTTGTTTGTTGCAGGGCTATTGGTTGTTCTAGTATTCATTGCAACGTCGTCGTCCGCACCCTCCCTCCCGGCTGTGTGCCATCCACAAAATTGTTCTCATCCCCTCCCTCCCTCCTCTCCCCCTTCATTCTTGAGAAGACATCCATGTCGCCATTTCATTCCTCCTGCCCAAGACAATGCTCCATCCTTGTTGAGCTTATACGCCTGCCCCTTGCCTATTATTTAAGCACAACACTCCATCCCAGCATGGCCTTGTCGTCCACAAAGAAAACCTGCACATGGTTAATTCTGTGTTTAGAAGACTGCGAGTTCTGCATCCACCTCTCCAAGCAATACATTGCAGAAGCATGCCGCAACATAGTTTGGGTACATGCAATGCCAACGATGGCAGTATGTACGGCTCATTCATGCATCGTGGCAAAGCTGCCATATTGGCAAGCCAAAACCCATGGGAATCCTAACATAATCTTGGCTGTGCATTGGTGTGCTTCGCCACCCACGACACCACCATCAACACTATGTTCATTCTCACATAATTCAACACCAATATGTCTTTGAGTATGCCGACCCTCACAAGGTCCACCACTTCGCCTTGCTTTGAGCAATTATTGCCTTCTTTGGAACCTTGTTGCTCGGCGACTCCACAATTGAACGTCGCATGTTCCTATGTGTGGAATGTGAAAAGGGAGTAGGCAACACGTGCGTTGTGGTTGTACGAGCGCAGTTGCAGGAATTGATAGCAAATGTATGCAATATCAGTGTGCACAGGCCTTGTGCACAACCTCCCACAATGTGGAAGCACACAGTCGACAAGGGATTTTTGGTTTTTGGGATAGGATGTCGCAATATATTGCACAGCGGATGTGACTCCTAGCAATGCATGATTGTCAGGGTATTTGTGGAGCGTCAATGCACCAGCGAAGAATGACCCCACATTGGAACACTTGAGGGGGAAATGCGAATGATGTGGTGGACACAGAGATGCTGAGGGAGAAGATTGCATGGAATGAAGTGAAGATTGTGGAATTCCTGCGACAAACGAAGGCTAATGGCATCCACATTGTTGGTGTGTTTCTGGTGCGCACTGGAATGTCAGGGAGTATATGTTGATTGTTTTGCATGCCTTGCGACATCTCAGCGCAAATGGTGCACCCAATGCTTTGTTTTGCACGCGTACGCCACGGTTTGGGGTCGAAGGTTGAATTTCAACCATGTCAAGGGAGTTCCGCCGGAATGCATTTTTCACAATGTGTGCATGGAAGAGCCAAACAAACAACCGAAGCAAAGCCCTGCTTGTCAACAGGTTGCGGATGATTTTCTTGGCCAATGCACTGCGGTGTACAATTTAGCGGCGTGACATGCAGTGCACGCAACACGGACGTTTGAGGGGATGTGAATGGCGGCCTCTGACCCTCAACAAAAAGAACGGTATAGGAAATTGTATTTTTTGGTTCTCTTAATATACGATCCCCATTGTGCAAAAGCATGCAAACCAGTCGATGTCCCTCAATGGCCCAATACGCCCAGTCTGTTGAACGTACACGGTATTCGTTGCGCGTCCAAAAAGTGCAAGCCTATTGAATACAATATTGGCAATATGAAATTGATTTTAAGTTGTAAGAGCAATGGCTTATTGAAAAATATTGGGCATAACAACCTAAAGCCAAAATACGCAGTTGAACGAACACAATACAAAATGCAAAATACGCCGAGGAGGAGACATGATAGAAAAAGAAAAAGAAAAAAACGGCATGGGACGTATACACAGAGGGTATGTCTTTAACCATGGATGTGGATTTCTGCCTCGATATTGACAACAGTATGTACGCCTGTAAATGCTTCCCGGTCCATTTTTGCATTCATTGATTGTATTTAATGCGCATGGTCAAGGCTGATTGCAAAACACCATACACACTTTCAACAAACTGAAGACGCGAAAATACTTGCATACTTTGAACAGGCGTTTCAAAAAAATAGGGCAATTCTAGGATGACACAAAGTCCACATTGGCTGGGAACACCGGCCCAGTATACAACATGTATGTTGCTCCCCCCTTACATCAGTGTGGTGTCACTTTGGTGTTGGCACTACTAGAAAGATAGGTCTTTTCCCACACTTTGTGGAGGTACTGTCATCCTTGACCAGTCTTATTTTTTAACAAATGAGTGTCAGAATTGTGTGGTGGTTTAAGACCTTTGACTGCGACGGTAATTAATGATTTTGACGGCCGTGATAGGTAATTATTGATCTTGATCGCCGCGATAATTTATGATTATGGGGGAATTCCAGAGGTACATCAATTTAATCTCATATAATATATCTCTTTAAAAGAGATATCCATTAGTAAGTCCACTTCTCACCTTCCGAACCTAGCCATCTATAAGTGCCTAGCTACCCACCTACCAAGGTAGGCTAAGCCAAGGGCGGGGGCCAAGTGGGTTTGATCCTTGAACCTCTTGGCTCCCGCGTAGAGGCCTTAGCCACTAAGCCATCACTCCTCAAATGATGTAAGAGGAGTATTTAAAACATTTGTATATAGAGACCCCAAGTTACTCTTTATTTTCTATTTATTGTATACAATATAATATCTACTATATACGGTGTAATATTTACTATGCATTGTTTACTGTCTTCTATCTACGACATACTCTTTACTGGTTTTATTTACTATTTTTATTTACTATTTTTACTTACGGTTTGTATTAAAAAAAATTAATGTTTTTATTTATTGTTTTTACTTATTTTTAAATTTTATTCTTTATAGTCTATTATTATTCTTTACTGCTAATGTTTACCATTTATTTTCTATTTTTTTAAATTACTATTTACTATCCATTGTTTACTATTTACTGTTTACTGTCTATTTAATATTTACTATTTACTGTCCATTATCTACTGTGAAATATTTACCATTTGCCATTGACTATTTATTGGATGAATGTAATGTCTCTCTTCTACCTTAGTAGTTAATTAGGTAAGTGACTTCCTTCTAGGTCTAGATCTAGCTAGAAGATATACAAAAGTAAACAAATTTGTTTACTTTTGTAGATCTTCTAGCTAGATCTAGACCTAGAAGGTAGTCACCTACCTACTTAAAGAGAGAACATTCTTTCACGGACTTCTTGCATGACATTAAAGTGACACAACTCTTATACATGTAAGAATTTTGTTGCGGAGCTCAAAAATCGAGTGAAAGCTTACTAGAAGGAAACAGGGTTCTTTCGAACACGAAAAGGACAGTGTTTTAACAGTATTAAGTGACCAGCACTGTCATTGAATTTGCAGGCAGTGTGGACAAGCTGTCATCCTGGACCTGTGCTATTTTTCCGAAATGAGTGTCAGAAATGTGTCGTGGTTAAAGGCCTTTGACTGCGACAGTAATTAATGATTTTGACGGCCGTGGTAATTAATGATCTCGATCGCCGTGATAATTTATGATAATGGGAGAATTCCAAAGGTACATTAATTTAATCTCACATAATATATCTCCTTAAAAAGAGATATCCATTATTAAATCCACTCCTCACCTCCCAAGCCAAGGGATCTACAAGCACCTACTCCCAAGTGCCTAACCACCTACCTACCAAAGTAGGCTTAGCCAAAGGTGTGCGCCAAGGGGTTTGATCCTTGAACCTCTTGGCTTCCGCATAGAGGCCTTAGCCACTAAGCCACTAAGCCACCACTCCTCACATGATATACATGGAGTATTTAAAACATTTGTATATAGAGGCCCCAAGTTACTCTTTAGCTTCTATTTACTGTATATAATATACTATATATTATATACGGTATAGTATTTACTATGTATAGTTTACTGTCTTCTATCTACGACATACTATTTACTGTTTTTATCTACTATTTTTATCTACTATTTTACTTACTATTTTTATAAACTGTTTTTATTTACTGTTTTTTACTTACTGTTTGTATTTACTGTTTTTACTTACTGTTTTTATTTACCGTTTGTATTTACCGTTTGTATTTACCGTTTGTATTTACCGTTTGTATTTTACCGTTTGTATTTACTGTTTGTATTTACTGTTTTATATACTGTATTTACTTACGGTTTGTATTAACTGTTTTTATTTATTGTTTACTTTTGTAGATCTTCTAATAGAAGAAAGTCACCTACCTAATTAAAGATAGAACATTCTTTCACGGACTTCCTTGCCATTGAGTATTTGCTATTTTAGTGCATTTATGTTGGATGAATGCATGTAATGTCTCTCTTCTACCTTAATTAGTAGTTAATAAGGTAGGTGACTCGCTTCTAGCTAGATCTAGACCTAGAAGGAAGTCACCTACCTAATTAAAGATAGAACATTCTTTCACGGACTTCTTGCATGACATTAAAGTGACACAACTTAATAAGTTGTGTTGCGGAGCTCAAAAATCGAGCAAAAGCTTAAAACTCCCACACAAAAGCTTTTTGTGTCAAAACATCGTGTCGAAGGGAACCTGTTTCCTTCTAGTGCCCCTATCCTAGTAGTGGGGAAATGACCATGTTTCCTTCTAGTGACATTTTAAAATGTACACTAGAAGGAAAGGGGGTCTCTTCGACATGAAGTTTTGACACAAAAAGCTTTTGTGTGGGAGTTTAAAGCTTTTGCTCGATTTTTGAGCTCCACAACACACTTCTTACATGCATGTAATTACATGTAAGAATTGTGTTGCGGAGCTCAAAAGTCGAGCAAAAGCTTTAAACTCTTACACATATGTGTAAGAGTTGTGTCACTTTAATGTCATGCAAGAAGTCCGTGAAAGAATGTTCTATCTTTAATTAGGTAGGTGACTTCCTTCTAGATCTAGATCTAGCTAGAAGAGAGTCACCTACCTAATTAACTACTAATTAAGGTAGAAGAGAGACATTACATGCATTCATCCAACATAAATGCACTAAAATAGTAAATACTCAATGGCAAGGAAGTCCGTGAAAGAATGTTCTATCTTTAATTAGGTAGGTGACTTCCTTCTAGATCTAGATCTAGCTAGAAGATCTACAAAAGTAAACAATAAATAAAAACAGTTAATACAAACCGTAAGTAAAAACATTATATAAAAACAGTAAAAAAAATCAATAAAAAAATCAGTAAATAATAAATAGTAGACAATAAACAATAAATAAAAGATAGTAAATAGTAGACAGTAAATAATGGACTGTAAATAGTAGACAGTAACTAATGGACAGTAAATAGTAGGCAGTAACTAATGGACAGTAAATAATAGACAGTAAATGGTAGAAGTAGAGAGCGAATAGAGGCCCCCCTATACAAAGGCTTGAAGCATTCCTTATATATCATAAGATGTTGAATGGCTTGGTAGCTTAGGCCTCCAAGTGGGGACCATGAAGGTACACGGTTCGAATCTCTTGGCCGTCCGCCTTATACTTGGCTTTGAGGGTGGGTAGTTGCCCACTAGAGGTAGGTGGTAGGTGGTAGGTTTGTAGGTGGGCCGGTAGGCATCCACCGGAATTAGGCACCTACCTAAATACAAATCATTTTTAATGAGATATGTACTATTTAACATTTAAATAAATTACTCATAATAAAAAAATTACCGCCGATCGAGGTCAAAGTCTATACTTGCTATAAGACTGGTCCAAGAAGACACATTCTTTACAGTGGCTGCAACTACCACGACATGTGTCATGGTCCTTGAAAAGTGTTAATTTTGTGTCTTTTTTGTGTCTGAAAGACCCCCTTTCCTAGTAATATTCCCGGGAATTTTCACTATAGATTATGGCCAAACCTTTATGCCCCATTTGTTGACAAGACAATGGTCTTTCAACCATATAATGATGATCAAAGTTGAATTGTGATTTAAAGCACAAAGTAGTTGTCACGCACCCTCCTTTATTGAGTAAAGTAATTGATTCAACTAAAGGCTTCAACTCGGACAACGTCATCTTGGCCTATTGCACCCATGCCGTCCTTGCACCATCCACTAGACACGCCGCCAACTATGGCCCTTTTTGAAACTTTTGAAGGGTCAACATTACGTTGTTGAATGTCATGGGTCTTTCATATTCAACAATTGATCAAGATTTAAAGAAGATGTGACCATCCCACCAATCACATGAGTTTTTTTTAATTAAATAAATTAAATGGCTAATGAAGTGTCAGTTTGGCACTACATGAAAGACCCAACTCAGAGGCACGGACTTGGTGACCAAATTACACAGACTTAGGGTATGCAAGTGTTGTTCAATTTGTTTTTCTTGTTCTCCACCTTTATATAAATAAAATTTATGCCTTCAAATTTGCGTTGCATTAGCAAATCTATGATGAAACATCAACATAACTAGATTGCCATTTGATCCACACCTAACTACACACCAATTAAAAATAGCTATCCAATCAAGAAAAATAACCACATACCACCCACATACCTTAATATCCATGACCACCTTCATTGTCGGGCCATGGTCATTGGGTTTGTCTATTGTGTCTTCTAGAGGAATGAAATCCTCAACTATCATACGTTGACCCAAATTACTTGAGCAGAGAGTCTCAAAAGTGTAGGTAAGATTAGAGTAGAGGCACCCATAACCAATCACTTAGGAGATTTTGTGCCAGATTTGGGGAAGTATAAGGTGCTGCAATTTTTTCTGGAGGAAGATAGAATCACGAGGACTGCAAATTTTTTGGTAATTTTATTCCTTAGGTTGAAATTACTATGAATTTTGAAGCCAAAAGTTGGCCCAAACATATTACCAATGTCTAGAGTTTGCCATAACCGCTTATTTTAACTGCTCATTGAAAACACTCTAGTACTCAAAACCAAGACATGTGTTATGGCACTATTGGTTTCAATCTGATCAAAATTCTGGTACCTTTTAGATTGCAAATGGGGTCTTGATCATGAATAGGCACCTCTACTATAGAAATCAAGCAGTGTGTGTGGTACTAATTCCCCAACCATGCACTACTCTGCCAAATTTCAAAATTAGTGAGGGTTGAAATTTTCATTGAGTGATATTAAATCCATGAGTACATGCTTGTTAGACATTTTTTTGGATAACTAGGATTTATTTCTGAAAGTTAGTATGTTTTAAGATCAAAAGTAAGGTTGGAACTCTACAATAGTGAAAAAAGGATGTTTAGTACTTAAGGATGAAGCGGAAATGACTATTTTCAGTTGACTTGACCATAGACTAGAGCCGAAGAGTCAGTTTTCTAAGACTATAGTCTTGGGATTGAAAAGATAGAACTTAGAAATTTGTCTATGAACAGATACAATTGGTGGGTGTTAATGGATTTTCGCACTCCTTCCTTGCTCCATTAACTAGTTCGCCACTAGTCACGTCCAAGCCTTGCATAAACACCTCCCCAGCTAGTTCCTCATCCCTAGACATCTCCTTTGACGCACAATCCCCTACAACTTCCGTTTAAGGCTTGAAACATGCCCTGGACACTACCTACCAGCTCACGTTTTTGGCCCGATCAGCCAACTTACGAAGGTCGTTTCCACAATATAAGCTTGGATCTGCCATCTCTAACCTCCTACCAACCTACAGTATAGTTTTCGGGCCATTCTGACCACTTTCATATTTTCGACCAGCTCATGTTTTTAGTCAGATCCGGCCACTTCTGGAGGTGATTTTCGCAAACCGAGTCCGGATCTGACCTCTCTAACCTTCTACCCACTTATGGTGCATTTCTTAGGTCATTCTAACTACTTGCTCTGGACGTCCTCCCATAAGCGTCACGTCCGTGCATACCCACCCTTTCTACTTTCGAATGCATTCCTTGGAACTACATCACAAGTTGTCCAATGCACATTCTCAATAACACATTCAACTCCTCTGTCTTGTCAACACTAAGACTATCCTAGCTTCCAAGAAGGGTAGTGATAGGAAAACACCCACAATGAATCTACTCTTCAAATCTCTCTTTCAACACTTTATTGCTTGTTTTTCCAGGACTGTGGTTTTGTTCTGACTGCAATACACTTCCAGATTGCCACCCGTCTAGATCTAAAAACTCACAAACATACATATCTTCTCTAAGGGTCTAAGTCCTCTCCGCATATGTGTACTAAGAGCGCCAAAAGGCTCTAGGATCATCCTTATATACTTCAAAACAACTATCATTAGGTGGATCAACTTGGTAGGTTGCCATCCTGTCAACACATTGCAACTAGCTGTTCTGACGCGTTCCTGCCCTCTGTCCAGTTCATGACCAGCTGGCACACTGGGGTCATAAAAAACAATCAACTAGTAAAAGACTCCCAATGCCATTTTAATAACTTTGGACCTACAAGTCATTTTCTGATTACCTAAGTTACTAACCCCAAACACTTACTACTACCGAATAGACCATTTAGTAGTAAAATACTAAAAACCAACTAGTGGACGTTCTAACAATTTTGCATCAAGGGCAAATTTGACGTCAACTAGTAAACTAGCATTTTTTGCCCTTTTGACAATTTGTGACCAACTAGTCAATTTTTGACAACTTAAAACATAGTGCTAAATTCTACCTTAACAGTGGGGAGGCGGTTACTTTTTGAAAAGCTGGCCATGACCATAGTCGAAAGAAGAGAGAGCATCATTATCTCTACCACTCGTAAAGAGGGTAGCTCTTCTTCTTCCTTGGGTGAACAGTAAGACTATAGTCTGTCAAATTCTCTGGGTGTAAAACTTTTTTTGGTTGTACGCCTAACTTTTCATAATATAATATTGTGAAGCTATTTCATCTGATTTAGTTACATGGATCATATTTTTGTCCTGGTGTTTTTGGTGAATAGGCGAAGTCAAGGATAAAGTTTCATTGGTCCCGAAAGGGTCTAGGAAGAATCTGCGACATATTACTCCCTTGAAGAGAGTGAATTCTTTGATGTATGATTTTTACTCCTGGAGAGAGATAAGTTTAGAGGTTGGATGTGAAACCCTTAATTGTTATGTGAACTCGGTTTTGGAAACTACCGGGATGCATTACGTTGAAGTTTTAATTTGGTCAAGGATGATATAAGTGTATTCCATAATTTATCATACGTAGAGCACTCGAAGCACGGTAGATCACTCTAAGGCATTTTTGTGCACCACGTGCGGCTGGGGGTTTTTTGTTTTGGGGCTATTTACCTTCAAGGGCTGAATTAAAGCCTCCCTATAATTACTTAAATTTCAAAAAATGGCCCATTTGTTTGCACCCTTCCATTACTTATATTGTCCAAGTCACTGCAATTTTTTGTACTCTATATTCCTTTTAACGACGGCGCGTTCCCTTTTCATCCATTTTTGGACAAGACGGAAATCCCAATTATCATCCATCCCCGTGAGTCTTAAACCCATTTACATACCATACTAAACATACGTTCTAGGATCCTTATCTTCAACCCCTATATTAATTTTACAAAAAATAATGGCCCACGTTTTATGTCCATCTAACTTACTTATAATGGGATTGTCTACATTTAATGGCCCCTTCATTATTTGGAATTCCTTTATAATTTTTTATTTCAAATGATTTTAATCCTCTCTATATTATGCCGCACGTCGTTTGTAAAATGCACTAAGTGATCTACCCGTGACTCGAAGTGTCTCAAGAGTCCTATCCTAATTCTTGATTGCAACTCATAAGTGGAATGTGAAATTCTAATGTGGGTAAATGCATAATTCAATCATGTGAACTCAATAAGAGAAGTTTTGTGAATCATTTTGTGAAGAGAGAGAAAGACCTGTCCACCCACTGAAGTGATTAACTCTTTAAGTTCCGTATTGATCGGGTGTGAAACCCTTTGACTTTCTTTTTAATTTCCATTCCAAATGTGAATGTAATCCAGCAATTTACTGGTCCTCCTCTTCGTCTTGAATTCCGGAATTAAGAGCACTGTTCCCAAGTGGTGAGGGAAACCTGTTTGATTGGAAGTCTCAAAGTGAGTCAGGCTACAATTGTTGGAGAAGGAGGATGTAATCCCCGTGACAGTAATTTGAGGTTGTAAATTCAACCTGTATTTCAGAAAGTTTCATCCCATGAGAGGAACGTCATGTGACGTGCAATATTCCCTGATGAATTGACAAATTGGATGGTGGGAAATCAAATTACTCCAAATCTCATTTCAGTGCCTCGTTGATTGAAGTAGAAATCTTTCTCCTTCTGGGACTGGTATCGATTCGGACAAGTGAAGTTCATTCTCCGGAGGAAATCGGAGAGGAGTAGGTATTCAAAAGGAAACCCCCTTGTCCAGTGGGCATCGGGTCATTTGACGTTACGAACGGACACTTTATTCACGCCGGCCCCTTGCTAAAAAGGGACCGGAGTTTCTATCTATCTATCTATCTCTTCAAAAGGAAAGAGCGATTTCAGGTGGGATTGATAAATTCCATTCGGAGCTCGTCTTTCACAAAATTGGGATCTTGACAGTCACTACTAGGAAAGGGGGTCCTTTCACACACAAAAACAACACAAAATTAACACATTTCAAGGACCATGACATATGTCGTGGTAGTTGCAGCCACTGTAAAGAAGGTGTCATCTTGGACCAGTCCTATTTTTTAACACATGAGATGTCAGAATCGTGTCGTGGTTTTAATTAGCAAGTACAGACTTTGACCTTCATCGGCGGCAATTTTTTTATTATGAGTAATTTATGTAAATGTTAATTAGTACATATCTCATTAAAAATGATTTCCATTTAGATAGGTGCCTACCTCCGATAGAGGCCTACAGGCCCACCTACAAATCTACCACCTACTACCTACCTCTAGTGAATAACTACCCACCCACAAAGCCAAGTATAGGGCAGAATGCCAAGGGGACTTGAACCATGTACCTCATGGTCCCCACTTGGAGGCCTTAGCCACCAAGCCATTCAACATCTTATGACATGTAAGGAATGTTTCAAGCCTTTGTATATGGGGGCCTCTATTCGCTCTCTACTTCTACTATTTACTGTCCATTATTTACTATCTACTATTTACTGTCTTTTATTTATTGTTTATTTTCTACTATTTATTATTTACTGCCTATGGTTTATTATTTACAGTCTACTATTTATGGTCTACTATCTATTATTTATTTTTAATGTATACTATTATGTTACTTTTAGAGTATATTATAAACTATTTACAGCCTTTTATTTAATATTTATTTAAGATAGTATATTATTTATTATTTACAGCATGTGATTATGATTGACTGATTATAGTATATTATTTACTAATTACAGTATGCTATTTATGATTTACTGTTTATAGTATATTATTAAATATTTATGGTATGTTCTTATTATTTACTTTTTATAGTATATTGGTTACTATTTACTGTGAAATATTTCATGTTTATTATTTACTATGTACTATTACAATGCTTTAATGTTGGATGAATGAAAGATACACTTGAATGCGGTAATTGCCTCTCTCCTACCTTAGTAATAAATGAAGAAGGTGACTCACATCTAGGTCTAGATCTAGCTAGAAGATCTATAAAACTAATTAAAAATAAAACATTCCTTCACGGACCTTTTGCATGACAACAAAGTGACATAACTCTCACACATGTAAAAGATATGTCACGGAACTCAAAACTTGACTGTGGAGCTCAAAAACTCCAACACGAAAGTGTTTTGTGTCATGGGCCACATGTCAAAGTGACCCTCCTTCCTTGTAGTGATGTGAGCCCAAAGCGGTGCCCACATTTAGTCTTAGCGTTAGAAAATATTAGTTGGTGTGCGTTGAAGTGGTGTATCACTTCACAAAAATATAAAAAGAGTGAAATGTTAGCCTTAGAAGTACAATGTTGTAAGAGGCTAGCATGTGAGTGGTTATTGTATTTTTACCTTAGAAAAGGATTGGAGTGAAGTAGGGTAGATAGGAAAGGCTTAAATCAAATAGTTAGTGAGTAGGCTAGTACAATGGATGGAGACAACCAAGGTGACTCAAGAAGCAAGTGCATTCGAATTGGGATGAATGGAGGATCACATTGAGCGCACAAGTGGACCATCTCATCGTGGCCACTTAATGGGGAAGGTCCAAGGAAGAATGCAAGATGGAGGATAAGCAAATTCTAAAAGCACCAATCAAATTACGATTTAAGCATTGTGGTTTGAATTAAAGTGGTGAGTGACAATTTGGGAAGGTAAGGGGAGAAAGTTATGGCGGCGTAAAGTGGAGGAGGCTAAGTTTGGGTTGAGCACTCCCAAGGGGGTCCGAGGTAAGGTGGGGGATTGCTCTCATTCTCGCTCTCTCTTGTTGATGTTAGGAAGTGAAGCTCTTAGAGCTCATGAGGAGGATGTGACTTAGTTAGTAGGAAAAACTCTTGTACTTAGAGGCAATGTGTGGGAAATTAGTGGGGTGAATTAGTGTAGTTAGTTAGTCTCTCTCTCTTGGCTCTCTTTTCTTCTTGCCCTCTTGGCACCTCATGTGGTGTGTATGGGTGTGTGTGGAGCAAGAAGGGTGCACGTGTGGTGCAAGGTTCTAGGTAGAGAACCGAGGCAAACTAGTTTTTAGATTGGTTTTGCATTGCTTAGATATAGTATTTGACTTAAGGCATTTAGTGATAGTGTTTAGTTCATAGTGTTCACCTCATAGCATTTAGTTTATAGAGCTTAGTTTGAACCATTAAATTGGCGCACTCAGTTGGTATTAGATGATGGTACTTATTTTGAATGGTTTAATATTTGGCCAAAGGCCTGAATTGTTGAAGAAGGAGCAAGACTTTTGGAGAAGGTGCTGGGAGTCCGAGACTGGGTAAGCTGTAAGCTGGGATTAGCTCTGCAGCTGGGCCTAGTTAGCTGCAGTTGCTGGTCAGGGCCACTTCACACATGAGCCAAGAGCCGTGACCTTGTAATGTTGAGCCGAGACTGTTGGTGGCAACTGAAGCCGAGACTGGGAACTGCATTAATTAAATCAAGGGAGCTGCACTAACCAAGCTGAGATCAAAGGAATCACCAGATGGCAGCTAATTAAGGGAAGGTGGCTATGATCGGGGAGAACCGGCAGTTGGTTACAAATTGTTTAAAGGACATCTAGGCCAATCATGAGCCATGCTAATTAGGAGATAGGCTAATTGCGAGTTGAGCTAACTAAGGAGCTGGCAAATTAGAAGCCGGACTATTTGAAGTTAGGCCAGAGAGGAGCTAGCTACGTAGGAGCTGGCTAATCAAGGCCAAGCAAATCAGGAGCTAGCTACCGTACTTAGGAGCAGCTTAATTAAGGGCCGAGCAAAGCAGGAGCTAGCTAATTCGAAGCTAGCCTAACTAGAGGAGGGCTAACAAGGAGCTGGTCTCTGTCTGCGGGGAACAGGTGCCTCAAGGAAGAAAGTGACGGGCGATGACGGGCGGAACAATTGGAGAACAACGCAAAATTACACCCGGAGATTTGAGACTGAGACCTCGGGAAGGGTCTTGTTGGAGACTGCCGGGGTTCTTCTATGGGGGAATCTACTCACCTTGAATGAAAAAATGGAGGAAGATAGAAAAATGAGGATTTGGTGATTGTGATGGACCAAGAGCCACATTCCTAAGTTTTTGAGGTTGGGGTGGTTGTGTTTAAGTGATTGGTAGGGTAGGAAGCTTGAGGAGTAGACTCGTTGGGCTTGATGCTTTGATTGTGAGACAATAAGCCTTGGAGAAAAGTATTTCTTAATACTATTCACTTGGATTGTCAAATAAAGATTTGTGTGTTTGGATGCTTCCATACCATGCATGGTGTATTGAATTATTAAGTAGAGGTTAAAAAGTTGATCCTTGCACTATGGACTCAACAACCAAACCTAGTGAGGAGCTCAAGGACCCTAAAGAAGTGAAGGTAATCATTGGTAAAAGGAAGAAGGGAATATCTGCTTGGGCTTGCGCGTACAAGGCAAGGAATTGGACACTTGAGTCATCAAAGGACACATCCAAGCCTAAGGCCAATGCCACGGAGGAATGTGAGCCCAAACCCACTACTCGGACTACGAACGCTTAAGGGTGGGGGGTTTGGCCTCACAAGTGAGTGGAAAGAAATCCTAGGTGTACGCAGAGGAGAAATCGATTACTTGATTTCCCTTAACCCGAATATCGAAGCTAAAGCAAACCAAGCTTTGGAAGAAGCAATCGAGGTGCGACTGGTGAAGGTGAAGGCTGTGCGAGTATAAGGGAGAAGTTGTCTCTTTAACCCATAACGTTTGGAGGGAGCATGAAGAGTTAGAATAAAAGGAGGAGCCGATCTAAGATTCGAGTACTTGATGTTGACTGTAATTTGTGGCTGGTTACGAAGACTATGGCCCTATCTATAAGACTTTGTTACTTGGAACTTGGAGTTGGTTAGAGGTGACTGACTCTAGGCCGAAGCTTAGACAATGGTCCTAGGGATTTTACTCTTCGCTTAATCCTGGGTCGCTTAGCTCATACACTAGGTTTGCGTCACTTGTAACTAGACTTTTACAAATTATAACAACTTAATTTAGAAAATACTAAGTTAAACGTTATTTTACCAATTCTGAAGTAATAAGAGGGAACATGATAATACTAATTTTAATCAATTCAGTTTGCAATTACAGGAATGTAATAGTGATAAAATGGCAGTGTCATCTAACGTGTGGTGTGGTGTGAGGCCAAATCCACCACCCTTAAGCGTCCTAGTCCGGGTGATGACTTTGAGAATCACATTTAGATATTACAACATTGAACCCTGTGCAAAGTAATTTTCATGTTCAAATGAACATGTATTGTCTCA
Organism: Polytrichum commune; assembly: GCA_950295325.1. Taxonomy (NCBI): domain Eukaryota; kingdom Viridiplantae; phylum Streptophyta; class Polytrichopsida; order Polytrichales; family Polytrichaceae; genus Polytrichum; species Polytrichum commune. The sequence continues at coordinate 18,683,844 of OX485809.1, forward strand.
CTCATTGTGCTTTATTAATGTTGGCCTCTTGGCTTGTGCAAGAGTTGGCTTTCTCAAGAGTCCAACCCGCGGCCTTGGCCACACATGCCCTTAAGGACATTCCTCTCGCTCCTTTAGTCTTGATTTTCCTTGTATCAACATTGCGAGAATCCTTCACACTTTCCATCAACTCGTGTACTCAGTTTATTTCCTAGTGTGGGTACAAGCGTTGACAAACGCTATTTTCTATTATCACAAACCTACACACTCTATTAAAAGCTCAACAATTCTCCCATCCAAGTTCACCACTTTCACCCACTATCTAATGCCTCTTGTTCCCCTAGTTTGCTAATAAACTAGTGTCATAGATTAATACTAAGTAATGGCCTAATTAACTAGCCATCACCTAACCTAGTATAGTACTATGGACTCCCCTCCTTATACCAATTAGTCTACCCCTTTGTAGGCTTCTAACTACGTCCTTTGAGGCTTAATGTAATAAGGTCCAGCAGCCCTTGCGCTACAGTATACCCGGTTCCAGCAGCTCTTGCTGCTACAGTCTGCCTGGTCCAGCAACCCTTGCTGTTACAGTATACCCGATTCCAGCAGCTCTCTGCTGCTACAGTCTGCCCGGTCCAGCAGCCCTTGTTGTTACAGTATACCCGGTCCAGCAGCTCTTGCTGCTACAGTCTGCCCGTTCCAGCAGCCCTCGCTGCTACAGTATACCCGGTCCAGCAACCCTCGCTGCTACAGTATACCCGGTCCAGCAGCTCTCTGCTGCTACAGTATACCCGGTCCAGCAACTCTTGCTGCTACAGTCTGCCCGTTCCAGCAGCCCCTTGCTGCTACAATATACCCGATTCCAGCAGCTTTTGCGCTACAGTCTAACCCCTTAAACTCCCTCTAATCACTATATTCTCTACCACACTACACCATTCCCACACACACACCACCAAGAGAGAGAGAGCTTAACTAATTAACTTCACTAAAAACTAATGTCCCACACACATGGCTCAAGCTCTTAAGAGCTTGCTCCCTTGAGAGCGCTTGATGGAGAGAGAGAAAAATGAGAAAAAAACACCTTAAGTAGCAAAGAGGGAGAGGGGAAGAGAGGGTGAGAGAGGTGAGGATAGGATGAGAGGATTAGCACCTCCAATCACAATCCTTTAACCCTCTCCTTCAAAGTAGGGACTCATCCCCATCCACCAAGCTTCCTTCTTCCTAAACTACCAAGGTGGATCCAAAAGTGGGCATTTAACCCGCAGAGCTCACCTTGCTTCACCTTACCCCCTTACTCACATAATCAAGGCATCCTCTTATTGAAATCAAACCTTGAATTAACTACACAACACATTCTAATGCCTAAACTTAAATCCACACCACACTTCACTTTTTTTATGTTTTGTGAATAATCATAACACATCAAAGTCAAACTAAAATTGGTTTCGAAGAGTTAATCATCACATGTGGGCACCATTTTGGGCTCACATGTGGCCTATGGTCCCTGGACATTTAATTAAAGAGACTATGGTCCAAATCAAGGTGCTTTGGCCTTGGAGTTATGAGACTATCATGTGTATGTCACGGTATGCGGCGTCGACGGCCGCACCTTATCCGTTGGGTTTCATCCATCTAGATTTGGATGGATGAATCTAGATGTGGAGAGGAAGGCTCCTAAGTGAGGAGCCTCCTCCTTGGCTTGGCATTCTTGCCAAGTTAAGTCTTGTGAGTTAGTGTGTGGAGAAAGCTTGTGTAAGGTGTAGATTGCATGATTTTGCAATAAATCTTGAGTTCTTCTCCCTCTACTTATACTCTTGGATTCTCCCTTGGTGGAGTGAGAGATAGTTTGACTAATTGTGTGCATTTGAAGAGTGATTTAGAGCTATTGTGAGTGTTCTACTTTCTTCCTTCTCACTTGGCAAGAATGCCTCATTTTTCTATTTTGTTCTCTTTTCTTCTTGATTCTTGACATTCAACACGCAAGGGGGCGCATGGAGGCAAAGAGCGATGGAGTTCCGGAGTTTTGGAGCGGAGAAAGCCGCATATTGTTGAAGCAACAAGAAGAAAAACATTTTCTTGTGAATGTCACATCAAGTTGAAGTGTGGTGAGAAATCATTGAATTTTCCACAGAATTTCGTGTTGTTTTGCTCACATTCAAGCTTGAATGCAAGACATTGATATTTGGAAGTGAAGTTGTGATTCTAAAGAGAAGATTTGAATCATACAACTCAAAAAAAAAAAAAGGAGGAGGAGGCCTCTGGGAGCCGGAGCCCCTGGCTCCTCCCTGGTTGGCCTGTATCGGCGTCTGCGGGCAGGCATGCGGTACTTCAGGTAGGCTGTACATCAGGCAGGTTGTACAGCAGGCAATCTGTAGCAGTGAGCAGTCTGTAGCACCAGGTAGTTTGTAATAGCAACAGCAGGCAACTGCTGCTGCCTATTTATTTTCTTTATTTTTTAAATTTAGTTGTTTATTTTTATTTTTAATTATTTAATTATTAATGAATTAAAAAACGGGATTTTATTTAATTAATTATTTTATGTTTCCTTTCAACTTCTATTTTTTTTTTTTTTCTCTAAGAGGTTAATTTCTTAGGGATTGAGAAAGACGAATTTTGGCAGAAACTTTGTTTTCATTAATAAAAAACACCAAATAAACTTTAAAAAAAAAAAAACCCAAAACTCTTACGAATTTTTTAGGACTTTGGGATTTCTTTTAGGGGTTGTGTTGTACGAAATTTCCGAGGGGTGTCATTGAAGAGTGGGTGGCATGTGAAATTTCGTTCTGCCTAAAATACATTATTATTAGGATCGAATTGTGTTTGTCAACACATATTCCCGACATTCTTGTGAGGAGGGATTTTTAGGTTGTAGTGGGAAGATGAGAGATGTGCATAGGTAGCATTTCATTTTCTTCAGCAACAGTGGTTCTTCATTTTGACCACCAACTGCAGGCGGGTGCCGGTTGGTCGCGGTCGCTTTCAATTTCTGCTTAAATGTTGTTTGGGGAAGAAGATCCAGTGCTGAAAATTGCATTGTTTTTTGTTTTTTGTTTTGGTACCTTCCCCCGTGGCGGGTTGTATTGCTGGCAGTTGTCGGCATTGCCCCATTTTGTGTTGTTATAGATTGTGATAGGGTACTGTGGAGGTGAGGTCGGATTAATGACCGACGGGACCTTTGTTTGTGCACCAAGTGGGCAGTGTTTGTTTTCACTTGTGGTGAGGCTGGGTTAATGACCATCAGACCATAAGTTTAGTGGTGGTTGCAAGTGCAGGTTGCCTTTGACCTTTTTTTTTCTCTTTGTACCTGGATACTAATTCATTTGGGTTGTTGATTCGGTGACCATCCCATTGTGGGTTTATGGTTACAACTCGTACTCAACACTATCGTTCTCCGTCCCCAGGAGCATCGGAAGGTCATCCCTCGGACCTCTCGGACATTGAACCAGTGGTAGCATCCAACAAGGCTTTTCAACCCACTTCGGCGTGGGGGACTATCACTCGGGCTCACGTCCTGTGGGTGGGAACCTTTGACGATATGGAGGAGGAGACTAGGGGAGGGATACGGGACCGGTTTTCTGATCGAGCAGGGACCATTTCTCTGCAAGATTGGAAAATCCGGTTTCGTACGTGGATGCGAGAGAAACGCCAACGCAATACCAATTTTAACGATTGGTATGCGTTCGAGCTTCTGCCTCAACATTTGGAACATGAAGCTCTCCAAACTTATGAGCAGTGGACGGAGGCTCATTGGATGGAGCTGCGCCAGGTGGAGCGGTACTGGGAGGCTCGGGTTGAGTTGGTATCCGCATTGAAGGAAGGCGCAACTTCCAGTTTCATGGCCGTCCCTGAGGTTAAATCAGAGGTGCCGGAGGGAGTATTTGTGGTGGACGTGGAGGGAGCTTCTCCTGGTGAACCCAAGGATAAGGGTTCTGCTCCCACTGTGGCGAGTACGTTGAGCCCCATTCTTCCACTCTCCCGTTATGCCCAGGCTACCCAGGCGGCTTTAGCCTCTTTAGGGGCTCCACCAGTTTTTGAGCCGTTGCGGGCAGTTGAGCTGCATCTACATGAGGAGTACGGAGGTTTCCGTCGGGACCAGATGCAGTGGATACAAGATTTTAGACGGGAGAAGGACGATACACCTCGTACCATGTATACGAGGTTGGCGAGGTTTGCCAGAGAATCTGGAGGTGTGTTTGCGGAAAGTCAATTGGTGAAGGTGTTTTTGTCCAAGATTGACAAACGCCTCCTTGACTTGACGCTGCCCAGGATCATCATGGATTATGGTAGTCGAGCGACACTCGCAGAGGCATTCGCCATTGTGGAGCAGTGTGATCGTGCATTGTGTCAGCACGATGCCATTGATTTGGTGTCCCTGCTAGTAGATTCTAGCAAATCCCGAAGAGTTCCGATTGCGGTTGCGGGATTGGCGGAGGCCGAGGTAGACAAAACCATGTATTGTTGGTCTTGTATGCAGGCCAACCACGCTAAGAAGGACTGTCCTTCAAAGCAAAGGCAAGCCCAGACCGCCACTACTCCGAAGCGGAAACCATTTGTTCCAGCTAAGGGCTCGGCGAAGGGAACAACGGGTAATCAGTTACCCAAGCAGTTGAAGTGTTCTCATTGTGGGCGAAACAATCACGCGGTAGAGAACTGCTTTGCTCTCCATCCTGAGAAACGTCATTCTTCCGACCGGGAGAAGACGTTGGAGGCGAAGATTGGAGCCATGGAGGAGAGGTTCAAAAGCTTGGCGTCATCCAGCCAAATTTTGGCCTCACCATCTTCCTCCGGAGCTCAGGCTAGTTCTTCCACTCCGGATTACTATATGTTCGGAGCCTCGGGCGAGGTGGTGAGTTCCGCGGCCGTGACACGTGCTCAAGCCGTATCACAATCCATACCTTCGACCACAAATGAATATGTGGCAAGCTCGCGAGCTCGGGACAATGCGCCCACGGACCAAATTGGTCAGGCACGACTACCATTATCTTTTGGATTGGCCGATGCCGTCCAATCTGTCAATGGTCGTCATCCGAACGATGAGGTTTCACATTCAGCAACCGATGTGGCGCACACGTTGGCATCCAAGGTGTTGCACACACCTTTGTTCATGGCCATGGAGTGGTCATCATCTGATGTCCAACCCGCTAAGGTTTTTCACTTAGCAGGTAGGATTTTGGAAGGGAAGGCATCCTTACCTTCTCTAACCGTGGCTCAAGCCACTACGGACATCCCTGCTTTTGAAGATCCTGAGGATGTGGCCAAACGGCGAGCGAGACTTGTGGCAGAGACCATTGCGTCTTTTGACGCACACGCCTCAGATGACAAGGCACCGACCACGTTTTATGACTCACCAGTATCCGCGGGTGCAGCCTATTTGTCTAATGTCGCTGCTAGACATGTCCGCGAGCGCCGCAGCATTCGACCCGGCGTTGTGCGTATGGTTAATGATACCGGAATTTTGGTGGTCAGTCGCACTGGGAGCAATGCTACTCGGGTTGCTCCCCGTTGTGTGATGATGGATTCAGGGGCACAACCAGTTATGATCGGCAAGAGGCTTGCCCAAGAGTTGAGGTTGACGGCCGAGGATTTGGCTCCCTGTCCATTCACCATTGTCACATCCATTGGTCACGTGGAGCGGGCCATGGGTTATACTCGAGAGCCATTACAGCTTAGCTTCTGAATGAAGCCTGGAGATTCACCCGCACCTCTTCTTCTTAGGTGTGCAGTGACGGATGCGACCAACTATGATATTTTAGTTGGTCAGCAAGCACTTTACCCTCTTGGTTTTGGTTTGGACAACTGGACTGAGGAGGCGTGGATCCGACCAGGTTGGTCGGCTGGGGATGGCCGCAGGGAACTTATTCCCGTGGCTTTCGCGGCGGCCGCGACCATAGCACCATTATCTATGGTTTTTGGATGTGGTGCTATGGTGGACACATTGCCTTATGGTTCCGCATTGTTGGAGGAGTCATTGGCATTCATGGGGAGTACATACGATCAACGGGATATGACACCTAAGAATACATTGGTGCGCCATCCCAAGGATCCCCTTCCTCCTTGGCGTGATTCCGCCGAGCTATTTCGGAGGTGCGAGGATATTGTTCACTCTCACTCCTAGGACACCGGTCATACCGGGTGTCCTCTCGGCATTGGCACATCCCATTTTATGGCAACCGCCAGATGCAGGGATTACTTTGGTGGAACTGTTTGGGGGCATCGGCACAGGCTTAGCGGCCGTACTGGAGGCTGGCCTCACGGTTAGACGGTATGTCTATGTGGACAACTCTCAAGTGTCCACCCGTGTGGCTCGTCACCATCTTCACCATTTGATGGTATTGTACCCCCAGCAGTTACCTCCAACTGCCATTCGTGGGTGTTTTTCACGTCTCCCTCATGATGTCACACTCATCAGTGAGGCCGACTTACGACACTTAGGTCCGGTGGATATGGTGATTGCGGGATGGCCATGCTAGGGCCATTCACGTGCTGGAGCAGGCGGAGGACTAGAGGATCCCAGTTCTACATTATTTTGGGACCTCATCCGCCTCATGCAGTGGTGGTATTCCCACCAACCTTTCCCTCCAGGGTATATTTTCGAGAATGTACCTTTGTTGGGAGACTCTCGGGACAAGGTGTTGGAAGGCGATTATTATGTTCGTCAACACCTTGGAGATCCCATTTTTGTGGATGCCGCGAGCATTGGTTTTTATGCCCACCGACCTCGGTGGATTTGGACCAACCTCGCACCGTCATCTACTTTAGCTGCAGCATTTTTTGCAGTGCCTCCACCTTTTGATCAAAAGGTGGATGACATCTTGGATCCAAACCGAACTTCTTTGCCGGTTGTTCGAGATGATTTACCCCCGTTGGCATTGGTCAACAAAATGGGGGCACCACGGCGGGCCTTTCCCACATTTATGACGTTTCCACAGTCATTCGCTTTCCGCGATAGGGGGCCGGGTATGGTGTAGGATGTTCACACCAAAACCCACACCGAACCATTGGCTGACGAACAGGAACGTGCCATGGGATTCCGCACTGGCACCACAGCAGCTCCCGGCCTTTCTGAGGGCCAACGACGCTTCGTGTTGGGCTAAGCTATGGATCTTCATACTATGGTGTGGACTGTTGCTTTATGCCTTTCATTGCAAAGGCATCGTGGTGACCAGTAGTTGTCTCTGGGGACAGAGGACTCTGGTCAGGGGGCACAACGGTCCACACCCATGGAGGAGGGAATTCACGCCATGGTTGGAGAAGCCGAACGATTTTTTCAATTCGAGCAGCATGTGATGGAGGAGCTTCGAGCTCAACATTTTTACACTGCTTCGGTTTCTTCGCCTCCAGTGGTGGCTTCATCATCACATATTGGTGGTGATGAAGAAATGTCAGATTCTAGTACTAGCACCGAGACTGGGGGCATGGTTAATGCCCCCTCCTCTCATTAGCAATTAGAGTCTGTGTGTCGCAACCCTTGCTAGGTCCCTTAACAATCTTGCCAATTTTCGTTTCTAGCAAAGGTTACGAGCGCTAACCCTTCGCATTCCGCCATGCTAATGGATAGCTCCTCTTACCCCGGACCAATAGTTCATAAGAGGGAACCAACCCTCCTACTTTGCTTTCGGGACTCAACCCTTAATCGGTAACCCATTTCCCCAATGTGGACTTCCATCCATGGAAGTCCAATCCTATGTTGATCATCGCATTGCCGGAGCAACACTACAACAACCCGAAGCATACTAGGCAACTATGGCCTCACAATAGGCCAAAGCCCATGGAGGCCTTGCCGTTCGGCCTCGGGTGGGTGAGGCCACACCACCTCACCCATATAAGCCTCTAGGACTTCACGCGGGGCCCCTACCCCACCGTCAACCAACCTCTTGTCTCTCTACCAAGAGTTGGGGCCAAGTGGACATTTTCCTTTAGCTGCTGGGCCTAGAACCCCTCAGCAGCTTCAGACCATCATAACTTCCTTGTATGATGTCTGACCATAACAAACAACCACTCCATCCTCATCTACGCTTCACGTAGATGCCGATGGACTCCTCTTTTGCCCCATTTGAGCAAGTCTTGAGGAAGTTATGCCTGTTTGAACCTTGGCAGTCCCGGGAATCACTCCCAGGCACTGCTGTACCAGGGCGCTGTCCCGGGACAGCGCCCCACTCAAATGGCCATAACTCCTAGCTCACACCTCCGATAGAGGTGTTCTTGAGCTTTCTAGAATCACCACGCCATGAGCTACGCATAACTTATGGCCTTACCCTTGTGCCTCCTAGTCTCCGTGGGTGGGAGGCGTTCCCAACGCCCGGGGCCCTCACCCACACTAGGATCACTTGGGCCCTCTCACCAACGGCGCCACAAGTCCCGGGTGTCAGTCCGGGGTCCCCCTTGTGCCCATGGTGTTTCGGGCACTCCTCATGGAGAGGTGCGCGACACTGTGCCAGCATCAAGTGGTTTCCTTTTGGTGGAGAGGGAGACTACAAAGTTTGATGATTGGCCGCTTGAATTAGGCCCTCGTTTCACTGGTGCTGAGGCACGGAAGGTACGAGCATTTATTCGCTCGTACCGTAGATGTTTTGCTTTTAGCCTTCAGGATCTTGAAGGTTATAAAGGAAAACCCATTCACATTCATTTGGAGGACGACCATCCCATTTTTCGAAGACCTTACAGGCTCAGTGTTTCCGAGCGGATTGGCGTTCAGGCTCGTTGCCGAGAGCTCTTGGCAGCTGGGCTAATTGAACTTTCCAACGGGGAGTATGCTTGTGCTACGGTTATGCCATCAAAGAAGGATATTTTTGGCAATTGGACGGAGAAGCGGATGTGTGGGGATTACCGTCCAGTTAATCGGAAGACCAAGTCGGATCGGTATCCCATACCGATCTTGGACGAGTTGTTCGATGCCATCGGATTTTCTCGGGTCTTTAGCACGTTGGACTTAAAATCCGGATATCACCAACTTCCATTACTTACGGGAGATCGGGTGAAGACCGCATTTTGGGGAGTTGATCAAGATGGGAAAGATCAACTTTACCATTGGAAGTTTCTTCCGTTTGGCCTGAAGAATGCACCTGCGGAGTTTCAGAGAGTGATGGACCAAGTTCTCTCTGGCTTACCCTTTGCTTGGTGTTACATTGATGACGTTATCATTTTCAGTATAACACCACAGGAGCACGTAAAGCATCTTCAAGCCGTTTTTGAGCGGTTGCAGCGGTGGGGATTGCACTTGCACCACGGCAAGTGCAAGTTTTTCCATAACCGGCTGGCATATTTGGGGCATATGATTGTTCCAAGAGGTCTTGGGGTACAACAAGCTAAGGTGGACGCCTTGCAGAAGATTCCGACACCGGTTGATGTGCCGAGACTTCGTGTTTTCTTGGGCTTGGCGAATTACTATCGGCAATTCGTCAAGAACTTTAGCTTGATCGCCAAGCCTCTCACCATTCTCACGAGCAAGGACCAACCGTGGACTTGGGGTCGTGAGCAACAACAGGCGTTTGAGACATTGAAGTAGAAACTGGGTACGGCTCCAGTGCTTCGACGTCCAGATGTCTCCAAATCTTTCCAGTTACATACAGATTGGAGTTCATTGGGTTTGGGAGCAGTTCTCACTCAGAAGGATGATTTTAGTCGGGAGTATGTTGTTGCTTACGCTTCGCGAAGCAATAACACGGCGGAGGCTAATTATTCATCCTACGAGGGAGAAACATTGGCGGCGGTATGGGCTATTGCCCATTTTCGGCCGTATCTTTATGGTCAGCACTTTACTTTAGTGACTGACCATCAGCTGTTACGATGGCTCATGGAGTCGGATAAGCTTACTGGCAAGCTTGCCAGGTGGGCTTTATTGCTCCAGGAGTATGACTTTGAGGTGGTACACCGTGCTGGGATTACCAACATGGATGCAGATGGACTCTCACGCAATCCAAGTCCTTCAGATGAGGACTTGACCGGGGCCAGATGGCATGGAGATTGTGATCGAGAGGCGGTTCCAGGTTGGCACGCGGCTGCCTACCTTACTTTATTTTCTGGTGCATCTGTTGAGATTCCGATACAGGGTTCAGATGATGAGACTGATTGGCCTCAAGCTATTGTGGATATATGGGAGGATCTTCCCGTATTGCATAAGCTTCAACAGGGTACCTTTCCTTTGTCTATTTCGGCAATGAAAAGGGATAGGATTGGACATCGAATAACAAGGTTCCATTGGGAGAACGGTTTGTTATTTCGATTGTGGCCGGATGGGACAAGGCGTATTGTTCCTAGGCCGGATCAGAGGGTCTCCTTGGTGCGACAAGTGCACGAGGAACTTGGCCATTTTGGCATACGCAGGACACATTCGATGTTGTGTGGCCAATATTGGCGGACTGGCATGTATCAACAGGTGGCTGCTTATGTCGGGAGGTGTGAAGTTTGTGACCGGGTCAGGTCTAGCTTTAATACCTTGTCACCTCAGTTACAACCCTTACCTATCATGGGATTGGGCTACCGTTGGTCGCTAGACTTTGCGGGACCGTTGGTTGTCACGCCACATGGAGCAAAGTACGTGTTGGTGATGGTGGAGCATTTTAGCAAGTGGATTGAGCTTGTTGCTCTACCCCAAAACTCTGCAGAGTTGGCCGCGGCCGCCTTTTTGGATCGTGTGTTAGCACGTTTTGGAGCACCGGCTGAGGTGTTGACGGACCAAGGGAGGGAGTTCCTTGGTGCTTTTGAGGAATTATGCACTAAGGCGCTCATAGATCACCGTACCACCTCTCGGGATCATCCGGAGGCAAATAGCTTGTCTGAACGAGTTGTTCAGACAACCAAGCGTGGCTTGAGGAAGTATGGATTACTTCGGGGAAGCCACCGGGATTGGGACCTTATGTTGCCTTGGATTGCTATAGGCTATCGATTTAGTAGGCAGGCCTCTTTGGCTTCCTACAGCCCATATCAGTTGTTGTATGGGCGTGAGCCTATACTCCCGAGTTCTATTCGGGAAAAACTAGCTCCTATTGTGAACTTGGATGACCCAGACCTTTGGGCAGAGTGTTTGCAGGAGCGGGCTCAATTCTTCCAGAGGGCCATGCCTATGGCCATGGAGAATTTGTCCATTGCTCAGCACCGTGACACATTGCGTTATGCACGCATTCGCAGTGGTGCTTACCGACCTCAGTTGCGGTGATTCCGGCAGGGGGATTATGTTTATCTCCAACGTGAGGCGCCTACGACATTAGATGTCAGGGCGGGGCGCACTATCCTTCGGGTGAAAGAGGTGTTGCCGAGTGGTTTGTTGTTGTTAGAAGGCAAGGATGGCAGGAAATGTCGCGAGCATTCCAAAAACTGTGCCCCATGTCATCTACCTATTGAGGGTACAGTTCATCATGAACTAGCCGTCGTGTCAGAGGGTCTTCCATGTTTTGTGTGTGGAGAGAAGAAATGAGCGGCTACTACGCTCTTGTGTGATCAGTGTCAACGCGGTTGGCACATGGCATGCTTGAGGCCACCCTTGACTTCTCTACCATCTGGACAGTGGAGTTGTCCTCGCTGTCGAGGATCTTTGGTACTTGGTGCTTCCACCAATCGTACTCAATGATCCTGTGTGGTTTTCATCATCTTGTGCCTGCCCAAATGGAAAATGAGGAGTTATGGCTTAGAGACACAATCAACATGAGGCGGTGGATTTAATTCTTTGGGATCTGATGGCCAAACATCAGAGGCGATTAAGGATGGGGCTCACCTTGCACCCAGCCTACAATTCCTTGGAATAACGTTTACCACACTAGTTATTTGCGGAACAATCTTTCATTATTCATGCCCTTTAGATTGGCATTGGTCCTAGCTGCTTGGCGGGACTCCATAGTTAGCTGAGGGGGGGGCATGTCGAGCTGTGTTGTTTATGTGTGACTTTGCTATGTTTTAGTGTTGTTTGTTAATGGTGGTTGGTACTCGAGCTGCAGTGACACACGATCGCTATTTACACGACATGTACTCAAATGACTATTGTTGAGTTGTGACTCTTTGCATTGCTAAATCACCATAAGAGTGATGTTACCGACGAGAATGGGTTGTAAGGGAGTGACTGAGCAATTGCATGTACTGCTGTGAGTGACCTTCAACCTTAATTAAACAAGTCCTAAAATTCATTTTAGGAGTCATTTTCCCTGGGTTTGTTGTCCTAAATTCATCTTAATTCCTTTGTGATCTATCAATTAACTTAATGGTGATCCCTAGATGTAACACATGACACTCGTTTGGTCTTCCCTGTGTGGTTTTCTTAATTGAACCCCAATCTAAAAAACTATCTACAATGCTCATTTACCATACCTTTCTAGAAAATTAGTGCATGTTCTAAGGTGTTTGTAGAGTGAGAAATGCGTTTTGGTGAGCTCAAAGAGGTTTCTTCTTTTTCTTTTTCAGTTGGCGCCACTCACTCCCGAGACATCTCCTAACACCACGGGTAGATCACTCTAAGGCATTTTTGTGCACCACGTGTGGCTGGGGTTTTTTTTGTTTTGGGGCTATTTACCTTCAAGGGTTGAATTAAAGCCTCCCTATAATTACTTAAATTTCAAAAATGGCCCATTTGTTTGCACCCTTCCATTACTTATATTATCCAAGTCACTGCAATTTTTTGTACTCTATATTCCTTTTAACGACGGCGCGTTCCCTTTTCATCCATTTTTGGATAGACGGAAATCCCAATTATCATCCATCCCCGTGAGTCCTAAACCCATTTACATACCTTCTAGGATCCTTATCTTCAGCCCCTATATTAATTTTACAAAAAAATAATGGCCCACGTTTTATATCCATCTAACTTACTTATAATGGGATTGTCTACATTTAATGGCCCCTTCATTATTTGGAATTCCTTTATAATTTTTATTTCAAATGATTTTAATCCTCTCTATATTATGCCGCACGTCGTTTTTTAAGTGCACTAAGTGATCTACCCGTGCCTAACACTTAGAGACTAAAACAAGCTTGTATTGAGACTTTCCAACACTTCAACACTTTGAACTCTCGAACACCTTAATCTTGTGGTGGCACTAGTTTCATAGCGTAAAGAAATTTAGTGTCACCTTCACTAATTGCCCCATGTGCACTATTAGCCCACCCTCGCTAAATGGGATGATCAGTGTAGCTCAGGATTCTAAGTTGAGCTGGTTTTCAGAGAGGTGTAGAAATGTTGGTGACAAGGCCTTCAAGCTCGTAATTTATTTGGAGCATGCTAACCTGATCAATTATTCATTGTAGTTCTGCAGAAGTAGGATTGTTGGTGGGAGAAGTTTCCCACATTTTGTATCTGCTTCGATCGTCTGCTCGACTAAATGAGTTGGGTCAGAATATTGGAGTTGACTAGAAATTCAGTTCTAATGAGGAACACTAGAATATTCGGTGCAAGTGTCCGCACTAGTGTAATCATTCAATGTTTAGGAAAGAACAAAACAAAGCTACCACGCACAGTGCTAGATTCGCAAACTTTCCAGTTGCGTAAGAGAAGTGTTCAGTGATGTAGGTCAACTGCCTAGGGCTTGTGTACTGTCTCATCTGTGGACTGAGATCCGATCCGGCCTCTGAAGTCCAAATCCATTCTCGTCACAAAGTACCCACAAATTCTTTACAATGTATAAAAGTTGGTATAATGTATACAAGTTAGATGAGCTGTATTGCTCCTATGAGAAACTTTGAGGGACCTTTTAAGTCTTGGGAGGGGGGCACTCAATATAGCCTGTACGGTACCGGGTGGATATACGAAAGGGTACCTAAATCTGGCTTACAAAGTATACTTATGGGAGGGGAATTGTTTCACCTACTTTTGTACAAATAAATAGGGTAAAATGAGGTTCGTTGTGGGAGGTAACCATAACCTAAGGCCCCCTTGAGATTTCTCACAAGGAGAGTTTATTTTCTCCAAGTATATCTTATACCCCCTAAAAGTTCATATGTGTTAATCCACGAAGAAATTATTGTCATCCCACATATCATACTTCAATTATTATCAATAAGAAGTGATTTATAAGCATGCCTCCAAAGAATGTCAATTATTTTCCCAATAGCTCATATTTTTTATACATACTTGAGGCAATTTACTCTTGCAGTTCAAACTTTCTGTATACATATATGAGATTGTTTTATAGTCTATGATTCGTATATATAGTCTATTTTTTTGGTCATAAAATTTCTTGTGTGCATGGGCTTTTAATAAGAGGCCCACACGCAAGTGGCTCCAACTCTCAAAGTAGAGTCCCCCCGTACTTGGCGTGGTTATCCATCTTTGGAATGGTCGTTCATGCTCATGTGGCATACGATGATGCAATTTTCATCCAAATATTATGAAGCATGGGTGCAAAACTAATGCCCCCTTCCCACCTGACTTTACCAAATAACCAAAGTATTTCCTAAAAACCGGGTAAAGCTCCCTTGGTTATAGCGGAGGCATCCAGCTATCCCAATGCACTTACTAGAACTTGCTCTGGAGATTTTCAAGTAGGTTTTAGTTTAGTAGCTTTCACACATGTTCATTGTTTTATCTACCAAGCAATGAATGTTGGGTAGTTTTTGTCCCATCCCCAAATGCCTTACTACTCACCTATCTTACCATCGGTTTTTGTTAATGCAGCTCCTCGTGCCCTCATAGCTAAGACTAAAAAGCAACCAATCACAAGGGCGGGAGGCGAAACTCTTAAAGGCCCTATATTCTTGCTTCATGTTTAGGTACCAATGGGAGGGTTGGTGCTTAAGGCTTAAAATCTCCACTTTTAAGCCATGCCGCATCATTTGCCAACTAATCTTGGCACTAGATAATGTCGATGGTATGAAGGCCGGAATGCTAGAACCAACTTTTAGTCTTAGCTAAAGTCAGGTGGAAAGGGGCCATAAGCCTACTCGATATAAATCCTAAGGTCCTTATCTTGAACCCCTATATTATTAATAAATAAAATAAAATGGTCCACATTTAAACTCTATCAACCTTACTTGTAATGAAATTGTACACTTTTGACAATCCCTAATTTGTGTGGAAGTCTTTTATAAATTTTATATCAAGTGAATTTATTCCTCCCTACATAAGGCCACACATAGTTTCCACAATGCACTATGTGACCCGCCTGGGAAATCCAAAGCCAACAAGGATAATGATCGCATTTGGTTGCTTCTCATGCCCAAGACCTAAACCAATGATAAATTGCAATTCAAGAGACCAACCCAACCATTAACCACAACCACAAGGATTCGTACATGACAAATATGATTGAACAAAAATCGTATAGTCATGGTTGTTTGGGGTTATTAACGAGAATGGGAGCACAAGTACCATCATGACCATGACCTTTTAATGGGTTTTTGCACTCCTTCCTTGCTCCATTTAGTAATTGACAAAATTACTAAATGCCTAAACTCCTCCCATGCTAGTGCTTCATGCCTAGAACATTCCTTCAATGTATACTAAAGACGCTATATATTGGTTTAAGGAAGCTAGTGGTTTTGACTTTGAATATTCATCAAATATTAAAGTGAGGCTAAAAATATGTTTTCTTACTTTAAACCTATGTTTAGAACAAAGGCTATTACTAATTATTAGTTTTATATCAACCATGTAGCCATATGTATGTGCAATAGCTTAAAGTGTTGGCTTAAGCACCCTCTACCTTACCTAAACTTCCCGTTTAGGGCCCGGATCATGCTATGAACCCTACCTACCGGCTCACATTTTTGCCCAATCGGCTAGCTTCCCGAGGTTGTTTCCACAAACTAAGCTTGGGTCTAGTGTCTCTAACCTTCCACCAACCTATGATAGAGTTTTTGGGTCATTTTGACCACTTTCATATTGCCAATCAAGTAACTTTTTTGGTTAGATTTTGCCAACTTCTGAAGGTGGTTTTCGCAAACCGTGTTGAGATCTAGTTTCTCTAATCTCCTACTAGCCTAGGGTAATGTTTGTAGGTGATTCCGACCACTTGCATGAGGCATTGTGCCATGCGCATCATGTTCATGCACACACCCTGCTTACTATCTAATGCGTTTCTAGGTGATACATCACAAATTATTTGAGCGCACTTCCACTAACACATTCAAATCCTTAGCCTTGTCAAACCTAAGGAACATGTTAGCTTATAAGAAGATCAACAATAAGAGAATACCAACAATTAGTTTAATCTTTAAATCCTTTTCTTGACACCTTACTACTTGTTTTTGAAGGACTGTTGTTTGTCCGTATTGCCACATAGTTTTAGACCGCTTAACATCTAGATCTAAAATTTACAAGTTTACACACACTCTCTAAGTTGTCTTTGCACATATGAACTAAGATAGCCAGAATGCTCTAAGAATATCCTTATATGCTTCAAAACAAATACCTACTAAACAATTGAACTCGGTGGCTTGACACCTTGACGAAATGTTGTAACTAGTTGTTTTGACGCATTTTTGCCCCATGTCCAATTCATGACCAACTAGCACATAAGGACATAAAAGTAATCTACTAGTAAAAATTTCTCAATGTCATTATAATGACTTCGGATCTATAGTAGTTTCATGGCCGGTTAAATTACTAAGGCCACACATTTACCACTACCAAACATAGTGTTCAATAGTAGAATAGTTATCAAAATTAACTGGAACCAACTCTAACACTAGTTGTACAAATCTATATTTGACGTCAACCACTAAAATGCCATTTTTGGCCATTCTCATAATCTATGGCCAATAGTCTAGCTTCAATAGGTTGGTTTACCAAGGTCATGTCCTTAAAATATAGCACTAAATGCTACCTCAACATGACCACGACCACCTTTGCAGTGTACGCAACCCTAATGATGTGTATTTACACGACATACTATCTCATACAAGCATTTGTCATATAATAGTTCATCGATTCGACAAAAGATAGCTATTTTGCTTTGGAAATGCAATGGACATGCAACGGACATGCCTTGCATTCTTCCTTCTCTCCACATTTTATCGCGGAATCTTAATTCAATGTCTCCTTCTATTTTCTTTTTTGGTCGTGGTTTGTAAGTTTTCATTTCCTAATTTTAAAGTAAAATCATAATCTTTGGTAACAATGATCTTGAGTGTTACAATTGTCTTTGTAACCATTGGCCAATGTGTCTTCAAATCACATCAAGTTCCTTCATTAATTGGTCAATGTTAATTCCAATCCAAGAAATATTGTTTTTTTTATTAATTCCCAACATTTGATTATGACTTACAAATCATGTAATAAATATCTAGCGCCTAGATCAAACTAGAGCCTTCATTGCCATGCAACAACCTGTGTCATCAACCAAAAACAGGGTAGCACAAACAAAATCATGATTATCTTGATTATTTCATAACAACTCCAACATATGATCATTCTTAGACTAGGTATCCATTTGAGAATGGTTTATATGTAGGAGTTATTGTGAAATACCTTAAGATGCTTATTCCTTTCACAAGCATGAACAATCTTTAAGTAGATTCTTTCTTAGTCCAACACTTAGTAAATTTCTCAAGTTAACGATCCCTCTCACAGGGTAATTTTCTATCTCAACCATCATTGGACTCTTTCCTCCTAATTTATTTAATTTGAACTTGTATCTCAACTGTGTCCTAACTTCTTAAAGACCTCAATTTCTAAGTGTTAGAGCGTCCCCACTGGACACCCCAATGTACTGGGCAAAATAATTGTTTTTAATGCCCGAAAGCGTGGGTGCTGATGGTGCCGACTTTGGGTTTAGGGCTGATACCCAATATTTGGCTGGTACAAGCCTCGGGCTGGCCCATTATGTTTAGCAAACCTCATCTGTTGAACAATAAATCATAAAATTTAGTTTCATTTTAGAATGACAAAGTCCCTTTGAATTGTAAGTGACAAAAATTATAACCTGAGTGCTAATGAGGATTTTGTAATATTTTTGACTTCCAAGTTAATTACATACTTTATTGGCGGTTTCACTTTGAAAATGAAATCTAGTCAATTGCTTATTTATTCAATGGAAGTGAACATATATATTGGATTTGAGACCTTGAAAATGAAGTGCACTCAATATGGGATTTGTGGACAAGTAGCCTTCAAAAACCCAAGTACAATTTTTTTGGAAATCGGGCGGGCGGGCAGCAGTTTTCGGGCAGGTGTAGGATAAATGTCGAAACCCTGCCCCTGACAGAATATTCCCCCCCTCAAAAGTTCGTGTAGGGGGGTATTTAACGTCCTTAATCTTCAACCATGCGTTGACCCTTTCTTCATGGCTACCTTACCTGGCCGAAGCCATGCCCGACGGGGGACATTAAATACCCCCCCACGAACTTTTCGGGGTGTTAGATCCAGGCCTGGGAAGCCGCCCGTCTAGAAAATCTAGATTTTTTGGACCCGACCGAAAACTGCCGCATGCCCACCCGATTTCGAAAAAACCATTGCCCTTGCATTCTTGAAGGCCACTTACTCACAAATCCCATATTGAGTGCACTTCACCTTCAAGGGCCAAAATCCAATATATTTGTTCACTTCCATTGAGTAAATAAGCAATTGACTGGGGTTTCATTATAAAAGTGAAACCGTCAATAAAACATGTAATTAACTTGGAAGTCAAAAATATTACAAAACCCTCACTAGCACTGAGGTTATAATTTTTGTGACTCACAATTTGAAATTGTCTTTGTCATTCTAAAATGACACTTAAATTTAGTGTGCTGATTTAGTATGTGTATTTTATAATATTTTAGGTAATGCCGTCTACTTTCACAAGTATTCATACTATGTAGAAAATTAATGTGAGTGACTATTTAATTTTATGCTACTTTTGTCCTAATATAACTAATATTCATTGTGTTGCTTGGAAGTCTCCATTGTGTCTTGGACTTACATTAATTCCACACTGACAAGAAAAATAATGTGACCCACACTAATTATCCTCATGTCGATTTTGCACCCGCACTGACAGGATTAATTAGTGTACTTCTTTTGTTACAAATGGCTAATGAAGTCACATTATGCACCTCATGAGAGGTCCACCTCAGAGTCACCCGAGCAGTAAACAACGTGGAAAGGTCTGTGCATGATTGCGGTGACGGTCATTGGGTCTATAGTTTTCTGTATTAAAAGTAAGCAACCTTGCCGTCCTAAGATGACTACTTGGAAACGAAGTTCCAGAAGTGTTGGTGTTTGGGGAACATACCCTACATCGCTACTATATTCTAATCAAATGACCACTTTAATATACTTGAGGCCGGATTGAGGCCCAGCCTGATCTCTCATAATTTGGGTTAGTAGGATTGTTGGGTTTCATCAAAATTTATATTAGGGGCCGGTCTGAACACTTACTCATTCCATGTGGCATCTTAAGTGACACAATTTTAGTGTCAAACCATGGGACCACTTGAAGAAATGAGGACGAGCATTTCTTGGGCCCGAACTTTCAACATGGGCCTAAAATGGGGCCTCCTCACTTTATGTGTGAGAAGATTGGGCCCGCAAAAGTTAATAGAGTTGGGCCGGCGGTGCTCAGGCCGGCCCCAAGCCATGTATAAAGTTTGAGAATCAAGCTCACATGCTCATCGGTTTCTAAGTTGAAAAGATTGGCTCGCTTGGAGCTCAAATTCGGTCGATTGTCCGAGCAGTGTAGGAGTACTGAAGATGAAGCCTTCAACCTCGTAGCTTATCCGACACTTTCTTACGTGATCAATTCGCTACAGTTTCCGAGGGGTCGGAATTTCGGCGGGTCTTCCAACATATTTTAAACCCGCACATGCTTGGAGCATGATCATAGGGCTTTTGAGTCGAAGTGCAAAAGAACTGATCGCAGTAACAATTCAAACTTCAGTTCTCGAAACCGCTGTATCTAGCTCGGTTGGTTAGACCGATACTCCGAGTCTGAGCATTGGAGTCCACTAGAAATTCATTCGACCTAAGATTTTTATTAGACGACTAAAAATTCAGTGCACGTGTGGAAATATATCCAATCCATGCTTTGAAGTTAAAGTACAAGAAACGATCGTAGTGTGCGAGATTCATCACAATACAACATCCACTTCTTGGATCCGTGTTCAGCTCTGTTCATTCGAGTAAAGTGTCGAGTCCAATTGGTCCTCAAACCGACTAGAAAATCCAGTGATTCAGGTGAGGAATTCGCGATCGAGCTCTCGAAGCATGGCTGACCTTGAGCCAACGAACAAAATCAAACAGGTAACGAGTGTTGGCTCTTCCGAAAAGTCGGCGGAAGCCGCAGCTATGGCGGCCAGTATCGACATGGCGCTGACGATCACGGAAATGTGCACGAGTTGGATGTATCCTGCGGTGCTCCGCACCATCGTGCAGCTCGACGTCCCGCACATTCTTGCCACAAATCACGCAACAAACTCCTCGCACGAAGAAAATGTGGGCATGACGGCCGAAGAGATCCTGCAGCACATCATGATAACGAAGACGCAGGAGAATGAAGATTTACAAGCGGCGCGTCCAAATGCAGTCAACCTCGAGCGCTTCCTCCGGTTCCTCACCACCAAGGGCATCTTCGCCGAGCACATCAACATTCGTCATGATTCGGAGGACCACAATGTCAGTAATGGTCGTGTGGAGCGCCGATTCTCGTTAACGCCGTTGTCGAGATGCTTCGTGCCGGGGGACGGAAGCTTCCACGCCGCCGTCTTGTTCTTCACATTAGGTCCCGAGTACGCGGCCACCCTGGAGTACCTCTGGTAAGTATGTAACCTAAGCCAACCCCGACTTAATTTAATCTTAGTGGGATCTTGGGTGAATGTTTTTGGTGGCAAAGATTCCGTGTTCCCGACTTTGTCCATTGTCGACCACGGTCATGCTCTTGATAAACACTTGCTTGCTAACAGTGGCCTTTTTACACACGTGACCAAGGGTTGTGGGGAAAAATGATTTAGGATGGTCATGGTCTGTCTACGGTCCGGAAACCATGAACAAGAGAAATCCCTTCACTTTTTGAAAGCCTTGGACATCATATTTCAAACACTTACATTTGAATGGTATGTGTTTAAGCGTGGATCTAAGAATGGACAAAGAGTCTTCATTCATGAGAATCTTTATTTTGATAATGAATCGAAATGATTCTTATACAAGCTCCAAAATTTATGGCTGCCGGCACGTTTTGAATTTGCTAATCATCTCGCTCTGATTGCGTGTTTCATACTCCCACAAGAAGTGGGTGCAGAGAGAAAGGTATCCAAAATAACACACACGCCTTTCTTAGTCTCGATGTACAAACTCATTTAGCACCATCCATGGAGAGTCTAGGGCTCTGTCTCCTGCTTATACGTCGCGGTCAAATTCTTTCCTCCACTGTAAATGTAGTATATAACTTGAAGTTGACACTTCCGAGAACTAGACATGATCAATCAAATCAATTTGTGTCAGTGACTCGGTGTTGAAGTCGGAGGAGCCATTCACAAATGCGCATGGGATGAATCAGTTTGAGTACATGAAATCCCACCCCGCCTTCTTGGCGATGTTCAAGAACATGTTCATGGCCGCCTCCGCCAAGCTCATGCCGTTGCTTCTGTCAAATTACCATGGATTTGAGGGTGTGCGGAGGCTGGTCGATGTGGGAGGGAGCTCCGGCAATATGTTGGCAGGCATTGTGCAAAAATACCCGCACATCCATGCTATCAACTTTGACCTTCCCGAGGTGGTCGCGACTAACGCCCATCTTCCTGGTAAGCCATGAGAATGTGCCATCTTTTTCTTATCATATCAGAGTTATCCATTAATTCAATAGGAGTTTCGGTCAGAGTTGGTTGTGTTGCATGTAAAACTTTCCATGTTCAGTTAGTTTTTTGGTGCAAGTCTGGAGTTAGTATGGAGGTTTGAAAGGAAAACAGTCCATATCGGTTCATTGAGGGCCAAACTTCTATTGGTGCTAAATTGAGTTTAGCCCTCAATGAACCAATCATATAGAATGCCCTTCATTTAAACCTCCACACCCGCTCCAAGCATGCACCGAGAAACCTAAGAGCACGCTTTAGAAATATTTTTTTCTAGGGGGGGGGGGGGGGAGGGTCCATAGTCCAAAAACGTAGGGACCGATTTGAAACGATTTGAGGCAAATTGAACCCTTGATTAAGACCATCTTTTGGAAAAGTGGTTCTCCAAAAACATGAGCTCTCCCTTGAGCTTCATTTCTTGGTTCACATCATTAGTGTTTGTTTCCCTCCAACAGGTTGCCATGTAGGAGACACCTTACTTTGCCTCTTCTTGGTCTTGGACCCCCATCTAAAGGTCTTTAGTCCAATTTACACCTCTCGGCCAATAGAATTGCTCCATTCTATTGAATCCTCCCCCTTGGCCCCTATCTTAAGTGTCCCTTACCGAACATGGAAAGTGTTGTTTGTGATTAAACAATCAACTTCCAACCAAAAGTTTGGTTGAATTAACGGTAACTCTATTGTACCTTTTATTTGGGCATGTTATCACGCAGGAGTCAGGTGTACATAGTCCCCCAAACTAATTAAGCGTGTTCCTTCCAATTTTGAGGTCAACATGCTTTTGTGTTGGTAGGATGTCCCTCTGTGCTGATTAAACTAGGTTTATAACCATGAAAGGGGTAGCATGTTCTATCCTTGCGAGATTTTTGGTAGGTTTTCGGTCACTTGAAATTCGCCCGACTTATGTCATGGGTTTTTACATACCTCAATTGCACAAGGGTCAAAAAAGCTGCACTTATGAAGCATGAATGAAGAGCCTCTTCACTCAGAAGCTATTTCCCCCTTTCGGGTTGGCTCTATCTAAAGGAACTGTGGCAGAGGCAACCGATGTAATCATGGTAGTGTGGGGGTAAGGATTATTTTTGTTCAAGTATGAAAATGGGTTGTGACGTTGCCACCTTGGAGTTGTGTGGGTCAAATTGGTGGGTGCCTATGCTTTAGATTTGTTTGAAGGCCCAAGTTCCAAACCTCACGAGGCCCCTTTTGAGAGTGATTCATATTGCCATCCCATTATCCTGATTGAGACATTATTTATACATGTCACAATCTAGTCCTTTGCTCGGGGATCCTCCGTATCTTGAGTACGCGTGATTTACTGATAATCCAAATCAAATCTATGATTCTAAGAATATGAGAAATACATTGAATGTTGAAAATTGGATTGTCATAGTCTAATATAGATTAGGTCATGAGGAGGACTTGGAGATTAGTCAACCTAGTGATATTCAAAATCTCATATGAATATGTTTTCCTTTACAATAATCAACATAGACAATTATGGTTGATGATCCACAGGTGTTGAGCAAGTGGGAGGTGATATGTTTGAGAAAGTGCCAAGTGGATGTGATGCCATCTTCATGAAGGTAAACACTAAATGAAAAGCTCATTTTAGGAGACACACATGTAATCAACACTTTTTAAATGCATAGGGTATATATATAATGCTCATAATGGGAGTCCAATAACCAACCATGCCATGGGAGGGGTATTTTCCATGCAATATCAATTACTAACACGGATACAAAATCAACCATGCTGGATTGCTGCCAATTTTTGCCCCATAAAATGTGGCATAATCAATTCTACCCACCCTTTACATGTGTTTCAATGGCATGTGCAGGGGATATTGCATGATTGGAATGATGAGCATTGCATCAAAATCCTCAAGAATTGTTGGACGGCATTGTCCGATGGAGGGAAGTTGATCCTCCTTGACTTCATCATGCCCATGGAAACTCCACTTGAAGCCTCCATTCCTCTAGTGAGACAGGAAGTGTTCAGAGCAGATACCTTGATGCAATTTCATTGTCCAAGTGGTAGGGAGAGAACCGCAATGGAGTTGGAAGGGCTTTTGAAACAAACAGGATTCACAAGCTTGCAAGTTGTTGCTGAAGTTGGTTCCTTTTACGTCATGGAAGCTTTCAAACAAATGTCAAATTAAGTCCATTACATTACTTATTAAGTTGGGGAGAGCCCAACTTATCTATTCTTGGTGAATAATCGCAATTGGCTGCAATTTTTGAGTCAAGAATGAAAGTGCAAAATGCAAAATCTTTCTTCAATTTCAACTTGAATATGAAGTGGATGGGAAGGTTGGAGTAGGCATTAAGGGATGAATGAACTCAAAAGGTGCCCACGAGTTTGGTCTCAAAAAAGGGTTTCCTTTAATATTTTGTCTTCAAAACTCAAATGTAAATGAAGTTCGGCCTAAAGGTACTAGAAACCTGAACCACTTAACTATTGATACGTTGGGGTGTGGACTTGTCATCGTGTAGTCCTTTAGTAGTTGTGATGTTGCCATGACCTCCACTATGTACTTCTGGGGTCACATCGGCAAGGTTGAGTACGTTAAGCACTCCATGGGCTCGGACCCATGGTCCAAAACCATGTGGCACCTTATGTCCCATGTGAGCTCGTGGGTATGCCCATGTACTACGGGGCTTGGGATATTAAGAATTTATTTATTTGTTTATTACAAAGGCAACAACCTTTTGAGTCCATTCCTCCCCTAATGTTTTATTAAGATTAGGTAGAGCACATATTTCATGGGTTGTGTGATATGCCTAAAGGTAGGGGGAAAATTTAACATTAAAATTTAAAATTTGAATTGAATGGAAAACCTATAGCTAGAATAAACAGGAAGATTTGTATGGAAACATTTGTATGAATAATGGTAGGTACCAAGAGAGACGAACTGGGTGCAAACCGACTTGTTCTCCAAGAAACAATTAAATGGAACTTTTTACCTACAATAGTATCTTTTTTACTCATGAAAAGTACTCCAGCTTTCCAACAAAGTACATTTCATATTGAAGCCAACTTTGGACAAGTGTGGAAACTTGGAATGCATTGGCAGATCAAATGAATGGGATCTTAATTTGATATAGGTATCTCTGGCTTGTACTATCGACTTTTATGATATAATAACAAGTTTCAACGGATCTATGGTTGTCATCTTTACATTCACCCTCACCTTTCTTAAATCATAGGCTCTTTCAATGTATTCAAGATGATTTCCCTTCACAAGGACTACACCGTTGATCACAACATTTTGGAGGGTCCTCAAAAGGACCTCGCCAAGCATCTTATAATAGAACAACAAATAGTGGCTACCTCAAGCAATCTAGAATGAAGTTGCCTCTGGAATTGCATGTCAGCGATGCACCTCTATGTGGAAGATGGGAATCAATTGATGGTCAGGAACCTATTCTGCCACATGATAAAGCGCAATTGGCATCCAAACCACATCTTGTCAGAGCTCAGATAAGCCGCAATTGATCATCAACTATGATCAAAGCATCCTTTTAATTTGGCGTTGGCACGTTTGGCTTTTTGTCTCAAAAAAAAACTCTGATCAAAGCAACATATTAGGCATTAAATTTTATCATCTACCATAAAAAATGTAGATCCTGTATATAGTCTTCTCTGTAGAAACCAGATAAGCTATATGGTCTTTGGGAGAACTTCCATCCTTGCTAGCTACTGGGCTCAATTACACTGTAAAGGTAATTTTTGGCCACAAGCAAGATTCTTTTCCCTTCCAGACTCTAATCCCTGCAACTAAATTGCTAGGCATCAAAGATTCAGGCTCCTGGCCATAAACACATCTGGAGGCGATTAGAGTATGAATGCCTTGCTACTATGAATGAAGATACCTTAGTAGGCCCTCTATTAAGCACTTGGTCCATACTCCCTACTGCTGTATACTGTAACTCATGGCAAAATTTAAAGGCTATTACATCAGGAACGCCATATGTGAATTAGTAATGCCTTCCCGACAAGATTTTAGGGTCAGCAGACCTTACTTAAGAAGACATGAAACCATGCAAGGACAAATTTCAAGCTGTATGAGGAACCATATAAAAGAATGTTGGACCTTACATCCCAGGACAACCCAAATTGCCAAGGGATAGTGTCATAAAAGTACAAACTATACATGGTCTTATGCCCAAGGATTATGAAATCTAGGAGGAACTGGAAGACCCTAACATCTCCCACAACAAGCCCAATAAAGAGTAAGGAAATTGATGGAGTGTGGAGCATCGGCACCATCAACACTTGGCACATGGGCAATCTCATGCACTTTGAACCTGAAAGCTAAAATCTTTAGTAGTTTGCTGACACGAAGTTCATCTAAAAGGCGACAAGAAAATGGAAGATTGAAGTTCAGACCTTATTCAATCACGAACTGCTCAATATGTATGCAAGCTCAGTATCTACATGTCCATGTGCCGAAGGTGCTCAAATAAGTTGTAATCAAAGAAATCCAAATTCTTATTAAAGACTACTAAGTTGAAAGCAAAAAAAAAACTAACATATCTTGCACAACTCACTCACAATACTTAGGTGACATGAAGTGAAGAGAACAAAGAAGTGATTGGAATTCGCAAAAGAATCGCATAAATTGGCAAATAAAAATGGGTTGTATCTTGCATCCAACATATCTTTAGGGTTGATGAAGCACATAATCCACTTCTCTCAAGTCCTAGGAGTCTTTTGCATGGCATCCCTGACAACGATCTCTGCCAAGGATTGGGCTTTTCTCTCTAAAATGCATCTTCTTGTAGAGATAGAGAGATGTAAATGTTGATTTCCTGTGGAAGCAAGTATAATTGACGACTCACTTTGCATCCAACGCAACAAAGCATATAGTTGTGAAGCCAGTAGTCAAGTTTCTTTGATGAAATGAAATAACATGAAATTGATTTTACGAGAAACCAAAATAGGCCATGGGTTTCCAAGTACATTAAGATGGTGTCGAAAAGGCCAATTCCCTAGAGTAACGGAGTGAAGTGGCTTCTACGAGATAAGGCTAGTATTAACTTTGAGGGAAGAAAGGCATGAGGTTGTCTAATACTACACTCTGAAAAAGGAAAGAAACCTATCTCTAATAGAGATTTGGTCGAACCAATCCATACACTCGTTTCTTGTTCGATGCCTAATCCCTTGCCTCCAAGGAACCAATGTGCGGGTTGGTTCGCCCCAGCTCTCTAATAGACTTAATGGTTACAAGAATATGAGTGCAACTAGGAATTTAGCAATCTACAGCAATAGACTCAAGATGATGAGAAATCATAATAGAATACAAGACCAAAATTATTAATAAAAGATTTATAAACTATATCATTGAAAACCCAATCACTACCATATCATTTCAGTGAATTTCAAATTAAAAACACAAGAAAATGATGCATTGATTGTTTGAAATATCTTATCTAGATGACGCAAACATAACGTTTCTCAATTGAATTTTAATGTTGGGTGGGGCTAGGAATAAGCTAGATGTTGTTCGGAATTGTACTTTGTTTGTTGTCATAATAGAGCGTTGTCGGGTAGAGAGGGTTCCGCCTTGGGAAAGCACTGGGCTTTTGACTGCAACTAGATTTGTTTATCGGACCGTCGTATCTTCTGGTCTTCAAGAGTCTCGGTCTTCAGTTTCTTCAAATCTTCAAACTCTTTCCCGTCGGCCTATCCTGTTGCGGCTCTATATGGGTTAAGGGTAAGGGTAGGGTGATGTCGCATCCCTTGCTAGGTCCCTTAACAATCTTGCCAATTTTCGTTTCTAGCAAAGGTTACGAGCGCTAACCATTCGCATTCCGCCATGCTAATGGATAGCTCCTCTTACCCCGGACCAATAGTTCAGAGGAGGGAACCAACCCTCCTACTTTGCTTTCGGGACTCACCCCTTAATCGGTAACCCATTTCCCCAATGTGGACTTCCATCTATGGAAGTTCAATCCTATGTTGATCATCGCGTTGCCGGAGCAACACTACAACAACCCGAAGCATACTAGGCAACTATGGCCTCACAATAGGCCAAAGCCCATGGAGGCCTTGACGTTCGGCCTCGGGTGGGTGAGGCCACACCACCTCACCCATATAAGCCTCTAGGACTTCACACGGGGCCCCTACCCCACCGTCAACCAACCTCTTGTCTCTCTACCAAGAGTTGGGGCCAAGTGGACATTTTCCTTTAGCTGCTGGGCCTAGAACCCCCCCTGCAGCTTCAGACCATCATAACTTCCTTGTATGATGTTGGATCATAACAACCAACCACTCCATCTTCATCTACGCTTCACGTAGATGCCGATGGACTCCTCACTTGCCCCATTCGAGCAAGTCTAGAGGAAGTTATGCCTGCTTGAACCTTGGCAGTCCCGGGAATCACTCCCAGGCACTGCTGGACCAGGGCGCTGTCCCGGGACAGCGCCCCACTCAAATGGCCATAACTCCTAGCTCACACCTCCGATTGAGGTGTTCTTGAGCATTCTAGAATCACCACGCCATGAGCTACGCATAGCTCATGGCCTTACCCTTGTGCCTCCTAGTCTCCGTGGGTGGGAGGCGTTTCCAACGCCCGGGGCCCTCACCCACACTAGGATCACTTGGGCCCTCTCACCAACGGCGCCACAAGTCCCGGGTGTCACTCCGGGGTCCCCCTTGTGCCCATGGTGTTGTGGGCAATCCTCATGGAGAGGTGCGCGACACTCACCCCCACCAAACGAAGTCGATGCCCTCATCGACTATACTCGTAGTCGGCACACCAATTCTCAAGTTGCTATCCTCTATGGTGCGGCATTGTGTTTACCTTAGGGCGCGACCCCCACAATGCATCTTCAAATTTGGCATAGTCCCAAAGGTGTCGTTCCTAGGTGGTCCGTTAGCGACCTTGGATCTAACCTACATTAGACCCACCTACTTTGGGACTCACTTGGGTTGCCCCTCCTTTGGGGCCTCCCCCGTTAGGCTCCACTAGCCTAACATGACACTTCTAGGCGAGACCTCAACGTTTCCACTAAGTTGTCTCGGTTGCAACTCCGAGATGGCTTTCCATTGTTAAGCCACGCCTCGATCGCACGGGGGTGATGCCAAGTCCCGCCCGACTCGGTTCCCACTTTGCTCTTTCGAGACATGGGTTCATGACTCCCATGCGCCAACTCTCGTTAGCTCGCGGGTAGCACTTTTATGAGCACGCGCCATCACCTTGTCCCCACCCGGACAAGCCCACAACTAAGAAGTTTCTTGGTTTTATCCAAGGCCCCTCCAAGCCATGGCCCCCAATTACTCGGCTTACCCAACCTAGTTTGGCATGTCTATTCCCCCTCTTCCACTAACTAAGCACAAGTACAAGACTAGGACCTCATCTCATACTTTTCTCTTTGCACCACTAAAGTTTGGACTTTATTCCCTCAAGCCAAAGAACAGGTTCATGTTGTGGAGTAATTAGCCTCGAAGCTAAGTGTGCTACTAGCGTCTCTCCCCCACTAAAGGAGATTGATGTCCTCATCAATGCCTACGCTTCATTTGATTGGAATTCTTAGCCTTAGTTTCTTCAAAGTGCTTCACCAATTCATTGGTGGTCACCATGTCTCTTGCCGCTACCCAAACGGCTTCTTTCTCATGGTATCCTCACCATTTCACCAAGTACTCCTTTGTACATTTTCTTTCCTTTTCACTTGGCCTTCCTACACTTGAGGATGCCCTCCTACCTCATGTTCCAAATGACGTCCACAAGGTCGGGAGGTGGTTTAATCACTTGCTTGTGATCGGGCCACAAGGTGTCGTCCTTAAATGACTTTAGGAATGAGACATGAAATGTCGGATGCACTTTGATCTCGGGCGGTAATTCCAACTTATATATGTCCTTGAACACTTGTTCCACAATGGGAAACGGAGCTCCAATTTTGGACATGAACTTTGGAGTGAGGCCTTCCGGCTAAGTGAAGTTGTTCACATTCAACAACACCTTTTGGCCCACCTCTTTCTCCACTTTGCGTCTTCCGGCATTGACTTGCACCTCGTAGCACCTTCGGGCTTTCTCCACCAACAACTTGGTCATCTCCAAGACTTGTTTACCATCCTTGGCCAAGTCCTCACCATCTTGGTTGAACTCTAGTGTTGAATGTGCCCCCTCGAGAGCTAGGTTAATAGGTTGGAGCGCATCCACTCCATAAGCCACCACGAAAGACCACCCCTTGGTGGCCAAGTGCGTGGCTACATTGCAATTACACTCCGCTCGACCCACATAGTCCGCCCAATCTCTTTGGTCCGCCCCCACCAAGTTCCTCAAGTATTGCTTCAAGACTCCATTCACACGCTCCGCTTTCCCATCCATTTGGGAATGCAAGGCCGTGCTAAACCTTAGTTTCATTCCGACCTCCTTAGAGAAATGCATTGAAAATGCACTTGTGAACTTTGGATCTTGATCCCACACAATCACTTTTGGCAACCCGTGGTGCCTCAACCATCCTTTGAGAAAAGGCTATGCGGTCTCCAACGCGGTGGCGGTTCCCACAATCGGCATCATGTGTGCCAACTTGGCAAACCGCCCTACCATCAACAAGATGGCATCATACCCATGTGACTCCGGCAAACTTGTAATCAAGTCCATACACATACTATGCCATGGCTCCAACGGGATAGGCAACGGTTGCAAGAAGCCGCCTTGCTTTTGGTAAGAGGCTCGGTTCACTTGGCACTTTAATTCAAGCCTTCACAAAGTGGGTTATATCCTCCTTTATGCACCACCAATGGTACCTCTTTGACACCATTCTATGGCGGCTTTTTCTTTCTCCTCTATGGCCGGCAATAGGACAATCACATTCTTCCTTCCAAATGGATAGCCTCAACTTGCCTTGTGGCACATACACCTGACTTTGCTTGCACTTGAACAATCCGTCCACCAACTTAACCTCTTTGAGCACCTTGCTCTTGCGAAGCTTACCTAAAAGCATTTGTGCTTTGAGGTAGTTAATTTACCCCTTCCGTATCTTGCATCACAAGTTTCTCTCGCCGGCACACATTAGCCACAAGGTTTGGATGGTTCTCATTGCTTGGAACTCTTCGCGTCTACTTAGCGCATCCGGCACCACATTTCCACGGTCCGGTTTGTGGACCAAATCCACCTTCATAAGCGCCAAACTATATATCATGCCACCGCAATGACTTGGCGCTCACTTGCACTTGTATGTCAAAATACTTTTAGGACACATTGTCCATGTAGACCTTTGCTTTGTGCGACCTCAAATAATGTCGCCACCTCTTCAAGCAATGCACTACGGCAAAGAAGTTATTTGTCATGAGTTGGTTGTCTTCTTTGACAACCATCGAGCCTCAAGCCCCCATATGCAATGGCCATCCATCTTACATTAACAATCCACCATTGGCAAAGTTACTCGCCCCCATATGCACCTCAAAAGGTTTGTCAAACTCCACAAACTTGAGCACGGGCGGCGAAGAGAACTTGCTCTTAAGCTCCCCAAAGACTTGATGACAAGGCTAGTCCTTTTCTTGGGATAGCCATTTCTTTCACACGTCGGACAACCATCGAGCTTCATGCTCCCATATGCAATGGCCATCTTTATTTACATCAACATCCGCCAATGGTAAAGTCACTCGCCCCTGTATGCACCTCAAAAGGTATGTCAAACTCCGCGAACTTGAGCACGGGCGGTGAAGAGAACTTGCCCTTAAGCTCCCCAATGGCTTGGTGACACGGCTCATCCCACTCTTGGGATAGCCATTTCTTGCACAAGCCGGACAAGGTTCGACAACCATGGAGCTTAATGCTCTCATAAGCAATGGTCATCCATCTTGGATCAACATCCGCCAATGGTAAAGTCCTTCGCCTCCATGTGCACCTCAAAATGCTTATGAAAACCCGAAAACTTAACCACATCTTGTGAAGGGAACTTGCTCTTGAGCTTCCCAAAGGCTTGGTGACAAAGCTCATCCCACTCTTGGGATAGCCATTTCCTCAATAAGTTGAGTAAGGTCCTAGCAACCTTAAAACAAATCTAGAATGAAGTGGTGGTAGTAGTTGGCTAGGCCAACCAATGACCTAAGCCTTTTTTGAGTCAAGGGCCAATTCTCCTCTTGGATTGCCTTGACATTCTTCGGGGAGTGCTATCTTATGAGCGGTGAGCGATGAGCGGTAACTTATGAGCAGCGAGGAAGATGAAAATTTTGGTAATAGGGCCACCAATATCCTATAACCGTGGAATTGTGGCCTTAAAAATGATGATTTTAGGGTTTAGTAATAAGAGGGTTGAGAAGGATAAACAATATGAAGTCCAAAAATTTATTCATCAGTAGTAGCACTAGACATGAAACTATCTTTTGCCTTGTCATCTATATATATTCGAGCACCTTTGCATTGCGAATTGATTTTGGAACTATAGCAAGATTCTTCATTTGGATCCGAATCTTCGAGATTTAACATTGCAATTGCAACATTCTCGGCATATGATGGGAGACGCGGGCTACGGCTTGGACTTCGTAGGAATTGTCTATGTGCCCAAAACGGGAGACATGTCCTCTTTCCAATCGTATTCCTGAAATCAAATCGATGAAACATGTAAATAATGTGAAGAAATAAAAATGAACCAATGAATTGAATGAAACGAATGAATTGAATAAAAATTTATTGTATTAAAACTTACTCACACTCAAATTCAAGCATCTCCTCATCTGAGAGGTTATCATCTTCTTTTGTGAGATCTTGTATATTCTCCTTAGATGACCCCTCTTTCAAAACGTTTTCCAAAAGCGGTTTCAATATGTGCTCAAACATGTCATTATCACCCTCAAATGCAAGAAGATGTCTGCCACATGCGCGTGTTGCTAGGATAGAAGCTCCAGTGGAACATGTCAAATCAACAACGCGTCCATTCGATGGTGTAAACAATTCAATAAGATCTTGAAAAAAACACGGCGATTTTTGATATGGCCCCCTCCAAGGTCTTCCCGATTTTTGAAGAAGCATGTTTTTTTCATCCACAAAATTGAAAAGCAAGTTTTTGCTTTTCAATCCAGTGCCAAAAAAAGTGGAGTTTGGTTGTCTCGTGGATTTTATGGTAGTAAAATCCCTTACCAAGACATGAGCCATAAATGCCGGAGTCTACAAAAAAATATAAATTGTGTTAAAACTATATAAAATGCAAATAACACCAAAATAATTAAATAGAAACAATTGTGATGTGTTATACTTACGGTGTAGGTTGGAGACTCCGGATCCTTGAACACCATGTACGAATTGAGGCAAATAAAAGTCCTAAGAACTTTCATGTTGCCGTTGTGTAAGGTTGAATTCAAAACCTTCTTGGTTTGCATATCGATAGCAGAAAATACTATGAGGATGCCATTATCAGACAAGATGGACTTGCACAAGGACATTGTTGCAACCATCCAGTTCTTTTCATATTTATTCTAAAGAGGAATTTCAGCAGGTCTATTGGAGAGGTTGAAGTCAAGACCGTCGGGAAATTGCAGAAAAACCAAGTCAACGGCAAATGGAGTCGGACTTCCCATGACATGAAATTCGCGATTGTCTTTGAACTGAAATACCACAATATAAAACACAAAATAAAATCCAAATGAAAGTAAGAACATTACAGAAAATACCAAAACAATAATACTTACGTTTTCAAGAAATGTCCGCCATTGGATCCACTCAGGAGGGCCTACTTCAACCCCTTCAGACTTGTTCTTGACAGCAGTAGATCGAGCAAAAGAGAGCGTGAGAAAGTTCTTCAGTATGAATAACTCTTTTCTCAAAACATTCGTTGGCGCACGATGAATAGCGTCATAGGTGCTCGAGTAATGGAATTCCAATACATCGCACCCAGACTTTGAACTTTCGCCTCCAAGTGCATTCTTATCCAAATTATTGGAAAGAACAAGCAATTCTTCATGTTGTGAAATTTCCGATTGATATTGTATTTTGGTTTCAGGAACATGTTTCCTCTTACGACGTTTTGTCTATTTTGGTTCTGGCTCTCTAAGTTTAAGCTGTACAATTTGTGCTTGCAAAATTGCAGTATCACGAGGATCCACATTTTTAGCATCATTTATGTGACGGATTGTCTTTTCACTTGACGGACATGCATCCTTAGGACAATCAAGATACCAACCACAATCCTCATAGTGTGGGAGCGACCAATCCAAACAAATCTCAGTAGTGAACATGCATGAATCTCCTGCACTAGTGTCACGCCAATTTGGGAAAAAACGAGGTTTCCCTATAACGCATTTATGTGGAATCAAAACATATCGAAAATACCTACACACAAAAATATTGTAAGTCAAATATTCCATGATAATTTGACAAATGGAATAAAAAAAATCAAAAAAATAATAAGATTAGGTTGTACCTGTATAATACATGTTTCATAGCAAGATCAATATTAGGTTGCTCATCCCAACCGTTGTGTTTTTTAACTTTTCCGCTTTGGAATTCACGATAGAATATTGAATTGAAAGCCGCAAACTTCCAGGTTTGGATATACTCGGAGACAGTAGACACATCTGCAGGCAACTGAAGAGGAGATGAAAGAATACTTTGAAGCTCTTCGATAGCATTTTTTTCCAACTGTGCCCAATATGTAGACTTTCATAACCAATCATCAAGTGCAGAATCAGAGAGGGGCGATTTCGGGAAATGCAATGCATCTTTGTCAAATCTATTGCCATTCCAAAGCTTGAGCCATCCAACTTTGACTTCTGCATCCACATTACTGACAGCAACACGATGAAGTTTCTCTTGTAGCATTTCAGGCACCGAAAATGAACCCCAATGGTGTTTAATTTCTTCAAGGAAAGCAAAGGTAAGGTTAATATCGGCAATCGCTAGTTGTTTCGTAAAACTAGAAGATAACATTGCACGTTTTTTGTTGACAGCTGCGGACATTGCTTTTGAAACTCCGTCTGATGTCCGTTCAAGAGGATGAGTTTCATTGTACTGGTTGAGAGCAATATCGCTAGCCTCAGCAAGTTTTTGCTGAAAAATCAAACAAAAGTCAATATTTATAAGTTCATATATTAGATGTAATGTAAAATGAAGGTGAATAAACATAAGGCACATATTAGCAATGGTAGAAAAACTTACACTGTACATGTAATCCAAAAAAATTGGTCATATAAAAGAATACCAAGTTTCGACGGACTTCTCTTCATATCGTTTATAATTCTTTGGATCCAGTTGCTTTCTGAAGGAAGTCAAAGGCATGGTGCCAATACTTTGCATCCGATATAAAGTATGCACCAAATTGGTGGATACGTGAGAATTTTCGGTTGACCTAAAAGAAACATTAAATTGATTAGATTTATGATGATATAATTTGGAAAACAAAATATAAACTAGAAATAAGTGTAAAAAAATAGGTAAGAACATTACTTGTTGATGTCATGCATAGCAGTCAACAAACTTGGAATGTTGTCAGGCTCGGGCGCCAAAATGATAGAATCCACAAAGACATGACGTTCATAATCTTCGGTATATACACGGTCAATATAAATTTTCCAAGCAAGAAATCTGTGATTTCCATCCCATATAAAAAACATCTTGTTCTTGTATGACGTCAATGACAAATCTGTATCCAATTGAGATTCAAACAGGGCATTGGCTTGAGCCCAATTTGGGCTCCAAGATGCGCGAACCTCATCATCCACGAATTGACAGTTTCCCTTAGAATCGGTGGCCGATATATAAAACACACAGTCACCATCACGATAACCATTGAAAAAATCAGCCTCCAATTTAGTAATGTCACCCTTCAAAGCAGGACGCACAATCGGCATAGGAACCATGCGACATAAGGGTACACGCAAGCGAGCATTAGGTCCAGCACGGATTGAAGAAATTGTGGAAGTGGAATTGACCTTTCGTTTGTTCGTAAGCTCCCACACTTTTTCTTCATAAGTTTTATTGTCACCATCATTATCTTCATCCGAGTCAAAATCATCGAGGGATTCATTTATTTTTATTTTTTTCTTATTATGAAGATTTGACGATATGTCCTGATGATGATGAACTTGTTGAGATGGACGATCTTGAATTGAATGCATTGTGGAATCATCATCAGTAGAAATAAGAGTCGTTCTTTCCAAATCCATTGATTGGTCCTAAAACAAATGAAATAAGTTTCATAAATATTTCAAAACAAGTAGCAACACATTAGCAATAACATTACAAAAACAACAGCAATAGCAATAACAATAACAACAGAATACCACGAACACAGGGAAGAATGACAAAAATTATTCTAAACACAGCCATTTGCACCTTTAAATATTGTACGATTAGGGTGGCCGCTCACTCCAAAACTACAAGGCCAAACCCTGTGCGTTAACACACAGGGTCTGTGCGTCCAACTACAGGTCTAACAAAGTTGGACGCGAGGTTTGGGTCGTTCGACCCAAACCATGCACACAGTTTGGGTCGACCGACCCAAACTAGGCACAGAGTTTGGGTCAGTCGACCCAAACCATGCTCACAGTTTTGGTCAACCGACCCAAACTAGGCACACAGTTTTGGTCGACCGGCCCAAACTGTCCGCAATTTACACCTGATTATGCGCAATTACCCAATCACCACGAAAGTGCAAACAAACCTTGTACTGCACCTGTAGATGAGAGAGCTTGCAGCGATGAGCTCAGGTCCGACGGAGGAGAGAAAAAATACTGAATGCTTTGGGGTTGTGGCAATTTATACTACTTGTCCTTGCAGCCATATTTAGCGTGGCTCTTCGTGGCCCCGCATAGCTGCTAGAAAGTTGCCAGCGCAGACTTTGTCTCCTTGCCCAACTTTGCGAAGCCTCTAGTTGGGCAAGTAGACCCTGTGCGTTAACGTACAGGGTGTGCGCTGGCAACTTTCTAGCCACTATGCATTAGCGCATACACCTTGTGCGTTAGCGCATAAGGCCTGTGCGTTAGCGCATAGACCCTGTGCGTTAACGCACAGGGCCGAGACGTGAATTTGAAAAAAAACTTTGTTTTTTTTTTTTTTTTTTTAAAGTCTGGAATTCGTAGATTTGCCAAAACTTGTAAAATCTGGAAAAAATGCTAATGGGGTCCAAAAAAAAAACAAAAATATGCTATATTATCTAAATATCCGTAGCTACAAATTCTTCTGATATTTTGTTTTGGTTTGAAATGATTTTCTTTTCTCATTCTTCTATCTATTTCCTTGTTTTGGGCCACCTCGTAGATTTTGGGTTTCGGGGCAAAAAAAAAATTATGTTATTTTGTGTCATTTTCTAGCTCCTATAACGTATTGCATGAATACTTGAGGAGTCATATTTCTCATTTCTTGCATTCTAACCTCGTTTTCAATAGTTTTTTTTCTCCTAGGTTCTGAACATCGCTTTAAATTCATACAATAGATATTTGTTTTAATTTTAGGCTCTCCTAGTCGTTTTACCTCCCAACTTTTGGCCTTCCTAAGTTGCGCTTACAAACCCTGTGCGTTAACGCACAGGGTTTCTTCTCCCAACTTTGGGCTTCCTAAGTTGCGTTTACAAACCCTGTGCGTTAACGCACAGGGTTTCGCCTCCCAACTTTGGCCTTCCTAAGTTGCGCTTATAAACCCTGTGCGTTAACGCACCGGGTTTCTCCTCCCAACTTTTGGCCTTACTAAGTTGCGCTTACAAACCCTATGCGTTAACGCACAGGGTTTCTCCTCCCAACTTTGGCCTTCCTAAGTTGCTCTTACAAACCCTGTGCGTTAACGCACAGGGTTTCGCCTTCCAACTTTTTGCCTCCTAAGTTGCTCTTATAAACCCTGTGCATTAACGTACAGGGTTTCACCTCCCAACTTCTCGCCTCCTAAGTTGCTCTTATAAACCCTGTGCGTTAACTTACAGGGTTTTACCTCCCAACTTCTCACCTCCCAAGTTGCTCTTATAAACTGTCACCAAAAAGCCTCCACCCTTCAATTTCGTCCTAGCCCGAATGAAGAAGTTTATAATGACATGTAGAGATTTCTTTCTTTGTAACACAATGTATGATTCCAATCTATCGTTGGAATATACGCAACTTAGTCAAGTTTATACTATGTCTTCTTACACTCCTTAATGTCGAAGTTTGGAAGTTTGAACATAGTCTCGGTTTTTTGGCTCTCAAAAATTCATATGAAGTCCAAAAAATGAGTTCTTGGTATCCATGGATAGGTAATGAAGTCCTCTACATGAATATGCAATGATATTTCTACTGCCACAAAGTATATGGTCGCAATTCTACGCTGTTCCCTTTGAATCTACATTTTTTCACTAGTTTTTGGAAGTTTGGACATAGTCTCGGTTTTTTGGCTCTCAAAAATTCATATGAAGTCCAACAAAACTAAATGCTCCAATAAGAGACTTTGCACATCTGCATAAGTATAAGGCTAATAAATGTAAATCCAAGTATTCAAACAAAGCCATAAGTTGAACTTTAAATCATTCACGCCCAACTATTACTAACAAGAGGTGAAGCCCTCTTCAAGGCCAACTAGCCTTGGCTCCTAACCTTACATCCATGCGCAGACACGTGCTCCTATCTTGCTTCCCACGCACCCACACTTATAACACGTGGAGTGCCAAGGAGCACGAAGAAAAGAGAGGATGAGTGAGGGAAGAATGAGGGATTATATAGTGAGTTTGAGGGGGTGAGCACCCTCAAGGCTCACGATAAGTCCTCAAGATTTCCTCCTACTTTGTAGGCTCTTATCCTATCTCCTAAGCCTTCCTCCCTCAAATGATCAACAATGATCCTAATTCAAACATTTAACTAACTTTGGCTTTCTACCTACCACACTTTACCAAGGTTTGTCTTTCTCCTATTTAAATCCACTCTACAAAAGCCTAATGATTCAAACTAAGCTTTCTTCAAGCTTCATTCTTTTTATATTTTTATGAATAATCATAAATCACCAAAACACCACTTGTAATGTTTTACAAGTGTTAACAACCAATGTGGGCATCAATTTTGGGCTCACATAAACCCTGTGCGTTCTCCTCCTGACTTCTAGCCTTCCTAAATTTCTATTATATACCATGTGCATTAACGTATAGGGTTTCTCCTCTCCAATTTATAACCTCTATAAATTGCTACTACATGACATGTGAATGAACGTACAAGGTTCTCCGTCCTAACTTATATCTTATGCACTATCAAATTATGTGAACGTTGAACTGACTTACCTTTTTGTTTGTCGTCTTCTTTGAACCCGTCTTCAATTCGGACTCTGATATACGATCGTCTACATCTTCTTTGCTCTTTGCACCTTCATCATCCTCCATCGCATCAAAATCCAGTGTCTTCACAGTTTCTTTTACCGTACTCAACAAGTTTCTTTTCCCTCCTTTTTTGCATCATTCTTTCCCACACTGAGTCTGAACCTCTTTTTCTCGGAAGTGAAATACAAAGTTTTCCTACGTCTTCTCTTCGGCCTCACGGGTGTTCTCTCTACATCGTCCACCATCGTTGGTGTCTATGATATGTTTTCTATCAGGTACTATCATTTATTCTTGCAATGTATCTATCTCACAAAATCCAGCGTATATTACGATCACATGTTGTAATTGGCGTTCAATGAACGAGATATTTCGACGCGTTTATCATTATGTGTTTATTTTTGTTATATCCGCCAAAATTTTCTGATACCTACTTTGTTCTATTCATAATGATCAATAATTTATTTTTCCAACCAATTTTAATTCTTTCTACATCTGCGTCAGTCCACACATATATATTTTAAATTTCTACCAATACTTTTAGTATTTGACGCCATTTTGTGTATATCTTGCTCGTAAATAGTCTCTGACTATTATTGTATTATGTCCACTTCTGTATTATTAGATGTTATGTATCACACGCTTTTATCTCCATCCATTATTGTATCACACGATTTCATTTCCATTCATTTCCTCACACAACTCTATACAAAAGCAACATTCACCCCATATTTTTATGATGTGTTGTTCATATGTTCTTTTGATTTTCTATGGCTACCATTAGAGCTCATAGATCTTTTGTTCCCTTCATCTTGCCACTCCAAGATGATGATCATGTGAGTGTTTCAGAGGATTTACTTAGTTTGAGATTTAACCTCCAGATAGGAACCATGTATTTAGAGCATGAGATATACTCTTCAGATGGAGAGGTGTATAAAACGATTTTGGTTCCAAAAAATAGAACTGATTTTGGTTTTATGTGGATCTTAGGACCTGGTTCATTTAGGATGATAGCACTTTCTGAGTCTCAGATGCAAGCTTCAACTGTCATTTTGACAAACAAATCCGGTACATCCACAGTTCAAATTCCGTCTATCACACCTGTTAAGGTGGAACCCCTTGATGATAGTGTGTTTGTGCTATCAGATTCAAAAGATGACATTTGTGCATCTGTTGATCTTTCAAACACATCGCCATTTCCATTTAGAAGTGTTCATTCTACTCCTTTCCAACTTCCTATACATATAGCCAAATCCC
Source organism: Polytrichum commune (assembly GCA_950295325.1). Classification (NCBI taxonomy): domain Eukaryota; kingdom Viridiplantae; phylum Streptophyta; class Polytrichopsida; order Polytrichales; family Polytrichaceae; genus Polytrichum; species Polytrichum commune. The sequence goes on from OX485809.1 coordinate 18,723,974, forward strand.
CTTGCGGTCTTATGTACAAGAAGGTGGTTCCCCAAATCTCACATTCTCAACGTCCTCCACTACACCCTTCGCCTTCATCTACAGGGTTGACTATGGTTGATGCCTTGAAGCTGACAAAGTCAAGAAAAAGATCAAAGTCCGATCTTGTATCCATTGATTTTGATAGTATAGATGTTCGTGAAGTCAAGTACTTACCATCTTTTTTTAATGGTGATGTTTTATTTCTCTTGCCTCCTGTGGCACTCAAAGCTCCAAGTACGTATGGTCGCTCAATGGACGGCATGGATAAGATGTGCGACAGTCACCCTTGGTGCACCACCAAAACCACCAATATCCAAAATGACTTTGGACTGTCCTTCCGGCGCTCTACTTGTGCTGGTCATCTCCAATGTCATAATGACTACTGTGATTACATGAATCGCAATGGGGGCCTCCGGAACAACACTGAATGGGCCGGTTCAACTCCTATCCCATTTGCTGTGGGTGTTGTTCCCCTTACTAAGTCCACTGTCGAGTGTAAGATATGTCGTTCCACACCTGTGTGCATTGCTTTGTGTAATGCTTGAATCATATACATCCACTCCACATCTGTTAGAATGTCCAGGGCTTGCATTCATCTTGGTGTACATGATCACCCTGTGGCCAAAGGCACATGCCGTGAATCATTGGACATGGCATACCAATGCGTTGCAAATGAAGTATTGAAAACACCCACAGCAAAAAATTCAGCCATAGTTATGGCGGTGAGTAAACAATTCTTGTCCGATTACCTTTTCAAATCTCCCGCAAATGTCGAAGGCCATCACTTGGTTGGTTCATCCCTAGAGGTCGTCATAGACAAATTCAGCACTCTTGCCTCTCCAAATTGTCGTAACGTTGTATCTGGATCAAAGCGTTTTTTGCGTAGTGGAATGGGAACTATGGATAGTATTATGAGGCTCAAAGACCACTGTGCTTTCAAATTCGTCCATGGTAGTCGGTTCCCAGGGCAGTCAAAGGACAAAGTGTTTGTTTTCAAGATGTCTGTAGACCTTCCAGGTAGTGGTGTGGAGCTTGTGAAGAGGATGCAAGTTGGTGGGGATATGGAGAATTCATGGATTATGTTTGACCATGTCAAACGTTTGAAGGACTGGATGACCATGGCTTGCCATGTGTACGACAGTCAATACTGTAAAGTGTTGACTATTGCGTGTTGTGACATGCAATCTGAAGATGGTGCAGCACAAATTCTTTTTTTTGGAAAATTTGAATGCTGTCATGGCAGATAATGATGTACCAAACGTAAACTTCAAAGGGTTTATGGCTGATAGTGCTCAAGCTAATTGGAATGCGGTGAGGGCGATTTACGGGGATGATGATCCAAGTCTACCCATGGTTGCACGTGAGCGTACATGTCTTTTCCATTGGTCTGCAAGCTTGGATAAGGTGACCCAAAAGTATATCAAACCATCCTTGCAATTTCAACACAAACAAATATGCAAGGATTACAAAGACGCGAAAACAATGGACGACGCTGAGACCAAGTACCATGTGATTCGTTCTTAGTGGTTGTCATCTGGAGCTGCCTCCGAAGAAGGCATCCTTGGCCTTTCAGAGTGGTTGGGATTTTGGCACTTTCGTTACAGACAATGGGGTGGCCATATGCTACTTGTAAGTACATATCAAACTTCATTAGTCAATGTAATATATCCTATGTTTTTCTTATCTTTGTCTTTCTGTGTTGTTCATAGGATATGACAATAAAAGAGCGTGCGGGAATGCCAATATGCAACCTTACAGAGACTGTACATAACAAACAACAAACAGTTTGGGTCGTTCGACCCAAACGTGGCAGCCATTTTGGGTTGAACGACCCAAACCTAGATATATAATCTATCTTATGTTTGTCTTATCCTTGTATTTGTGTGTTGTTCATAGGATATGACAATAGAAGAGCGTGCGGAAATGCCAACATGCAACCTTGCAGAGACTGTACACAACAAATGGCTCCAACAGTCCGGCAACAAGATGACTTGTTTATATGAAGCTACAGTGGACGATATGATCCGTGCCTTCATGCAAATTGCAAATTACCGGACATGGTTGAAAGGGGGGTCTGATGGTAAAGGTCCTGATTCGGCATCCTTGAAACTCAAAGCGGCTGCCAGGTGTGGAGATCCAAAAATGTTGGCCGATGCCATGAAGCCTTATCCAGGGGCAGAAGACGTCAACACTAGAGATTGTGCATTGGAAGGGTCAGAGCTCTTTGGTTCCACCAAACGCAAACTCAACCTACCACCGGGTGCTGATTGTGACTCTCATCGACCCGACAAAGTGAACTATTCCATTCCTCATCCCAACACCCGAGCAACTCGTCAACCCATAGAGGAATCGTTGAGTTCTACAATTCCTGGTGTGGCTCATACTACATCCGTGTTAGAGACAGATTGTCTTGCTTCCAAGTGGCACATTGCAAGATTACCACCCAACTCAGCCAAACGATGTTGGGCACTGCAGGCCATCACAGGGACTATGTGCAATGCCAAAGTCGGGACTGGGAAACATGGCACACCTGCTCCAACATACAAAGGGCTCAGGAAGGAATTTCGCTCTCCCAACAATGTAGAGTATGAATTTTGGTTTTGCCCTGACGACATCAAACGTTGTGTGAGTGGCAGTAAGAAGAAATATGTGTTGGACTGGCCTATAGTACCCAACACGTGGCCGGTGAAGATAGGTACCAATCTATCGCGAGAGGAGGTTTTGGCACTTGAAGATGATGGATTTCAACTACAGCAGAGGAAGGCATTGTCCCCTCGTCGTAGGCTTTCAACAATCGCAACTCTCCCTATTCCTCGCTCGCATTTTTCTATGCCACCAAACCCGGACGCCCACCCTACATCCAGGTTTGGGAAGACAGTGCGTCGTAATCCAACAGCACCGCTAGCGGATCACAAAAACAAATGGGAGAGCACCAGACTCATGGAGGGTTACTATGTGGTTGGGGTCACTGCCATTCCATATCCGGGCTTTGGAGTGATAATCAATATTGTCACCAAGCAGGATATCACCTACCATGTCATAATTGGCGACATCCCGCATTGCACATGCCCGGATTTCACGAAAATGTCCTCTCATGCATTGGGAAAGAAAGGAAAATGGGTGTATTGTAAACATCTTTATTATGTGTTTAGATTTTTATGCAAGGTGGATTACGAGAGTGACAAGTTCATTCATGCACCTACATATACCTATAACGAGGTCATGCGACTACTTGAACTTGCTGGTATTGTAGAGTGTGAGTAGTATTGCAAATGGTCTATTAAGTACCATATATTTGAATGTCAAAATATGACATGTTTTTGTTTGGATTTTTATAATAAAAATCAGCAATGGGCTGGAAGTATTTCAAATGATTCAGTAACTTCATTTCTATTTAGACTACGACCCAACCGTGAGCGGTTTGATTGATTGACATGGATAAATAATAACAAGTTTCTAAAAATAAAAAATAATTGAGAAGATTCTACGCACATCCGCGTAGTAACGTTTTCTTGGTATCCGCCTATAGATTATTTCTGCTTTATCACTAGCTCAATTTGGGATAGCACCAGTCAATGTAACCAACCGGATTCGAACCCGGGTTGATACAGACCTAATACCAGTCTCTTACACAACTCGCATCCACAGGCGGATGTCTCAAAACCTAGTAGTTACCTACATATTGATTATTTCTAATATCTAATTTCCTTTCATTTGTAGATTCTTGGCCTTAATTCAACCCGTGAGCAGTTTGAGTGGCTCACAATTATGGCACCTACATGTACGTATAATGAGGTTATGCACCTACTTGAGCTTGATGGTGTTGTGGAATGTGAGTAGTTGTGCAAGTGTTGGTTGTAACTACATGTATAAGGATGTCAATAAATGACATGTATTGGTTTGGATTATTATAATAAAAATCAGCAATGAATTGAAAGTGTTTTAAATGATCTATGGAAATAGGGCCCTTTCACTTGTGCTTCATTTAAAATATTGGCAATTTACAATTGAAAATATGCAATTAATTTGTCAAAATTTTGGTTGTGTACCCTAAACCCGTGTGTCTTTACTAAATTTGGAATCATTGCTCATATGTTACTGCTCATTGCTCATGTGTTATTGCTCACCGCTCACCGCTCACTGCTCATCGCTCATAAGATAGCTTCCCTCGACATTCTTCATGTTTGTCCACCAACTTCCTTTGTCACCACATGCCTCAAGAACTCAATTTCTTCTTGAACAAAGTTGCAATTCACTCCTTGGCGGTAACATTTTGAGCAACACATTGGCGAATACATCCTTGTATCTCACCAACATCCCACAAGTATGGTTTGGGGGAGGCCCATCTTTCCTAGCCTCCCCATGAGTTCCTTGGAGTTGCTCCAATTGAACTACGACCATTATGTTTACCATTTTTCATTTGGTCCATTAAGACCAAATTCAACTTGGGTCCTCTTACCATAGGAGTCCTTGTCAATTTGTAGTTCAATTCTTTGCCATCATGGCATATCACAAATGCACCGCAAGCTCACCGGCTTGCACCTCACATCTTTCATGTGAGTTTCAAAGAAGATGTCCTCCAAAGTGAGGGCACCTCATCCATTTTACATAGTGTAAAATGTCCACAAATTCCAATGTCCCACATTATAACGTCAAAGACATCGCCATTACCTTATTTCATGGGGTTCACCCTTAGAGACCGCGCATTAATGAGCTTGCCCACTATACGCGTCGGCAAGCCCCAACACCTTATGAGCTTCGGCTCATCAAGGAGTATGTTGACTCTTTGTCAATCCATGAGACTTAGCCTCGGCCTAAGGCTACTAGCCTTGGCCACAAAGCCATCGTCCAACATGCCGTCCTCGGCAACTTGGCTTGGCTTGGTCCGCAAACCCAACTTTAAACATTCCGTCCGCGGGACAAATTGGTTTGGTGCCACAAAACCAATTTCTAATAGTTTGTCCGCGGAACAAACATGATTAGCCTTGGTAGCACAAAGCCACCTTTCACACTTTGTCCGTGGCACGAACATAAATTGCCTTGGTAGGATCAACCCACCTCCCAACATTCCGTCCGCGGCACGAGTATGTTTTGCCTTGGTATAATGGGCCAAACTACTTTCGCCCATTTCTTTGGGACCAATATCGGCCAAAACCCACTTTGTGGTGATGCACCGCCCAACTTCTTTTCGGGACCATCGGATTCAATGTTCTTCAAATCTTAATGATTCCCGATATGTCCTCAAGAAGCTTTGGGGAATTGAACATGGTATTCACCACCCACTTTTGAAACCCCATCTAAAACGATGTGTTTCCTAGCCAACTAGTCAATCTTAGTTGTGCCATTCATTATGGTGGTTAAATCGCAGACATAGGCCTAAAAACCTTAAGTGCCGCATTTGCACCCATTCCAACTTCACCACATTCTAAGCAATTTGGATTGGACTTTCAATCCAACATTACCACCGTCCAAGCTTTCGGATGCATTCGGTATTCTCGCCCCCGAATATTTTTCGAGGTTTGCGGGAGCCCTTTCAAAGCACTCCTCCATTTTCCTCACCGAATCCACCCTCATGCCCACCATTGTCATTAGAATCAATGGTATGGTCAAAATCCACTTGCACATGATCCTTGTTCCAATTTGAGCCTCACAACCTTTTGGAAACCCCGGGTCACCATCATAACCCGCTTATATGATACCCATGCTTCCGTCAAAGTGCTAGCTCAAATATTGGAACCCTGCTCTGATACCAAGTGTCGCATCCCTTGCTAGGTCCCTTAACAATCTTGCCAATTTTCGTTTCTAGCAAAGGTTACGAGCGCTAACCATTCGCATTCCGCCATGCTAATGGATAGCTCCTCTTACCCCGGACCAATAGTTCATAGGAGGGAACCAACCCTCCTACTTTGCTTTCGGGACTCACCCCTTAATCGGTAACCCATTTCCCCAATGTGGACTTCCATCTATGGAAGTTCAATCCTATGTTGATCATCGCGTTGCCGGAGCAACACTACAACAACCCGAAGCATACTAGGCAACTATGGCCTCACAATAGGCCAAAGCCCATGGAGGCCTTGACGTTCGGCCTCGGGTGGGTGAGGCCACACCACCTCACCCATATAAGCCTCTAGGACTCTACGCGGGGCCCCTACCCCACCGTCAACCAACCTCTTGTCTCTCTACCAAGAGTTGGGGCCAAGTGGACATTTTCCTTTAGCTGCTGGGCCTAGAACCCCCCCTGCAGCTTCAGACCATCATAACTTCCTTGTATGATGTTGGATCATAACAACCAACCACTCCATCTTCATCTACGCTTCACGTAGATGCCGATGGACTCCTCACTTGCCCCATTCGAGCAAGTCTAGAGGAAGTTATGCCTGCTTGAACCTTGGCAGTCCCGGGAATCACTCCCAGGCACTGCTGGACCAGGGCGCTGTCCCGGGACAGCGCCCCACTCAAATGGCCATAACTCCTAGCTCACACCTCCGATTGAGGTGTTCTTGAGCATTCTAGAATCACCACGCCATGAGCTACGCATAGCTCATGGCCTTACCCTTGTGCCTCCTAGTCTCCGTGGGTGGGAGGCGTTTCCAACGCCCGGGGCCCTCACCCACACTAGGATCACTTGGGCCCTCTCACCAACGGCGCCACAAGTCCCGGGTGTCACTCCGGGGTCCCCCTTTGCCCATGGTGTTTTGGGCAATCCTCATGGAGAGGTGCGCGACAGGTGATAAGAAACCATAGGCCTCGGACGGGTAAAACGGGACGTCAAAATACGAGCTGACGTCCGAAAGATTGGCTCCTAAACTTTCAAACTCACAGTGACCAGCAATCGTGCCTCACCAATGGGAACAACATAATACAACCTTGTGGGTCATCAATCCCACTTCGTTGTCACGAACACGAAACATGGTTTTTATGGATTCCCACAAAACCCGCAACAAATTTACGATGCAAAAAATCAAATGCGACTAGCCTCCAAATCCGGCTGGGATTCACAGAAATGACAACAAACCACAAGCCACAACACACTTGAATTTTGAGAAGTCTTCAAGTTTTCAAATCTTCATATGAACGCCAAATTGAGCGAATGAGATCTTTACAGAAAGCTAACAATAAGTATTACACTTCCTCAAAGTTTCGTTGCAAACAAAAGACATGTCCGTCTTCTATGGTCGATCGAAGTCTCAGCCCTTCTTTTTAAGAGCCAACAGACCTCCCTCCACTCAAACTAGTACAGTTTTTTTGCTAACTTCAAATCAAGCAAGTGAGATCACTCTAGAGAAACCACACCATGAAATACAACTCCTCCATATTTTATTTCAAAAAAATTCATAAACTCACACACCATCCGCTTCAACTCAAAACCTCTTCTCTTACAACCACAATAAGTCATAATTATGACAGCGTTGCATTGATAAATAAAAACCTTGGGTGAAGCATTGTATTGGTATTATTAGAATGGAACCACTACAAGGAAAACGCGAAAAAATGTCTGGGGTTTATGACTAATATAAGTAAAAAAATACACTGATAACTAACACTATTTTTAATCCTCAACATGTTCATGTTAGACTAGTCGCTCCAGATAAAATGACTATGGTCATATCGGACAATTTTTTTTCCCATGGCGCGTTCTCCATGGGGTTTTGGGACCTCATTTTGGGTTGCGCCTCGATCCTTTGTCATTTTTTATTATATTTAGTCATATCTATGTGACTAAATTTAGTTATGTATAATCACATCCTTTGATTATAATTAGTCATGACTATATAATTAAAATTAATCATGTTCTGTATTTACATAACTACATGATCTTCATTACGTATAGTCATATTACAAGTACATTTGTCCATTAACGACTACTATTAGTCATATTGTGTCTTAAAATAATCATATGATACATGATTGTTTGCTAAAATGAGTCATTTTTGGCGCTTTGCATTATGAGGGCCTAGTTATTATCTTTGGACTAATAGTAAGTGTTTCAATTCTGATGACTAAATGTGGGCATTTAATATGACTATAAATAATATCATAAAAAAACATCAAATATTAAATTCATGACAATTACACTATTCGTATGAACAAGATAACTAAGCATAGTCATCATCTTCAAACTTTTTACTCTATAATATGACTAAATCTAATCACCATATTTAAAAAACTTATAACAAAATATGACTGAGTGTAGTCATCATATTCAAACACTGGACTATAATAGATGAATCCGTATAGTCAATATCTTTAAATACTTTACTATGAGACATCTCATGTACACATGTTATCCACTGAGCATATTCAAACTATTGATTGCAGATGATATACATTTTTTCGGGGTTCTCTGTCAAACTGCTTGTAGTATGTGTTTCAATGTTATGTTTTCCAGTCCATATGTTTTCCATCCTTACAATGTTGAGAGCACCCAAATTTTACTTTATACTATTCTCTAATCATTATATACGTATGTATATGTTTCAGTTTTGGTTCATATTTATCAAGCGGTTGGACTAAATGTTGCTGTCATATCTACTTCCTCCACGGAAAACAACAGATATGTGGTTCTTCCCATTCTTCCGTGTTTCATCCCCCTTTGTTTCTGCAACTCCATCTTTATTTCTTCACGTGTTGAAGCCCTATCCAACTTAATTGCATACATTAATATTTGCTGGGTAATAATAGAATATGGCCTACAACTACTCGCACAAAATTAAAAAGTTTGGAATTCACTAGATTTGTTGTGATCTCCTCCTTATCATGATACACATTTTCTTATTGCACTGCTTTTTTTTTGCCACCCATGATGGGTGTTGTTTAGATATCTTCCATCTTCGATTTCTTTGCTCAGATGCATGGTTTCATAATAACACATCCCTCTACGCAATTGCACTTAGAGATAGTTGGCCTTGCTATCCACTTTGTCTATGCAAATGAATTTGTTTTGTAGTTAAAAGCTTCATTATCGCGAACCTTGCTAGCTTTCTTTAATGTAGCTTGACCGTTTTCCAACTCTAGTAAGTGCTACAAGTGCTAACATGCACATCTCACGCACATGCATGCTTAGCTTCCAATACCGCGGACCTTCAAGCTCATGGCTTGGTCACCAAACCTTCCTACACATGCATTTGGGATTCTCCCCTTAGTAGGTAGCTAATGGTTAATGTGGACTTCCATCTATGGAAATCCACTCTTGAGTTGATCATCATGTTACCAAAACAACACTACAACAACCCAAAGCAAATTGCCACGGGTAGATCACTTAGTGCATTTTAAAAACGACGTGCGGCATAATATAGAGAGGATTAAAATCATTTGAAATAAAAATTATAAAGGAATTCCAAATAATGAAGGGGCCAATAATGTAGACAATCCCATTATAAGTAAGTTAGATGGACATAAAACGTGGGCCATTATTTTTTTGTAAAATTAATATAGGGGCTGAAGATAAGGATCCTAGAAGGTATGTTTAGTATGGTACGTAAATGGGTTTTGGACTCACGGGGATGGATGATAATTGGGATTTCCGTATGTCCAAAATTACTTAAAAGGAATATAGAGTACAAAAAATTACAGTGACTTGGACAATATAAGTAATGGAAGGATGCAAACAAATGGGCCATTTTTGAAATTTAAGTAATTATAGGGAGGCTTTAATTCAGCCCTTGAAGGTAAATAACCCCAAAACAAAAAAAACCCCAGCCGCACATGGTGCACAAAAATGCCTTAGAGTGATCTACCCGTGCAAATTGCCAAGTATGCTCCAGGCGGGGTCGGTCGGCTAAGCCGCCTTAACCATATAAGTCACTTGGACTTTGGGTGGGGCCCCTACCCTACTGTCAAGTATCCTTTTGTCTCTTTACAAGGGTTGGGGTCAAGTAGACATTTTCCCTTAGACGATGGGGCTAGAACTCCCTAGCAACTTCAAACCACCATTACTTCTTCTCAAGATCTTTGATGCTATCAAGCAACCATTCTATCGACATCAAGTCTTTGTGTAGATGCCGATGGATCTCTCACTTCCCTCATTCAGGCAAGTATTGAGGAAGTTATGCTTGTTTAAACCTTGGGAGTCTTGGGCGTCATTCCCAGGTCACTGCTGTCCCAGGGCGCTGTCCCTAGGCAATGCCCTATTCAAAGAGCCATATCTCCTAGTTCACACCTCCGATTGAAGAGTCCTTGAGCATTCTAGAATCCCAACGCCATAAGCTACACGTAGTTCATGGCCTTACCCTCGTGACTCATGAACTCCGTGGGTGGGAGGTGTTCTTAACGCCCGAGGCCCTCACCCACACTAGGATCACTTGAGCCCTCTCACTAGTGGTGTCACATGTTCCGGGTGTCACTCCGGGGTCCCCCTTGTGCCCATAGTGTTGCGGGCATTCCTCATGGAGAGGTGCACAATATTTACCTCTATCTTTGTTATTTGCACGTTTAGGGGTTTCGCCTCCAAGGTCGTCAATATTCGAAGACGAAATCACTAGGTATGCCAAGTGGGTTTTTATCAATGCAATCTTGTGAATGGGTATTGCGACAAACAAAGTCTGCCAGAGCCACTCCCATGCCATTAACAAATACCACATCACGAAGCTCTTGAAAGCTCCACACATTCAACAATAGGGCAGAACGGTATGGAAGCCAAAGAACCTCCCAAATGATCTTCCTTTGCACTGCCATTCATAATAGCCTCCCCGATGATTTCTAGCTCATCCTCAGATGCAGATAGCCAAGTGGTCGTGTCTTCAGAGGAATAATCCCTTCTTCCACTAAATACCTCCATCGTGCCTTAGGCCGCTGCCCCACGGACGGCAGCTTTCCCAAATACAGCGTTCCCATTGGCCGAGAGGCTGCCCGTCCTACCACATGGGGGGTAGACAGGTCAACGGCATGCTGACGTGCACCGGCATTGTACTGCCTGTGAACTTCCAGGGGAAGTCCCCTGGTAACCCTACGAACCCGGGGATTCCACCATACATGGCCCACCCCCCGCACCTAAGCGCACTCCACCTCGGACTTCACAGCACCCTCTCCCGCTCCAGGCTCCAGCTCCAGCAGAGTCTCGCTTTGCCAACATCGCCATCTCCGACTGCCCACTTCGACGTCTCCTCCGCGGGATCGGCCTCCTCCACACCCCCCTCCACCGCAATTTTTCGGCCATCCCCTCCCTGCACACAACCAGGAGCTGAGACCAACAATCAGCGTTGAACCACAAGCGGAGGGCATTGTGCTCAACCACAAGCGCCATAGCCACAAGCCACATTTCCACAGAGCGTTGCTGCCCTCTGCGTCCCCTCAGCTCAAACCATTTTGTGGCCATTTGTTGTGATTGTTTTCTTTGCATAACACTTGACAAACCCTCAATTTTGCTTGGTTTCCTGCCCGTCTTTTCCATGGATTTCCAGGGGCCACTGCGAGAGTCGGGTAGCGGCAACCCCAATGTCGCGGCAAGTGCACCTCCTCCCGCTCCCACCAACGAATATTGTGCAGTGCGGCCCAACATTCCTCATGCACCGTATTTCCAAGGCTTCAACGGAATGGGGAATCAGGTGCCTTTCGTATTTCCCCATCCCTTCATGCCTCCATCTGTAGTAGCCGGCTTCGCACCTCCCGCCCATGTCCCGCCGGCGGTGACAATTGACCTCACGGAAGGTTATAAAAAACGAGCGTCAATTGAGAGCGTTGCGGAGTAGTCCAAACCAAACAAGAAGAAGAGAGCTCCGCGGAAGAAAGTGGAAATTGTTGAATTGGACGACGCCAAAGAGGACGTCGACATCACGAAGAATGCGGGACACTGGAAGGACCATTGGGTGATCCAGCTCGTGACGATCCGCGGGGAGATGCAGAACACGTTCAGTGCACCACCCAAACAAGGTAAGGTTGTTTTTTTGTAATGTTTTTTTTTTTTTTCACTTGGACATGATTTGTTTCCATTGCTTTGTGTTGTCTTGGAATCGTAATGTACTTTTGCCCTGTATTTCTAAGCCCTGCTGTGGCAGCAAGCAGTTTGCAGAGTTGTGGACTGCGTTAATTTGTGGTCAATTCTGCCCTGCCGGTAGATTTTTTTTTTCCTTCTCCCGAATTCTGCAGCCTGCCTGCTGCTGTTTTTGCAGACTGCAGCCTGCACAGTCAAATTCTGCAGCAAAAATAGTCTGCTGGTTTCGTAGACTACAGCCAGTAGTCTGCTGTTTTCAATGTCTGCAGCCAGCTGATGCCTGTGATGACTGGCTGCAGTCTGTTGTTTTCATATGTCTGCTGCCAGCAGAAACCTGTTTTGACAGACTGCACCCAACAATCAACTTTTTTTACTGTGTGCAGCCAGCACAGTCTGCTATTTTGACATACTGCAACCAGCAGAGTCTGCTCAAAGCACATCATTCTTCTTTCCCTTCTGCAATTTCGTTGTGTATGGCAATTCAATTTCTAGTGACTAAATTCTCCCGTAATTGCATTTCATATATTTAGTGGCCAACTGCACTTGAACTTCTCGCATAGCCATTGACTGCAATTTCAATTTCATTGCGACTCACGAATGTGATCCCGTGCAGGAGTGGACAATTGGTTCCGTCTACACACAAAGTTGATATCGTTGTGCCCGGATTTCACCAAAGATAGTGAGGCTTGCCGGAAGAAGTGGAGTGCCATCTACAATGACTACAAGGAGGATAAGGCGATGAATATGAAGTCGGGCTCTCAGCGATCGGAGAAGTGCCGGTGGTACACCCTTGTTGATGAATTCATGTATGACAGGCCAAACGTGGTGTCGCATGCGCACTCGAGCGCCGTGAATCCCGATGGCCCGAAGTCCGACACGAACGACACGATTGACACGAATCCAACCGAGCACCGAAGCGGAGAGAGCACATTAAAGTCGCCCGAACCTAAGCGCAAGGACAATGTGTTTATGGAACGGTGCATTGGGGAGATTAAGGAAACTAGTAGAACTCTTCTGGAAAGCTTGAAAGCAAGTGATGAAATGCAAATGACTTTATTGATGACGATGCAACAAACCATGCTAAAGTTGATAGAGAAACTTTAGGTGCACTACATGTCAATCACTATCCATTGTAAATGTTTGAGCAATGGAAATCTTCATTTTTACCATCCATAAACTTCTCGCTATTCCATTCCGTCTTGCATAAAGCTTTTTTGTTGTCTTGCCACATGTGTCCATAGCAATTTCAAACTCCAACGCACTCTCTTGTTTCATGTATTCTAGAGATTCTCGTGCATTTTCATCAATTCCCGCCAAGCTTTGTAAGGCGTGGTTGGCCACGGCCATTCGTTCTTGTGTAGAGGTCCTTGCACCGATGTGTGCAATTCCGGTATTGACTTCGTCCGTTGCCTCTTGCATCCACTCATTTTTTCAAAAACTATCTCCAAAAATAATACACATATTGTGAAGAACCAAACATGTTGAAACTAGGTCAGGAATATTTTTCAAGAGAACATCAACCCTCTTTAAAAGAATCCTCCACCTCCCCTTTAGCATACCAAAGGCTCGCTCGACACACATGCGCGTCGAGCTTTGAGCGTAGTTTCAATTGTATTTTTCCCGGGAGAGGCCGTCTTTGTGGCCCTTATAGGAGGCCAACTGTGAGCCCAAAATTGATGCCCACATTGGTTGTTAACACTTGTAAAACATTACAAGTGGTGTTTTGGTGATTTATGATTATTCACAAAAATATAAAAAGAATGAAGCTTGAAGAAAGCTTAGTTTGAAGCATTAGGCTTTTGTGGAGTGGATTTAAGTAGGAGAAAAACAAACCTTGGTAAAGTGTGGTAGGTAGAAAACCAAGGTTAGTTAAATGTTTGAATTAGGATCCTTGTTGATCATTTGAGGGAGGAAGGCTTAGGAGATAGGATAAGAGCCTACAAAGTAGGAGGAAATCTCGAGGACTTATCGTGAGCCTTGAGGGTGCTCACCCCCTCAAACTCACTATATAATCCCTCATTCTTCCCTCACTCATCCTCTCTTTCCTTCGTGCTCCTTGGCACTCCACATGTTATAAGTGTGGGTGCGTGGGAAGCAAGATAGGAGCACGTGTGTGCGCATAGATGTAAGGTTAGGAGCCAAGGTTAGTTGGCCTTGAAGAGGGCTTGACCTCTTGTTAGTAATAGTTGGGCGTGAATGATTTAAAATTCAATTTATGGCTTTGTTTGAATACTTGGATTTACATTGATTAACCTTATACTTATGCGGATGTGCAAAGTCTCTTATTGGAGCATTTAGTTTTGTTGGACTTCATATGAATTTTTGAGAGCCAAAAAACCGAGACTATGTCCAAACTTCCAAAAACTAGTGAAAAAGTGTAGATTCAAAGGGGACAGCATAGAATTGCAACCATATACTTTGTGGCAATAGAAATATTATTGCATATTCATGTAGAGGACTTCATTACCTATCCATGGATACCAAGAACTCATTTTTTGGACTTCATATGAATTTTTGAGAGCCAAAAAACCGAGACTATGTCCAAACTTCCAAACTTCCAAACTTCGAGATTAAGGAGTGTAAGAAGACATAGTATAGACTTGGCTAAGTTGCGTGTATTCCAACGATAGATTGGAATCATACATTGTGTTACAAAGAGAGAAATCTCTACATGTCATTATAAACTTCTTCATTCGGGCTAGGACGAAATTGAAAGGTGGAGGCTTTTTGGTGACACCAACATCCATGGCCGGCAAGGATAAGTGGCATCGCCAACAAGAGCGTAAGGCGAGAGCCTACCCGACTCACAAAATTGTCCGATTTTTGTCCTCACCCACAAGTTAGCATCGTGCATTGACCCGGCCCATCCTATATCAAAATCCCAAAAGAGACATTTGCTTGACACAACACCTTGCAAGAGAACGGAACGGAAACCTTTCCGATTGAAGTAATCAACAGCATGTAGTCGGGGCGCCACAATAGGTATGTAAGAACCATCCACAGCTCCCACAACATACGGAATTCCTTGCAAGTTCTCAAATTCTTGTACGAACTTCTCCATCACGGCAGTTGAGGGCCACTGTATGAATTTTCGAAGCAAAAGAGATTTCACGGCACCACAGAATTGGGACACGGCAAGTTGACTTGAAGACAACCCAATTCTATACAAATCTGCAATACTCTGCATAGAGTTACCTGTGGCCAACCTAGAGATTGACACAACAACTTTGACTTGAACTGGAATGGCACCCCTCATGTTTGTATCCTGCCTATGTAGCAATGGCGTGAGAGTGCTACACAAATATTCGAAGCTCGACACGTCCATGCGCATACGACCCTTGAATTCCCGTGTGTTAAACGAGCCAAGCAGGTTCTGATCAAAGAATCCGGGACGGTTCAAACCTTTGTCGTGAGCCCACAGTCGCCGTGGTTGCCTGCCCTGAAGTCTTTTCAATCCCTGCATCACGAGAGTCAAGCTACAAAGTTGTTGCATGTGTCAAACAAGAATGGCTCCCTCATCCCTAGAGAGAATCTCCAAGGTGGACAACATTGTGAGTTGAAATACGAGACATATCAAGAGCCTCCGCACTCCAACATCCATGCCAAAAGACAACCTGCTTGTTAATATGAGGAGAATATGATTTCAAATAGCAACAGAAAGAGGTGGTTTGTGAGAGGAAGCTTGCTGGAGCTCTGATGTGCTCAAGCTTGCTAGAACCTTGCTCTCTCCGTTGCTGGAACCCTGCTCTGCTTCGCCGGTGCTGAGGTGGACGGACAACCTGGAGGGGTCGGTGACGTGGCGGGACTGGCCAGCCCGCCTTCCCCGGGGGGCCGTGTGGTACCGTATGCCGGTACTGGCCTCTGTGTACAACCCTACGAGTCTCCTAAGCCTAGCCAGGACAGCAGAATGCCCTGCCGTCCGTGGGGCAAGGGCCTTAGTAAAGATGCACACAATTTTTAGGGTCCAAAAGAAGAATATTGAAAATGTATCACTTCATGACCTTCGGGGACACTCAGTCATAATACATGACTCTATGACTACTATGTCATTGCGATTGTTAGATTGGATCATCAGATAAACACACCGTCATCACTAGGGGAAGGGGTTTGGATCGACTGCCCCAAACCTTGTGGCATGATGGGTTCATTGTCGCGCACCTCTTCATGAGGAGTGCTCAAAACACCATGGGCACAAGGGGGACCCCGGAGTGATATCTGGGACTTGTGGCGCCATTGGTGGAGGCACTAGAAGAATCCTTGTCCATTCCGACCATGCTATCAATGACTATTTGTCCTAAACAACTTATTAAATGACTACGGCGCAAACCGGGTTCACATGTGCTGACGTGTCTAACATGGTTGTCATTTTTAAGTCATTCAATTGACTCATTGATGAACTATGTTGAAGACCTCACAACATAGTCATTTTCTGTCCAGCGTTCATCATCCACTCCATCCACTCGTGTATGACTTGGATATGGGATCATGACCTAGTTATTCATAAGTCATTCTTTTGTTGTCATTCACCGACGATGTCTAAACTATCACTTTATATTAACATTCATTTTTTACGTGGCATTTAGGGCTATTGAATGATGTGGAAAATAGGAAATCTTATATGAGCAACGTGGACAGTAACAATGACGTGTCATAATAATGACTGTTGTGACAACGTCAATGACTCTCAGAGGTTTAGGGTGATGAGGTGGCATAGACTCCTCCACTCTATACCCAATACTAGTTGTTTCCGTCTCGTTTTCATGTTGTTCTTGTATATGTGGCATGAAGTTTTTTACATACTATGACAAGTCATTATTAAACATGCTACCAGATTGCAAAATACTTTTATTTTAAGTGTGGATTAATTCCTTCCTACTATGCCAACGACCTCCAAATGGCACGAAACTTTTTGAGCATACTACTAGTAAAAATACGAATATCCTATAAGGAAAAATATTTGACGTGCCTCATTAATTGGGCTACTCTTGAATTAGGATTATGGATCAATTTATTTAGGGTTTAATTAGGGTGGACTTAGGGAGGGTGTGAATATCATTTGTAGCATTTGATATCGTGTATGTTTTAATCATTCATACACACATGGCGTGGTGTCTAGAACATCAATAACCTTCATGGGTCAAGGGTGAGCGTAAAGATTGCTTCTGCATAACAATTTAGTATCCCAACCGAATTGAAGATTAACTCATTAGTCTTATATTCCATGCCACGTAATCAATGTTATCACTAGGAATAGTGTTGTCGCAATAACGTCATAATATTGACATATTTGACTCATAGTGTAGTCATACACGGCTACTGCAATTTCTAAGTCATTGTTGAGGATGATAGCACAAAAACTACTGTAGCCCATACAAAATATAATGTCAACTTAAAACTTTGCGACTGCCAGCAAATTATCTTTGTCTGATAATTCAATGGCACCTACTAGAGAGACAGTTTTTGGAGGGGGGGGCACATGAGCTGCAGCACTCATGCGTTGCTCTTCTAAACTAGTTGTTATGAAAACATCAGATGTGTCTTGTTCTTCCCTCCTTGAACGTGCTTCCGCTCGCAATACTACCTTCCAACCGGGTTTTCTGAGATCATTGGAGAAAAATACTTGTGTGGCTTGACTTGGGAAAATGAACGGGTCCGACATCTTGGGTTCTTTGTGCCGAGAATTCACCACCATAAACCCCGCATCGTCCCGTACATAAGTTGGATTTCCACGATTATCTTCTCTTTTCAACCAATCGCACCGAAAAAGAATCACCGGAGTTCGCAATGGACCATAATCCAACTTCAATATATCTTGTAGCACTCCCACATAGTTTAGGGATACCTCTGATTGAGAGTCAAATGTTGGTACTTCAAATATAGAAGCAATTCCACTGTCGTATGTTTGCAACAATGCGGACTGTGAATCTTCCACTCGAAAGTGGTACCCGAATGCACGCATCCTCGTGTAACGTGTTGCTTTTTGGGATGGCCTACTACACAGCAAAATTCTATCCATGTCGTCCCCGTTGTTGGGATCGTGTGGATGGGTGTGCACTGCTTTCCTAACCCAAACATCAAATGGTTCCATGTTGCGATTTGCATCATGTGCATCCCTCCATTGCCTGAACACAACATGGATTCATTAGTATGCGACTTGCGGAGCAATCACACAAGTGTAATATAAAATTGTCATATTACAGTCATTGAACCTCCATTAGTGCATGCCCACGATGATGTAGTCCTACTATAGTCATATTTCAGTGAAAACTAACTACAGAGTGACTACGCAGCATCATACTCACCGATGCCAGGGTTCCAAGAGTGAGATGTTTGTTAAAACATATTGATGAGCAAGTTCTCTCAAAGGAGGAGTCATGACATAACTGGACCCTGCCCCCTCCAGAACCTCCTCTGCATCTCCATATTCTTCATCTGCGTCCCAAACTCGTCTGTCTACAACCTCAAACCTCTGCAAGTATTCTGTGATGAACCCAAGGCATTCATCCTTCACGTAACCCTCTGCCATGGAGGCCTCTGGTCTCGCCGTGTTGCGCACATACTGTTTCAATGTTTTCATGTACCTCTCAACAGGGTACATCCATCTTGTAGAAACAGGTCCACACAAATCCAGCTCCTCCACAAGGTGATACACCAAGTGTGTCATAATATCAAAAAACGATGGGGGAAAATGCATCTCTAAGAGTGCCATGCTCCGAGCAACGTCAAGACGAAGACCCTCAAACTCAATTGGATTCCACACTTTGCTGCAAATTCTCCGAAAGACCTTCGAGATCCTCATCACTGCCAATCTAGGGCCTGGTTTCAACAAACCCCTTAAGCCTAGCGGCAATATTTGCTGCATGAGTACATGGTAATCATGCGACTTCAGTCCCCCAAAGTTCTTCTTCCGTATGTATTGACCTATGTTGGATATGTGGCCTGAAGGTGTTTTCAAAGACTCAATGGTGCGGGCAAATATGTCAAACTCCTCGCTGGTCAGTACATAAGGGGCTGCTGGTTTTAACATTTTTCCAGAGTTTTTTGGGTTCATGGTTAGCCAAAGGTGTTTCCTAATTCCCCTACGTTGTAGATCACGTCTAACTTTCACAGTGTCCTTATGCCCCGTTATGGTCTTCAATATGTTCTTTGAGAGATTTTGTTCGCAATGCATAACATCCAGTGTGTATCGAATAAGAAGGTCCTGTTTCATAACAACGAATCAAACATTAAAGTACCAGATTAATGCAATTGCAAGAAGCAACATACTCTCTTCATGTGCAGTTCCAGATTAGTCATTTTGTTGCCTACGTGTACAATATGATAGTCATTGCATAGTCGTCTGGGGTTTTAGCTGGACTTAAATATAGTCATTCCACAGTCAGGAACACTCATTGTGAGATTACATCATTGCAGAGTACAACGTAAGCAATAGATGTTTGATGTGGACTCTGAACCTGCAACATTCTATGACAAAATGGATTCGAGTGGTTCTCTGTTCTCAAATTGCTAGCCTGCTGGGTTAGGGTGCAGAAAATTCAAATGGACTGTGAATAAAAAAATACCTTCCAGTATGGCAAATCATACAGAATGCTTCTCCGTTTCACTCCATGTATTTTTGATGGATCTCCATCACTGCCATCTCTGTTCCCATTTGCAAGCCACTCTTGGTATTGCAGACCCCTTAGTTCTTGCTCTTCTGCAGTGACGACTCTAGGAGGACCTCGTTCTTCCGTGCGGCCGTTAAAGTGATCTTTCATTCTACATGATTTCCATGGGTCACCTTGTGGAAGCCATCTTCGTGTGTCCGTATACGTCTGTTTCCCAAGCTCAATGGAATGTTCCCCCCTAAAATCAGGCCCACAAACTGGGCATGCAACGTAGCCTTGGTGCGCAACACCTGCCACTGTTCCATACCCTGGAAAGTCGTGGATTGTCCACAATAGGATTGCTCTCAAATTGAACGTCCGAAACCCGACCTCTTTCGAGATGTCATAGGCTAACACCCCTCTCCATAACTGTTGCAATTCTTCAACTAATGGGGCCAAATACACGTCAAAAAATTGTGCAGTAACAGATTGTTTCCCTGGAATAAGCAAGACTAGCATGATAAAGAATTTCTTGGTTGTCAACCAAGGTGGTATGTTGTAGTTAAGCAACATCACTGGCCATGTCGACCAAGTAGAGCGTTGAAGCTTGAAAGGATTAACACCATCAGCAGCAAGTCCCATGTGTACATTTCGGGCGTCATGGCCAAAAGTGGGATCTACATTATCGTGCACATGGTGCCAAGCCTTGGAGTCACATGGATGTCTAACCATGCCATCTGAGCTCCTATTTTTTGAATGCCATGTCATGAGTTTGGATATTGCGGGTGTTCGAAACATGCGTTTTAGTCTAGGAATCAATGGGAAATGTCTAAGGACTTTCCACGGTCTTTTATGTTGTGCCACGTCTTTATACCGTGGAGCATTGCACTTAGGACAATTTACAGCATTTTCAAGTGGCCCTCTAAACAACACACATCCTCCTACACAAGCGTGAATTGTGTTATAATTTAGCCCCAACCGCCGAATCAGTGATTTTGCCGCATGATAATTCTTGGGTAGTCTATTCTCACCGGGAAGAAGGTGTAGGCGGAAAAGAGCGAATACTTGATCGGCAAACTTGTTGCTAACTCCGTGGATTGTGCACAGGGTCATGATCAAGATCGTTGCTGCTAATACAGAAGACTTTGCGCCATCGTACAGTTCCTGAATTGCCTCCTCTAAATCATGTGGGGCATCGTCTTTGTCATCCGCATTGCCTACGTCTGCCATGGGTTCTTCATCCTCTTCATCACCCGAGTCACATCCACCATCTTGGAGACCATCAACCACATTAAATGCGTCCATAACGATGTCCTGCAATGTTTCTTCCAATGGGTCATCTTGCTGGTCTATTTCTTGGAATACATCCTCCACCATTGAGCGCACTTCGAGGCCTACATCCATCCTCCCATCTTCATGTGTTCTAGGCGCAGTCTTGAACTCACTTTCCCATTCCTCATCGGATGAATCCCTGTCACCTGGGCCTCTCCATAGTCTAAAAGCAGGTTCTCTGCCATAAAGGATGAGGTGCTCCTTCACCTTTTCCAATGAGCACTGGACACGGCCCTTGCACTTGGAGCATGGACACCGTATGCGTTTCAAATTGTAGAATACTGCCCTCTGCTGCTCCCTCTTCCATAGCCTATCATCTCTCAATTGTTGCCGTCTCTTGTCGCCAACGGGTAATCTCCTTTGCTCCATTCTAAGTTGTTGAGCACGTCCATAATTTTCATTACCAGCCAACACATGCATGGTTAGCATGGTGTATGTAAGGGCACTGAATTGACCGAAAGTATGCTAATGTAAATTGGTACCTACCTAAGTGCACGTGGACGGTGACGGTACAAGCAAGGCATTTTGTAGATATATACAAATTCAAGCTCTTTTCGTCTCTCTCTCTTTAATTCAACTAGACAATTTCATAAATTCAGCAAAATTGAAAATAAGTGACACCAAGAGACTTACAAATGACAATAAAAATGATGGGGCTTTTTAGTGTCTCACTGTGATATAGTATTATATAATCATGCACATTTTTGAACTCAAGATGGCTTGGAGTACATGGCTAATCTGTACATCCAAATTCACACCATGATTTATATGAATATGCAAGTTATGAAGTTGACGGAGTCCTGTCTCTTAGGCCTACACCTATGATCGGGGAGAACCGGCAGTTAGTTACGGATGGACCAGTTACGTTTGAGAAACAACCGGTTGAAATTCAAGATTGCGGGAAAATTAGCGATCATTTTAGAGGAATTTACTAAAACTTCCCCAAGTACTTATAAGAAGGAAGCTGGTGGCCACGCGCACACTGCAGTATGCTTTTGCTGTGCTCTACCTCTGCACAGCGTAGCTGTCTCATTTCTGCTTGGACATCTTCTACCCCGGCTTCAATGTTCTATGCTTCGCTATTCTTGTTTGAATGTTTTCTTGGGCGCAGTTTGGCCATTTGGAAAGGGGTGTCCTGTGACATTTTGATTAAGTTGTGCAGTACTAATGTAGTTGCAAATTTGTCATTCCTGCCTTGATATGTAGTTGGAGTTTAGTCATTTTGTATTTCTTGCGGAACAGAATTATAGTGATTCCCTAGTCAGTTTGTAGTCGTTCTATAGTCGTGTTACAGACATTCTATAATCATGCTATAGTCATTCCATAGTCATTATATACTCGTTCTATAGTCATTCTGTACTCCTAAACGTATATGCTAGGGTTTTTTAGTGCCGTTGAAACTTACCCTATATGCAGAATGCTACAACGTAGTTTAGGTACGCCTCACATTGATGCGACATAAACAACGACTCTGAGAGCCAGAGCATTCGGCTATGAATTGCGCAAGTTTCGGCGTGTATTGGGTTTAGGGAGCCGCAATGGTAGGTTGAGAAACTACTGTATGGTATTGGGGAGGAGAGAGTGGAGGAATTGGGTGAGGGCCGAGGGGAGTAGACGAGGGAGGTGCGAGGTAATTAGGTTGATTTGTGCCGCGGTAAAAACGCAGAGAGTGAAAACTGTTTGAATAGATAGAAAGGGTGAAAGGCTGAGAGGGTAGCAATTTAGGGGTGAGGGTAGTGTGAGTTAGTGTTTGCATACATGGGTGGTTCTGCAGATGTTGTGGAGCACAGCTTGAACTCTGTGCAGTCCCCTTTAAAACCTCGCAACAATGAAGGATCAAAAAGAGGGGAGAGTAGTCATACCTTTGCCGTAGAGGGAGGTGAAGCCGCACTCAAAGGGGACTACGAGCTCGCCCGCGACAGACGGGTAGCCGCGTTGCAGGAGTACCTCAAGCCAGTGAAGACTGCGGCCACATCACTGTAAGCATCTCCAACACTTGTCTCTTGTGCTATTCTTGATTCTTGTCGTATTCGCTGGTGTGCGTGGGCTACTATAGTGTAGTCAATGTGTATGTAAGTGTGTATGTAACTTAAGTGTGTATGTAATTGTGCACAGAAGTGTGTATACTTCCTGTGCACTTAGGGTGAGCAGCTAGTCTTGCATGTGTAATGATGCTTCTCCGAGGTTTATGTGCACTCACACTTGTAATTAGGTTTAATTTTCAAATATGCGCGGAGCAGCTGCATTTAGCATAGTAATTTTTTAGTGATCGCAAGAGCCTAGGTTTAGGTGCGATTAACGGGGGGGTGAACACGTGGACGGTGGAGATTTCGTCTCTCTCCCAGACGTCCACGAGTGTGCAGAACACACGCCCGTCTGTGGCCCTCCCACTTCTCTTGCCGCACGTACCTCCTCGCTGTGGGAGCGTGCTTTCCTCAGGCACGTGAATCCATGGCTTAGGGTTTAGTGCTAGGTGAAGATAGTTTAGGGTTTAGTGCTAGCTGAAGGTGGGTTGGTTGTGAAGCAGGCGTGATTTGTGCACCGCACCAAACCCCCGAGTACGCCGTGAATCCGCATCGAACCCATTGATGCCCCCGCGCAGGAGCAACAGAGCTTGCGTTGCAAAGAAGGGTACAGAGGGTGGCCCTTCTGAAATGCCGCGCGCCGAGGAAGCAGACGAGTCTAAGACGGAGGATGAGTACATCCCAGGTAACTCTCCCACTTTTTCTCTCTTGCTCGAATTTGGATTTGGGTGGGTTCCATGTTGAAGGGTTTTGTTTTATGTTTCGATGTGAAATCACACTTTCGGGTCCTTTCAGGTAGGAGATTCCCTGTTGAATCACAAGTCTTGAAACTCCACAGTCTTGAAATTGCCTGCAGGCTTGAACTTCAACCGGTTCTGCCACATGTGAGCAGATGATGCATAGGGGTTACAAATCAGCTTTCCTTGTTGTAAAGTTCGAATGGGCTTAGAGTTTTCTACATCAAGAATTCCTGGATCCCTGTTTTACTATTAAGTTCATAGAATACACGTCTGCACCTCTGTGCTGGTACTGTAGTCGATAAACAGGTTGGACACTTTGGTCTTGAAATGCTAATTTCGTGAAGATTCTCTCATAGAAAAGTGACATGTTGTGCTTTGCTCAAAATCTGAATAAATATGTACCCCTAAAAACTAAAATCTAATGATCCAATTAGTGCTAACCTGAATAGATCTAAAGTGTATTTAGGAAGCTAGCTGTGTGTTGTTGACATCATCACATGTTGCTTCTATTAGTATTTGAAACATGCCACATAGGGAGATACTTCTCAAATGCAACTGAGGGCCTAGTTTCGTTCCTTGAAGCAGATTAGCGCTTGTATGAATTAGGAATGTTGCTTGTTATTAAAGTGAAGATTCTTGTGGTCTGGTTCCTCGCATTCCTTCGCTGCATTGTGAAAATCTAACTTGCTGGAAATTGCAGACTGCTCTGAGGACTCTGAGTCTGTACACGAAGACGCTCATGCTCTGGCTGGTGAAAGTGCTACAAAGCGAAAACGAGCCCGAAAAATTTTTAGGTCTCCAGATAAAAAGGTACGTGTTAAGGGATTGCCTAAAAATCTTGCAGTGATTTTGCAGTTGGTTTGCAGTTGGTTTGCAGTTAGTTTGTAGTCAATCGGCAGTAATTTTAAAGTTAATTTGCAGTCAGGGTGCAGTAATTTTGCAGTTAGTAATTCATCAATTGTGTGTCATTTGCTAAGTGTATAAACATATATATTAGCTTCAACCATTATATACACCATTATACACCCATAACTAATCCTTTGATGTGGTGTGTGTTAGGTTGCAGCACAACAAGTTCACCACTCCACAGCACCATCAACACAGAATCAATGGCCCCCCAATTGGCACCAACCACCGTGGATGCAACAGCCACATGGGTCCACTCATCACTGCTACCAACCATACCCTACCCATCCGGGGCCATGTTGCCAACCATACCCCAACCACTCGATTCCCCCGCCAGCACCTGCGGAAGAACACCATCAAAATCAGTCTAAGGTAAAGGCAGAGAGTGAAGCAAGAGCGACACGGAGAGCCAGTAGGAAGGAGGCAGAAACAAATGTGGATTTGAGGCGTTCTGGAGGCCAAAAACCGTATACACTGAGAGTGAAAGTCGGTGGCGGCATAGATGGCGGTTGTGAAGGAAAAAATGCCTTTGATGAGGCGCTCCGCAGTCTAGTTCCTCGAATTTTGGATGTAAGCGTACTAAAGTGGAAGTTCCAGCATCCTAGCTCTGTGGAGAAGCTGAGGTCTGCCATAGACAATGAGTTTGAGTATGTGGGACATAGGCTTTCAGATATGGGCTTCAAAGATGCAGTCAAAAGACAGATGAAAACAGAGAGGGCCAAAATGAAAGGATGGTATATGTCTGGCAAAAAAGAATGCCCAGTTTTCATTGAACCAGATCAATGGGCACGGCTATGTAAATATTGGTCGGCGCCCGAGACAGAACAAAAGGCGCAGATGATGGCGAAAGCAAGGCAGCAAGTGAAGAACACCTCAAATGTGGGGAGGACTGGAAGGGCTGGAAAAGAGGCACAATTGGTAAGTAACCTAACAACTCCATAGCTTGCAATTCTCTTTGTACATTTATTAAATCCCATTTGAGCTGACGGTGCTAAGGTGCATTGCTATGACAGCGGAGGAAGAGGCAAAGGAGCCCAGGGATTACTGAAATCGCGGAAGATCTCCAAGAGTCTGAGCAGACTGGAGCTTGTACATCTGTAAGTATTGAGACACACATGCCTAAGTATTTTGGGTGTCTTGGGGTTATGTTCATTTCTTGCAAGGGTTATATATGCCAGTTCATTTCTTGCTCGGGTAAATGTAGTCAGTTCATTGATTGCAAGGGTCATTCCCATGTGTTCATTTATTGTCAGGATTATATATGTCTGGGTTGCAGCATCAGTCATTCATAATTCCATGACTGCCACTGTGAACTGACGCTGAACTTGTGGGTATATTGCTTTCATTCTTGAATTGAGTCAATTTCTGTTAGTCTGCAGTAAGTGAGTGGTCATATAGGTGGGTTAATATAGTCAGTAGATTTCTTGCAAGCCTTATATATGTCAGTTCATTTCTTTGCTTGGGTTAATGTAGCCACATTCATTTTATGCAAGGGTCATTTCTTATGTTCATTTATTGCACAGATGACATTTGTCTTAGTCGCAGTATCACTCATTCCTAATTTACAGACTGCCATTGTGAACTTCTGGGTGCAGGCTAGGTTTTTCAATTGAGCTGATGTAGTATATTGCTTTCATTCTTGAATTGAGTCAATTTCTGTTAGTCTGCAGTAAGTGAGTGGTCATATAGTTGGGTTAATCTAGTCAGTTCATAGTCATAATGTTGGGTTAATGTAGTCAGTTCACAGTCATATTGCTGTAATCTTGTAGTAATTTCACAGTCATATATGTTGGGTTAATGTGGTAAGTTTTAGTCATATTGCTGTAATTTTGTAGTAATGTCACATTCATATAAGTTGAGTTTACCTTACGTCACATGCTAGGTTAATGCTGCAAGAGCAGTCAACTCAAATGTATTAACATACTAATGCATCCACCTGAATCCATGGTTGTCAGTATGTAGGCTGAGATGTAGCAGCATTTTGCCCTATGGTTGTGTTTATGCTGGATCTTAGCTGCATTCATGTGCAATTCTTCAACATCCAGCATATTTATTTTGAACCCCTCTAAATCATGTATGGTGGGTATGTGCACAGCAAGGGGTTTCCGGGAGGCTGTCAACACGGATGAGCATGGTTGAGAGCATGCAAAACGAGTTCAAGCAGCAGTTATCCGACCTCGTGCACACGTCTCAACAAAACACCGTCGTCCTCAATAACCTTTCATCAATGTTCGCCATCATGATGGAGAGAATAGGAAACCCAGTGACTGGATGCGACCCGAAGTCACCTACACCCCAAAACACTAACTCCCATATGCCTAGTTCAGAACCGATTTTGAATTCATGGGATGGTAGTCCAGGTGACACCACCCTAAACCCAATGTCCAAGGTGATTGAATCTGAGGCTCCCACTAATGTGCCTAAGTTGAATAGGGAGGGTGTGATGGGTGGTGGTAGGAGTGCGGAGGTTGTTAGCGAGGTAGGCGCTAGCAAGGTAGTGGGATTAGAGGCACTTGAGACTCTTGCAGGTGCAATCATGGAAGGTGAAGCTGCAGCGGTTGGGGAGCCCACTCCCATCCAAGCTAATGGGAAGGAAGGCCTTGATGTTTGTGCAAAGATTGCAGGGAGTGATATGCTCATAGAGGGACGTGGTGATGGTGAGACTATGATTGCATTGGCCGTGGAGGGTGGGAGTGGAGGGTCAGCCAATGGAGAAGGTAGGTGCGTAGTAAGTGAGAATGTGGAAATGGCTCCGCCATTGTCACCTCGGAAAAGAGTTACTCCCACTAAACCAAGGCAGAAAAATAAGCCAAATTCCCCTAACAGAGTAGGTGGTAGTGGCAGTCAATCGGCTCATCCAACAGATCAGGTGAGCAGTGACATTGAGAGAATGGGTACCAACTTTCCAGTTAAGTTATTGATTTTTAATGTCCATGGCACGCTTTTAGATTGCAGTCTTTTGACGGAGCCAAATCCTAACACGTCAATCCGTGTGACTACGCGGTCATTGACACGACGGATGGTGTTTAGGCCATGGCTTGTTGAATTCATAGACAAATGCTTTAGAAATTTTAGAGTTGCTTTTTGGGGAATCAAGAGCACATCGAACATGGAAGATGTTGTGGCTTCGATGTTGCGGAAGTTTAATGGCTTGGGTAGCCACAAACCTGTGTTCATATGGTCAGCAAAGGAATGTGAGGAAGTTAGTGAGAATGTTGGGGCGTCAAGGTGGAAGAAACCATTGTCCAAAGTATGGGAGATGTGGCCAGAATGGAATGAGGGCAATACAGTGATCATCGACCACCACCGAGCTATGGTGGAGTGCAATCCAGTTGCGAACATCATTATCCCGCCTCCATTCTATGTGGAAGACATCACAAAGCTTGCAGATGATAACAATTACCTGAGATTTGGTTTGTGGCCTCTTTTGAAAGGCCTAGTTGATAGTCTTGATGTTCACAAACATGGCAGTGTGTTGCCTAATTCGAAGCAGGCAATTGGGGATCATTCGCAAAATGTACAAGCGGGTGGGAGGACAACGAGGAGCTCAAAGCTGAAACTTGCAGACACATCCTTGTCGGGGCATCCTCCGTTGTCAGGTTAGGGGAGCTGTGAACTACTGGTTCACAC
This sequence comes from Polytrichum commune, assembly GCA_950295325.1. NCBI lineage: Eukaryota > Viridiplantae > Streptophyta > Polytrichopsida > Polytrichales > Polytrichaceae > Polytrichum > Polytrichum commune. The sequence continues at coordinate 18,752,142 of OX485809.1, forward strand.
TTTGCAATGTCCCCTTGCCTATGTTCACATTGAATTCACTAATGGGCTTAATATATTGGATTTGAGCGCACGCAAAACAAGGGAAGGAGCGTCGAACAAGGACGGTGAAAGCACTTGAGAACGCGTTGATTGAAGGACCCAATGTGCATCGGGTAAGTACTTAACTCCAACTTGATTGATTTATAGGTTCCGAAGGTTGAATTTATTTTTGTTGCATAATTTGCAAGTCCCTTGACATGTTGCGTGTTGCGGATGTTGGGCTGGGGCAGTTTACTATTGGCCAAGTTGTGCACTTGATGAATTTCAAGAGTCCGCGGCAAGTAGTGGCATTAGGAACTGTTAGTGGTGTGGGGGGGGTAGATAAATTTCATTTCAAACCAATTCCCCACTCGTTCTACAAGGTTGATGTTACACAAGTACAAGTAGGTGATGCCCCTCTCATGCATCCACATCCAGAAGGGGATCAAATAGTTGTTGCTGATGTGATAGGAGGCAGTGTGATATGGAGCCAGAAGCATATGAAGGCTTAGTAAATGTTTCAGCATAGCAAACATGTATAGAAGGTACTAGACTGAAGGGGCTAGGGCTGCCAGAGGATACTGAATGGAGCAACATAGTGTTACAGAAACCAATGTTACAGTGCACATTCCTTAGGCAATTTTGATAAGTCAGGTGGCACTTGTTGTAAGTGTCCAACCACGCTTTATTGCACATATAACACTAAAAGCGGATACCCGAATGTATGACTCGATTTTTGAAGCAATGTAATCATACATGACAACCTCTATAACTATATTCGATGCATGACTATTCTATGACTGTATTCAATGTATGTGTATGGAATGTAGGACTACTCTATGACTATATCCAATGTATGACTACTCGAGTGTATGACTACTATATGACTGCATTCAATGATTACTATATGACTATACCCAAAAACCAATTTATGACTATCAATGACTACTCTATGACTAAGTAATGGCCACTCTATGACCAACAACGACTACTCTTTTACTATAAGTATAAACCACTCTATGACTAACAATGACTACTGTATGATTACTGTATGACTACTGTATGATTACTGTATGACTACTGTATGACTACTTCATGACTACTGTATGACTACATGTGTGACTAATGAAAGAGTACAATATGACTATAATGAATGACTAGTGTATGACTACTACGAAGTCCACCTGGCACTATTGGCAGCTACGTGGCAGCATCTCCAAGTGGGACATGGCCATATCACCAAAGATGATGTGGCATGCAATTCACGGCATGCCGCCACGTGTATGCTACGTGGCAAATAAATACTTGTATCCAACTAGAGAATGACTACGCATTTTCACACGTGGCATTATGCGAATGTTACGGTTTTGCCACATGTAAATATGACATAATGGCACGTGGATGAAGCTCACATAGCCCCATGTTAATGCCACATCCTCGAAGGCCCTGCCACATAGATGGTGACAAGGATGCCATCATGGCGGCCTAGTCAGCAAGTGGCTACCACGTCGGAGCCACGTGGCTAATGAGCTTCATCCGTGCTCTATTTGGATGAAGTTGACGTGGAGTCCATGTCATGTCCACAATCACTATATGTCCGTTACAACTTGTCCATAATAACTAAAAAATTTACAGTCATTCTTGTCCTTTATTACTTGTTTTAGAGTATTAAACACAGTTGTTTATTGCTGAAATTCTTCTAGTGAGGGCCCCGGAAATTGGGAACACCTCCCACCCACAAAGACTACGAGGCACAAGGGTAAGGCCATCAACTATGAGTAGCTTATGGCCAATAATTTGAGAATGCTCAATCGGAGGTGTGAGCTTAGAGAAATGACAATTTGATTTGGGCGTTGTCTCGGGACAACGCCCTGCTACAGACGTGCCATAAGAATGGCTCCCGGGATTGCCAAGGTTTGAACATGCATAACTTCCTCAATACTTGACCGAATGAGGCACCTGAGGAGTCCAACGGCATCTAAGTCAAGCGTAGATGAAGATATGGTGGCCGTTTATTAGAATCAAATATCAAACAAGGAAGTTATGATGGTTTGAAGCGGCCGGGGGCTTCTAGGCCCAGCAACTAAGGGAAAATATCTACTTGGCCCCAACTCTTGGTAGAGACAAAAGGTTTCTTAACAGTGGGATAGGGGTCCTGCCAAAGTCCTAGAGGCTTATATGGGTGAGGTGGTGTGACCAAACCTACCCGAGGCCGAATGACACGACCTTCATGGGCTTAGGCGCAATGTGAGGGCACACTTGTCACAACCCTTGTTAATTTCTCTTAACCATTTTAACCATTTTCATTTTTAGCAAGGGTCACGAGCACTAGCCCTTTGCAATCCGCCATGCTAATGGTTAGCTCCTTTTACCTCGAACCTTATAGTTGATAAGAGGGAAACCAACCTTCCTACTTTGCTTTTGGGACTCACCCCTTAATTGGTTACCAATTCTTAGATGTGGACTTCCATCCATGGAAGTCCAATATTATGTTGATCATCGCATTGCCGGAGCAACACTACAACAACCCGAACCATACTAGGCAATATGACCTCACATTGGGCCAATGCCCATGGAGGCCGTGCCGCTCGGCCTCGGGTGGGTGAGGCCACACCACCTCACCCATATAAGCCTCTAGCATTCTAAACAGGGCCCCTACCCCACCGTTAAGAAAACTTTTGTCTCTCTACCAAGAGTTGGGGCCTCGGGGGGGGGGTAGTCATTGGTTGGAGTAGCAATATACGTGCGAACAAATGATAGGGTATTTTAAAAACATGGGGGCTAAAAATTATAAATGGACTTAAGAGTAATATAGGGTATCAAAAATGGCACTGGACATCTTTAAAGTACTATAGGGTATGGAATAATAGGTCATTTGGAATTATAAGTAATGCAAGCCATTTTTCTATTAACCCAAAGTAAAAATTTACATAATAATAGCATGTGAATTTTTTTTTTGAAAGTAATACCCGGTCCCCCTATAAAATAGTGGTTGTTCGTACCTATATCCTTAATTTTTTAACACACTGCCCCCCCAAGGTTGGGGCCAAGTAGACATTTTCCCTTAGGTGCTGGGCCTAGAAGCCCCCAGCAGCTTTAGACCATCATAACTTCCTTGTATGATGTTTGATGCTAACAAATGACCACTCCCTCTTCATCTACGCTTTACTTAGATGCCGATGAACCCCTCACTTGCCTCATTTCGCCAAATATTAAGGAAGTAAGGCCTGTTCAAATCTTGGCAGTCCCGGGAACCACTCCCAGGCCACTGCTGTACCAGGGCGTTGTCCTGGGACAACGTCCCACTCAAATTGCTATAACTCCTAGCTGACACCTCCAATTAAGGTGTTCTTGATCTTTATGGAATCACCACGCCATAAGCTACGCATAGCTAATGGCCTAATCCTCGTAGGTGGAAGGCGTTCCCAACGCCCGGGGCCCTCACCCACACTAGGATCACTTGGGCCCTCTCACCAACGGCGCCATAAGTCCCGGGTGTCACTTCGGGGTCCCCTTGTGCCCATGGTGCTTTGGGCATTCCTCATGGAGAGGTGTGCGACACGGGGCCCCTACCCCACCGTCAATAGACCTTTTGTCTCTCTACCAAGAGTTGGGGCCAAGTAGACATTTCCTCTTAACCGTTGGGCCTAGAAGCCCCTAGCAGCTTCAGACCATCATAACTTCCTTATGTAATCTTTGATGCTAATAAGCAACCACTCTTGTTGCATCTACGCTTCACGTAGATACTGATGGGCTCCTCACATGCCCCATTTAGACAAGTATTGAGGAAGTTATGCTTGTTCAAACCTTGGTTGTCTTGGGAGCTATTCCCAGGCCACTGCTGTACTAGGGTGCTGTCTCGGGATAGCACCCCACTCAAATTGCCATAACTCCTTGCTCGCATCTCCGATTAAGGTGTTGTGGCATTTTTGGGCCACCCTATGAGCGTCAAAATTGCCCCAAGGGCAATTTGGCTCACAATTGAGGTGTTTTAGCAAAATCATTAAATTAGTAATACGGAAATTTAGCGAAAATACCATTTAGATTAAGGTAGGTTGGCTAGGGGTGTTTTACCTTTGGGATAAAATTCTTGGGCAAGTAGAAATTAGAAAACCGAAGGGGTTAAAGAGAAATGCCGTTTACCCGAATCGGAAGTGTGAAAGTAGTGGGCTAGTAAGTAGGTAGGTTAAGATAGTGTGAGGCCAAACCGCCCACCCATTAAGCGTCCTAGTCCGGGTGAGGGTATGGTGATCATATTCATATTCATCCTAGTTTAGTCTTCCTCCGCCATTCATCTCCATGACATCACACATACCTTGGGTCACATCAATTTATTCCATATTATGAGTACAAGCGTTGATAAACGCTTTTATCCATTGGTACTATCTTCACATCCTCTATCAACTTCCCACACAATTGCACCCCCGATTACATGGAGAACTAACTACCTAGAACACTATATTCGTTAAATTGAGACTTTTTGGGCATTTTGAGACATTCACAAAAATAAGAACAAGGATAAATGGAACACATATTGGAGAAAGTTGTAAGATGCGAACACTTTGAAGCGGGTGTTTAGAACAAGATCCCCATTAATAACTCATATTTGGGATTGTTTAGGGTGGGCAATCCAAACCTTAGGCCAAGTTGAAGGGGAAATCTTAAAACATTCATATTATCGCACAAAAACTTGTATGAATATGGTTTAGGTAGGGCAACCCAAACCATAGATCATATTGAAGGGGAAATATGTGAACCAATATAATATAACATACAAAATATTCCAAACTCATATTTGTGATGGTTTAGGTAGGGCAATCCAAACCTTAGACCATATGGAAGGGGAAATCATGTGACACTTATATTATTGCAAAAAAAACATACAAAGTGTGGCATGTAAAATGCATAGCATGCTAACACCACACATCCATTGGATAGTGCGACCCAAAATGTTCTTGCCTATGGCCCACAACCCTACGCCTACTATGGCCTATCTAGCCTCGGAGACTACCTCTTTTTCTTTTGCTTCATTTTCTTTTGCTTTTTTTTTCTTTTGCCTCTTTTTCTTTTGCCTCTTTTTCTTTTGCTGCGGCTTCTTTTGCTCGCATTGCTTCAACATTCCTGAAAATCTCCGCCCCGCGACTATAGCCATTCTTGGGGTGACCGCCATCAAAAACACATTTTGGATTCCGTCGGCCGCCCGAATTATACGACGAAGAATTCGAATACGATGAAGTGGACTGTCTTGCATTTCTGGTCATGGAGTAGAAACGCTCCAACTCGACGGACGCACTAGCCCGCATAGGTTTACGGGTGGGAGCAACCTGCAACGCGTCAATGCAAGAACACACGTGTTAGTTTAGGGAGGAAGACCCAAACGTGTCACACGTTCATTTTTTAAGTGCCGGATGATTGTAATGCGCGGTTAACCATGTTTGGGGGGGGGGGGGGGGGTTCACCTTGTCACCGGGGGCGTTCCCGTCAGAGTCGGCGAGGAGGGGCAATGCGTCCCGCAAAGGAATAGGAAGGGTGCCACTCTTCGTAGGCCGAGCGTCCATCCGCAGCCGCCGTTGAGGTGTACTACTGCCGCCGGGCCGAGACGGGGACGTCCGGACGCATTTGCGATTTATGCCCTTGAGCGGCGACGGGGACGGAGATGGCCGGAAGATTTGCTTGGGTGGGGGGCTATCGACGACGCCGGCGTCGATAGGCTCCTTGGAGTAGTCGATGGTGGACGCGGCATCGTAGACGGTCTCGTAGAAGAAGCTCCCCAAGTTTGATTCGCTGACGATCTCAATCGAGGGCTCCAAACGCTGGCGCAAAAAAGGAAACAAAACAAAACCCAACAGGAGGGGGGGAGGGGGGAGCATGTGAAAATCGATATACAATTGAGGCATAATATATCACACACAATGGCACACCATGTAGTATCTCAAATGAGTTTATTATATTTCGCGTGAGCGTACAACTCTCTGTACATATAGTCCTTCGGATCCATGTATCTTTCGCCTATCGGATTACAACTAAGGAACCGGGGCACGGGTAGTCCGCTCCCCACGAGCGTTTGAATGTACTTAAGTAGGTCTAACAAAAAGCGGTCTCGGACCTTCTCGACCGTCCACGTGGGGCAAACTATGAAGTTCGAGGTCGGGTTCAAAATGTTTTTGGAAGCGCTGTCGTCCACCATCAACGTGTTGTCACGGGTGGGGCGAACGTCGTAGGGACAGCCGACCATGGTCGGACGCTGGTCCCATACGACTGGCTTCAAGACCTTAAGAAATTGGTTTACGGCGGGGTTGTTGGGCTTTTTCACAACCCTGCCCTCGGGGGTGTATAACGTTCTACAAGAGTCCTGTCCTAGGACCAAGCACGGGGGTTGGAGTCCCTTGAAGATGAACTCCACGACGGCCTGGGTGTTCTCGGACTTCATGGAGCTCCACACGATCACCCACCATTTGGATAGGGCGACCTGCAGGAAGCGCCGAAGCCACGGGCGGAGGTACACTAGCTTGCTTTTGATGTACGCGGGGGGACCATCGTAGTTGGCGTCCTCGGGCTTGCAGAAAGGCACCGTGGGGACCCTCGGACAATGCACGCACTGGACAAGGACCCCGTTGAGGTCTAGCACCAGGAACCGGGTCTTGGGAGGCGAAGGTGGCGAGGGCAAAATCGGGGGGACCACCACGCTGTCCTCCACACTCCTCGGAGAGGATCGGTGGGGAGCTGCGACGCTATGCTCCAAACCCTGCGGCGACGAGCGAGAGAAGGCGGACGAGGACTATGTTATGCTATGTCCATCTCAAGCAGAACGGAAATTTTGTGCAAACACAAGAAGAATTGGACCATTGGTGGCAACAAAAACATACAAGGGGAACAACATACATTGGGACACGGATGCAAACATATGGGCGCCAAAAATAATAATTTTATTTTTACAAATCTCTATGTACAATTTGATTGGGGGGGGGGGGGACCGCGGTGAACGAGGGCATTCACACTATCCTAATTCTACATCTACAAAATTGGTTGCGCGCCGCCAAGGTCGAGCATAGTCGAGTGCAGGTGAGACGAAGGGGATCGCGGGGGGGCACGTTGGGGGGAGGGGGAGCAAGTGTAGAGCATGGGGGGCAGGGGGTGTGCATTTCCTCCTAGCAAGGGGGACACGACCACGCCAACAAGACAATGACCCAGCAAGTTTGGGTCGGTCGACCCAAACTGGGGAGGGCTCAGTGTATTACCTCGCCCTGGTCATGTCTCGACGATGTGGAAGCCTCCACCGTCCCCGCTGCCCCGCCTCTCTCGCCACCGCCTTCTCCGACGACGTCAGGAACCTTCTCCTGCAAACGATCGGCATCAGGCCCTTGTCCTAAACCAATCTCCGCATTTGCATCATGCATGGGTTCATCGATTTGGTTAGGAGTAGAGGTATCACCAGGCCCTTGCAAGCCTTCAACATCTAGCATGGCCGTGTCTAGTTGACACCCATGTTGGTCAAGGGAGGACTGCGCTGCAACGGGGTTTGGGTCGGGCGACCCAAACTGTCCTGCATCTGGAGAGGGCCCTTCGGACACTCCAGTGGATGGTGGGTTTGGGTCGGTCGACCCAAACATCCTAGGGTCGTCCGATTGGTGAGGGGGCGCCATGACTATCGGGGGCCGAAGTGGTGGAGGGCCCAAAGGGGAGGAGGCTCCAGAGACGCGCCAGATGTTGGGGTCATCCACTTGCTGGACCGGCGCGTACGGAACTTGGTGGGGCCGAATCAAGTGCTGGAAGCTGAAAGACGATTGCGGCACAGGCTGCTGAGGGATGCTCTGCGGAGGGAAGCCGGGGGGCAAGTGCGGGAAGGAGCTGGAGGGAGCCACCACCAAACCTTGCGCCCACATTCCTTGTATCACTTGTGATATCAATTCGGCGTGGGACGGAGGTTGGGCCATTGCCCTCTGTCGTTCCTGCTCCAACAGGAGAGCCCTTAGCTCTGCTACCTCGTTCCGCATTGAGGGTTCTTCCGCGGCAGCCTTCTGCAGGCGGACTCGCTGCTCCTCGTCCCTCCTCATCTTCTCGTTCGCCTCCTCCACAGTCAGGACCTCGGGCTTCACCCTAACCATGCCAGCGAACGCTGTCGGGGACGGGGGATCTGATCTTAGCCGTTTGGCGAGCTCAATGTCATCGTCGTCCTCGCTGCTTATGGCAATGGTCTCCTCCACGGAGTAGTCGCCATACAGCTTCTTCCCCTTCATCTTCCTCCTCTCCCTGAACGTGGCGGTCGCGTCCCTGGAGTACATGTCCCGTGCATCGTCCACCGTCAGGACGGGCACGAGCTTACTCTGCGGGGTTGCCGCCCGCATCCCCTTCTTCCGTTGAGGGGCTTCGGATTCTTGCGTGAAGCCCGTTGCCCCTTCCTCCACGTCGCCTTCCTTCTCCGCCTCCTCGTGCTCCTCTTCTTCCTCCTCCTCCTCGACATCGCCACCTTCTGTGCGGGACGGATTGCCCGGATGCAACCCGACAAGAGGTTCGGGTTCTTGGGTTGTAGCCCTCATGGCCATTTCTTCCGGGTTGATCCGCCTCACCCTATCAAGAGGGTTTTCGCCCCCCTGAACAACCTCGTCGACGTAGCTACCCGGGATCCAATCGAGGATGTCCATCTTCTTCGCCAACGATCTCTGCGTCCTGTAAAATGGCAGATCGCCATCCTCTATGTAGGAGTATATACTCAGCCCCGACATCTACACAATCCAAGTTATATAGACATTAGAATTAGGCGAGGGACATAAACAAGACCAAGTACAATGTGTAGTTTGGGTCGATCGACTCAAACCAACAAAGAGCCTAGTTTGGGTCGATCGACCCAAACCAACAAAGAGACTAGTTTGGGTCGATCGACCCAAACCAACAAAGAGCCTAGTTTGGGTCGATCGACCCAAACCAACAAAGAGCCTAGTTTGGGTCGATCGACCCAAACTGCGCACGAGTTATAGAAAGTCGCTTACCATGGCAGCATAGATAGGTTTAAAGCCTCCGAAGACGTTGAAGATGCAATCCCCTCTCCTCGTCAGCGTCCTCATCATTCTCACGTAAAATTCCATCCGCAGCTCATCTAAAGGATAGTTCGCGTATTTAGCCTCGTCGTAGAGGCACTTGTTGACACCCAACCCTTCTGGAACTTGGAAGAGTTTGTCCATCCGGGATATAGGGTGGTTCGGCACCTTCAGCAACTCCGCTTTGTACACGAAGTACAAACACAAGACGTTGACGAACTTGGTCTTCTTGTCCCTCAACGTCGTGTAAGCTCCCTCCGCCGGTGCGGCGATGTAGTGAGACTTGGAGACTGCATACTCCGGCTGCAGTTTCCGGACAAGCTCGTACACCTGCTCCGCCCTCCTATCCTCGACTATCCAAAGCCAGATATCTACCTCCCTGAACTTAGGGCTTGCATAATCGACGAACTTAGATAGGAAGGGGTCATAGAAGAGGGTGCTCATCGTGTCCTCAAATGAGCTTCCAGGAATATTCCTGAAATCAATCATCCCAAAAGGAAAGCGGTCCCTTGCTTTCGTCCTTATCGCCATTCTGGCGTCTTGACCTGGCCAGCCCTGAATTTTCAACGGGTCGGCGGTGACAAGGTTGAAGTACGCTTCCCCTTCAAACTGGACAATCTTCTTCTCCTTGATGAAGTTCGAGAACGCACGCGTTGTGTGATCCGGAAGCGCCCGGTTCTTCCCACCCTTCACCATCTTGGCCCGCAAGAAGTCGTCCCCCGCTTCCCTTATTAGAGCCGCCATGGAGGCACTGGTGAACTTATATTCAGCTTTGAATGCTCTCCAGTTAGCCTCATGGACCTCGCCGTCCACGACAATATTCCTCTCTGGCACTAGTTTATGCAGCTCCTGCACGATAGTCGTCTTCTTTTTCCTGTTATCCGTCCATTCCTTCATGGTGTAGCATGAAGGAACGAAGGATTTGGGCTTTTGGAAGACAATCTTCGGGTGCACCCAACACCTCTTCGCCGTGGGTGCCACGTGCAGGATGTGAGATGCCGCCTTCTCCACCTCCGTCTCTGACAGCCCTTGAAGAGTTCTAAAGAACTCTCTCACGAGAGGCTTCATCTGCTTGAAGCGCGAGGTTTGGCTGAAGAAAATGCCAGTGTCGGGGTCGATCAAATCCCCCGTCTCGTGCTTTTCAAACACGGTTTTCCACTTCCTCCAAACTGAGTCAGATGCTGTAATCAAGTAAATCTCCCCCTTGAGGTCGTTGTATTTCTTCTGCTTGTGGCTCGAATTATCAATGGAGGAGAATTTGTTGATCATTTGGTATTTGAAATCCTGCACGTCCACAAAACAGAACATTTGAATGCGTGTTAGATATGTACATGTGATTTCCAACCCATATCATGACCAACATCTGCAACAACAGTTTGGGTCGATCGACCCAAACTAAATAAACTAGCTGCATCAGGAGTTTGGGTCGGTCGACCCAAACTAAATAAACTAGCTGCATCAAGAGTTTGGGTCGGTCGACCCAAACTAAATAAACAAGGCTGCATCAGGAGTTTGGGTCGGTCGACCCAAACTAAATAAACAAGGCTGCATTAGGAGTTTGGGTCGGTCGACCTAAACAATACTCACCTCCCATTTGGGATTCTTGTCCTTCGCATTCTCCCTCTCCTTGGGAGGCCTACCATAGAACTCCCACACCTCCCGCGAGGCCATGATATTCCTTATCCAGGAAGCTTGGTAGGCCCTCTTCTTATTTCCCATATTGAAGTACCGGGAGATGTCGCTGAGCTTGGTCTCGTCGTCAGACCACACCACTAGTGCCTTCCAAACCTTCAGCTTTTCCTTCTGATTGTTCGGATCATCCCACTCATTCATGAGTTGGATTTTCTTGGATGCCTCCACGTTGTGCTGGCCGTCTATGAGCCAAAAATCGCCCTTCTGAATTGTGGGCCACATTTCAGGTGTAGGCATTTTCTTGAGACCCTGTGGCATCACTACTATCGTTTGCCTGTCGTCTTTAAACTGCTCGCAAACGATCTGCGCGATTATCCAGTCAACGTAGGCGTCCTCCTTTGCCCGGACACACTTCTCCGGTGGCGCTAGATGGCACTGGCTGATGTTCACGTCGAACTTAAAATCCCTGCCCATGAAAAAACAGTGGGAGCATTTCGTCGTGAAATTGTTCACGATTTTCTGCAGCTCCCCTGCATCCACCTCTTCGCCGGGCTTCGGCATGCGCAACTCCGGTGAGACTGGCTCGTCAGTCATCACAGATGACTCTCTCCCCCTCTTGGATGGAGTTGTTTGACGGCTCCCAGAAGGTGTAGGCGTCTCGCTATCCGCAGGTGTTTGGGAGGGAGTGGTCCTCCGCGAGTCAGCCGGTACTGGTCGCGGCTTCCTCACCGATTGAGGTCTTGACGACCCTGCTCCTTCCTCTGTGGTTGCTTTCCGCCTCACGGGTTGCTGAGACTTGGTTTTGCTCTGCAGGGCTTTGTTGAGCACGCTGATTGCATGCTTTAGTTTCGTGAATCTGCTCGACACCTTTGTGTTCGATGTACTGTTATCGATGAATATGGACTCCGGTTTGATGACGTCTGGTTCTACACATGTTTCTTTTGCATAGATAGCGTCAAAGGGTTCGGAGAACTGGTGCATAAACATATGCGCGTTCTGGACAGCGTTGTTCTCGAGGATGACATCCACGTAGTCTCCAAGAGACTGAACCGATGCCACCTCCCACCCCGTAAGAGTAGCCCATGTGTGCTTCTCCACGGTCCCAACCTTCACAACAAAAATCATTTTGTATTGCGAACCCTTAACCACTTGTATAGACCACGCGAGGACAAGCCCGTCCTTAGGGGAATAGGAGTCATCCTGCGGGGTTTCGTGCTCCTGCCACAACATGTCCGGCGCAGGCATGAACCACCTTTCGCCGGGTCTTTTCTTTGGAGCCATCTGTAAGAAAATAATGTGCAATGTTAGTTTCGGTCGTTCGACCCAAACATCTACGACATGAATAGGTTTAGGTGGATTGTATATTTATATATTTCAGCATCATTTGTATTGATAATAAGAATGTTTTGATTATTGGGTGGATTTGCATTTTATATTGTTTGTGACATGCAGGATTACTTGATACTTTTCCTTGATACATTCCTTGATTATTATTTTTTAGTGGATGTGAATTTTATATTGATGCAAAAATCATGGATTTCTTTATGAGTTTATAATTAGAAGACGTTGTTTGGGTCATTCGGCCCAAACATGATGCTTTGTTTTGTGTTTGGGTCGGTCGACCCAAACAAGAGACTGTGTTTGGGTCGGTCGACCCAAACAAGAGGCTGTGTTTGGGTCGACCGACCCAAACCTGTGGCCGTGTTTGGGTCGTCTCCCCAAACTTTCCTATTTTAATGTAATTTTTAAAAGTTGGCACGTAGCATATACAATGCTTATGCGTTGTGTATGCTACAATACCTTCAATTGACAAACACTTATTGCATATAATAAAAGAAAATACCTTTGTTGTATGTAGCAGTTGTTGTAAACAGTTGCTTTAGAACAGGTGTTCTTCTTCCAATAACACAGAAACAGTTGAATGTAACCTCTCACACAAATCCACAATCTCTCATACAACTCCTAGATCTCTTTTGAATCTCTCAAACAACAATTCAATACTTCAAACAACCTCTGAATCTCTAAGAACAAGTGAATCTCTCAAAACAATAACTGACTCTCTCAAATGACTTAGATATCTCTCAAACAACAATTGAGTGTTTCAAACAACCTCTGAATCCCTAAGAACAAGTGAATCTCTCAAAACAATGACTGACTCTCTCAAATGACTTTTGTATCTCTCAAACAACAATTGAGTGTTTCAAACAACCTCTGAATCCCTAAGAACAAGTGAATCTCTCAAAACAATGACTGACTCTCTCAAATGACTTTTGTATCTCTCAAACAACAATTGAGTGTTTCAAACAACCTCTGAATCCCTAAGAACAAGTGAATCTCTCAAAACAATGACTGACTCTCTCAAATGACTTTTGTATCTCTCAAACACCTCCTGATTATCTTATAGAACTCCTAAATCTCACAAACTCTCCAACTACAATACAGCCTCCAAAACCCGCAAGCTTAGAATGTTGGAAAACCCTTCAACAATCTTCTACTTACTTCACTCTACAACAATCACTCTACTAACTCTCACGCACTCTAAAACTCTCTCCTTAGGTTTCTGTTCTATTGCAAACACTTCCTAACTTCTACAGCTTGAGAAGGGAGGGAAGGAGAAGAATCAGTAGGCGCCAAAGCAACAAGAAGGGAGGGAAGAGAAGAAAATCGCCACCCTGAATCGCCACGGCGCTTCGCGAAAGCGGCGCTTCAGGAGAGGCGGCGCTTCCACAAGAGGCGCGGAGCGAATGCTTGGCGCGGAGAGAGAGAGAAAGAGCGAAAAGTTGTGACGGCTGGGGTTTTGTATGCCTCGGGAATTGGCCCCCAACCGCACGAATAGGGTGCCAACGGGATTAGGGCACCAACGGAATTAGGATTACGGGGAACCCTAAATCCTAAAGCCAAACTGTAAACCCTTAGCGGGCATTAGTATTTTCAAGACACTTTGGAGTACCCTAATGGGGCATTCCCACTTGACTTTAGTTAAGACCCTCACTATTTTATAAAGACCGGGTTAAGCTCCCTCGGTTATAGCGGAGGCATCCAACTATCCCAATGCACCTACAAGAACTTGCTCCGGAGATTTTCAAGTAGGTTTTAGTTAAGTAGCTTTCACACATGTTCATGGTTTTATCTACCAAGCAATGAATGTTGGGTAGTTTTTGTCCCATCCCCAAATGCCTTACTACTCACCTATCTTACCATCGGTTTTTGTTAATGAAGCTCCTCGTGCCCTCATAGCTAAGACTAAAAAGCAACCAATCACAAGGGTGGGAGGCGACACTTTTAAAATTCCTATATTCTTGCCTAATGTTTAGGTACCGATGGGAGCGTCGGTGGTTGAGGCTTAAAACCTCCACTTTTAAGCCATGCCACATCATTTGCCACCTAGGCTCGGCACTAAAAAGAGCCATATGTGTGAAACCTAGATAACTAAAACCGCATTTAGACTAATACTACTTCTAACTAATGTCAAGTGGGAATGCCCCATAAGGTGCACATCAAATGCGGTATTCTACAAAATGAAACCATTTATACAACTAATGCATTTTTACAATGCAACGTTATGCTAAAACTAAGACTTAACCCCTACTCACATGACACCATAACCTAAATTTCCCAAACAAGTTGAAATCATTGGTTTCTCTTTTGTTTGAGCAAGTTAGAAAAATAATACAATTGCGTGACATTTAACGATGTAATCGTTGACATTTAGACTTTACCAATGATGCCAAGAACTCACACAATATGCAATGAATAAAAAATATAACCCCCGTCCCCCAACATGAAATTCGGAAATTTAGGATATTTGAATGTGTTTGCTAAATGTATACCTTCCCCAAGAGCATTTTCTCAGGGTTTGGAATTGCATGATCCTTATGTCGAAATGCTAACATGCTCAAGTTTTTAGTAAATCCCTTACATACTCACTTGAATGAATCACATAGTCGCCAATAAACCATGGATCGTGATATATGTACTTCGAATGTGATATAAAAGTAAATCGGAGAACCACAACATCAAATGAAGCCCTTTGACGCAATCATGTTGTTATTGAATGTTCCCTCCACGTATATTACATAATGGCGCAAGATAAAGTTCATGTTGTTTGTATGTGGAGGTAGCAGTGAACAACTACGAATTTTTGTATTTAGGGTTTAGGGTTTAGGGTTTAGGAGTTAGGTTTATAACATATTAATCTATCCAATATTAACATATAACATTGACTTACTGGTGAGAATAGGTTTTTACTGGAAGGTAATAGAAAAGACGATCTTGATTATGTTTATTTGTTATTACGGACGTTTAAACGTGATATAGTGAATGGTCTTGTGTTTATTCAAATAACATGAAATGTTGTGGATGTTATTAGGGGTAAGGGGTTCAACTTTGGATGTTTTGCTCACTTTAGGGAATCACATAGTCGCCAATAAACCATGGTTCATGATGTATTTAATATATGGAATGTGATGCAAAAGTAAATAAGAGAAGCACAACATCAAATGAAGCCATTCACGCAATCATGTTCTTATTCATTGTTCCCTCCACATGTATTGGATAATGGAGAAAGATATAACAGATATTGTTTGCATAATATGAAGAAGAGTCTAATAGGAAGGTTATAGTAAATACAATCTTGATCATGTTAATATGTTATTTGGGACGTTTAAACATGATATACTAATTGGTTTTGTATTTTGTCAATACGTATTTCATGTTGTGGATGTTATAAGGGTTTAGGGTCCAACTTTGGATGTTTTGGTCACACACATTAGTAAACTTGAAGTGAACTTGAGGATGGATTGAAATAACATTAAAAGATTGAACCAAAAAGCGACATTGCTAGTTAGTATCCCCTTAACAACGTCCACATACGTTTATCATTGCCACACTTCCATGCGAGATAACAGAGCCGCAATGTTCTAGGGTTTAGGGTTTAGGGGAGACAAATAAATAATTTTATTCATCATGACAATGGCCTCAAGCCTTGGAAACTCTCTCATAATTGCAACCTCCAAATGGCCCCAACCCCACCTAAATAGGTTTGCACTTGAAAGCATTGAATGGAGTTGTGGTTGGGTATACATATTGGTTAAAATATACCGTTGTGACACTTGAAAAAATTAATGTGGCCGCCACCCTTCCTCCCAATGTCGTATGTCATATACACACAAAACCAAAAAAAGATTAAATATCATAGACTAAGACATATGACGGCTGGGGTATGAGAGGGGCATTGAAAGATGCGCATTTTCTACAATAAACAGAAAACGGGGAATTCTGTCAGGAGGTTTGAAATAAGAAGGCGGGAAAGGCATCCAATGAGGAAGTCGGGCAAGTGGAGGTGGATAGTATAAAGGGGCGCACCCCCCAAAAGTTGGTTCTTTTTTGCTCTTCTCCCACTCCTGAATTCGTAGAGAGAACTCTTAGTCGGAGCTGTACTTCGAGGTTCGTTCACGCTGTTGTTCATGAGGACCTATTCACAGCATGCAAGTCCGCAGTGAACTTTGCAATGAGATGAAATTCCACACACCTCTCAATATCCGCTGCATTATACGCCGCATTATACGCTGTATTATACGTCGGTCGACACTAGTGTTGGCGGGTTTCAGTCTGACCCTTGTGAGGTTTGGGTCGGTCGACCCAAACCCCTCCACTAGTGTGGGCGGGTTCTAGTCTGACCATTATGAGGTTTGGGTCGATCGACCCAAACCCCTCCACTAGTGTGGGCGGGTTCTAGTCTCACCCTTGTGAGGTTTGGGTCGGTCGACCCAAACCCCTTCACTAGTGTTGGGGGGGGGGTCTAGCCTGACCCTTGTGAGGTTTGGGTCGATCGACCCAAACCCCTTCACTAGTGTTGGGGGGGGGGTCTAGTCTGACCCTTGTGAGGTTTGGGTCGGTCGACCCAAACCCCTTCACTAGTGTTTGGGGGGGGGGGTCTAGTTTGACCCTTGTGAGGTTTGGGTCGGTCGACCCAAACCCCTTCACTAGTGTTGGGGGGGGGTCTAGTCTGACCCTTCTGAGATTTGGGTCGGTCGACCCAAACCCCTACCCCACTATGGGCGTTTATCGTAAAACCTTTCAGAAGGTTTGGGTCGGTCGACCCAAACTTTTTCGCACATCGTGAACGAATTGTTAATGGCCCTTACCCAAGGTACTCAGAAGGTTTGGACGGACAGAGTAGGAACCTTATCCCATCATATGTAATGTTTGGGTCGAGCGACCCAAACCTCATCCCAGTGTGGGTGGATTTACACTGTGAAAGTTTGGGTCGACCGACCCAAACCCTTTCCCAGTGTGGGTGGACTTACCCTGTGAAAGTTTGGGTCGACCGACCCAAACTCCTTCCGAGTGTGGTGGGTTTACCCTGTGAAAGTTTGGGTCGGTCGACCCAAACCCCTTCCCAGTGTGGATGGATTTAGCCTGTGAAAGTTTGGGTCGACCGACCCAAACCCCTATCCAGTGTGGGTGGATTAACCCCGTCAAAGATTGGGTCGGTCGACCCAACCCCTTCCCCAGTTTCGGAGGTTGTAGTTGACCATGACAAGGATTGGGTCGGTCGACCCAAAATTTTCCCCACAGCGTGATGGAATTCTAAATGCCCTTAACCCATCATTGTACAAGGTTTGAGTCGGTCGACCGGAACCCGACCCTATCCCACGGGCAACGTGTGGATGGCCCTCAATCCCTGGTGCCACAGGGTTTAGGTCGGCCGACCCAAACTCCCACCCAAAATATTTTGTGGAACATTTTGTGGACTGGCGCATAGTATTGGGAGCTCACATTGCATTTGTGTTGCAAATGTCTTGATCCTCAGTGTCCCCATTTATCGTGATGTTTTGCATTTTCCAATATTTGATTTTTTTGGACCCTTACGTTGTGTCCATGTTTGTTGAGGTTTCATGTGCATTTGTGTAGGCGCAATGGAGGGAGTTGGTGGAAGAGGGGATTCCTTCTCTGAAGACATGGGCAGCACCCAATCTCTGTCTGGGGATGAGCTAGACATTGTCGGGGAGGATAGTTTTGATGACAGTGCAGATGAAGGTCATTTGGGGAGTCCTTCGCCATCTGACCCTTTTTGCCCCATTGTGGAATGTGCGGGGCTTTCACGAGCTTCATGGGTGAATTTGGATGTGGTACTTGTTAATGACAGTGGAGTTGCTGTGGCGGATGGTATTTGTCGTAACACACATCCACAAGATTGCATTGATGAACACTCCCTTGGCACCGAGGACGTTGGAGTTGTTATATTAGAATCACTTGTACATTCGGAAGTCAATCCAACTCATAGGTTCTCGTTGCGAAGGTGGCCGTTGAGGAATGTGACAATTGAGGGGGTTAGTTTGCGCGACCATGAGCGACGACACGTCCAAATCCAACAGGAGCTCCAAGCAAACATTCGGCCACGCAAAGGCCTTCGGAAGTACGAAACATTGACACGTCCTACTCCGTCTGCAAATAAGTGTAAACGTCAAAGGTTGCTCTGTGAGGAGTCTATTAGAGAAGTTGCTACGAAGGATTGTTGTGTACATCGTTGTTGCCAATTGTTCCCAAGAGATAAATTGAAGGCCATCCGTGAAGAAATGTGGCTTGGAGATTTCCGTCTAAGATCCACCAAAAAACTTGATGTCCATAGGGCGATACATGTGAACGGAGCGGGTCGCAAGGTCATCACCCTTGAGAGCATAGACGTGTGTTGTACGGCATGGTACACCATTCACGGTGTGTCGAAAGCGGAATTTTATAGACAAGCCGCGTATGCCAATGAAGGCCGCCGTGCCCGTCACCATGGGAACACGGGCTTAAAGAAACCAAGAGAAGCAACGAGACAAGCAACAGCCACTCTGGCAACCATCATTGTCCCCCTTGTCGATGCAATGCCGCACAAAACACGGACACTCGCAACCGGTGAAAAGGTTGTGGAGAAGGTTCTTCCTACAGGCACGAAATGGAAAGACATATTGTTGGACGTAAACGCAGTTGGCGAGAAGGCCGGGTTGGACCCTATTTCGTTGTCGAAACTGAGTGCTATAAAAAAATCTCACTTTAGCGAATACATCACAAAAGACGAGGCGACAAATTTGCCCGTTGTTCCAAATGCGAGAAGTTGAAACGCCTTCGAGATGCACACACGATGGGGACAGAGTCCTATGCCGCACATCAAATGAACTATTTCAAGCATGTGAACATGCAAGAGGCACACCGTAATGATTACTACACAAATAGAGCATTGTCCATCTCCAGGCCTTTGGAAGTCCTTACAATCATCCATGACAAAATGGACCATGCCAAAACAGCCTCACCATGTTTTGCAAATCGAATAAAAGCCACGGACGGCCTTTTTAAGCTTCCTGTTTCGGTTACAGGTGATTTTGATAACAATTGCATTGCATTACCTAAACACAAATTTGTGCGTTTAGGTTTGTACTTGGGGCCATACATGTACACCATGTGAATTTTTTGGTGTTATAGTTGAATATTAAACCATTGGGTTGCCTTTGCATGAATGATTGCACATGGGCATGGAGATGTCAAGTATGCTCATTATGCTCTTGATTTGTATCCGGGGGATTCAAACCACACGATAGGGTCATTTGCAAAGCTTTTACGTGATTTGGAGAAACCGCCGTCCTATTCATCAAGATTGCTATTTGAAAACTCGGGATCAACACCTCTATATGAAGCGGTCTTGGATGGAAGAGATGTATGCGTGCACTCATTGCCGGAGCCACCAAGTGAAGATGTGATTGCCAAGAATTTGCCCCCAACTCTGCGTGTCCAATTGGACAATTGTGCGAAGGACAATAAAAGTAGATATGTTTTTGCATATTGGTCGTTGTTGGTTGCGAAAGGCATTTTCAAGGAGGTTTTTGTGTCCTTTCTATTGGTAGGCCACACGCACGATGATATTGATGCGTCCTTTGGGCGGTGGAGCATGAAGTTGCGCGAGGAGGATTTTCCAACAATCCCATTGTTGATGAAGTCGTACATGGATTTGGAGAACATTCCCGTCATCCCACATATGATTGAGGAGGTTCCAGACTTCAAGGCATTTATAGAACCGTATATTCGAAGCGGAGCTCACCGATTGATCGGGCATACGAAGGCACAACAATTTCGGTTCTACGTGCGTGACGATGGTGTCCCCGCCATGCAATACAAGTTGTTGTGCACATCACAAGACTGGAGCCCGCCGGAGGGTCTCCTTGTATGGCGTGTTGATGGGGAAGGAAGGACGATGTTGCCTGACGGAGAGCCTAAGCCTTGCAAACCAATACCCATGAAGAATTTGGAGGACATTTGTAAAGGCATATCAGGCTTCATACAATATTGGGAGAGTTTGAGGGTAGCGGATGTTGGTGGATCGTGTTGGCTTCGTTACGGAAGTTGGATACAATATTGGACACGTGTTCGTGGCGCTTTGGCAAACCTTCATGAAGATACACCCCTTACTTTAAGGCATGGGTTTTGGCCACAAACACGTGTCAATGTACAAGCTTCGGAGGCTAGTCTTTTGGGAAATGGAGAGGTTCGAGAGGAGTTTGATGTGGACGACCATTACGTGGGGCCTGCTAGTAGTCGTCCGCCACCATCTTTCCGCATTGCAGTGGATTGTCATGAAGGTTATATGCTCATTTTGCGTCCTGGAGATGAGACATATGCAAAGCCAGTGTGGGTGGCAAGAGCTTTGTCCAAACCAAATTTTGTAACTTCCAGCCCTCATTTTCGACAAATACAAGTAGAGTACTACCGACCGACATCACGGAATGAAGATGTTGTTCGGCATTATACAGGCTGGGATACAAACCCTAACTTTCGGTGGAAGGTGGATGCTGAGCATGGTCCATCTTGGATAGATACAGATTCCATATTCATAGCATGGAAACCACGGAAAAATCATAGTGGATCGGTGTCCATCCCTCAAAAGTACATAACTTTTGCAAAAGACAACCTTGCTCGGATCGCAGAAGAAGCAACCCACGTTAAATGAGAAGTTGGTAGGATTGTGTTAGCATGATTATAGTGTAATATGTAATTCGACGAGTATATATTACTCATATGTGTGCTCCTCAAACTTGGGGCAAAGTTTGGGTAGACTTGCGAATGCTATATTGTTTGGGGTTGGATGAATATTCATTTACTATATTTCAATACAAATGTGAAGTTCATTTTTTTATTAAGTTTGGGACTAAATTGTCCATTGAAGAAAAATGCATTTATTGCATGCACTTTGTATGTTGCAATGTCTATATTTTATTGACCATGCTAATAATATAAACCATTTTATATGTTCATTGGATGAAACTAGTTTGGAGTGCTCTACCCAAAGTGTTTTTGTTGATGAAGTTGGTGTTGAGTGCTCTACCATATGTGCTTATGTCCACACATAATAGATTTGGGATATTAGAACATATAATATATTTGAGATTGTTCGCAATATAGTTTCGGAACACGGAATGTTGTTTGATCCATATATTAATTTGAGACTAGAGAAAGTCTCAATTTAACGAATATAGTGTTCTAGTTAACCCATCCATCTTAACGTAAGGTACTAGACCTAACTAACCCCTCATTCTAACTGCCCCTTAGTCCAGCTGCTCCTTAGTAAAGCTTCTGTCTCAGCCCTTAGTAAGTTGTTGGTCTCGGCCTTAGTAAGTTGTTGGTCTCGGCCTTAGTAAGTTGCTGGTCTCAGCCTTAGTAAGTTGTTGTCTCGGCCTTAGTAAGCTTTTGTCCTCGGCCTTATTAAGCTACTGGTCTCGGCCTAGTAAGCTTCTGTCCTCGGCCTTAGTAAGCTGTTGGTCTTGGCCTAAATAAGCTGCTGGTCTCGGCCTAAGTAAGCTACTGTCCTCGGCCTTAGTAAGCGGCTGGTCTCAGCCTAGTAAGCTTCTGTCCTCGGCCTTAGTAAGCTGCTGGTCTCGGCCTAAGTAAGTTGTTGGTCTCGGCCTTAGTAAGCTGCTGTCCTCGGCCTTAGTAAGCTGCTGTCCTCGGCCTTAGTAAGCTGCTGTCCTCGGCCTTAGTAAGCTTCTGTCCTCGGCCTTAGTAAGCTGTTGGTCTCGGCCTAGTAAGCTTTTGTCCTCGGCCTTAGTAAGCTGCTTTCTCGGCCTAGTAAGTTTCTATCCTCGGCCTTAGTAAGTTGTTGTATTGGCCTAAGTAAGCTGCTGTCTCGGCCTTAGTAAGTTGTTGTCTCAACCTTAGTAAGCTTTTGTCTCGACCTTAGTAAGCTTCTCTCTCGGCCCTTCTAATCAGCTAATTTTCTAAGCTCCCTCTAATCACTATGTTCTATAAGTTCCTCAAATCAACTCTATTCTCTAAGTTCCCTCTAATCAACTCTATTCTCTACCACACTCCACAACACACACACACACGCACCCCCACACCCACAAGAGAGAGAGAGAGAGAATGAGAGAGAGGAGGAAGGAAGGAGGGAAGGCACCCAAACCACAACCCCTTTAGCCTTCTCCTACTTAGTAGGACCTTATCCTATTCACTAAACCCTCACCCCCTAAACCAACAAAAACATGTTCTAATTTAAACATTTAAATCAAAGGCCCTTCCCCTTGCTTCCTCAAACACTACCCATTCAACCAAAACACTCTCTAATGTTGCTAAGCTTCTAATTAACCACACAAATAGGCTTAAGGCCTAAACATAAATCCACACCAAGCCTCACTCTTTTTATACTTTTAATTGTTTCAATAACACTCCAAATGCAATCCTAAGTAGATCCTAAGCATAAAATAAATATGAGCAACCATTTTGGGCTCATAGTTAGGAACAACCAAATCAAGCAAACAAAAGTCAAGCGGCGACAAAACAAGGATAATTCCGAAAGCGGCCAAGAGAGAAAAGAAAGTAACAACTATGAACGTAAGGGATTTTGCCAACTAGGGCAAGCGGGTCATGTTGCCACTCTTGCCAACCAAAAATGAATTTCAAACGGAATCGGAAAAGCCTTTCTAAAGGCTTGAGCAAGTGGGGTGTGAGGTGGCATTCCTCCCCCCTTTTACCACCAAGGGTTTGGTTGCCACCGTTCGAGAAACGCGACCCCTCGATGAACGGAAGGGAGAATGGGCCCAATCCTTCATTTGAAGGGTGATAAAAGCCCCCTCTTCCCCTTTCAATCATCTCTCCAAATTTTCATTTTTTGTACAGCGAAGCCCTCTAGAATTATAGTTAAAAGGAGAAACAATATTCTAATTAATTCAATATAGGCATAAGTTAGAATTCTTATACTTAGAACTTTTGAGAGAAGATAATGTATTTTTTAACACACCCTTAAGTAGCTGTGTCATTTTCAAGCAAGTGTAGTGGATACAAAAACTAGGATTTAGCCTTCAGATTTTGAATGAATGTAGTCCTTTATGTTAGCTTTCCAAAAAGCCTAAAATTTTTAGAATCAAAGTTTGAAAGCAAATTTTATGAGTGTTTGAATGAAGGTGTCTCAACTGCCTCTTAAATTACAAGTGCTACCTTTGCAAGCGCATAATTAAAAGAGAAATGATCCAGTTGCTTTGATATTCAAATGTGTCATAGTTCTTTTTATTAGCTTTTTAGAAAGTATAAGTTTGTCACAATCATATTTAAGAAGTGAGAGTTATGAATGTTTAAATGAAGGTATCCCAACTGCCTCTTAAAATATATAACCTGACTTTGTAAGCTCATACCCGCAAGAGGAAGCATACAGTTACTTTGATAATTAGGTGAATTATAGTTATTGTTGTTAGCTTTCTACATTACTAACAATTGTTCCAATTGAAGCTTGTGAGCAAAAGTTGTGGCCGTTTAAGCAAAGGGGTGTTTGCTGCCTTACGAGAAGAGGTTCGTCCATCCAAGGTTGGCGGGTACGAGTTGGTGTTGTCGGCAACCTAGCGTTGGAATAAGGATTCCACACCAACCCTCGCCAAGCCAAGATGGAAGTCAATCGGTAAGCGTTTTAACCCTACACCCTTCAATTTAGGATTGGAGGGAGCGCAGCAAAGGTAAATTCTCACCCCAACCCAACTATCCATGTAAGGCTAGGGGGGCATCACCCACCTAGCCGCTGAGGGGGATTCCAACTCCCATGTGTGCGGAGCCTCTCGGTTAAATGTTGTGGTAGTAGCTTTCCATTCATAACTCGTTCGTGTGTGGTGAAGCCGGGCGGGGAAAGTTAGTATGCGA
This sequence comes from Polytrichum commune, assembly GCA_950295325.1. NCBI lineage: Eukaryota > Viridiplantae > Streptophyta > Polytrichopsida > Polytrichales > Polytrichaceae > Polytrichum > Polytrichum commune. The sequence continues at coordinate 18,775,985 of OX485809.1, forward strand.
GCGGAGAGCGAAGAACCGAGAGCGGAGAACTCAAATTCAAACATGAATTGAGAGGGGAAATGCACCTATAACCGTGGGATTGAGGGGAGAACATCAAACTATTTTTAGAAACATTTAAAAGATAGGGTATCTATTACTGTGGAAATAGGCCAATATTTCCCCATTCATAACGTTTATATATTTTTGAAACATAGATATATTATACTAAAATACAAAATTAGGGCTTACATCACTATGACGTCACAAATACATTTACCAAACTTGTGTACTATAATACATATTTTGTAAATTAAATTAAATTTACTATTTGAAGGAAACACGAAGGAGGTTTGTGAAAACAATTCCCCACATACAGTCCACCCTCTATTAATGTTGCACCTATTAGTCTTAACCCTTCCTAAATGTTATCTTTATTCTACTCCCCACATATTGCACACTGTAAATGTTAAACGTGTTAATTGTTAACAAAATGCTACTCCCTTATTTGTAAATTTGACTCTATAAATGTTAACGAATGAAATACAACCATAACTAGTATTTTGGGAAGACTACGTTTGGCTACTTATAATTTCAGTGATGGAAGTTCAAGAATGGAGGCACATGAGAAGTTCCATTAGAAGGTACATGGAAGGTGTCCAAGTATGTGGGTTTGTTGGTGCACGTTGATAAATATTTGCAAGTTGTGCTTGCACATGAATTTCACCAAAGAACCATTGATTCATACTTCATCCATGATTTGTAAACTTCATATTGAATAAAGTTTTGATTGGGTTTGCAATTTTGTGAATGGTATCCTCTCACAAGTATTGTTCACAATTGCTTATAGTTAGAACATGTTAAGATTTGTATATTGCTCAAAAATTCTACTTTATAATTGTTAACTGTTAACACCTTTATAAATGTTCACATTGATCCACTCCGGAGGGCAAACATTTATAGAGGATGAACATTATAGAGGGTGAACATAAATGAAGAATGCAATGCGGGTAGTATGAATTGGTGTGTGTTGTGTGGTTTGCAACTTAAGTATTATTGAATACTTATGATTCAATGAAACAAGGAGGAGGTGTGTGAGGCACCAAATTTTTATTGGAATGGTTGGATGCTACATTGTTTTGTGACTAGCGGTTAAGATTGTGAGAGCCATATTGTTTAGGGATACTTAAACTATACTTAAGGGCTAATCCACAAACTAAAAATATTAACATCAATAAATGAAGATTGGAATGCGGGTTGACATTATGAAAATGAAATAAAGAAGTGCAAGTATGAGACTTGCGCCGGAAATAAAAAAGCCAAAAATAATACAATCCAATACAAAATGGAGTTCAAGGAATAAACTCATCCTCACTCTCCGAAGCACTATGATCTATGAATCTGAGTACTCTTGGATCGTATCTCTGACGTGGACTAGAAGAGGCACTACAACTAAGGGAGGAGTCTTTGGCATAAGCTACTGCCATAGCCTCTGCATAACAAGGAAGTTGCATGCTAGAACTAGTCGGTGAGCCGCAGCCTTGAACCATCAGACTGCACCAACAAAGGACAAATTACAAATGTTAGAATCCTTCCAATTAAATGCAACATTTAAAAAAAATAAGTTTAAGATGACAGAAGACTTACTCACATAGATTAACTACACCCTGTTGAGGGAGGACATCGTCGTCGTCGTCAAGGTCTACATAGTGGGTTGGATCGACCCCCTGAGACTCCGACGCGGCGACCTGAAGTGGATGCAAAATTTCTTCGTACAATTCCTTGTCTCCCTCAAGTGCCACTATTGCTCTGTTAGCGGATTGTGCTGCAAGAATCGAGGCACCTACAAAAAGCAAAATAAATAAATTAGAAGAATGTGATTGAGTAGAATGCCTAAGTCTAGAGACATGGGAATGTTGAAAAAATGACTCATACCAGTTCCAGCAGTGAGGTCACAAATAATCCCCCCCAGAGGGCTAAGGCCACTTATTAGAAGCTGGAGCAGGGACACTGCCTTCTCCTTAGGGCCCCTCCAGAACGTGGCACCGTCGTTGCGCTTGAGTGCAGTATCAGCGGTGACAATGTTGAAAAACACGTCATCACTTGCAAGGTCAATACCTTCAAATTCGTCACTAGAACAAATAACAAATTCCTTGGGTGGCCTAGCCAAAGGTGTGGGGAAAGATCGAACCAACACGATTGCTTTGAACTTCAAAGTCTGGACATCAAACATAGGCCTCAAATTGTTAGTAATGTGATTGAAATTATGAATGAGGTAGAACTTGAAGAGTGGGAAATGATTACAATTACTTACCCGCTTTGAGTTATGCATAGGGTGAGTGAGGTGGAGAGAATTAATAATGGTCCATTCTTCTTTGACCTCCAGATTGTTGTTGTATAGAAAGCTTAGAACCTCTTTCTTGATTTGCACACTGTCAGGATAAAATAAGAGGAGTGCACCGTCGTCGTGAAGATAGCCCTGACAGAAGCCAATTGTGAACTTGACAAAGTTCTGAACCTGCTTATTCCAATTTGGAACTTGCCCGGGGAATTCAGATACTCCAGGGACGGGCAAACCATCAGGGTACTCTGCAATAACAAGGTCCACGGCAGCCTTCTGCAACACCTTGCCTAAGAAGAAGAATTCCCTGGATGCTCCAACCTTAAAAAAAAACCAATGAGTTGGTGAATAGGGGCTTGATAGCTGAATTGAATGGGAATTAAGCACCAACATTAGTTTCCAAAAAACCATGGCATTAAGTATAGAAAAATTTTGTGAATAGAGGAAGGCTAGCTGATTTGAATGGGAATAAAGTTAGACATGTACCTCATTCAGAAAAGCAGCCATGTCATCATAAGTTGAAGGGAATTTGTTATGCTTCACTTTAAAATCCAACATCATGTGAAAGGAGTCATTAAGTACGAGAACCCGAGAAGAAGCATAGGAGTTGTATGCATGGGAAGAAGACATTGCCTTCACAGCAGGTGGGAAGAATCCGATGGGATTGGATTGACCAGCAACTCCAAGGCGAATACGCTTTAGAGCAGGTGCCCGTGGCGGATGGGAGCTGAAAGGCTCTGCAAGTTCTGCAGGTGGATCACCGATCTCACAACCTGTTACAGGAATATCTTCCTCCATGGGGTCCTCAACTAACTCATCAGCCTTCCGCTTGGATCCCTGAGGCCTACTCGCCTTACTAACGGTCTTGCTTCTGGAGGAGCCACCCTGGGGGGTGTAGGAGACTGAGAGAGTGGAACTGAAGTAGCGGGAGAAGGTAAGAGAGGTTGAATAGAGTCCCTGAGTGCGATGTCAAAGGGAGGAGGTTTCTTGAACGGACAGTCGAAATACCACCCGCATTGCTGAAAATGAATTGGATCCCATGTTTTTACAATTGTAGGAGTGAACATGGAATCAGGACTTTGGATATCCAGGTACTTAGGGAAGAAAGGGGGAACCTTAGAGATGGCCTTCCTGGGTAGAAGAACGTATCGAAAATACCTGTAAAAGACCCTGCGGACAACTTGCCCGAAGAAAGGTTGCTTCTCCGGGGGGTTGTTCTTGTGAGCGCCGTTATCTCCACCCAACTCAACGAAGAAAGCAATCTCCCAGAGCTGACACCTCATAGCCTCCACATAATCAAAGATAGTTAGGATAGGATCTTCGCCAACGGGATTGTAGTCAACAACTTCCTCAAGATCTGTGAGAACACCCAAGAAGAGCTCTTCAACCTCCACTGCAATCTGATCCCAAGCACACAAACAATTTTAAGAAATTAGATATTGTCTTAATTCCAGAGTTTCATAGCTCATTAGGGGACAGTGAAATGACAACATGAAATTTAAGATGAATACTAACCTGCGCCCACCATGTTGCCCGATCACTAGTAGAAAATTTTGCGTCCGGATCAACAAAAAAGTGTTGGTCGCGGTTGTTACTTAGGACGCGTTGACCTGGACACTCTGTAACACGGTTTTGTTGATCTGTTCTGTTGATCTGGTCATCAAAAGTTTACCAACAAAATTAAAATTAAAATTAAAAATCAATTTTTTTACTTTCCGGATTTTCCGGAAAATTTTATTTTTTACTGCCTGGATGTTCGGGCAAAAAAAATTAATTTCAGACTACTACCACAGCACAAACTACGTCCCCATCAACTCCAACATACTCGCCTAGGCTTGCTAGGCTAGGCTAGAGGTCATAGTTGCGGGCCAAGGGATTGGAACCCCCAACCTTGGGCTTCCCACTTGGTGGTTCTAACCACCAAGTCAACACACTTTCTTGATATAAAGGGAGTGCTTTAAACCCTTTTATAGTGCACCCTCCATAAATGTTACACCTATAAGTGTTAACCCTCTCTAAATGTTAACTTTCTTCTACTCCCCACATATTGCACACTATAAATGTTAAACGTGTTAATTGTTAACAAAATGGTACTCCCTTCTTTGTAAATTTAACTTTATAAATGTTAACAAATGAAATACAACCATGAGGTGGATGATAAAGACTACACATTCAATTACCAAAGAACCATTGATTCATACTTCACCCATGATTTGTAAACTTGATATTGAAATAAAGTTTTAATTGGGTTTGCAATTTTATGAATGGTATTCTCTCACAAGCACTCTTCACAATTGCTTATATTTATAAATGTTAAGATTTGTATATTGCTCAAAAAAATAATTTTATGATTGTTAGATGTTAACACCTTTATAAATGTTAACTGCAATATATTATTTACAGTATTTAGTAGTATTCAAGATTCCAAAAGATTCCAAAAGATTCGAATGGTTTAAAAAGATTTCAAAATACTCGAATTTTTTTCCAAAAGGATAATGGAATATTCTAAAGATTCTAATTTTGCGTGAGTTTTGTTGATTTGGCCATTGTACTACTCGAATCAACAAAAAGTAGGCACCAAACTGTTGGTTTTGGCAAGAAGTTACAAATTCAGTGAAATAGGTCATTGCAGTGCCCAAATCAACACAAATCTGTTGATTTTCTGTTGATTTGGTCATGATTTTCTAGTAGTAGATTCAGCCATTCCGGGAACTTGGAGTCGGCGAAGGCAGTTTTGGGAAAGCGATGCGCATCCCGAATTGCCGCAGAGGAGTTCCACCTCTGGAGCCACTTGACCATCATCTTCGGAGGCATCGCAGAGGTAGCCAGCATATACAGCTTTTCCTGAAGCATCTCAGGTTCATCGAATTTCTCATAGTGAGCCTTTATCTCCTCAAGAAAACCTGGAGTTAGCATGGGATCCGCAATAGCCAAATGCTTCCTGAGCTCCGCGACAAGCTTATCCTCGACCTTCTTCACAACTTTCCTAACCCATTCCTCTGCATTACGATTGTCCAAGTGCTAGAATCTGGGTTCTTCATCTTGTATTTGTCTTCATTAACATGAGCAGCTTCTGCAATCTCTTGCTATAGATCAAACAATCATTTGAATCAGTTAAATGAATTTCTGAATCATAAATGAAATGACAAAAAAACATTTGAGGTTGAATTACCTGGTAAAGAACCGCAGTGAGACCTTCAACGGTGAGGGTGAACCAAGTCCGATGTTTTCCAGCCTGTTTCTTCTTTGCAGCCTCCAAAATAGTTGGAGATACCAAACCCTCAAAGTATGACAGTGGTTGTGGAGCAAGATCCTGGATGCGAAACAACTTGTGAACTAGGTTCGTTGTGACGTGAGATTTTTGGTTCTTCCTGCAAACCTAAAATTTTACATTAAGAAGATGCATAAAACTCAAACAATAACTCAAACAATAAATTCAAACACTCCCGGCAAGGATTAAAATCTTACCAATTCACTTCGTGCAGAGCGGCTATCACAGATGGAACGTCTCCCCTTGGGTCAAGGATTACACCCTCAACACAGAAATGCCAATTCATATCATGAGTATGAAATTGCTCAATGATAGGCATCCATGCCTACAGCCGATGGTTACCATCCCAAACCATGAACATCTTGTTAAAAAAAATCTTTAAATCATCATCGGCAATAAGTTTCTTCTCAAACTCAACATTCACCTCTTTCCACTCCGATGACCACTTAGCCAGCATACTCGGGGTCACGTCATTGGTGTGCCCATGGTAATCCTCCAAAGCCACATAAAAAAAACCACACCCCTCCATGTAGCCATCGGTCATAAAATGTGTTGCAAGTTGGGATACGTCGTTCTTGAGGAATGGTCTCACCACAGGAAGAGGTATCATACGGCAAAGGGGGATGAAGAGACAACCCTTCTGTTTTGGTTGTTATTTTAGCTTCTCTAGACGAGAGGTTGTTGGAACGCTCTTCTTAATCGCAAGGTTGTGAAGCTTCAATTTCAACTCCGAATCCGTAAGGGGGACTGCATCAAAGCAAAGTCATTAGCATCGTAATACATTCAAGAAGATATAAAAACTTGAACTTATGTATAAGCAGCCCCAGACCATTCCCAAAACCTGCACATAGAAACGGAAACATTGTTGCCCTTAGTGAGCAACACAAAACAGACTTCAAAAGAATAAAACAAGGTCCCCAAAGCTCGCAGGCTGCAACCCATGGCCTCATCTGCAAAAACAAAATAAACATCGGGCCCTTGCTGCCCATATTAGACCAACCAAAACATACAACAAAAATTAAAAATAAGTGCATTCGAGCTCGGATGCTCCAGCCCATGGCCTCCCCTGCACGAAAAAAACCAACCCGACCCCAGGCTGGCCCTATTCGACCAACCTAAACAGATATCATAACTTAATAATAAGGGCCTTCGAGCTTGGGTGCAACCAAAAAAACAAACCTTGGACCCCCTGGATGCCCATTTTCAACACACCAAACAGATTGTAAAACAAAAAAAAAATCCCCCGTTACAGGCACCCTCTCGGGGGCTCTCAATATGGCCTCATATGCAACCAAAATAACCAACCTTAGACCCCTAGCTGACCATTTTCGACCAACCAAAACATACAAGCTAACCTCATAATAGTGGCCTTAGAGCTCTGGGGCACTCAATATGGCCTCACCCGCAACCAAAAAAACCAACCTTAGGCCCCTGGCTGCCCATCTTAGACCAACTTATACACATTGTAAAACAAAAAAAAAGGCCCCGATCGGGGTGCCGTTACAGGCACCCTCTCGGGGGCTCTCAATATGGCCTCACATGCAACCAAAATAACCAACCTTAGACCCCTGGCTGCCCATTTTCCACCAACCAAAACAGACAAACTAACCTCATAATAATGGCCTTAGAGCTCTGGGGCACTCAATATGGCCTCACCAGCTGCAACCAAAAAAACCAACCTTAGGCCCCTGGCTGCCCATCTTAGACCAACTTATACACATTGTAAAACAAAAAAAAAGGCCCCCGATCGGGGTGCCGTTACAAGCACCCTCTCGGGAGCTCTCAATATGGCCTCACATGCAACCAAAAAACCAACCTTAGGCCCCTGGCTGCCCATCTTAGACCAACTTATACACATTGTAAAACAAAAAAAAGGCCCCCGATCGGGGTGCCGTTACAGGCACCCTCTCGGGGGCTCTCAATATGGCCTCACATGCAACCAAAATAACCAACCTTAGACCCCTGGCTGCCCATTTTCGACCAACCAAAACAGACAAACTAACCTCATAATAATGCCCTTAGAGCTCTGGGGCACTCAATATGGCCTCACCTGCAACCAAAAAAACTAACCTTAGGCCCCTGGCTGCCCATCTTAGACCAACTTATACACATTGTAAAACAAAAAAAAAGGCCCCCGATCGGGGTGCCGTTACAGGCACCCTCTCGGGGGCTCTCTATATGGCTTCACCTACAACCAAAAAATCCAACCTTGGTCCCCTGGCCGCCCATTTTCGACCAACCAAACACACATCCTAACATAATAAGAAGAGCCTTAAAGCTCGAATAATCCAGCCCTCGCCTCACCTGCAACCCAAAAACCTCAACTTGGACCCCCTGGCTGCCCATTTTCGACCAACCAAACACACATCCTAACATGATAAGAAGAGCCTTAGAGCTCGAATGATCCAGCCCTCGCCTCACCTGCAACCCAAAAACCTCAACTTGGACCCCCTGACTGCCCATTTTCGACCAACCAAAACATGTTACCTAATTTCGGAGTAAGGGCCTTCTAGCTTGGATTCTCGAGCCACTTGCCTCACCTCCAAAAATAAAAACAAACCCCAACCCCTCGCTGCCCATTTTCGACCAACCTAAACAGACTACAAAACACACAAAAAAAGTCCCCCGTGGGGGGTGCCGTTACCGGCACCTCCTTGGAGCACATCCGAAACCGCAAAATCCTTTACCTGTTCCTTGCTTGTGGGAGTCCAAATTCGACGGAAAGACGGAAATACGGAAATACGGGTTCCATTTCCGTATTTTTTCGTGCTTATATGAAAGTAATAGGGTCTTTTAGGTTAAAATTACTTGTACTAGGAAATAGAGTATTCTAACCCCGCCTTGTGTGATAAAACGACTCTAAATAGGTACTATGACCGGTCCGTCAAATAGGATGGGCGGACCATGTAATCATGGTCCAAACCATTGGTCCGGACCAAGTAACGGACGCGCCAAGATTACCCAACGGCCCGGAAGTGGCGGTTATAACGGGTCTTATGACGGTTGGGGGAAAAGAAAGCCGTTGGTAAAAATGTTAGTAAAACCGTTGGTGAGAACCGCCGGAAAACGGTTGGTAACCGTTTTCCATTAAACCAAACGGTAACAGGGGAAGGAAGAGGGAGGAAGGATATTTAAGGGTCCCTTCCTTCTCCCTCCCACTTTTTTCTGAAAAAGGCAACCTGTTGAGAGAACGAGTGGTGAGGTGTTAATTCTTTCGAGCCGCCAGCAGTGGGATTGCTGGGACTCTGCATTTTTCAGTCACCGGCAGTGGGATTGCCGGGGCTCTGTGGCAATTAGACGGAAGGGAAGGAATCCGGAAGAGAGGGAGTTTCCGTGGTTGAGCCGGAAACTGAGAGAAGAGGAAAATGCCGGAAGCACGGGAAGAGGATCAGAGGGAACCTATCCCGGTTCCGCTCAAAGCCCTCATCCCTGCAATTCCGAGGGAAGATAGGGAGCTACAGGAGCTCGCGGAGGATCTCCGGGTTATGGGTTGCGCGGGGTTGCTAGCCAAACCCTGGAACCTCCGAGCCAAAGATACCCTCCGAGAGTTTAAGTTTGAGAGAGGAAATCAGTGGCTAGGGACAAAGAGGAGAGATCCGGAACACTGGACTCCGGACATTTGGAACAGGGTCTACGGGTTTCCTCGGGGGATTACAGAAGGATGGGCCGGCCACCGCGACGGCTTGTTCGCCGGAAAGTTTAGAGGGGACGCGGATCCGAAGGATGGCTTCCACCCCGGGAACTGCCGGAACCTGAGAGAGAGGAGGGTGTTGGAATTCCTCCTGCCTATCCTTAACCCGGACAAGCCGAAGCGGATTAGCCTTACCATGGTGAACACGCTGTTCGGTGCCATGTCCGGAGTCCGGCCTGTGAACTGGGGACTAATTATCCAGGAAGTAGTGGGGCGGGCCTTCCCCCATATTGGCCGGAAACCCTCCTTCCTCTCCCCCTTCATTTTGCATCTCTACCAGCATTTTGACTGCATCATGGCCGAGGAGGAGGACCTGCTCACGATAGCGGCGGACGAGGTCACCTACAAGCTGCTTCCGGAAGCCGGAGATGTCGAGACAGAGACCTCCAGCGACCATATTCTTCCGGAAGCACCTCCCTCGTCACCCGGAAGCCCGCCGCCAACCGTCTCGATGTCGCAACCCTTGCTAGCCCCCCTTGACAATCTTGCCAATTTTCAATTCTAGCAAAGGTTACGAGCGCTAACCCTTCACATTCCGCCATGCTAATGGTTAGCTCCTCTTACCCCGGACCATATAGTTCATAGGGGGGGAACCAACCCTCCTACTTTGATTTTGGGACTCACCCCTTCATCGGTAACCAATTCTTAGATGTGGACTTCCATCCATGGAAGTCCAATCTCATGTTGATCATCGCATTGCCGGAGCAACGCTACAACAACCCGAACCATACTAGGCAACTATGGCCTCACATTGGGCCAATGCCCATGAAGGCCGTGCCGTTCGGCCTCGGGTGGGTGAGGCCACACCACCTCACCCATATAAGCCCCTAGGACTTTACACGGGGCCCCTACCCCACCGTCAACCAACCTCTTGTCTCTCCACCAAGAGTTGGGGCCAAGTGGACATTCTCCCTTAGCCGCTGGGCTAAGAAGCCTCGAGCAGCTTCAGACCATCATAGCTTCCTTGTATGATGTCCGAGGCTAGCAACCAACCACTTCCTCTTCATCTACGTTTCACGTAGATGCCGATGGACTCCTCACTTGCCCCATTTGGGCAAGTTATGAGGACGTTATGCCTCTTTGAACCTTGGCAGTTCCGGGAGTCACTCCCAGGCACTGCTGCACCAGGGCGCTGTCCCGGGGCAGCGCCCCACTCAAATGGCCATAACTCCTAGCTCACACCTCCGATTGAGTTGTTCTTGAGCATTCTAGAATCACCACGCCATGAGCTTTGCATAGCTCATGGCCTTACCCTTGTGCCTCCTAGTCTCCGTGGGTGGGAGGCGTTCCCAACGCCCGGGGCCCTCACCCACACTAGGATCACTTGGGCCCTCTCACCAACGGCGCCACAAGTCCCGGGTGTCACTCCGGGGTCCCCCTTGTGCCCATGGTGTTTCGGGTACTCCTCATGGAGAGGTGCGCGACACTCGAGGCGAGTCTCTCCTCCTCCCCCTCACCAACATCCGGAAGCCGGACCCAGCCGGGAGACCCCATGGCGAAACGTGGATCTATCCGCTTGGGACTTTCCGGAGAATCCGTTCAAACGGTTCCAGGAGGGGATGGAGGACCTCAAGACCCAGTATTACCGGCTGGAGCACATCGTCAGGGGGGCGAACCATGCTCTGGACGACTGCGGACCCGGAAACATTCTCCGGAAGTTGGCAAAGAGGGCAGACCGGAAGGAGTTGGAGCAGGCCAAGACGGAGAACGCCCACCTCACCGCACAGGTAGCGGCCATGACTCAGGAGCTGAGTCAGAAGAGCGAGGAGATCCGGAAGTACCATGCGGAGCAGGCAGTGCTCTTCAGCCGGATCCGGGAGCTGGTGGGTCATCCGGCGGAGATCGTCAACAAGGCGCATCTCTACAACCGGATGATGGAGTCCGGAGAACCCGCTTCCGCCAAGCAGACCCTCCCCATCCTCGTGAAGTATTCACGGACGATGAAGGATGTCCTGGCGGAAATCCAGAGGGTGGTCCCGCCAAGCGGAACACCCCGGAGGGTGCTCTATCCGGGTCCGCCAGGGTCACCAACTGGAACCCTTTACGAGGTGGTTGGTGAAGTAGCCCTGGTTCAGAATCCGCCGTCCTCTGCAGGACCCAGCCAGCAGGGAGGCGGCTCTCGGCCTGGTAGTTCTGGAGGGGCTCAGGAAAGGGTCCGTTCTCCCCAGGTGAGGCGGAAGAGCACCGGGTCGGTCCGATCCGGAAGGGGCCAGTCCCCTGTTCCCCGGAACCCGGATAGGTCCCGGACTCCGGATAGGGCTAGGACGCCGATCTGGCACCAGACTTCTGATCGGGAGGCAACTCCGAGTAGGGGCAAGGCCCCTATGACCCACGCCTCGCCATCGTCTCCGCGGGACTGCCAAATGGTGAGTCCCTTTCCGCGACCACCCTCAAGGGCGGCCTCCAACAGGGATCCGCGGACGGCTTCGCTCTCGGGCGGACGGAATCCGGAGCAGGGCACCGGAAGCGATCCTTCTCCAGTCCAAAGCATCCGGATGGGGACAGCTTCCGGAACCCCAGGGACAGTCTCCGGAACTGTCGCGACCCTTGCTAGTTTTTCTCCACTTAGCTCAATCGCTTACCAACTCTAGCAAGTGTCCCGAGCGCTAACCTGCACATCCCACGCACATGCATGGTTAGCTCCCAAAACCGCGGACCTTCAATCCCATATTTGGTCACCAAACCCTCCTACACATGCATTCGGGACTCTTTCCCCTTAATAGGTAACCCATCGCTAAGGTGGACTTCCATCCATGGAAGTCCACTCCCTACTTGGTCATAGTGTTGCTAGGACAACACTACAACCACCCGGAGCACATTGCCAAGTATGCTCCGGGGGGGGTCGGTCGGCAAAGCCGCCTCACCCATATAAGCCTCTAGGACTTTTGGCGGGGCCCCTCCCCCACCGTCAACATCCCTTTTGTCTCTCTACCAAGAGTTGGGGCCAAGTAGACATTTTCCCTTAGCCGCTGGGTCTAGAAGCCTCCCTGCAGCTTCAGACCTTCATAACTTCCACGTGCGGTCTCTGAATCTAACAACCAACCACTCTATCGTCATCTACATTTCACGTAGATCCCTATGGACACCTCACTTGCCCTATTCGGGCAAGTATTGAGGAAGTTATGCCTGTTTAAACCTTTGCAGTCCCGGGAGCCACTCCCAGGCCCCTGCTGTTCCAGGGCGCTGTCCCGGGACAGCATCCCACTCAAAGTGCCATATCTCCTAGCTCACACCTCAGATTGAGGTGTTCTTTAGCATTCTAGAATCGGGACGCCATAAGCTACTCATAGCTTATGGCTTTACCCTCATGACTCCTAGTCTTTGTGGGTGGGAGGCGTTCTAAACGCCCGGGGCCCTCACCCACCTTAGGATCACTTGGTCCCTCTCACCAATGGCGTCACAAGTCCCGGGTGTCACTCCGGGGTCCCCCTTGTGCCCATGGTGTTGCGGGCACTCCTCATGGAGAGGTGCGCGACAGGAACACCAGGAACCGCTACCCCACGGACTGAGAGGGCAGCGGATTCGGAGGACGAGGTTGCTCCGTCTCCGAACATGAGGAGGATGCTCACGCGGCTACAGAAGGCATCGCCGGCAGGGGGTTCATCCGCCGTCAGCGGGTTAGGGAGTCATTCAAAGGAGGGATCGGCTCCGAAGAAGCACCGGTCTTCTTAGTTAGGAGAGTAGCTAGATTAGTTAGGCAGAATAGAGATAGGCAGGTAGGACTTAGGAGTTTTTGAAGACGAGTAATAAAATTTTCCCTTGGAAGTGTCAGCGGAAAACCCGGATCTGGATCCGGGAAATCCGGGAGACCGCGTGTGGTTAGGGTTTTTCTTGAGCGGCGGCCGCTTGGGCCGCCGCCCTCAGTTAGGGATTTTTGAGCCTCTACTTAAGGCTGAATAAGGAGCTTGAGAAGGGTTCCTTCTCCATTGTTGTATTGTGATTACTCCTACTCCGAATAAATGCCTTTGTTTCCCATTCCTTGACTTCTCTTTATTGATGTTTGTGTGAATGATCCGGAGATTGTTAGCGGAGGAGAGAGGGAGAGAGCATGAGGGATAGGAGTTCCGGATAGGACATGAGAGAGGAGACCCGGATCAGATCCGGTTATCGCCTTGTAGATCCTCTCTGAGTGTAGTGGGAGGGAAACCTCACTAATCCGGTGGGTTGGGTAACGTCTAGGTGGGATAGCCGCTGGGAAGATTGGGTGAGATCCGGAAGGGATCCGGACTTACGCCAATCTGATCTTCTGAAGAGGTCCCACCGTCCTTAGATGGACCTATCCGGATTGGTGGTACGGATCGCCCAGTTAACTCAAATTGAGTAGAATCCAAGGTAGAGGTAGCCGGACGGAGAAGGAGAGGTCCGGATCAGTAAGGATTCCGGATTGGAGGCCACCTCCGGGGTGCAGTAGGAAGAGATCCTCATTGTTCCGGGTGTCTGGGTAACATCCCGGTGAGACAGCCGTGGGGGAGATTAGGCCAAGGTCCGGAAGGGATCCGGACTTGACTGATCTTCCGAAGAGGTATCATCACTGGTGGATGGGGCAATCCAGAAAGTGGTACGGGTCACCCACTCATCCCGTCGAGTCAGATCTCCGGTCGGAATCCGGACTCCTCTGGTCACTATAGCCCCAAGAAACAACCCGGATCTCTCTGTGTGACCTGCCAAGACGGATCTGATCAATCCGGATTGATTGTGAGGGAGTTTCCGGATTGCAACCTTATCAGGGACGTCTTCACCGGAAGAAACCACCTATTCTAGAGGGTAGGCGTAGAGGGGTGAGTAAGAATTATAATTAGGACCTAGAAATACCATCCGGAAAGGCACACACCGGAAAAAGGCTACGAGTGCCCCAAAGACCAAAAATCCGGAAATTAGGGTTTCCGGAAATTTGGCTAAGGAAGAGGAAATAAGCAGGTACGGAGAGTTTTAGACCTCCTACACTTCACAAAATCCCTGGACGATACTAGGGTCATCCGGACAAAACCGGATTAGGCACTTAAAACATGCCAATCCGGATATTTTGGTGTTCGCGTGTTCCCACATTGCTCCCCCTCCATCGCATGTCTTGCTTCTCCAACCTCCACTATTGGGGCTATCTTATGGTCTGGGGCTAACTTCTACCACAAGAGTCAAGTTTAGGGTTCACTAAACCCACCTTCCGGTTCCATCAAGCTCGTCTCTTCAACCTCTTCCTCCACACTTTGCTCCTCCGATGATGGTAAGGATGCGGGATTGGATTGGGTACCCACATCCTTTGATGCTTCTAGAGACTGAGATCCTCTCCCCCGGGTCATTGACGGACCTTGAGATTCATCCACCGTCGATAATGTTCCGTTCACTCGTGTGTCTTCAAAATCCAAAACTTTGTTAATCCCGTCTGTCTCATATCTTTCAGTGGCCACCTTCTTCCTCCCCATTCTACTTGTCTTCAATGCCTTATTGCTACTGAAATATAACTTCCCTCTCTTCTTTCTCCTCTTGATAGGGGCCTGCATGTCAGGTGTCACCCTTTCAAAGCATGTCTTCTCCAACACTCGCAAAACCCTCCCTTCAACCGATTACATTTTACGCCACTCGAGAACTCATAACTTTTGATACTAAGTCCAAGGATATGAGTATCACTCGATCGGATACAGATGTTCCCCCGAGGGACATTCCTATATTTAATGCCCAATTGGGGTTTCGTCATTCGATATATTCTTGTCCTTAAACGTCTAGTCCATAACTAGACCTATCTATGTCTAAATTAACCCAGCTATAACTAAACACTTCATACGCCACTCAAAAATTCATAGCTTATGATACTAAGGGCCGCTTTACACCTAGAGGCCGGGCCAATTTCCCTTGAGGCCGATTGCACAAAATTTCAGCCTTTTTTGGGTTGGAGGCCGGCCTCTACTACACATTATAATAAGATTATACCGGGGGCCAATTTTCCCATATGTAAAGGCCCTCGGGCCAAGAAGCCAAGCTGATTCAAAAAAATTAGCCTAATCCAACGGATGTAGCATAATCTAAGATAGAGCCTTTAGATTCCACATAATCCAATGGATCTAGTTCACTTTAAAAAATTATACTTTATTTAAGAAGATTTTTTTAGTGGAATATGACATTGGCCTTCCATTTTGGGTGCACCCAATTCAACGAGCTCGGGCCGTGTCATAACATACATTTTTTAATTTAAAAAATCATACCACCAAATCAGCCCGGCCTCTAGATGTAAAGGGGTTGGGGCCGATTTGAGCCTTTTGACCAATCACAAATGAGGATTTCAAGCCTCTTACACAACGAATTGGCCCGGCCTCTAAGTGTAAAGCGGCCCTAAGTGAAAGAAGATGAGTATCACTCGATCGGATATAAGACTTTCCAATATGGACATTCCTATATTTAATGGCCAATTGGAATTTCGTCATTCTATCTATTCCTGTGCGGAATCGTCAGGTCTATCTCTAGACCTAAAAATGAATCAGGCTTTAAGTCGGTGCCAACTAATCATATGTAATTGCTTGTCCAATAGTATGTCTACCATGACTTGGACGTTCTTATTTTGTATATCATGACAGCGTTTCAAATTTAAAAATATTAATGTTTCTTTCTTTCATAGTTCATTCGTCGAGTGGATCATGTGCATCGCTGTTCTCTTTTGCAACACATTTCTAATAAATAGGTAGCCCACAATGTTGAGAATCCTCTTTCAAATTTCCATCTTCGCGCAAGGCCTCATTCACCTCATCATGGCTCATCTTCCTGCTAACGGAGAGTTGGAGATGGTTGTCCTCTATGCTGATGGAGTGAGAGTCCCACTTACCTTTCGGATGGAAGAGGACGGCCTAGCTTACGTGACGGCACAACGTTTGAGTATTCGGTTCGGCTTCAGAGAGGACACTATTGTTGTTGACGAGGATTTTCGATGTTGTCACGTCAGAGCTTACACACACCCTTGGTCGGATTTCGCATCGCGATGAGAACAATAACATGTTTTGGACTCTTCATCCAGGTAGTTACCGAGTGTATGGCCTCACTGAATCTCAGATGGTTGCTTCTACTGAGATCCTAACTCCTCGTTCTTCCTCTACCTACACCATTCAAACTCCTCTGCCACGTGATGTGAAGGTCAAGCTCGAGCCCGGGGTCGGGACGCCTATTGTAGAGAACGTTAGAGTTCAGTCTGTAATTACACTTTCTTTAGATGAAGAGGTCAGTCCCACCAAGCCCCCGCCTCAGTTTATAGTTGGTGGGAACGTTCCTAACGTATATCCTTTGTCGCAAGATACTGTTAGCATAGTACCCTTATTAAAACAACTTGCAACAATGCCGGGGAAAAAAAATATTCTTAAAAAAATAGACTACTCGGTGATTAGACACGAGAGGGTAGAGTACCTTCCTGCTATGTTCGATGGTCCCGTCATATTTGAGTTGCCACCCGCTGGTCACACGGCCTCACGGTCACAGGCCAAGTCTATGCAGGGAATGGACAAGCGTTACGACGGCCATGTGTGGACGAAGACCATCACCACCAACATCACAAACGATTTTGGTTTGTCCTTTCGTTATTCCGGCTGCGTTGGACACCTGCGTTGTGTGAGGCCAAATCCACCACCCTTAAGCGTCCTAGTCCAGGTGATGGCTTTGCGAGTCACATGTATCTCTTACAACTTGAACCATGTGCAAAGTAATTTTTATGTCCAAAAGAACACATATTGTTTCCACTCATTGTACTTTATTAATGTTAGCCTCTTGGCTTGTGGTAGAGTTGGCTTTCTCAAGCGTCCAACCCGTGGCTTTAGCCACACATGCCCTTAAGGACATTCCCCTCGCTCGTTTAATCTTCACTTCCTTTTTCTTGCCATTGCAAGAATCTTCCACATTCTCCATTAATAATGCAAGTGACTTATTTTGACCAAGAGGTGCAAGTGTTGAAAAACACTTTTCTCAATGGTTAAACACACTCATACAAACCCACACGTGGCACCAACTAGCCTAAATGAATATAACTTCTTAGCTACCACTAAAGATGGCCTAATGTGATCTAGTTTTTTATGTGCTAATACTTACTACTTGAGCTAGCCTTGCTAACCCCTAGATAGTCTAAATGAATTGTTGCTAGGCAACCCAGCTGCCTTCTGATTCCAGTCCCGGGTATGGTCTAACCTCCAAGCCCAGCTGCCTTTGATTCTAGTCCCGAGTGGTCTAACCTCCAAGCCCAGCTGCCTTCTGAGTACAGTCGCGGTGTGGCCTAACTTACCGAGCCCAGGTGCCTTCTGTTCCAATCCCGGGTGGTCTAACCTCCAAGCCCAGCTGCCTTCTGATTACAGTCGCGGTGTGGCCTAACTTACCGAGCCCAGTTGCCTTCTGTTCCAGTCCCGGGTGGTCTAACTTACCAAGCCCAGCTGCCTTTGATTCCAGTCGCGGTGTGGCCTAACTTACCAAGCCCAACTGCCTTCTGTTCCAGTCTCGGGTGGTCTAACCTCCAAGCCCAGCTGCCTTCTGATTTCAGTATATGAAGTTATAATACCCGAATGGGTATCCCAACCACTAGTTGCACCCTAATCCAAACTCTCTCCTTCCCTAATCACATGTTTTCTAAGTTTTTCTTCTTCTTTCTTTTTCCTTGCTCCTAAATAATAAACTAATCTAACACACTAATTCCACTAACTACTAACTAATCAACACGTGCAACTTTAAACTCTAAGAGCTCCCTCAATTGGGAGGCATTGAGAGAGAGAGCTTAACTAATTAACTTCACTAAGAACTAATGTCTCACACACGTGGCTCAAGCTCTTTAAGAGCTTGCTCTCTTGAGAGCGCTTGATGGAGAGAGAGGAAAATGAGAGAGAAACCACCTTAAGTAGCAAAGAGGGAAGAGGGAGAGAGAGGTGAGGATAGGGTGAGAGGATTAGCACCTCCAATCACAATCCCTTAACCTTCACCTTCAAAGTAGGGACTAATCCCCTTCCACCAAGCTTCCTTCTTCCTAAACTACCAAGGTGGATCCAAAAGTGGGCATTTAACCCGCGGAGCTCACCTTGCTTCACCTTACCCCCTACTCACATAATCAAGGCATACTCTATTGAACTTAAACCTTGAAATAACCACCCAACACATTCTAAAGTCTAAACTTAAATCCAAACCACTCTTCACTCTTTTTATGTTTTGTGAATAATCATAACACATCAAAGTCAAACTAAAATTGGTTTTGAAGAGTTAATCACCACATGTGGGCACCATTTTGGGCTCACACGTTGCAACAACAAGGAGTGCGAATATCTGATCCGCCGACCTCGTATTTTCGAAATCAACGAGACAGAGTTTGAGGGTTGTACCCTCCAAGCCTTTGTAGTGGATCAAGCACCCCCAACTGAGTCTACGCTTGTTTGCAAGGTTTGTAAAAAACCCCCGTCATGTATTGCTACATGTGGAGCTAAGATTTATTATGTAGCTGGCAAAAGTAATCATACAAGAGCGTGTATCCACCTTGGAACTCACGATCACCTAGTCAAGGTGGACGACTACAGAGACACTAAGGCTGAGATTAGTGGCCTAATTGAAGAACAGATCGAGAAGACTCCCCAGGCTACCAAGAGTGCAGTTGTGTTGGAGGCTAGCAAAGTTCTAGTTGGCAACTATCTTCTTCAACCCGATGACGCGCCACCAAAGAAGCTTACTCTAGAGGAACTTGTTCCTGTATTTGACCGATGCAAGGACATGGCTTCCCCGAACATCCGCAACAAGGTCATGAGCTTCCGTTTCCTCAGAAGGTATGGTGTCATGGACTCTATCACCAAACTCCGTGGAATCAGTTTATGGGCCTTTGTTCAAGAGAACAAATTTCCAAGTCAAGGGGCTGATCTTGACAAGGTTTTTGTCTTCAAGATGTCGGAAGTCGGGCCTAGTAGTGGGGTAGATTTGGTGAAGCGTATGCAGCCCGGCGAAGATCTCGAGAATGCGTGGATGATGTTCGACCATGTGAAACGGGTGAGACAATGGACCACAATGGCATGCCACGTGTATGACTCCACGTATTGTCGTGTCATGTCCATTGCAAGCTGTGACTTGCAATCTGAGGATTGTGATGCCCAGATCGTTTTCTGGAAAAATCTCAATGTTGTCATGGAGAGGAATGGCGTTGTCCAGCCCAACTTCAAGGGTTTCATGGCCGACAACGCCCAGGCCAACAACGCCCAAGCCAACTGGAATGCAGTTCGGGTCATATATGGCAACGGGAAGAAGGAGGACCGCATGGACGACCGGGAGAGAACCTGTCAGTTTGACTAGACTCAGTCTATGGTTAAGTATACCGAGAAGTACATTCCCAAAGAACTCTGGGAGCAGCACAAGAAGATGTGCCACCAATATAGGACCGCACGGACCATGGACGAAGCGGAGAATCTGTACCACGGGCTACGTGCATGGTGGGTATCCGCCGGGGCAATGACAGAGAAGGCACTTGACAAACTCGAGCTCTGGCTTGCATTCTGGCACTTCCGTTATCGCCTATGGGGAGGCTTCATGACCGGGGTATGTAGTCCCAAAACTTGTTGTTTTTTTTTTTCTTTTGTTTTACTCTAATATGAAACAACTCTTCTCCAATTTCTAATTGCTTGCACTATGTACTCGCAGAAGTTTTCAGAAGAAAAATTCGCAGAAATGCCTTCATGTAATCTCGCCGAATCAATTCACAACAAATGGCTTCAAGCGTCTGGAAACAACGGCGGTGACCTATATGTTGCTACAGTGGACGACTTCGTTCGAGGCTTCCTACAGGTTGTCAATTACTACCAGTTCCTGAAAGGTGATGTCGGCGGTACATGCCCTACAAAGAAAGAGCTCAAGCTAAGGTTGGCAGAGCGCAGGGCGAAGCAAATAGGTAATCCTTTAGTGCTTGAAGACCCCATGATGGACATGCCTGGAGCAGAAGAGTTCTGTACACGAGTGCCTCGCATGGCTGGAGAAGAGGTTTTCGGTTCCACGTAGCGAAAAGCAGATCTACCTCTTGGAGCTGAAGAGGAGTCGCACAAACCTGATAAGGTCAACTTCTCACATCCCCGTGGCTCTGGTAGGGCTGTCAGGACTCATTCCACTAACTTGCCCATAATTCTTGAAGAGGAAGATTCCAATGTCCCAGAAGTTGCACCCCCAGCGCCTCATGCCGACGATGTCGTCCCGTCCCCCACCCCCGAGGGACAAATCAGCCACGTCTCTGCCGTCGAGGAGACTAGGGTGAACGTGAAGGAGTGGCACATCGCTCTGTTGCCAAAGACTTCTGCCAAATGTTGTTGGGCACAGAGAGTTGTCACCAAAAAGAAGTGTACTGAGAGAATCGTAAGGGGTGCAAAATCAACTCCTGCCCCTACCTACACCGGTCTATGGCACAGCACTAGGAGGAATGTGAAAGAGACCACAGAGTTTTTCTTTTGCTCAGATGATATCCAGAGGTGCGTCAAGGGTAGCAGGCGCAAATGGGTTGTTCAATACTCTGCGCAGCAGGAGAGACCAAGCATTCCGGATGTTTGGCCAGTGAAACTTGGCACTAACCTCAAGCAATGTGAGATCCTGGCCCTCGAAGCGGCCGGATTCCAACTGCCGCAGAAAGTGCCAGTCTCACCCAGAAGGCTCTTTTCCACTGCCCCGTCTCCGGAGAATCTAGACTCCGTGCCGGTGCCAGCAGATGCGGACAGGTATCCTAGGAAGAGAGAAGGGAAGCTCGTTAAGCGGCGCCAAAAACGTGTGGGAACCCACAAACACCAAAAGTTCCGGATTGGCGGGTTTTTGTGCCAAATCCGGATATTTCCGGGTGACCTTAGTATCGTCCAGGGATTCTGTGAAGTGTAGGAGGTCTAAAACTCTCCGTACCTGCTTATTTCTTCTTCCTTAGCCAAATTTCCGGAAATCCTAATTTCCGGATATTTGGTCTTTGGGGACATTCTTAGCCTTTTTCCGGAGGGTACCTCTCCGGATGTTATTTCTAGGTCCTCTTTATAATACTTACCCACCCCTTTACGTCTACCCTCTAGAATAATTGGTTTCTTCCGGTGAAGACGTCCTTGATAAGGTTAGAATCCGGAAACTCCCTCACAACCAATCCGGATTGATCAGGTCCGTCCTGGCAGGTTACGCAGAGAGATCTGGATTGTTTCTTGGGACCAAAGTGGCCAGAGGAGTCCGGATTCCAACCGGAGATCTAACTCGACGGGATGAGTAGGTGACCCGTACCACTTTCCGGATTACCCCGTCCAAAGACTGTGAGACCTCTTCAGAAGGTCGGATGGCGTAAGTCCGGCACCTTCCGGATCTTGCCCAGTCCTAACGACGGCTATCTCACATGGACGTTACCCAGGCATTCGGAACAATGAGGATCTCTTCCTACTGCACTCCGGAGGTGGCCTCCTATCGGAATCCTTACTGATTCGGACCTCTCCTTCTCCGTCCGACGGATCTGTCCGGCTACCTTTACCTTGGATTCTACTCAATCTGAGATAACTAGGCGATCCGTACCACTAATCCGGGCAGGTCCGTCTAAGGACGGTGGGACCTCTTCAGAAGATCAGATTGGCGTAAGTCCGGATTCCTTCCGGATCTCACCCAATCTTCCCAGCGGCTATCCCACCTAGACGTTACCCAACCTACCGGATTAGTGAGGTTTCCCTCCCACTACACTCAGAGAGGATCTACAAGGCGGTAACCGGATCTGATCCGGGTCTCCTCTCTCATGTCCTATCCGGAACTCCTATCCTTCATGCCCTCCCTTTCTCTTCCACTAACGATCTCCGGGTCATTCACACACACATCAATCAAGAGAAGTCAAGGGGTGAGAAGCAAAGACATTTATTCAGGGTAGGAGTAACCACAATACAACAATGGAGAAGGAACCCCTCCCAAGCTCCTTATTCAGCCTTAAGTAGAGGCTCAAAAATCCCTAAACTGAGGGCAGCGGCCCAAGCGGCCGCCGCTCAAGAAAACCCTAACTACCCCCGGTCTCCCGGATTTCTCGGATCCAGATCCGGGTTTTCCGCTGACACTACCAAAGGAAAATTTTATTAATCATCTTCAAAAACTCCTAAGTCCTACCTGCCTACCTCCCTTCTGCCTAATCGATCTAGCCACTCCCCTAATTAAGAAGACCGGTGCTTCTTCGGAGCCGATCCCTCCTTTGAGTGACTCCCTAATCCGCTGACGGCGGATGAGCCCCCGGCCGGCGACGCCTTCTGCAGCCGCGTGAGCATCCTCCTCATGTTTGGAGACGGAGCAACCTCGTCCTCCGAATCCGCTGCCCTCTCGGTCCGTGGGGTAGCGGTCCCTGGTGTCCCGGAGACTGTCCCTGGGGTTCCGGAAGCTGTCCCCATCCGGATGCTTCGGACTGGAGAAGGATCGCTTCCGGTGCCCTGCTCCGGATTCCGTCCACCCGAGAGTGAAGCCGTCCGCGGATCCCTGTTGGAGGCCGCTCTCGAGTGTGGCGGAGGAAATGGACTCACCACTTGGCAGTCCCGTGGAGACGATGGCGAGGCGTGGGTCATAGGAGCCTTGCCCCTACTCGGAGTGGCCTCCCGATCGGAAGTCTGGTGCCGGATCGGCGTCTGAGCCCTATCCGGAGTCCGGGACCTATCCGAGTTCCGCGGAACAGGGGACTGGCCCCTTCCGGATCGGACCGACCCGGTGCTCTTCCGCCTCACCTGGGGAGAATGGACCCTTTCCGAAGCCCCTCCGGAATGACCAGGCCGAGAGCCGCCTCCTTCCTGGCTGGGTCCTGCAGAGGCCGGCGGATTCTGAACCAGGGCTACTTCACCAACCACCTCGTAGAGGGTTCCGGTTGGTGACCCTGGCGGACCCGGATAGAGCACTCTCCGCGGTGTTCCGCTTGGCGGGACCACCCTCTGGATTTCCGCCAGGAGATCCTTCATCGTCCGTGAATACTTCACGAGGATGGGGAGGGTCTGCCTGGCGGAAGCCGGTTCTCCTGACTCCATCATCCGGTCGTAGAGATGTGCCTTGTTCACGATCTCCGCCGGATGACCCACCAGCTCCCGGATCCGGCTGAAGAGCACTGCCTGCTCCGCATGATACTTCCGGATCTCCTCACTCTTCTGACTCAGCTCCTGGGTCATAGCCGCTACCTGTGCGGTGAGGTGGGCGTTCTCCGTCTTGGCCTGCTCCAGCTCCTTCCGGTCCGCCCTCTTTGCCAATTCCCGGAGAATGTTTCCGGGTCCGCAGTCGTCCAGAGCATGGTTCGCCCCCTTGACGATGTGCTCCAGTCGGTAGTACTGGGTCTTGAGGTCCTCCATCCCCTCCTGGAACCGCTTGAATGGATTCTCCGGGAAGTCCCACGCGGATAGGTCCACATTTCGCCATGGGGTCTCCCGGCTGGGTCCGGCTTCCGGATGTTGGTGCGGGGGAGGGGGAGAGAGTGGCCTCGAGACGGTTGGTGGCGGGCTTCCGGGTGACGAGGGAGGTGCTTCCGGAAGAATAGGGTCGCTGGAGGTCTCCGTCTCGACGTCTCCGGCTTCCGGGAGCAGCTTGTAGGTGACCTCATCCGCCGCTATTGTGAGCAGGTCCTCCTCCTCTGCCGTGATGCAGTCGAAATGCTGGTAGAGGTGCAAACTGAAGGGGGAGAGGAAGGAGGGTTTCCGGCCAATATGGGGGAGGGCCCGTCCGACTATCTCCTGGATGATCAGGCCCCAATTCACCGGCCGGACTCCGGACATTGCACCAAACAGCGTGTTAGCCATGGTGAGGCTAATCCGCTTCGGCTTGTCCGGATTGAGAATGGGCAGGAGAAACTCTAGCACTCTCCGCTCCCTAATATTCCGGCAGTTCCCTGGGTGAAACCCGTCCTTTGGATCCGCGTCCCCTCTGAATTTCCCGGCGAACAGGCCGTCGCGGCGGCCGGCCCACCCCTCCGTGATTCCCCTGGGAAACCCGTAGACCCTGTTCCACGTATCCGGAGTCCAATGTTCCGGATCCCTCCTCTTTGTGCCTAGCCACTGATTTCCCCTCTCGAATTTAAACTCGCGGAGGGTATCTTCCGCTCTGAGATTCCAGGGTTTGGAGAGCAATCCCGCACAACCCATGACCCTGAGATCCTCCGCGAGCTCCTGCAGCTCTCTATCCTCCCTCGGAATTGCAGGGGTGAGGGCTTTCAGCGGAATCAGGATGGGTTCCCGCTGATCCTCTTCCCGTGCTTCCGGCATTTTCCTCTCCTCTCACCCTTTCTGGCTTGCAACCTCTCTCTCTCTCTTCCGGAGTCCTTCTCTTCCGTCTAAGTGCCACAAAGTCCCGGCAAGCCCACTGTCGGTGACTGAAAAGTGCTGAGTCCCAGCAATCCAACTGCTGGCGGCTCGAAAGAAGGAACACCTCACCACTCGTTCTCTCAACAGGTTGCCTTTTTCCAGAAAAGAGTGTGAGGGAGAAGGAAGGGACCCTTAAATATCCTTCCTCCCTCTTCCTTCCCTTGTTACCGTTCGGTTTAACGGAAAACGGTTACCAACCGTTTTCCGGCGGTTCCCACCAACGGTTTTACTAACATTTTCACCAACGGCTCTCTTTTCCCCCAACCGCCATAAGGCCCGTTGTAACCGCCACTTCCGGGCCGTTGGGTAATCTTGGCGCGTCCGTCACTTGGTCCGGACCAAGGGTTTGGACCATGATTACATGGTCCGCCCATCCTATTTGACGGACCGGTCATAGTACTTATTTAGAGTCGTTTTACCGCACAAGGCGGGGTTAGACTACTCTATTTCCTAGTACCATTAATTTTGTCCTAATAGACCCTATTATCCTCAGATAAGCAAGGTAAAATACGGAAATTGAATCCGTATTTCCGTATTTCCGTCTTTCCGTCGAATTTGGACTCCCACAACCCGTCCAAACCCTCAGCAGAGGCTATCCATGGGTTCTTCGGACTCCCTCAAAGCTCAACTCTGCTCGGTCACAATGATCCCTCACCCTGGCCATGGCTGCATCATTGCGCTAGACTCGATGACGCCACCCGACGTGACACAATACCATATCACCATCAGTTCCCTCCCGGGTTGCACTTGCCCTGCATTCAAGAAGACAATGACCAATTTTCGAGGGCGGAGTCAATTCTCGTATTGCAAGCATGTTTACTATATTCTTTTAAAGGTCTGCCATTGCAATCCTGATGTAGACCTTTTCATCCACGCGCCAACCTTCAGCTTCAACGAGGTCAAAGTAATTCTCGAAAGTGGAATTTTAACTCACCCTTTGGATCGGACCTAGGATTTACTCTAGGAGTGTCCCTTTCTAAAATCAACATGATAGATGAAGTAGTGCCTATTCATCCATGTTTCTAATCGAGTGCGACATAGACTAAGTGATATAAGATTTTCATTGAATAATTTAAGATTGTCAGCTCAATAATATAATAAATATAATCGCATGGGTTATTTTTATTCAGCTCAAAATGTTGTATTACAATACTCAACTGTATCATGTGTCTCTATACATCTTGGGATCATCCTTGGTTTTCATCATCTACCACCCATATCTAAGTGTTGTACAAACATCCTCGCCAACCAACCAAGGAAACATGACTTGGTGACCACCAACATAACTAACCATAACTTATACAAATAACACAGAAGTCACTAACTACTCACAACTATAATGAGTTACTCTTACTCACTCTTATGGTTACTATAGTGTACATCCTGGAAAGGGGAGAGTAGTATTGCCCCAATTTCCTTTTACTGGGTCATGGGGCAATACGAAAGGACACTTATTCACGCCGGTCCTTAAATAAGGACCGGAGTTACTATTTATTTATTTATTTCATCATCTACTTATTTATTATATCACAATTTTACTATCATTTTAGCACTTCACGGTTCCCAAAACTAAATCAGACCATTTCAAATTCAGGGCATTTATTTTATTTAGTACCTATACATCCCACGGAAATAGGTCCAATTTTTTTCTATTTCTGACAAAATATGGAATATTCGGAGTATATCCATTACTATTATTAGATATTTCTAAATTTAGTATAGAAAATGTCTTATTTTTACATCCTCTCCGCTCTCCGCTCTCCAAATCCCCGTTCTCCGCTCTCCGCTCACATATAAGTCTCGTCCCATCCCAGCATGGCCTTGTCGTCCACAAAGAAAACCTGCACATGGTTAATTTTGTGTTTAGAAGACTGCGAGTTCTGCATCCACCTCTCCAAGCAATACATTGCAAAAGCATGCCGCGACATAGTTTGGGTACATGCGATGCCAACGATGGCAGTATGTACGGCTCATTTGTGCATCGCGGCAAGGCTGCCATATTGGCAAGCCAAAACCCATGGGAATCCTAACGCAATCTTGGCTGTGCATTGGTGTGTTTCGCCACCCACGACACCACCATCAACACTATGTTCATTCTCACATAATTCAACACCAATATGTCTTTGAGTATGCTGACCCTCACAAGGTCCACCACTTCGCCTTGCTCCGAGCAATTGTTGCCTTCTTTGGAACCTTGTTGCTCGGCGACTCCACAATTGAACGTCGCATGTTCCTATGTGTGGAATGTGAAAAGGGAGTAGGCAACACGTGCGTTGTGGTTGTACGAGCGCAGTTGCAGGAATTGATAGCAAATGTATGCAATATCAGTGTGCACAGGCCTTGTGCACAACCTCCCACAATGTGGAAGCACACAATCGACAAGGGATTTTTGGTTTTTGGGATAGGATGTCGCAATATATTGCACAGCGGATGTGACTCCTAGCAATGCATGATTGTCAGGGTATTTGTGGAGCGTCAATGCACCAGCGAAGAATGACCCCACATTGGAACACTTGAGGGGAAAATACGAATGATGTGGTGGACATAGAGATGTTGGGGGAGAAGATTGCAGGGAATGAAGTGAAGATTGTGGAATTCCTGCGACAAACGAAGGCTAATGGCATCCACATTGTTGGTGTGTTTCTGGTGCGCACTGGAGTGTCAGGGAGTATATGTTGATTGTTTTGCATGCCTTGCCACATCTCAGCGCAAATGGTGCACCCAGTGCTTTGTTTTGCACGCGTACGCCACGGTTTGGGGCCGAAGGTTGAACTTCAACCATGTCAAGGGAGTTCCGCCGGAATGCATTTTTCACAATGTGTGCATGGAAGAGCCAAACAAACAACCGAAGCAAAGCCCTGCTTGTCAACATGTTGCAGATGATTTTCTTGGCCAGTGCACTGCGGTGTACAATTTAGCGGCGTGACATGCAGTGCACGCAACACGGACGTTTGAGGGGATGTGAATGGCGGCCTTTGACCCTCAACGAAAAGAACGGTATAGGAAATTGTAGTTTTTGGTTCTCTTAATATACGATCCCCATTGTGCAGAAGCATGCAAACCAGTTGATGTCCCTCAATGGCCCAATACGCCCAGTCTGTTGAACATACACGGTATTCGTAGCGCGTCCAAAAAGTGCAAGCCTATTGAATACAATACTGGCAATATGAAATTGATTTTAAGTTGTAAGAGCAATGGCTTATTGAAAAATATTGGACATAACAACCTAAAGCCAAAATACGCAGTTGAACGAACACAATACAAAATGCAAAATACGCCGAGGAGGAGACATGATAGAAAATTTTAAAAAAAAAAAAATGGCATGGGACGTATACACAGAGGGTATGTCTTTAACCATGGATGTGGATTTCTGCCTCGATATTGACAACAGTATGTACGCCTGTAAATGCTTCCCGGTCCATTTTTGCATTCATTGATTGTATTTAATGCGCATGGTCAAGGCTGATTGCAAAACACCATACACACTTTCAACAAACTGAAGACGCGAAAATACTTGCATACTTTGAACAGGTGTTTCAAAAAAATAGGGCAATTCTAGGATGACACAAAGTCCACATTGGCTGGGAACAC
Organism: Polytrichum commune; assembly: GCA_950295325.1. Lineage (NCBI taxonomy): Eukaryota > Viridiplantae > Streptophyta > Polytrichopsida > Polytrichales > Polytrichaceae > Polytrichum > Polytrichum commune. Next base: position 18,804,142 of record OX485809.1, read on the forward strand.
CGGCCCAGTCTACAACATGTATGTTGCTCCCCCCTTACATCAGTGTGGTGTCACTTTGGTGTGGGTACTACTAGAAAAATAGGTCTTTTCCCACACTTTCACAACACTAATCTAACACCCTTTTAGTGACCAACACACATGTCATGAAGGTTTGCAGCCAAAGTGGAGGTACTGTCAACCTTGACCAGTCCTATTTTTTAACAAATGAGTGTCAGAATTGTGTGGTGGTTTAAGACCTTTGACTGCGACGGTAATTAATGATTTTGACGGCCGTGATAGGTAATTATTGATCTTGATCGCCGCGATAATTTATGATTATGGGGGAATTCCAGAGGTACATCAATTTAATCTCATATAATATATCTCTTTAAAAGAGATATCCATTAGTAAGTCCACTTCTCACCTTCCGAACCTAGCCATCTATAAGCACCTAGTTCCAAGTGCCTAGCCACCCACCTACCAAGGTAGGCTAAGCCAAGGGTGGGGGCCAAGGGGGTTTGATCCTTGAACCTCTTGGCTCCCGCGTAGAGGCCTTAACTACTAAGCCATCACTCCTCACATGATGTAAGAGGAGTATTTAAAACATTTGTATATAGAGGCCCCAAGTTATTCTTTATTTTCTATTTACTGTATACAATATAATATCTACTATATACGGTATAATATTTATTATGCATTGTTTACTGTCTTCTATCTACGACATACTCTTTACTGGTTTTATTTATTATTTTTATTTATTGGTTTTCTTTACTGGTTTTATTTACTATTTCTCTTTACTATTTTTACTTACGGTTTGTATTAACTATTTTTATTTACTGTTTTTATTTATTCTTTTTATTTATTCTTTATAGTCTATTATTACTCTTTACTGCTCATGTTTACCATTTTTTCTATTTTTTTAAAATTACTATTTACTATCCATTGTCTACTATTTATTGTTTACTGTCTATTTAATATTTACTATTTACTGTCCATTATCTACTGTGAAATATTTACCATTTGCCATTGACTATTTATTGGATGAATGTAATGTCTCTCTTCTACCTTAGTAGTTAATTAGGTAAGTGACTTCCTTCTAGGTCTAGATCTAGCTAGAAGATATACAAAAGTAAACAAATTTGTTTACTTTTGTAGATCTTCTAGCTAGATCTAGACCTAGAAGGTAGTCACCTACCTACTTAAAGAGAGAACATTCTTTCACGGACTTCTTGCATGACATTAAAGTGACACAACTCTTATACATGTAAGAATTTTGTTGCGGAGCTCAAAAATCGAGTGAAAGCTTAAAACTCCCACACAAAAGTTTTTTGTGTCATGGCCTTGTGTCGAAGAGACCCCCTATCCTAGTAGTGGGGAAATGACCATGTTTCCTTCTAGTGACATTCCCGGGAATTTTCACTATAGATTATGGCCAAACCTTTATGCCCCATTTGTTGACAAGACAATGGTCTTTCAACCATATAATGATGATCAAAGTTGAATTGTGATTTAAAACACAAAGTAGTTGTCACGCACCCTCCTTTATTGAGTAAAGTAATTGATTCAACTAAAGGCTTCAACTCGGACAACGTCATCTTGGCCTATTGCACCCATGCCGTCCTTGCACCATCCACTAGACACGCCGCCAACTATGGCCCTTTTTGAAACTTTTGAAGGGTCAACATTACGTTGTTGAATGTCATGGGTCTTTCATATTCAACAATTGATCAAGATTTAAAGAAGATGTGACCATCCCACCAATCACATGAGTTTTTTTAAAATAAATTAAATTAAATGGCTAATGAAGTGTCAGTTTGGCACTACATGAAAGACCCAACTCAGAGGCACGGACTTGGTGACCAAATTACACAGACTTAGGGTATGCAAGTGTTGTTCAATTTGTTTTTCTTGTTCTCCACCTTTATATAAATAAAATTTATGCCTTCAAATTTGCGTTGCATTAGCAAATCTATGATGAAACATCAACATAACTAGATTGCCATTTGATCCACACCTAACTACACACCAATTAAAAATAGCTATCCAATCAAGAAAAATAACCACATACCACCCACATACCTTAATATCTATGACCACCTTCATTGTCGGGCCATGGTCATTGGGTTTGTCTATTGTGTCTTCTAGAGGAATGAAATCCTCAACTATCATACGTTGACCCAAATTACTTGAGCAGAGAGTCTCAAAAGTGTAGGTAAGATTAGAGTAGAGGCACCCATAACCAATCACTTAGGAGATTTTGTGCCAGATTTGGAGAAGTATAAGGTGCAGCAATTTTTTCTGGAGGAAGATAGAATCACGAGGACTGCAAATTTTTTGGTAATTTTATTCCTTAGGTTGAAATTACTATGAATTTTGAAGCCAAAAGTTGGCCCAAACATATTACCAATGTCTAGAGTTTGCCATAACCGCTTATTTTAACTGCTCATTGAAAACACTCTAGTACTCAAAACCAAGACATGTGTTATGGCACTATTGGTTTCAATCTGATCAAAATTCTGGTACCTTTTAGATTGCAAATGGGGTCTTGATCATGAATAGGCACCTCTACTATAGAAATCAAGCAGTGTGTGTGGTACTAATTCCCCAACCATGCACTACTCTGCCAAATTTCAAAATTAGTGAGGGTTGAAATTTTCATTGAGTGATATTAAATCCATGAGTACATGTTTGTTAGACATTTTTTTGGATAACTAGGATTTATTTCTGAAAGTTAGTATGTTTTAAGATCAGAAGTAAGGTTGGAACTCTACAATAGTGAAAAAAAGAATGTTTAGTACTTAAGGATGAAGCGGAAATGACTATTTTCAGTTGACTTGACCATAGACTAGAGCCGAAGAGTCAGTTGTCTAAGACTATAGTCTTGGGATTGAAAAGATAGAACTTAGAAATCTGGCTATGAACAGATACAATTGGTGGGGAGGCGGTTACTTTTTGAAAAGCTGGCCATGACCATAGTCGAAAGAAGAGAGAGCATCATTATCTCTACCACTCGTAAAGAGGGTAGCTCTTCTTCTTCCTTGGGTGAACAGTAAGACTATAGTCCGTCAGATTCTCTGGGTGTAAAGCCCTTTTTGTTGTACGCCTCGAAGTGTCTCAAGAGTCCTATCCTAATTCATGATTGCAACTCATAAGTAGAATGTGAAATTCTAATGTGGGTAAATGCATAATTCAATCATGTGAACTCAATAAGAGAAGTTTTGTGAATCATTTTGTGAAGAGAGAGAAAGACCTGTCCACCCACTGAAGTGATTAACTCTTTAAGTTCCGTATTGATCGGGTGTGAAACCCTTTGACTTTCTTTTTAATTTCCATTCCAAATGTGAATGTAATCCAGCAATTTACTGGTCCTCCTCTTCGTCTTGAATTCCGGAATTAAGAGCACTGTTCCCAAGTGGTGAGGGAAACCTGTTTGATTGGAAGTCTCAAAGTGAGTCAGGCTACAATTGTTGGAGAAGGAGGATGTAATCCCCGTGACAGTAATTTGAGGTTGTAAATTCAACCTGTATTTCAGAAAGTTTCATCCCATGAGAGGAACGTCATGTGACGTGCAATATTCCCTGATGAATTGACAAATTGGATGGTGGGAAATCAAATTACTCCAAATCTCATTTCAGTGCCTCGTTGATTGAAGTAGAAATCTTTCTCCTTCTGGGACTGGTATCGATTCGGACAAGTGAAGTTCATTCTCCGGAGGAAATCGTGATTGTAGTCGGGTGGAAATTGGAGAGGAGTAGGTATTCAAAAGGAAAGAGCGATTTCAGGTGGGATTGATAAATTCCATTCGGAGCTCGTCTGTCACAAAACTGGGATCTTGACAGTGGAAAGAAATCCTAGGTGTACGCAGAGGAGAAATCGATTACCTGATTGCCCTTAACCCAAATATCGAAGCTAAAGCAAACCAAGCTTTGGAAGAAGCAATCGAGGTGCGACTGGTGAAGGTGAAGGCTGTGCGAGTATAAGGGAGAAGCTGTACGTCTCTTTAACCCATAACGTTTGGAGGGAGCCTGAAGAGTCAGCATAAGGTAGAGGGGCCCTTTCCCTCTCGGGTCCTTAAACCGCTCACTAGACCTATCCAAACAAGAGGTACATTATAGCTTCCAACCTCAAATTTCTATGTAATCATGGTGTACATTTTTGGGGTGAGTGGTTTTGGGTACCCCTATGAGTTCTCCTTCCAAAATTCATAACTAATTCAATATTAATCCAAAATTAATTATTCCAATTGGTCCAATTTCCAATGTACTTTGCACATCTTCCAAGATTGATTCCCCCTTAATAACTCCCCAATGAACATGCCAATCTGAAATTTGAGCGGGAAAGGGCCCCTCTACCTTAAAAGGAGAAGGAGCCAACCTTAGGTTTGAAAACTTGATGTTGACTGTAACTTGTGATTGGTTACGAAGACTATGGCCCTATACGTAAGACTTGTTACTTGGAACTTGTGATTGGTTACGAAGACTATGGCCCTATACGTAAGACTTGTTACTTGGAACTTGTGATTGGTTACGAAGACTATGGCCCTATACGTAAGACTTGGAACTTGGAATTGGTTACTAGTGACTACCTATTGAGATATGGTATGGTTACTCATACTATGGCCGAAGCTTAGACTATGGTCCTTAGGGACTAGACTCTTTGCTTAGCTCGTACACTAGGTTTGCGTCACTTGTAACTAGACTTTTGCAAATTATAAGAACTTAATTTAGAAAATACTAAGCTAAAGGTTGTTTTGCCAATTCTCAAGTAATAAGAGGGAACATGATAACACTGATTTTAATCAATTTAGCTTGCAATTACAGGAATGTAATAGTGATAAAGTGGCAGTGTCATCTAACGTGTGGTGTGGCCTATGGTCCCTGGACATTTAATTGAAGAGACTATGGTCCAAATCAAGGTGCTTTGGCCTTGGAGTTATGAGACTATGGTGTACTCAAATGACTATTGTTGAGTTGTGATTCTCTGCATTGCTAAATCACCATAAGAGTGATTTTACTGACGAGAGTGGGTTGTAAGGGAGTGACTGAGCAATTGCATGTATTGCTGTGAGTGACCTTCAACCTTAATTATACAAGTCCTAAAATTCATTTTAGAAGTCATTTTCCCTGGGTTTGTTGTCCTAACTTCATCTTAATTCCTTTGTGATCTATCAATTAACTTAGTGGTGATCCCTAGATGTAACACATGACACTCATTTGGTCTTCCCTCTGTGGTTTTCTTAATTGAAACCCAATCTAAAAAACTATCTACAATGCTCATTTACCATACCTTTCTAGAAAATTAGTGCATGTTCTAAGGTGTTTGTAGAGTGAGAAATGCGTTTTGGTGAGCTCATAGAGGTTTCTTCTTCTTCTTTTTCAGTTGGCGCCACTCACTCCCGAGACATCTCCTAACACTTAGAGACTAAAACAAGCTTGTATTGAGACTTTCCAACACTTCAACACTTTGAACTCCCGAATACCTTAATCTTGTGGTGGCACTAGTTTCATAGCGTAAAGAAATTTAGTGTCACCTTCACTCATTGCCCATGTGCACTATTAGCCCACCCTCGCTAAATGGGATAATCAGTGTAGCTCAGGATTCTGCATTGAAGAAATTTGCTTGGTTGGAGCTCAAGTTGAGCTGGTTTTCAGAGAGGTGTAGAAATGTTGGTGACAAGGCCTTCAAGCTCGTAATTTATTTGGAGCATGCTAACCTGATCAATTATTCATTGTAGTTCTGCAGAAGTAGGATTGTTGGTGGGAGAAGTTTCCCACATTTTGTATCTGCTTCGATCGTCTGCTCAACTAAATAAGTTGGGTCAGAATATTGGAGTTGACTAGAAATTCAGTTCTAATGAGGAACACTAGAATATTCGGTGCAAGTGTCCGCACTAGTGTAATCATTCAATGTTTAAAGAATTTGTGGGTACTTTGTGGCGAGAATGGATTTGGACTTCAGAGGCCGGGTCGGATCTCAGTCCACAGATGAGACAGTACACGAGCCCTAGGCAGTTGACCTACATCACTGAACACTTCTCTTACGCAACTGGAAAGTTTGCAAATCTAGCACTGTGGTAGCTTTGTTTTGTTCTTTCATAAACATTGAATGATTATACTAGTGCGGATACTTGCACTGATATTCTAGGAAAGAACAAAACAAAGCTACCACAGTGCTAGATTTGCAAACTTTCCAGTTGCGTAAGAGAAGTGTTCAGTGATGTAGGTCAACTGCCTAGGGCTCGTGTACTTTCTCATCTGTGGACTGAGATCCGACCCGGCCTCTGAAGTCCAAATCCATTCTCGCCACAAAGTACCCACAAATTCTTTACAATGTATAAAAGTTGGTATAATGTATACAAGTTAGATGAGCTGTATTGCTCCTATGAGAAACTTTGAGGGACCTTTTAAGTCTTGGGAGGGGGGCACTCAATATAGCCTGTACGGTACCGGGTGGATATACAAAAGGGTACCTAATTAAATCTGGCTTACAAAGTATACTTATGGGAGGGGAATTGTTTCACCTACTTTTGTACAAATAAATAGGGTAAAATGAGGTTCGTTGTGGGAGGTAACCATAACCTAAGGCCCCCTTGAGATTTCTCACAAGGAGAGTTTATTTTCTCCAAGTATATCTTTTACCCCCTAAAAGTTCATATGTGTTAATCCACGAAGAAATGATTGTCATCCCACATATCATACTTCAATTATTATCAATAAGAAGTAATTTATAAGCATGCCTCCAAAGAATGTCAATTATTTTCACAATAGCTTATATTTTTTATACATACTTGAGACAATTTACTCTTGCAGTTCAAACTTTCTATATACATATATGAGATTGTTTTATAGTCTATGATTCGTATATATAGTCTATTTTTTTGGTCATAAAATTTCTTGTGTGCATGGGCTTTTAATAAGGGGCCCACACGCAAGTGGCTCCAACTCTCAAAGTAGAGTCCCCCCGTACTTGGCGTGGTTATCCATCTTTGGAATGGTTGTTCATGCTCATGTGGCATACGATGATGCAATTTTCATCCAAATATTATGAAGCATGGGTGCAAAACTAATGCCCCCTTCCCACCTGACTTTACCAAATAACCAAAGTATTTCCTAAAACCGGGTAAAGCTCCCTTGGTTATAGCGGAGGCATCCAACTATCCCAATGCACTTACTAGAACTTGCTCCGGAGATTTTCAAGTAGGTTTTAGTTTAGTAGCTTTCACACATGTTCATTGTTTTATCTACCAAGCAATGAATGTTGGGTAGTTTTTGTCCCATCCCCAAATGCCTTACTACTCACCTATCTTACCATCGGTTTTTGTTAATGCAGCTCCTCGTGCCCTCGTAGCTAAGACTAAAAAGCAACCAATCACAAGGGCTGGAGGCGAAACTTTTAAAGGCCCGATATTCTTGCTTCATGTTTAGGTACCAATGGGAGGGTTGGTGCTTAAGGCTTAAAATCTCCACTTTTAAGCCATGCCGCATCATTTGCCAACTAAGCTCGGCACTAGATAATGTCGATGGTATGAAGGCCGGAATGCTAGAACCAACTTTTAGTCTTAGCTAAAGTCAGGTGGAAAGGGGCCATAAGCCTACTCGATATAAATCCTAAGGTCCTTATCTTGAACCCCTATATTATTAATAAATAAAATAAAATGGTCCACATTTAAACTTTATCAACCTTACTTGTAATGAAATTGTACACTTTTGACAATCCCTAATTTGTGTGGAAGTCTTTTATAAATTTTATATCAAGTGAATTTATTCCTCCCTACATAAGGCCACACATAGTTTCCACAATGCACTATGTGACCCGCCTGGGAAATCCAAAGCCAACAAGGATAATGATCGCATTTGGTTGCTTCTCATGCCCAAGACCTAAACCAATGATAAATTGCAATTCAAGAGACCAACCCAGCCATTAACCACAACCACAAGGATTCGTACATGACAAATATGATTGAACAAAAATCGTATAGTCATGGTTGTTTGGGGTTATTAACGAGAATGGGAGCACAAGTACCATCATGACCATGACCTTTTAATGGGTTTTTGCACTCCTTCCTTGCTCCATTTAGTAATTGACAAAATTACTAAATGCCTAAACTCCTCCCATGCTAGTGCTTCATGCCTAGAACATTCCTTCAATGTATACTAAGGAAGCTATATATTGGTTTAAGGAAGCTAGTGGTTTTGACTTTGAATATTCATCAAATATTAAAGTGAGGCTAAAAATATGTTTTCTTACTTTAAACCTATGTTTAGAACAAAGGCTATTACTAATTATTAGTTTTATATCAACCATGTAGCCATATGTATGTGCAATAGCTTAAAGTGTTGGCTTAAGCACCCTCTACCTTACCTAAACTTCCCGTTTAGGGCCCGGATCATGCTATGAACCCTACCTACCGGCTCACATTTTTGCCCAATCGGCTAGCTTCCCGAGGTTGTTTCCACAAACTAAGCTTGGGTCTAGTGTCTCTAACCTTCCACCAACCTATGATAGAGTTTTTGGGTCATTTTGACCACTTTCATATTGCCAATCAAGTAACTTTTTTGGTTAGATTTTGCCAACTTCTGAAGGTGGTTTTCGCAAACCGTGTTGAGATCTAGTTTCTCTAATCTCCTACTAGCCTAGGGTAATGTTTGTAGGTGATTCCGACCACTTGCATGAGGCATTGTGCCATGCGCATCATGTTCATGCACACACCCTGCTTACTATCTAATGCGTTTCTAGGTGATACATCACAAATTATTTGAGCGCACTTCCACTAACACATTCAAATCCTTAGCCTTGTCAAACCTAAGGAACATGTTAGCTTATAAGAAGATCAACAATAAGAGAATACCAACAATTAGTTTAATCTTTAAATCCTTTTCTTGACACCTTACTACTTGTTTTTGAAGGACTGTTGTTTGTCCGTATTGCCACATAGTTTTAGACCGCTTAACATCTAGATCTAAAATTTACAAGTTTACACACACTCTCTAAGTTGTCTTTGCACATATGAACTAAGATAGCCAGAATGCTCTAAGAATATCCTTATATACTTCAAAACAAATACCTACTAAACAATTGAACTTGGTGGCTTGACACCTTGACGAAATGTTGTAACTAGTTGTTTTGACGCATTTTTGCCCCATGTCCAATTCATGACCAACTAGCACATAAGGACATAAAAGTAATCTACTAGTAAAATTTTCTCAATGTCATTATAATGACTTCGGATCTATAGTAGTTTCATGGCCGGTTAAATTACTAAGGCCACACATTTACTACTACCAAACATAGTGTTCAATAGTAGAATAGTTATCAAAATTAACTAGAACCAACTCTAACACTAGTTGTACAAATCTATATTTGACGTCAACCACTAAAATGCCATTTTTGGCCATTCTCATAATCTATGGCCAATAGTCTAGCTTTAATAGGTTGGTTTACCAAGGTCATGTCCTTAAAATATAGCACTAAATGCTACCTCAACATGACCACGACCACCTTTGCAGTGTACGCAACCCTTAAATCGACATCAAATCCACCCCAATTTACTAATTTTTTATACAATTCCAATTGACCATGCCCGTTTGCCCAATTTGTCCTCTTATGTCTAGACCATGTCTATAGACATTCGACACCAGATTTGGCCAATGCATCCTTAGATGTCTTCAAAAGCTCAAGGACAATGTGTGTCAGAAAACAACGTGGCACACTACTCCCAAAGTATGGGAGGCCTCAAGGGTCATTTACACTAGGGGTGGTTGTATTGTGATAGTGATAGTGGTTTACTTTCTTTGATTGTATTTCCATGGAAAAGGCATAATAAATTATGACCACCCCTTACCCCATCAACAACCTTACTATGTGTGTTTAACCACCCGATCTTCAAAAGTGTGGGTCAAAGAGAATGGGAGGATAGTTCCGTAGTTTGCGGTTAGAGAGAGGAAAGCTGTGCGCCGGTGTTTTTTGAGTTGTGCTCTGCTAGTGTAGTATTGCTGGGAGCACTAGCGGGGAAATGTGCACAAGCGCTGACTGTGGAAGGAAGGTGTTGTGGTGATCTGCACACACTGCATTGTACATTTTCATGTGTTGGTCGGAAACTCCGAATCTGAGCGAGCTACGGAATCCGAAACGAACTGTAGAAGCGAATATGCAGGTATCGCAGACCTTCTGTTAAGCGCTTCTGCATCCCAAGGAGCACACCTCAAACACCGGCGCCACAACCCTTGATCGACCCGCCCAGCCCAACCGACACCCAACTGATCCAGATCGGCTAAGTCCCCGCCTGACATACACAACTCACAATAGATCCAGCCCCGGTTTCAACAACGATTTAGAGCGCAAACTGCACCAGCTTGACCACAGTCCTCAACACAAATCCCGCCCCGCTTCAACGACCTGACCTTGAAATCTACACCAAGCCCGCAGTTAGAGACAACATCCAGACTAGCCTCAACAACTTGTACAAGCAGCTACACCAACTTGGAGATCAAACCCAACACTCATCATTGACCCTCTCCGCAGCCGGAAAGAAGTGCAACACACCCAGGGTACCGAATTACAGTAAGATCTCAAATTCGCACTCATCAACCAGATCCACAACCGACATGGCAAGATCCGCCAGACCCAGCACCAGACTTCCCGACTCTCCTCCGCCATCTGAAGAAATGGTAATGGCAGACACATCACCTACCAACAAACGGAACACTCCAGACCACGGCAAATCAGTACAGAAAAAAACTAAGGGCTACCCCACACCAATCTCAATCCAGCGTGACCATACTCTTTTGGAATTATGGTATGGCTTTCCAGTCATGGAAAACCTGGCATATGAAGCCAATTTGCCCCCCCCCCTCACCCGAGCATCAGTGCAAGAACTAGTTACCTTGGGATACGTTGCTAGCGAAGCAGAAGAACGTCGCACCGCTAAAATGTCATTCCCAAGAGTAATGCAGAAATTGTGGCCAACTAGCCGCCCGGACACCGCAGCAGGCCAACACGTCAACCTTACTCAATTGCCTTCCGACATTGAGGTACACCCTGTAACACACCTCTCTCTTGATTATCAGGTTCTCCTTCACTTCGAAAAACCTTCCACCCCATTCACCCAAAACCAGATCATGCAGAAAGTCATCCTACGACTTTCCAATATGAACATCCTGTTAGGTGACCAAATCGGAGAACCAGTAGCCATTCTATGTCATGGACCAAAAATTGCCCGGGTATGGTCGGGTATGGTGAAAATTGCACCTCAAGCACCCAGAACAGGACGGGCTAGCCTTACTCCATGGAACTAGAGTCTTTGTCATTACCCTAGACAATGACAAACCCTACATTGCCAAGGTTGCAAAGTCCTATGACCCGTTGGCTTCAAGCAGCCTCTTATCAGTAAAAATCAACAGTGAGACCATTCGAGACCTTGACGCACAGCAGCTCCTCAAAATGGTGGTCGAAACCAGCTTCTGCAGGGGCCACAACTACGAGATCACGCAAGCACAGAAAATGGCAGGAGAGACATACGGGTGGTTGGTTACCGCATCCCAGTTTTGGGCGAGCTTCTACAACCAATCACCAACAGAGGCGACCAACTCTCCCGAGAAGATGTAGTCAAGAGGAATTGCCTAGTGCTCATCGCCAAAGGACTCAACCTTACCAAACCCATGGACTCCACAACCGAGGTACTGAAAACTCATCTAGGCCCAAAAAACGTTGCTTCAATTTTTTACCCACGATAGAAAGGCTCTACCCACAGTGGAATCGCCAATGTAGAATGTTTGAATTCTGCCGTTTACAAACAGAACCTCCGCAAATCATTTAGACTACATGGCAAATGGGTGGAGTTCCAACCACATCCGAATAGCTTGGACGGCAACGCCAAACCTGACAACGAAACCCTACGCAAATATGGTTTCCTGGATGTCAACAACACAATCGCCAACACCGTCGAGGCACTTCAAAACGCTCCCGGACCCAACAAAAAACAATTGACCAAAGAAGACATCACCATCCTCGTGAAGGATGTAGTTTCAGACGAAAACGGGAAGCTCCGCTCCGAATTCCAAGCAGACATGACCACATTGAAGACTACAATCAGCTCGGAAGCTCAAATCTACGCTGATCGCATCAATTTTGAATTGAGGAATGCCCTGACCAACCTGGAACAAGTCCTGGTACAAAGCATGCAGGTAGTCAAGAATCTCACAAGGCCCACTCTCCCTGCACTAGAAGACCATAGCTCGCCGCAGCCAAAATTGCTGTGACACACAACTCCACTGCAGTTCCACCCCAAGCCGCTCTGATCCCTACATCAAACTACCGGCACCACCTGCAACACCCAAAAACAGGAAAATCTTCGAAACTCTCGCTACACCAAACTGATAGGATAGACTGCACCACAAACTACGACAACGCAGACCCAAAAGCAAAGCCGCCACAGACACATCCCCAGGCCATGCAATACGAACAGCAATCCAGACACCAACATGCTAGAAAGAAAACCAGAGACCCTCCTCACCGCAACCAACAGTTGAAGACCCAGTTACACTCACAGATAGATAGTTACTATCTTCTGTACTCGTCACTACTATGTTCTAATAAAACACTCATATTCCACAATACACCGCCTTTTCTGCCTAATACTCCATTTTTTTGAATGTACCCACTTAAACTAATCCTATACATCTCTACACAAGCAACAGTGAAATCTAGATTTTTAAAACCAAACTATGTAAAAATAAAACACAAAACCACCAAACAGACAGGGTCAAATAATCAAATTCAAAAGCCTCTACAAATAATTAGATATAATGTAATACCAAAACCGCTTAATTACCGAAACACAAAAAACATACGAATCACAAACCCACACATCAAAACAAATTAAAAACCCATATGATAAGCCCCACCTCTATGTAGAAAACATACTAGTAACTCCCCCAGTAAGTTCTCTACCCACCCCTCTACTTCAAACCACGTTCAAAATCTTGAACTACAATAACAAAATAAGAAACACTAACCAAACCATACTAACATCCAAAATAAAACCAATAAACCAAAGAAAACAACAAAAATGGACTCAGCCTACCGGCCTTGTCCAAAGAAACAACAATAACAACACCCAAAAGAACAAAAGAACACGCAAAAAACCATTGTCAAAAAGGAAAAGAAAATACACACAAATACTATCCTGCATAATCCTCAAAGCCACCAAACCCAAGTTTATAATCGGGCCACTTGATAATCTAAATACTTATAGCACAAATTTCAAAACAAAAACTCACCTACTTAGAAACAATACACTTTCTATACACCACCGACTTTTACCTAGAAAATATATCAAAACTAACCCAATACAGGTTCCCAACATCCCACAACACAAAAAACACAAAATTCATAAAACAACAAGAAAAAAAATCAAAAAACTAAAAAATAAACACCCCAACAAACAAACTAAAAGAACTCAACATAACGGCCTCATCCAAAATAAACGCCAACAACAACGGACTCGGCCTCCCGGCCTCGTCCAAAATAAGCATCACCAACAACGGACTCGGCCTCCTGGCCTCGTCCAAAATAAACACCACAAACAATGGACTCGACCTCCCGGCCTCACCCAAAATAAACAAAGAAAAAAGAAAAAGGAAAAAATAGCCCAAAAAAACCCTCTAAAAAGAAACTTTCTCCACCAAATACTAATATTAGGGGGAGACATAGAAACCAACCCCGGACCCATGCCTGACTTATTAAAAACATTCCCACCCATACACCGAAGAAGATCCAAAACATTCTTTATACCAAGTACAATTAAATTACACCCAGAGTACCAACATTTAGCAAAACAATTTTCATCCATTCTAAAGATAACACATCCAAATCACGCGGAAACCCGTAACAACTATCCACACCTATCAAACTACATCTATCAAAACCAACATCACCCACCACCAAGAATCCTCTACGCGCTTATCATAACAATTAGCCCAATCAAAGAAACATGTAACCTACTCCTAACACAAACTCCAACCCTAACTGGACAACTTTACTACTAGAAAAAATGTCCTTACTACAAAACCCACCCGAAAGGCACATCTTAACTAAACACCCATACACAGAATTCACAGAAAATAACCAAAACCTAATAAACCCACCACAAACCATACACAAGGCAATCCATGATTTCATTCATTAACACAGGGATACTATAACCCTCCAAAACATGCTTGATAAATTCCCATTTTTACCCATCAATCTATTAGAAGAAACTTTAAAAATATATGAGCCACTACATGAATAGAATCATCCCCCACCACTCCCAATTATACCCACAATACAACCACACGAAGCACAAACTACAAATTACAATACAAGATTTATTACATGGAATGCCTCATCACTAAATACGGCCCTCCCAAACTTACATGAACTAATTACTAACACACCAGATGAACCCGCCATCATAACAATACAAGAAACTAAAATATCCGCTACAAAAGCTACCAAATACATGCAAAACCTATTCCCAAAATACAAATTGATTTTCAATAACACACATGCTCTAACGAGATGCATACAACAAAGAATACCATACACACCCGCAAGAGGAGGTCTCCTTACACTAATACATAAAAAATATGCATACCCCGTGTGAGGCCAAACCCACCACCCTTAAGCGTCCTAGTCCGGGTGATGGTTTTGAGAATCACATGTATTGTTTGTGTATTGAAAATGCTCCCTTCACATCCCAAGGCATTCATGTCATTTTGAATCACTTTGTTTATTAATGGTAGCCTCTTGACTTGTGGCCGAATTGGCCTTCTCAAGGGTCCAACCGGCGGCCTTGGCAACACAAGCTCTCAAAGATATTCCCCTTTGGCCTTTGATTATCCTCTCCTTCACTTTTCCATTGCTAGAGTCTTCTACTTTCTCCATCGGCCTAACCTCCTTTGTCTCGCCACCGCGGATGTCCTCCACCTTCTCCATTAGTAATCCAAGTGATTTATTTTGACCAATAGGTTCAAGTGTTGAAAAACACTTTTCTCAATGATTCAAGCACCAATACATTCAAAAGTCACACATGCCCTACCTAGCCTAATGAATCCAATACTTACCTAAGGCCTAAGATATTCTAAAATAATCTATTGTGATCCAAGGTTAATTTGTGGTGAGGCAACTAAGGTTACTATGTATTGATTCGTTAAGTGAAGGCCTAACAAGGCTTAGCCCGGGCTTAATCCAAGATTTGCCTCGGCCCAGTAGAGTTAGCTAGCTGCCCCAGTTGGCTTCGGCCAGTAGAGTTGTATTTGGCAGCAGAGTCAACTAGTTGCCCCAGAGTGGGCTTCGGCCAGTAGAGTTGTATTTGGCAGCAGAGTCAGCTAGCTGCCCCAGAGTGGGCTTCAGCCAGCAGAGTTGTATTTGGCAGCAGAGTCAGCTAGCTGCCCCAGAGTGGGCTTCGGCCAGCAGAGTTGTATTTGGCAGCAGAGTCAGCTAGCTGCCCCATAGTGGGCTTTGGCCAGCAGAGTTGTATTTGGCAGCAGAGTCAGCTAGCTGCCCCCCTTAAATGATACAACCTTAGGTGCTAATCAAACATCCACTAATTCCTTCTTCTTTGCACTTTGGCTAAATGAGCTAACCTACACCGCTAATGAACTAAACTAATCTAACACACAACTACTCTAAGAGCTACTTACTTCACACACCTTGTCTCAAGCTCTAAGAGCTCACCCCCTTGAAAGACAATGAGAGAGAGAGAGAGAGGAAAATGAGAGAAAAACACCTTAAGTAGCGAAGAGGGAGAGAGGGAGAGAGGGAGAGAGAGGTGAGGATAGGGTGAGAGGATTAGCACCTCCAATCACAACCTCTTAATCTTCCCCTTCTAAGTAGGGACTCCTCCCATCCACAAAGCTTTTCCTTCTTTAACCAACAAGGTGGATCCTAATGTGGGCATTTACCCCGCGGAGCTCACCTTGCCTCACCTTCCTCCATATTCACCTAGTCAAGGCTTTTCCTCATTGAGCTAAAACACCAAAACAACCACACAACACTTTCTAATGTCTAACTTAAATCCACACCACTCTTCATTCTTTTTATATTTTGTGAATAATCATAACACATCAAAGTCTAACTAAAAATGGTTTCGAAGAGTTAATCACCACATGTGGGCACCATTTTGGGCTCACACCCCGGCAATATCACTAAAATCCCAACCCCTAGAGAAATATCACCATATCTACAAATAATAAGAATAGACAACAAACCATTACAAACATGGCTAATTATCCACATATATATGCCGTCACATGTAGAAGACATACAACATATACCTATAATCCAACAAAACATAACACAACAAATCACTACACATCCGAATGCCACACACATATTGTGTGGTGATTTCAACAGAGACATAGCACTCTGTGAGCCCAAAAGGGTGCCCACATTTAGTCTTAGACCCTTGAAACGTTAGTTGATGCACTTTGAAGTAGCATGTTACTTCACAAAAATATAAAAAGAGTGAAATGTTAGTCTTAGAAGTACCATGTTGTAAGAGGCTAGGATGTGAGTTGTTATTGTGTTTTTACCTTCGGAAGGATTTGAGTGAATGAGGATAGGTAAGGAGAACTTGGATTGAGTAGTTAGTGAGTAGGCTAGTACAAATGGATGGAGACAACCAAAGTGACTCAAGAGGCAAGTGCATTCGAATTGGGATGAATGGAGGATCACATGGAGCGCACAAGTGGACCACCTCATCATGGCCACTTAATGGGGAAGGCCCAAGGAAGAATGCAAGGTGGAGGATAAGCAAATTCTCAAAGCACCAATCAAATCACGAGTTAAGCATCGTGGTTTGAATTAAGTGGTGAGCGACGATTTGGGAAAGTAAGGGGAGAAAGTTATGGCGGCGGAAAGCGAAGGAGGCTAAGTTTGGGTTGAAGCATCCCAAGTTTGGTAAAGTGTGGTAGGTAGAAAGCCAAGGCTAGTTAAATGTTCGAATTAGGATCCTTGTTGATCATTTGAGGGAGGAAGGCTTAGAAGATAGGATTGGCGCCTACTAAGTAGGAGGAAATCTCAAGGGCTTATCGTGAGCCTTGAGGGTGCTCACCCCCTCAAGCTTACTATATAATCCCTCATTCTTCCCTCACTCATCCTCTCTTTCCTTTGTGCTCCAAGGCACCCCACGAGTTATAAGTGTGGGTGTGGGAAGCCATATTGGAGCACATGTGTGTGCTTAGTTTTTAGTTTGAGAGCCAAGGCTTGTTAGCCTTGAAGAGGGCTTGACCTCTTGGTAGAATTAGTGTTGACGTGAAGGATTTCAAAAGTTAATTCATGATTCCAATTTGTGGTACTTTAAGTTCATGTTTTGAATACACGTGGTTGCAAGTTCCATGTTTAAGAGTTGAGCACTGGATGTTGTGATGAGTGCAAAAATATACTTGTGTGGATTAGTTAGTCTTAGTGAAGTTAGGAAATTCTCTCTCCCCCTCTCCTCTCTAGGATTTTAGGATTTTAGGATTAGAGAAGAATTGTGTGATTAGAAAGGGGTTGTTAGTAGAATTAGGGAAATTAGGTAGGAAGATTAGTTAAGGGCTTGAATAATTAGTGAGGTAGTTGGGGATTACAACTACAAAGTTGTGGGTTCATGAAGGAGCTGGGTTTATGAAGGAGCTGGGTTTGTTTAGTTAGAAAGTAAAGAGCTGGGTTTATGAAGGACCTGGGTTTGTTTAGTTAGAAGCTAAGGAGCTGGGTTCATGAAGGAGCTGGGTTTATGAAGGAGCTAGGTTTATGTAATTAGAAAGTAAAGAGATGGGTTCATGAAGTAGCTTAGTAGATAGCCTACCTAATTAGCTCATAGACAAGTAGTTAGTTACATTATGCTAGTTAGTGTTATGTGTGGCTTTCACAAGTAAATGTATTTGAGATTGACTATAGAGAATAGTGTTTTTTTTAACACTTGCATCCTCTCTTTAAAAATAAACCACGTGCACAACTTAATGGAGAATGTGGAGCACTCTCGCGATGGCAAGACAAAGGAAGCAAAGACCAAAGTTAAATCCAAGACCACTTGAAGGGTGAACCTTGCACTATGGACTCATCCAAGTCCAAATCCAATACCGCGGAGGAATGTGAGCCCAAACCCACTACTCGGACTACGGACGCTTAAGGGTGGGGGGTTTGGCCTCACATAATTGGTGCGTCCGCCGGGAGCGAAGCGGAAGGTAGTTACAAGACTTGGAGGCAACTAGGAAAAATTGGAGACACAAACTTGAGAGAAGGGAAGGAGCACCCGAAACTCGGTAAGTATTCTCTCTTTGGGTTACATTTGAATTCATTGTATTTCAACTATTCCTTGGAATGAATTGCATTGTCAATTACGCAAATTCATTTTTGAGGAAGGAGCGCGGCGAAGGTACGTCCTCAACCTTTTTGGGGATTTGCTAAGAACTTAAAACGAACCTATAACCGAGTAGCTCATTAAAACATTAGAGGGTAAATTCACCTTAGGACATTGAACTTTGACACTCACCTCGGGGTGAGTCTCAAAGTTTTGGGAGTTGTCATTTCATGCTCTAGATTAAATTAATATTTCACAAAGTTTATGGTGTTGTTACATTGAGTCACGATTGAGGGGAGTGCTAACTCACAGGGGGATGCGATTGCTCAAGGTATGTTTATTTCTTCAAAGTGAACTCATTAACTAATTAAGGAATGCCTTTTGTACTCGTGATTGTTGTTATCCGTTGTAGAGGGTAATTCCCGAATTGTGGATGGTGTGAGAAGTTGAAGGGTGAAGCCTCGAATTTTAACATAATCTACTCGGAAGGTCACCCCCTCACAATCGGTATTGTGGTGAGTGTTAATTTGCGGGAAGGTGCGGAGGTGATGCTCCGACTTAACCAAAAAATTAACATGAACATGCCTATCCCCTATTGGGATTCTTTCACCTAAGTGGGCTTGCAGGTTCTTTTCCTCACCTCCTAAAAAAAATTATAACCACACCAAGACAAGTGAAAATATTAAGAGGGGAATTGCTAGGATTATGTGTGGTCAAGTGAGGGTCGATCGATTCTTATGGAATGCAAGGTAGGACTCGCTCACAAAAACCAAGTTTGATAGTAGGACTAGAGAAATCTACTCGAAAGAGGCGGTCCTCTAAAATCAGTGATAGATTAGAACAAGATAATGTTAGAATAGAGAGTTGTTTGAACGTCGAACCTAGGACTAGGTCAATTCTAGACACCTTAGAACTTGGAGCTCAACTTGAAGAGGAGATCACTCCCTCCAAATTGAGTGGTGAAACTTCTTCGGAAAATTACACACTTAGAGAAGAATTCCCGGTAGAAGTTGATAGGGGATTGTTGAATAGTTCACCGGTCACCATGGCCGAGGAACGGGGGATGGATCCACCACCCATACCCCCAATTCCGCCCATACCTCCTATACCTCCAATAGACCCATTGGTTAGGCCAAGAGGCCTACCAATTGTGGTTCCACAAAATTTAGCGGCGATGGATATGCCATCTCATCTCCCTAAATTTTATGGGACCAAGGATGAGGACCCCTCTCGGCACATGGAACGGTATATCGAACGGTTGGCTAGCTTCCTCATAACCGACCCGGGTTATTGGTTAGTGTGGTTTCCTACCACTCTAGAGGGGGAAGCCTATGAATGGTATCGGGATCATGCCGAGGGACATTTTAGGGGATGGGAACAATTACAAAGGGAGTTTCTTAACGAATTTAGGCCGGAAGTGGGTCAAAGTACCGCATTAAGGGCATTGTCGTCATTGAAGCAAGGAAGGGAGGAAGAAATTTCGGCTTACATTAGGAGGTTTGATTTAGTGTGCACTAGATTTGTGGGTACCATGCTCAACGACGACACGCTAAAGCAATTTTTCATTCAAGGGTTTTTTAAGTCCGGAACTATTAGGGGTGTTCTAGAAAGGAATCCCTTGACCTTGGCGGATGCCAAGCGTGCGGCTAGAGATATTGAAAACTTGGATAAAGATCACGAAAGGCTATGGAGAAGGGAGGATGAATTGATCCCACAATTCATCCCCATACGCCCTAGGGTAGTAGCGGTAGAACCCGCTAAGTATGAGAACCAAATTCCATATGCCATTGTGGACACCGGTCCCCGACCTTTAGCGGTTAGGGAACCGGCACCTCTTTTGGCACTACCGGCCCCTAGAACGGATCCACACTTGGAGGAGGTTGAGAGAAGACTAGGTGCTAGCCAACTAGGATTCCAAGAGGCTATGATAAAACAAATGCAAAGCCTCACGGATCAAATGTCATTAATGATCCGGAGTCAACAACCGGGGCCTCCACCCCCGGTTGAGTCGGGTAGGCATTCTTCCGGATTATGGTGTGTCCAATGTGGCCAACCGGGCCACACGCGTCAATTTTGTAGAAGTGGACAAAACCGTGACCAAAGAGGAAACGGTAACCCACCTCAACAAAATCAACGAGGTCAAGCGCCACCTCACTATGGAAATGGAAGCAATAGAGGACCACAACCTAGAGGGCAAGGTGGCCAAAATTTAGAGAAGAAGGAATTTCATCCCTTTTGTGGAAGGTGGCACGCTCAAGGACAATGTTGGTCCGAAGGTCAAGAGTTTAATTGTAGCAATTGTGGAGGAAGTCATCCCTCGGATACGTGTCGCCAACCGGACAAAATAATTAATGTCCCTTACCCGGTGGCTAATCCACAACAACAAGCAAGGGATAATATGCGAGGTGCTAGGCCACAAGGAGTACCGGCCAATGAACTTAGGCCACCTAACTTATACTATGACCATAGTAATGCTAGGCAAACTTTTCATCCACCGGCGGGCTTGCAAACTACAACCGGTTACATTCCAATACAAAATAGACAAGGAGTTCCACCTAATGGTAGTAACGGGAGACAAGCGCCTCCAACGGATCCGGGACCATCTAACTCCCAAGATGTTAGGTTCATGGATGGAGTGTTGGAGGCCACATGTGATGACATGCTTCCTCTCCCAACGAGAATTGGAGAGGAGCAAAGTCAATGGCCTCCTCACACCAATGCTATTACATATGAGTTAGTGAAGGGTAAGGGTGTGGTTGAAGAAGCACCTGCACTAGCGGTAACTACTAGGGCTAGGAGAGGGGATGCCCCGTTGGAGGTAGGAATAGGAGAGCAAGGAAATTACTCTTCGGATGAAGAGATTAATCTCTCCGAGTTGGATAGGGTAGCTAGAAGAGCTACTAAGGATGTGGAGAGGGAAAATATAATTTTACAAGATAGGGAGAGGACTAATGCGGTACATGACTTGGATAATAGCGATGTGGGTGAATGGGAAGGACCGGGGGTTCCCGTAGACGAATTCGACGTAGTGGGTAATTCTAAGGTGGAAAGATCTACCGGGTACGACTTGTGGGCGGACCTTAGTACACTCAAGGCGGATATTACTTTCGGCCAACTATTGGAAATTTCACCCACGGCAAGGAAAACATTAAAGGAGGGAATGCCGGTACACAAGAGGATGAGGAAGGTGAAAGCTAAAATAGCCGCTAGGATCCAATCACAAGGTGGAAGAGACGTGAAAGCTATAGAAATAGAAGTTGTTATAGTAGATAAGGTGGTTCCTAATGTGCTAGTCGACGGAGGGAGTAGTCTAAATATACTACCGGAGGATACTATGAAAAAATTGGGACTTGGACTCACGGGGCCTTCACCTTTGGTCATAAATATGGCAAATCAAAGTTCGACTACGCCTTTGGGGATGATCAAGGATTGTAGAATGACTACGGGAGGTGAGGAGTACTTGGTCACCTTCCATGTCATTAAAATGCACTCCAACAAGGACACCTTCCCCATTTTGCTAGGTAGGCCTTGGTTGCGGATGGCGAATGCTATGGTCAATTGGGGTGGACCTAAACCATCCATCACTTATGGTCCGGAGGGTAATAGGGTCATAGTGTCCATTGGTTCATTAGAAGGATGGATGAAGAAGGAGATGTATTTGCCATTGGAGAAGGAAATTGATGACTTAAACGAGAATGAGATTGGCAAGGCATTGGTGGGAGTCGTCCATCCCGAAGGTCAAAGGGTTGTTATAGATTCGGGCTCGGGAAGTCTAGGTCCTAATTTTTACAATTATGGGGATAATGGGGATTATGCCCAATGGCTAAGGGAGTACCCCGAGTCCGAGGTTGATGTAATGGTTACATTTCACCAAGTAGGCTTAGGGAGTGAATTTCCTAGTGTTAGTTTAGGAGAGGGCTCATTGTTGGAGCCATGTGAGGTGCTCACCGAGGAAGAGTGGGTTAGCGGTGGGTTAACACCTTGGGTAGATGACGTGGAAGAGGGTGAGGTTAGTTTAATTCATGTAGATGGGACTCAAGAGGAGGATGTGATTATTGAGTCATCGAAATTGGAGGAGCCTTTACATTTCAAGACCACGTCTACGGGGATAGTTGTAGGTCAAGATGTGAAAGATTACCCCAATGTGCCTTCCGATTGGTATCGGAACAAAGAGGAACAAGCACATGTGTCGGAAGCGGATTGGCGGTACGTGGATGTGAAATTAAAGAATGGAAAAACCCGACAAATGAAGATGGGCTCCAAATTGGGGGAGAAAGAGGTTAGGGAGTATAGCAATTTGGTGGATGAGTTTAGTGATACTTTTGCATGGTCCTACGATGAGCTTAAGGGAATTCCTAGGGAAATGGTAGAGCACCGGATTCCTTTAATTCCGGGGGCGAGGCCAATTAGACAAAAGGAGAGGAGGATGAATCCTCAATTGCAATTGTTGGTGAAAGCGGAATTGGAAAGGTTATTGAAGGCCGGGTTTATCAAGCCGGTGGAAATCACGGATTGGGTTTCTCCTATGGTCTTAGTAAAGAAAAAAAATGGGAAATTAAGGGTTTGTGTCGACTATAGGAAATTGAATTCGTGCACACAAAATGATCACTTCCCCTTACCTTTTATCACCTTGTTGCTTGAGGAGGTTGGAGGTCATTCGCGATATACCTTTATGGATGGGTATGCGGGTTATAATCAAATTTCCATAGCCCTCCAAGATATCCATAAAACGGCTTTTATTACACCTTGGGGTACTTTTGTGTGGGTAGTGATGCCATTTGGGTTATGTAATGCCCCGGCTACTTTCCAACGATTAGTAATGTATATCTTCACCGACTTGTTGTTCAAATCCATGACCGTCTTTGTGGACGATTTTAGCACACAAAGTAATGTGGATGATCACCTACATTGTGTTAGGGAGGCATTGGTTAGGTGTAGGAAGATGAGGTTAGCATTGAACCCGGATAAGACATTTTTGGGAGTGAATAAGGGAGTGTTGTTGGGTTATGTTGTTAGTGAGAAAGGTAGAGAACCCGATCCGGATAAGATTGCGGCCATAAGCGACTTGGCAACTCCAACCAATTCCAAGGGGATCTCTAAGTTGTTAGGACATGTGGGATGGTACCGGGAACTTATTCCTAATTTTTCAAAGATAGCGGTGCCCATTACCCATTTGCTCAAAAAGGATGTCAAATTCGAGTGGACGGATGCTTGTCAAAAAGCCTTTGAGGAATTGCGGGATAGGTTGAGCACCTATCCGGTGTTGATACCACCCAATTGGGGTAAACCTTTTCACGTCTATTGTGATGCTAGTAATGTGGCAATAGGGAGTGCGCTTTGTCAAGCAACGGGAGAAAAAGAGAAGGATCAACCTATAGCTTATGCGAGTAAGCAATTGACCCCCGCCGAAAGAAACTACTCTACAACGGAGAGGGAGTGCCTAGCCATGGTGTTTTCCGTTAAAAAGTTTAGGCATTACCTCATGTGCAACCCGGTTGTGTTTTTTGTTCACCACATGGCTATCAAGTATCTAATTAACAAGGCGGAGTTAAGTGGTAGATTAGCTAGGTGGGTTTTGTTATTAGAAGAATTCGACTACACGGTGGAATATAAACCGGGTCGTATGCATTTACAAGCGGACCACTTGTCTAGGTTGTCGGAGGAGATAGGAAAAAATCCGGTAAATGATATGTTAGTAGATGATAGCCTCTTTGTGGTCACTTCTACACCGGCGTGGTATGCGGGCATAGTGGAATTTCTAACAACCCACAAGTTGCCCAAAGAGTGGACAAAAGAAGAGAGAAGGAAGGTGAGGGTAAATAGTAGGCAATTTGTTGTAGTGGGCCATAGGTTGTTTAGAAGGGGGTCCGATGGTATTTTACGACGATGCGTGTCAAAAACGGAGGTTGAAGCGATTTTAATCGCTTGCCACGATAGCGCTTGCGGCGGTCACTTCTCGGGTCAACTCACCGGGCAAAAAATACTTAGAGCGGGCTACTTTTGGCCTACACTATTTAAGGACGCCCATGACTATGTAAGGAAATGCGACGTTTGCCAACGGTATGCCCGAAACGACCTTAGAATGGAGATGCCTTTACATGTATCATTACCCTTAATTCCTTTCGAAAAATGGGGCATCGACTATGTGGGTGAGGTCCATCCCCAATCTTCAAAAGGAATGAAATATATTGTGGTGGCAACCGAATACCTCACCAAGTGGGCGGAAGCCAAAGCGGTGAAGACCGACACGGCGGAACACGCGGCAACATTTATGGACGAAAACATAATTTCGCGGTTCGGGGTGCCGAAGATCCTAGTAAGCGATAGGGGTACTCACTTTTTGAATGACTTGATTCGAGAGATGACAGAGAAATTTAAAATTGATCACCGGAAGACTACTCCCTACCACCCACAAACCAATGGACAAACGGAAAGGGTTAACGGAATTTTGGTGAGTATACTACGCAAGACGGTTATAGACTCGAAGCGGGATTGGGATACGAAACTAACGGCGGCACTTTGGGCATACCGTACAACCTATAAGGTAACTACGCGTGCTACACCATTTTCCTTAGTCTATGGTCTTGAAGCGACACTACCAATCGAATATGAAGTCGAGTCACTTAGGGTGGCCGTGAGTACGAGACTTACCGAAAGTCAATCCTTACGAAATCGACTAACCGATTTGGAAGCACTTGACGAAGGGAGGAGAATGGCGGCTCAACATATTGAGGCAATCCAAAGAAGGAGAAAGATTACTTTCGACAAACGACATAAGAGAAGGGCCCTAACACCGGGAATGATGGTCATGATTCAAAACGCACGAAAGCTTGAATTTCCGGCGAAATTCAATGCGGTATGGTTAGGACCTTACCTTGTCTATGAGGTCTTTCCTAATAATTCAATTCAATTGGAAACGTTGAATGGTGAGCTCTTTCCTACCCGTACATCGGGAAGTAGATGTAAGGAGTACCGAGCTTGACTAGGCAACTTACCCTTGGAGCAAGAGATGTTTGGATTCATCCCCCGATGGTCGCCAATTATGTGAGCCCAAAAGGGTGCCCACATTTAGTCTTAGACCCTTGAAACGTTAGTTGATGCACTTTGAAGTAGCATGTTACTTCACAAAAATATAAAAAGAGTGAAATGTTAGTCTTAGAAGTACCATGTTGTAAGAGGCTAGGATGTGAGTTGTTATTGTGTTTTTACCTTCGGAAGGATTTGAGTGAATGAGGATAGGTAAGGAGAACTTGGATTGAGTAGTTAGTGAGTAGGCTAGTACAAATGGATGGAGACAACCAAAGTGACTCAAGAGGCAAGTGCATTCGAATTGGGATGAATGGAGGATCACATGGAGCGCACAAGTGGACCACCTCATCATGGCCACTTAATGGGGAAGGCCCAAGGAAGAATGCAAGGTGGAGGATAAGCAAATTCTCAAAGCACCAATCAAATCACGAGTTAAGCATCGTGGTTTGAATTAAGTGGTGAGCGACGATTTGGGAAAGTAAGGGGAGAAAGTTATGGCGGCGGAAAGCGAAGGAGGCTAAGTTTGGGTTGAAGCATCCCAAGTTTGGTAAAGTGTGGTAGGTAGAAAGCCAAGGCTAGTTAAATGTTCGAATTAGGATCCTTGTTGATCATTTGAGGGAGGAAGGCTTAGAAGATAGGATTGGCGCCTACTAAGTAGGAGGAAATCTCAAGGGCTTATCGTGAGCCTTGAGGGTGCTCACCCCCTCAAGCTTACTATATAATCCCTCATTCTTCCCTCACTCATCCTCTCTTTCCTTTGTGCTCCAAGGCACCCCACGAGTTATAAGTGTGGGTGTGGGAAGCCATATTGGAGCACATGTGTGTGCTTAGTTTTTAGTTTGAGAGCCAAGGCTTGTTAGCCTTGAAGAGGGCTTGACCTCTTGGTAGAATTAGTGTTGACGTGAAGGATTTCAAAAGTTAATTCATGATTCCAATTTGTGGTACTTTAAGTTCATGTTTTGAATACACGTGGTTGCAAGTTCCATGTTTAAGAGTTGAGCACTGGATGTTGTGATGAGTGCAAAAATATACTTGTGTGGATTAGTTAGTCTTAGTGAAGTTAGGAAATTCTCTCTCCCCCTCTCCTCTCTAGGATTTTAGGATTTTAGGATTAGAGAAGAATTGTGTGATTAGAAAGGGGTTGTTAGTAGAATTAGGGAAATTAGGTAGGAAGATTAGTTAAGGGCTTGAATAATTAGTGAGGTAGTTGGGGATTACAACTACAAAGTTGTGGGTTCATGAAGGAGCTGGGTTTATGAAGGAGCTGGGTTTGTTTAGTTAGAAAGTAAAGAGCTGGGTTTATGAAGGACCTGGGTTTGTTTAGTTAGAAGCTAAGGAGCTGGGTTCATGAAGGAGCTGGGTTTATGAAGGAGCTAGGTTTATGTAATTAGAAAGTAAAGAGATGGGTTCATGAAGTAGCTTAGTAGATAGCCTACCTAATTAGCTCATAGACAAGTAGTTAGTTACATTATGCTAGTTAGTGTTATGTGTGGCTTTCACAAGTAAATGTATTTGAGATTGACTATAGAGAATAGTGTTTTTTTTAACACTTGCATCCTCTCTTTAAAAATAAACCACGTGCACAACTTAATGGAGAATGTGGAGCACTCTCGCGATGGCAAGACAAAGGAAGCAAAGACCAAAGTTAAATCCAAGACCACTTGAAGGGTGAACCTTGCACTATGGACTCATCCAAGTCCAAATCCAATACCGCGGAGGAATGTGAGCCCAAACCCACTACTCGGACTACGGACGCTTAAGGGTGGGGGGTTTGGCCTCACACACTCATCGGACGACAAAATGAAAATGACATAACCCCACCACAACCAGAAGACATAGAATGGAGAACATTCACAAATAACCTTCAACTAGAATACATCCCAACTAATTGCCCATACTCAAGACAAGGGAGACAAAACTATAACCAAACCAGCTTAATTGATGGATATTACATCAAAACATCAAATAATACACTATACACATCAACTACAGACACTGACCACAACCTCAACTCTGACCACTCACCAGTAATATTACACATACCAACAAACACCTTACTAGCGCGACCCATACCAATAACAAACAAAACAACAAGAATAATAAACCCCATACCACAAGAAAACATTGAAAATTTTAAAATAGAATTTATCGAAGAACAATAAACAAACTCATTATAATATTATCAAAGGACCAACTAACAGATGACCAATGGCAAACTTCATGCTCAAAACTAGACCACGTAATACAACAAATCTCAGACAAAATACAAGAAACTTGTAGTGCACCACCACTCCCGATACTAACAAATCGGACATCTCAACAAGGAGGTTTCCTTCCAAGAAAACTATAAAAAGCACGGAAAAAACATCTCTCTACATACCATCTAATTATAAAAACAATATACATAGCATAAAATATACAAAATTGGCCAACGCACCCAATAATTGAAGAACTAAGAACTTATACGAACGTAACCATACCAACACTCCCAACTGAAGAACAGGACCAACAAGAATGGATACAATCACTAGTAGAAATAGCCAAGACAGCAAAAACACAAGCTCGTAAAATCACCACAAAATATACTGTGGAGGCACCTTCAACCTTCCAGCCTAAGACGGTGTAACCCGCTGCTGAACCGGTTTACATGGAAGTTACTCCCACCAAAATTAGAACTCCTTTTCTCTAAGTCTCGTGAAGGTGTTTGCATTCCTCTGTGTCTCAATTTGGTAACATGTAGCTCCAATGTCCTTATAAACTTTCTAAGAGTAGTTGGTATAAGATTCCAAGATTATGTTACCGTGAATGTAATGTCAAGGTTTGGTGTTCCTAAACCTTTATATAGATTTAGTATACAATACTTCTTTTGATCTAGAATGTGGCGATTGAGACCCTTTCATAAGTCCTTGGGGATATAGTGTCCGAGGTATCAAGTTTATGTTCCCTTAAAGTACTTTCAACGAGAACTACTTTTACAATCTTTCTCAGTATGTAGTTCCTTTTAAATAATCTCTTAAATGGATAGGTACCTTAGATCTTAAGATAATGTTCCCTACATCTCTAATGTCAAGGTTAAGTGTTGTGAAGGGAAATCATTCCTTAAGTCTAATATCTTGTAGATTCACTCCAACTCCTTCATGGTTTGAATGATTAGCGAGTCGTTCGCAAACCAAGTATCAATGAAGAAAATGTTTGCAAGCATATTCCCTCACTAAATTATATTTCCCGGCTTTGTATTAAACCCACGGACATGAAAACATTCTTCGTACACTCTCTCCCTTGGTAGCCTTATTCTCAAAAGGGACGGATAAGATCTATCAAATTCCCGAAGATATCCCTCAAAGATAGAGCTTAATTAAGCCTCTCATTTATCTCTTTAATTCCCTACTCATTTCTCCTCTATCACCTTGGATCGATTTGATAGGTATGATGAGAGAGGATGTTTTGATATGCCCACTTGGCGGACCCTCAATTGGTAGTAATCATACCCTCATGTGGTGGCGGTGATGTAATTCCAGTAAATCAAATCCGAGGGGTTGCCAAACGTGGAGGCACATAATTCAATTCCCACTTTATACTCAAGTATGTGGTACATCCACTTCTAGCCATTAAGTTAGCTTTCATGAGAATCCCAAAACCTAATTCATTCGTAGTCCGTTTTAAGTAAATCCCCTTAGGTAAATCTCACATGTAATTCCTAAGTCCTTATCGGATTCTCAACTCAATTCGTACTTCGGGCTCACATAAGTTTTTAATTCTTTTTCTAAATCTTTACTCTCTCAAGTTGCTCGGAATTCCTTAATTCTCTTCCGTCGAATGGTAGCATGTTGTGGTAGTGTTCCGATTGCATGCGGGAGCATATGTGGAAATCTAATGCCTTGCGGTGCCTATCCTAATGCCATGGATAACACACCTTAGTCCAACAATTGCTCAAGTAGTCGGATAGCAACTTAAAATCCTTTTTAAGCTCAAGTGTTACTTGTACAAAAATCTTGTGATTGTTCTTCAAAAGATCGCCCTCTTGGGCTTCTTACAAATGTTGTCTCGCGACAAGTTCTTCCTTAGGTATTTCACCTAAAGTTTTTGAGCCCTTTAAAATTCCAACCTTAGTCGTTTTCCTTAAGTTAGAAGGAATTTTATCTTCTTTCTAAGTCTTCAATGTATCGTCCGATTTGTCAATCCTTTCGGTGCAAGAATGGTAACACAATATGGAAAGGTATCACATTATCGAACGGTAGCACTTTTATCGAAAGGTAGCACATATAAATCGAAAGGTAGCACATTTATCGAAAGGTAGCACGCTTGAGGTCTCTTGACACTCATGTAAAATTTGCTTGAGCGAATGAAGTGTATTAGGGCCTTCAAGTAGGCCTCCTTATATAGTCTTCCACATCTAGTTTTAGGTAAGATTAAATAAATGTTATCCTCGGCTAATTTTAGGACTGTATCTATTAATAGCCTGGATCAAACGTCTTAAGTCTATAACCCTAAATCTATCCTCCCTAATATGTTTCTAATGACTACATAACTCTTGGGATCCCGTGGTTACATTTTCATCCCAAGTTCATCCGTCCTTAATCATTTCCCCCACATGTCCTATAACCACGGCGTTGCCACCTCGGCTCATTGCCATTAGCCTGGACCTCTTTAACCGCCACCTTGCCCGTCTCTGTGGCGCTCCCGAGTATGTTCCCGAACGGTTCTTCGCTCCCCAACGTCTTTGGTGTCCCCGACTGCGTTCCCAGCGGCTCTTCGTTCCCAAACATCATCTGTGTTCCCGGCTGCGTTCCCGGGCTGGCTTCTTCGCTTTCCAGCCACCTCTGTGTTCCCGACTGCGTTCCCGGCGGCTCTTTGTTCCCAAACATCATATGTGTTCCCGGCTGCGTTCCCGGGCGCCTCGGGGTTCTCTCCACACCGCCTTGAGCTTCTTGTTCTCCGAGCTGCTGTCGAGGGATGTGAGCTCACCATTTACCCCCTCCCCTCAGAGAAAGCATGTCCCCATGCTTTTTGGGCTCATTTGTTGGTTGCTAATGTGATAACGTGGCTGAAACAGCAATGTACCGCTGTTGAGAGCTCCGAAGTACTTGTGGGAGATCGCTGTTTGTTGAGCTTCGAGGGTGGCATTCACAAAGTCTTTTACTTGGCTCAGATTTGGCTGTATGGTAGGGTGTTGGATGGGGACCGCCTGATGCTGCTGCACTGCTTCGAAGCAAATTGCGGTATCCTCCGCCGCTAAGGTTAATAGGGCTTGATTGAATTCTTTGGTGTAATCTCGTTGCATCCTCCTGATGAGATGGAACTGGCCATGTGAGTATGATTTGAGAATGGGGAGTGATTCCCTGGGTACTCTGGTTATATTGCGGTGTTGTGCCCACAGCTTGACACATCGCAAAATGTATCTCTTGACGTAGAAGGGGGGAGAAGCTGTAAGCATTTCTATCACCCCTAAAGGCGTCTTGATTTCTCCTAGGCACCACATAAACACTAATGTATCACGGGCTGCAGCATTTGCTTGGCTCCATATTTCCTTCATTTGGGCAAATTCCAGCTTGCACCCTGTTTTCAATAAAGGAATGTTACTGAGCAACAAGTTTAATCCGCCATACACACGGTGGTACTGCATTAATGAGTCCAAAGGTTCAGTGTGCTTGAGGAATTGTTGCACGATCTCTGTTCTGGGGTGTATGGCTGTGTGAGGGATGGTGCTTTCCCCGGATTCATCCTGCTGCTTGTGGAGTCTTTGAGCGAGATCGGCGTTTTCCTGTTGAGTTCTGGTCAGATCTCTTCTGAGTTCATTCAGAAGTTTGCTCGCAACCCCAGAGGCCAAGGTATGTTTTTCTTTGTTCATGATCGGGTGAGGCGAACTGCGCTCGTGTTCAAGGTTACTTCTGGTTGAGAGCAGGTGTGTCTTCCCTTCCCCTGCTGAGATCTGTGCTATCAATTTGTGCTTGTCTTTGTTGAGCTGTTGTATCTCCTGCTGGTAATCCGCCACCTTGGACTCGAGCCTGGTGATGTCACTCTTCCTGCGATCGTCCAATCCATCGCTTCTCTTCAACATGTCTCTCATCTCAGCAATGTAGTCGTTCAAGCGGCTAATTTCGGCGTCTTTACCCTGCAATTGTTGTGCTTGGTCATCGATCACCTGCTGGAGTTTTGTGAATTTCCCCAGGGTCTCGGCATTCTGGCCTCTCAAACCCCGGGTTTCTTCCTCGGCGAATTCCAGTTTGTCTCGCAATGTGGTCAGTTCTTGCTGATTCTGATGCGTGCCAGTGTGGATTTCTGCTCTTAACCCTGCCACTTCCTCCTCCTGATCTGCTAACAGGGTTTCAAAGGAGTGTTCCACATACAGGTCAATTAATTCCTCTGCATTGGTTAGTTTTGCCTCTAATTCTGCATGTTTTTCAGTCGTGGTTTGGAGCTTGCTTAGCTGTTCGAGGGCTTCGTCCTTCTGTCCTTTTAAGGACACGATTTCCTCCTTAGCCTGCTCCCATTTGGTTCTGAATGTGGCTAATTCCTCTTCCAGGCGGAAGATGGTCTCGGTGTTAATATCGTTCAGGCTGTCTGTATTGTCCAGCCGTTGTGCTAAGTGCTGAAGTTGCACCTTCTGGGATTTAAGTAACACTTCTGACCCAGTATCAGTAGCCTTTCCCAGGCTTTCTTTTAGGATGCTCTCCCTTTGTATCTTAAAGAACTCGTCATTCATTCGGTTTATCAGTCCTTGTGGGGCCTTGCTGGTAAAAGAAGAAAGTAAATTTTCTAACCTGCGATGTGCTTGGCCTATTTGCTCTACCATGGCAGGTAGAGGGTTTGGGAGTTGGCGTCTCTCTGTTGTCTCCAGGATGACCTTCTTCTCTGGAGCTTTCGATGAGGTGTCTGCAGGTTGCACTGCGACCGAGTACACTTGGGCAGCCTTCCTTGGTTCTCTTTTTGTGGTAGCTTCTTTCTGCCAAGCTGGTCGCTGTCGAATCACGGTTTGTGTTTCTGGTGACTCCTTGGCATCCACAGTCTTGGGCTTCTTTGGGACAGGTCGTTGCTCCTCCAAGGTGAGAGCTCTTTCACTCCTGTACCCAACCTCCAATTCTTCCCTGATGTTGAGCACACCTCCTGCCTTGAGGATCAGAGTTAAATGAGGCCCTACAGAAGTTTTCTCCACCTTTACCCTAGTAGCCAGGTGCTTGTTGTGTAATGTTGTGAGTTCTTCTGTGATCTCGTGATAGAACTCTTGCGGCCAATCTGCTCCTTGGCCATTTAGTGCCGCGACAACCATTTCCACAAAGGCCAGGGTTATGGAATTTTGGTGTGTTGGATTGAGACAGAAGATTGAGCTTAACAGCCTCAAAGGTCTCCTCGCACCAGGGTGCTGGCAATCTGATATGTGCACCGTGTCCTTTTCCGGATTCTCTTTCAATGTGGGAAACAGTTTTGTGACTTTCCATTGCCTTGTCACTGGTTGTGCTTCCTTCTTAGTTAATTGGAATGTATGTTTGAACTGCTCCCTCCAATCCTCGGCAATGAGCCTGACCTTTTCCCCTTTCACAGTAGTCCAGAAGGTGTCCGGCTCCAATGCTGCGATTGCCTCAGTGACTAATGGAGAGTGCAATACTCCCCAAGAGTTTGAGGTAAGGAAGTCCTCAAGGTTGAGTTTCTTCAGGAATTCTCTCTCTCCTGGGGTTAACTGGTATTTGAGAGCTGGATCAATACTGAATGCATACAAGACATCTTGTCTGTCTTCTGGTCCTCTCTTCATGGTGTCTGTGAGCTCAAGAATTCCTTCTTCTCTGGATAATGCCTCCCTAAGAACTGCCTGAAATGTATGGAGCTTGCAAGTCGGGGAGTACCATTGTGACTTACCCGAGTGCCAATGGACTTGAGAGAATGCTTGAAGGCAGGTGAGCTGCACCCCCTTCCAGAATCTGCCGTTCGCATCCAGTTTAGGTTGATAAACATTCGGACACTCCATGGTTTACTTTGCTGCAGCTCCTTAACCTTCAACTGAATCCCGTGCAACTTCCTCCCAATTTGTTGGTGTTACAACTATTGATTGTCGGGTTCAAACGCTGCGAGATAAGCTGGGTTGTTTCTCTTGGCTGCTGAAGAGTTCAGCTGACACAAGGTGGTTAGGCATTCTTGTTTGTGGCGGTTGGAGAAGAAGGGTCAGTTGGACACCCTGTCCCGACTGGTCACCGCGCACAGCTGGTGGGGCCCAGATAATTTGAATTTGCACGGTAAGCTCTTACGTTTCCTTTTCCCTTTCTTCTGAAGTTATTTCCAGAAGTTCTTACTAACCATGTGCAAGTGGGTTGGCACAGGGTTTACTGGTTACTTCTGTGGGATTCCCCACTTCGGTGGGTTGAATCCCCAAATTTTCTTGGGGTCCACTTGTTGGACCCCTCCAATAAAAACAAATTGGAGTTACTCTTTTGTAACAGTTTCCTTACATAAGGTTGACAGAGTTTTTGGCATGCTCAGATCAGATTTTTGTCAAAGTTGAATGTTTCTTGTGAATGAGCTGGTGTGGCTAATAAGACTGACGTATTCGAATTCTCTTCCGCCGTAGGTTGCCTGATGTGTTTGCCAAACCCTGTTTCATTTGTTTATTTGGTATGCACCGCAAAGTCTAATTCCGATTTTAATTTCTCCAGTTGAATTTCACGAAACTGTAATGTCGTTTTAGTTTAATGCTTCATCCATCCAATACTTGTGACAGAGTTTTGTTTTACTGTGGTACATGGGAATCCTTCGCAGGCTGCTTTATACTTCCACTTTCCCTCTTTCGGTTGCTTTGAAACTATTAACGGCTGGTATAAGCTCTGTAAAACTCCCGGTGTTTTATTTCAAAAACTTCATCCAATTGAAGCTTCATTTAGTTGAAACGCCTCTCAGCTGTCATTTCATCCATGTCTGCTCGTGACAATCCTTCATCCACTGCTACATCCAACCTTTAGGTACCTGTTGCAAAAGTAAGGAAATTTCTAGCCAGCTAGCTTCTCATCCAGCTGCAGTGTTTGCCATCCTTTGTTTATTTTGGCATCCAATAAGTTAAACGTATTTCGTACATGGCTGCTCTCAGCCACTAGTCCTTCATCGTTGATTTTCTCCCGAAGTCGATATTTTCCTCCTGACGTGATTTTTTTTTTACTCGAATCTCCAAAATCTTCCCCAATTTCTCAACCCTGTTGCATCATGTAAAAATTCCATAATCCTTCGTGCTCGGTTGCTCTCCTGATATAAATGGAATAATCTCTTTTCATAATTGACTAATTGAAATCCCAGTAGTCAGTGCATTAACTGCCGCTGCATCTAACATAACTCCAATAACCTTCCGTGCCTGCTTGTTAAAAAATATGAAAATTCTCTTCTTTCATCGTTTTTACTCGTATTTCCTCCATTGGCTGGCTTTGATGGTTACGTATGTTGGCCTGTAAGTTTGCTATCCCTCTTTCCAATGTCTAAATTCCTAAAAGGCATTATTTGAAACATGCATGGGTTAACTTCATGTAATCTAGTGACATCTTCCTATGATGACCTAAAATCAAAAGTAGAGTAAAATCTCATTATCCTTTTGACCATCTTCTAATGTTTGGATCATTCCCTTGTTCTAAATCTATTCATGTTTTAATTCCCCTTTTAAATTGTAAGTTTTTCTATCACTACTTCCCGTACCTATTTAGGTGAAAACGCTCTTACTGGTTTACTTGACCAGTGGGCGGTCCTAGGTGAGCCTTTACCTAGTCCGTAATTCCATATTGGTTACTTGGGAAAATGATCCGTCCTACCCGCCCTTAAGCCTAGTGGGGTAGGGTAAGTGGGGTTAGCATCCTTCTTAGGGGTTTCTACCGTGATAAGTTTGGATTTCCTAAGGATGTCTCCTAGGTGGTTTATGGGGGTATTATTTCCCTTTAAGGGGTTGGTTAGATCATGACACATGGGTTGGGGGTTGTTGCCCTCCAGTGGTGTAGGTTGTGTCCAATAAACTTCTAACATGACTCGATGGACCTCTAAGTCCTCTGCATCTAAGGTTGCCTGATCCGGATATTTGGTAGATCCGGTGTGTGGGGTGATCTTTTCCTTAGATGGGGTAGTGGGGAATTGGGTTATGCTATCCCTTTTGGGTGAATGGTTTTGTTTATTTTTAATCTCAGCTTCTAAAATATGACATGCTAATATTTGTAAGGCATAAGCTTGGGTAGTCTCCGGCTCTTGATATGGTTTGAGTTTGTTCATGTTAACGCGGCCTAAACTTTCTCCTTGCAGGGTGGTAACGTCCACTGATCCGTTATCATAGACTTGTTCAACTAGATATGGTCCTGCCCAACGTATTTTGAACTTGCCCGGTCCGGGTATTTTATGGCGTAAGTGCCACAAGATTCTTTGGCCGGGGTGAAATCGTGTTTTGGTTACGGCCGGTAGCTCGGCCTCTTCACTCCTTGGGGAGTGCTTGGATTTCTTCGTGTCTTGCATAATTCCTTCCTCCAAAGTATCATGCCGTTTGGCTTTCTTCTGGGAAATTTTACTTGTTCCGTGGTGACACTGCTTACAATGTGTCCGTTTCCGAGGTCGGTCATGCCTATCTTTGCGCAATAATTGCATGTGCCTCATGTTTCTTTCTGCTTCATGTCGAGTTAAATCGATGATTTGGAGTTGCTCCATCCTTTTCTTAAGAATGGGATGTATATCCTGGCTCCTTTGTTGGTGAACGTCAGGATGTAGGTAGGCCATAGGTAACAAAGCTTCTGTCCCAAATACTAAAGAGAATGGGGTGTGCTTTGTTGTCACCTTATAGGCTGTCCTATATGCCCAAAGTGCTGCATGCAACTTGGTGTCCCAATCTGTTCGGTTGGCGTTGACCATTTTGGTTAGGGCGATCTTGATCACTTTGTTGGTGCTCTCAGCTTGCCCGTTAGCTTGTGGGTAATAGGTTGTTGACTTTCGATGTAAAATCATAAATTCTTGAGTGAGCACTTTGATGGTGTCGTTAATAAAATGACTTCCTTGATCGCTTACAAACTCCAATGGGCATCCGAATTTTGTGATTATTTCCTCAAAGAGGAATTTGGCTGTTGATTTAGCCGTGTTGTCTTTTAGGGCTCTTGATTCCACCCACTTGGTGGTGTAGTCAGTTGCTGTAATAATGTACCGATTATTGGTACCTTTAGCTGGCGGGTTGACTGGTCCAATGAAATCCAAACCCCATTTCTGAAAGACCTCAGTAGGCATTGTGGGATGTAAGGGTTGGAGATTGGTTGAAGTCTTGGGGCCAACTCTTTGACAAATATCGC
Source organism: Polytrichum commune (assembly GCA_950295325.1). Lineage (NCBI taxonomy): Eukaryota > Viridiplantae > Streptophyta > Polytrichopsida > Polytrichales > Polytrichaceae > Polytrichum > Polytrichum commune. The sequence goes on from OX485809.1 coordinate 18,840,754, forward strand.
ATTGGGTGCAATATAAATAAACATCTCTTTTCATGGTGGGCCACCAATACAAGGCAGTCAATACCTTGTGTAGGGTAATGTTGGCTGAGAAATGCCCTCCGGCAATTCCCTCATGAGCCTCCGCAATAATGGCAGTAGTTATTGGCCCGTTCACACATATTCTCCGTAAGCCATCAGGGCCTTCTTTGATCAAGGTCCCATCGTGGGTTAACCAATACGGCCTACTGCGTATTGCTATTTGTTGTCGTTGGGTGGTCGATGCCTCCGTGGTCAATCGACCATGCTTCAAATAGTCAATGAAAGGAGCTCTCCAATCAAGTTCCTCCTTGTCTTTGCTTGTGACCGTTTGGCAGTCGATCACATGTTTTGGGGTTTCTCGAGGCTGACACTGCACACAGTTCTTACAGAGATGATCGATGTCTGGCGGTATTGTGGGCCACCAGTAAGGTCCTGAAGCGACCCGCGAGATCATCTCATCCATTGAGAGATGTGGGGATCTCTGTTTATGTATGTTTGTTAGCCATTCGATCCCCTCATCTTGGGAGATACACAATTTGATGTCTCCATTTAACCTTCGGCTCAATATATCTTCTTCCAAGAAATAATCGGATATTTCTTCCTTCAATATCCCTAACTCTTCTTGGAATACCAGTTCGCTTAATTCCATCGGTTGCTTGAGGTGTTGTATGATTGGTTCTCGCCAATCCTGTGCCTTACCTCTTCTAAACGGGATGGCTCCATACTTCCCAATTTGGGAGCTTAACGTTGTCCCAAGTGGACATATCCGACATTCGTCAATCAAATGTTTCACGTCTGGAGAGATAGTCGGCCACCAATACGGGCCTTCGTGCACTTGAGCAATTGTTTCTTCTGCAGACAAGTGTGGTATTTGATTTTCATGGACCCGTCTTACCCAATCGATGGCGTCTCCTTTTGTGATACACATTTTCACCTCTCCACCAGGTAATTGATATTTCAACCCGTCCTTGGTTTTGAAATACATTTCAGCATTCGGGTCAAGTAATCCCGTATCCTCCGGGGTGTCAACAAAGTTCCAATCTTCAAAACTCTCCAGTCGTTGTATAACTGAGCGCCTCCAATCCTGCTTGGATGTTGTTTCTGGGAGCGTCGCGCTTTGACTCCCTTCAGTGTGGTTTTCTAGGGTCTCTGTTCCTGTACAACTTTCGCAATGTTTTAGGTAGTTGCACACGTCCTGTCCCCACGTTGGCCACCAATATGCCCCGGTGGCTACGGCCTTCCAGGTTTCTATGGCTGCCAAATGGGGCATGCTTTGCCCATGAATCTTAGCTAAGTACGCGGGTACTTGAGTCTCTGGTATACACATCTGGTTACTCCTTCCTCCTCTGCGTATCCGTTGCAAAGTACCGTTGGTGAACACGAAATGCTTATGGCTTTGCTCCACCGCTTTTCTTACCTCTTGTGGTAAGGCTTGGTCGAAGATTTTTCCGCATGTTAGGTACTCCAAATATGGACGTCTCCAATCTAGGCTCTTCTCACCTAGAAGTGTTTGTGTTTCCTTTTCTGTTGCAAGCCCGACTTGGTAGCTGCATACTGGGCATTTCCCGTTGCATAAGTTCTTGATGTCGGACCCGCACGTGGGCCACCAATATGGCCCAAACATGGACAAGTGCCATGTGGTCTCCATGCTAGGATGCTCTCCTGTGTCCGTGATATGTAATTCTTGTAGGTATTTGTTTACCTCATGACCGGCAATGCATATCTTGACTTCCCCGTTTGATAGTATTCTTTTCAATTTGCCTTCTTCAATAAAGTATTCCCGGCTCTGGCGGGCAATCCTCTTCTGTTGTCCTTTCGAAATGTGGGGCCCCTTAAGGTACCCGTAGGTGAGGTACTCAATCAATAATTTCCTCCAATCCTTGGTTTTCTGGGGCTGTGCCACAATGGACCCACATATTATGTTATGGTATGGGCCTATAAATCGCTCTCGACAGGCTCGGCAATCATACTCAATGTATAATTGTACATCACTTAGCCCCATCGTGGGCCACCACCGGTTCCCGTTCAAACATCGGAGCCAAGTGTATTGATCGTTGATGTGCACATTTCGATAGACATGCATTCGTGCTATATAATGCTTTATTTGATAGTCCGCAATGCATATCTTTGCCCGTCCATTCTTTTCTAACTTCCGGAGTTTCCCTTTCTCCACTGTGAAGAACTCACTCTCTCGTATAAGCTCTTGTTGCCTTCTTTGAGTCTCCATGTCCATTTTGAATATTCCCCGTGTCTTGTATTCAACCAGGGGTGTTCTCCAATCATTGAAGGTTTCTTTGTAGGGTATTATTTCCGTCTCCGGACTAGGTTGGGAAGAGCTTGCTTCTGTTGGCAATTCTTCTCCCTGCCCTTTGCATCCAGTGCACAGCGTGATGAGTAGTGAAACATCCTCCGCTATGGTTGGCCACCAATAAGGGCCTTGCAGTACCAGTTGCCTGGTGGCATTTATCGAGAAATGCCGGTTTTCATTTACATGGAGGGTCTTGATGTAACTCCTCACATATCTTCCCGGTATACATTTCTTTATGATGCTGTTGTGAAACATGCGATGTAGTTCCCCTTCTTTGAGTATGAAGAATCGACTGCGGTAAACAAGCAGTTTCCTTTCTTCCAGGGGTAGGGAACTCACCCACGGGGTCCCGTAGGTTTGACAGGTTAGATATTGGACGTAAGGTGTTGTCCAATCCGGTTCCGCTTTCCCATCCATGTCTTCTTGTGCCTCCAACGGTTTGATGGGAAGTGGGTCGTCGTCGTCTTCGGAGTCATGTGGGGTGGGTTCCCCAATTAAGTCAGCTTGGTCTGACATTTTGCATACTGGGCATTCATTACAGTATCCCACTACGTCTCTTCGCCGTGTAGGCCACCAATAAGGTGCGCGTAATACATATTGCCACGTCGTAGACAGAGTGTAGTGCACTCCGTCTTGTTCATGAGCTTCACTTATAATTTCTTCGATGATGTCCCCGGCTATGCATTCATGTATTTTGCCGGAGATACTAATTCGCACGAGCTTTCCTTCCTCCAACATGAATGGTTCACTAAGCTGTCGAATTCTCTTCTGTGCTTCCGGGGTAGTGAGTACGGACAATAGTTTTCCGTGTGTAAGATACTCAATAAAAGGTGCTCGCCAGTCTTGAAAAGGCTGCACACGTACCATGAACAAACTCGTATCTGGGAATTGATCCTGCACCCCTGAGGGTTCTTCTCCACTTTCAATTCTCGATAAGTGATCCGCCATGACATGACTTCTACCAGGCTTGTAGACCACTTCAAAGTCGTATTCCTGAAGCAAAAGCATCCATCTTGCAATACGCCCGGATACTACTGGTCTATTGACCAAGTATATCAACGCTTGATGGTCCACGTAGAAGACAAAATGGTTGGCTAGTAGGTAGTGCCTAAATTTGCCCACCGAATAAATCATTGCTAGAGCTTCGCGCTCCGTTGTGCTGTAGTTCTTCTCAGCACTGTTCAAAAGTCGGCTTGCATAATGAATTGGAGAATCTCTATCTCCATGTATGTTCTGGGCCAAAACGGCTCCAATAGCTATGTTGGACGCATCACAGTGCACGTGGAAGTCCATTGTCCAATTGGGAGTTATGAGAATGGGTGTCAAAGGCCTCCTGACAAGACTTGGTCCAAATGTACTTTTCTCCTTTCTTAAGCAATAAGTACAAGGGCCGAGTGATATCCGCATACATCCATATAAACTTACGGTGATAAGTGGCTTGGCCTAGGAAGCTCCGGATTCCCCGTACTGTGGTTGGTGGGGGTAGCTCTTTGATGACTCCCACCTTTTTAGGGTCCACCAGCAATCCTTCCTGGCATACCACATGTCCAAGGAGTCTCCCGGAGTTTACGCAGAAATAACATTTCTCCGGGTTCAGGCTGACCCCATTTTCGCGGCATTTGACGAGACACTTCTCCAAGTGCTCAATATGGTCTCCCTTGGTCCCATATACGGTAAAGTCATCCAGAAAAACCTTCATGAATTTGTCGAGATAATCGGCAAAGATTTTCATCATACCCCTTTGGAATGTGGCTGGTGCACACATCAATCCGAAGGGCATCACTCGGTATGCGAATGCTCCATACTCGGTGATGAAAGAGGTCTTCAGCTGGTCTTCTAGCGCGATCATGATTTGGTTGTACCCGCTGTACCCGTCCATCAACGTGTACATTTCGTGTCCTGCAACCGCTTCCAAGATTGATTCTGTAAAAGGTAGAGGAAAAGGGTCTACCTTGGTGACTGCGTTGAGTTTGCGGTAGTCGACGCATACTCGTAATTTCCCATTCTTCTTGGGCACAATCACAATTGGTGATAACCATTCCGTTTTGTCAACGGGGTATATGAATCCTGCCTCCAAGTATTTGTCGATTTCTTCTTTGACCTTGGCGGCGTAATTGGGATTCATTCTATAGCGCATTTGCCTTACAGGCTTGGCCTCAGGCTGCAACTCGATCTTATGCTCGCATATATATGGAGGTATTCCCTTCATGTCTTTGTATGTAAAGGCGAACACGTCCTTAAATTTCAATAGCAATTCTTTTACTTGTGCTTCATAGTCACCTAAATCCTTGGCTATCTTGACCAACTTAGGATCCTCCGGAGTACCTAAGTTCAAGTTTTTGACCAAGTCTTCATCCTCAACCGTCCATCCGGCTATCTTTTTCCCCTTGACAGCTTCTGAAGCAGGGGTACGGTCTACTATTATGTCTCCTTCTTTTGCTTTGTAAAACTGGGAGGGGTATACAGGCTTTTCCTCCATAGCCTCTTGTTCTTTCTTGGTCGCTTTCCTCGACCGAGGTTTCTCGGATTTACCTCCCTGTGGTGTAGGTGTTCCGATAGTATCAATCTCCATTGTATTGCAACTTGGCTCTTGTAGCTTCCTCAAGCTTTTCAAGTCGAAATCTCCCATGGGGAGTAGTTCGGGGAAGGCCTCATAAACTATGGCTTCTTCTTCATCCGATAGTCCCATCTCCCAGTCGTAATCCTCCCAATGCAAAGGTCTCTTTGCAGGTGATAGGGCTGGTGTTCTCCGGGTACTTACTTCCACCTTGTTCCCTCCTTGGGTCAAGGTCAGTTTGTTAAGGGGCCAGTCATGTTGAGCTTGTGCCTCCTTCAACCAAGGTCTTCCCAATAATAGAGAGTAACTGTCTTCAGTATTCACCATGTCTATAACAGTGAGTGTTGTCTGGATTATAATCCCGCCAACATCAAGGCGTACGTCCCGGATAATTCCTTTGGGCATGACTTTTCTTTGGTCAGCCATTTTTATGGTAAATGGTGCGGGCTCTATTTTCTTGAGTCCTAATTGCTTCCTTAACGTGTCCGTGATGATGTTCACTCCTGATCCACCATCAATTAAGGCATTCGGTACCTGCCTGTTCTTTACAATTACGGATATCATGGGCATCTCTTCATCAAATGCCTTCGCCGTAACTTGATATGTTTGAGTCGGTTCCTTCGACTTCTCTTCATGTGCCAACGCCGCCATTATTCGCTTCTTGCAATAAGGGGCTATCTCAAGTAATTGTCCGACTGATATGTTTGCTTTCGTGTGATTCATCACACTTTCCAAGATCTTATCTACCCGTGCCTGGGTAGTTACTGGGACGCCTCCTTTCTCGGGGCTCCGTTCTGTGGGCTTCTCTGCCTCTTCCTTTTCTGGGTACCAAGGTGCGAACTCCTCTGGCGTGGGTAGAGCTTCGCCCTCTTCCTCCTGTATCTCCTGGATGGTCTTGCTCACCTCCCGGTGGACTTCCCTATCCGCTTTCCATTCTTCACTGTTGGCCCCTATCGGCCGTTCTTCAATCACTTCGTTGCGTCCGTTATCCTCGAACGCGTCATCCCTTTCATCTTCAGAGTTCTCCTCTCTCTTTTGGTGGTCTTCTTGCTCCTCCGAGCTGCCACTGCTCGATTCATCATCCTCATCATCATTGTCGTCACTCTCACTATCTTCCTTGCCTTCCTCGGCTGCAGCCCGTTGGGCTCTTGTCATTACACAAACCGCAGGGGACACCACATTGGCTCCTACTGCCGGTTTCGTGTTTCTAAATCCACTGAACTCCTGTTGGTGTTTAATAAAGTGCGGACAATCCGGCTTCCGGTGCCCCTTCTGATGACAATAAAAACACTCGTCGGGGTTGCCATCTCGTTGTGGTCCGCCAGTGAACCCAGTTCTCGGCGCTGCCTTGGTGTTGTTATTATCCATCAGGCTTCTGGTATATTCATACCTGTCATGGTTGATAGGTCCTCTGGGGCCTCCTCGGTAGGGGTATCCATCTTCCCTCCGGAAATCTTGGGTTTTGTAAGGGAAATAACCTTCCCTTCTGAAATCATCCTTGTAGCTATCATTGGGCCTGTAATAAGGCCGATCATCTCTGCGATATTCATTTCCCCGGTAGGGGCCTCCCGCCTCCCGCCGGTAATCGCCTTCCCTATAAGGGGATCTCTCTTCTCTTCTATATTCCATTCTTGGTTCAAACCGAACTCTCTTTTCATTCATTTCCCGCCTAGGAGTTATCGCTCCTGGCCTTCGATTAGTTTGGGGTTGCACTTGATTTACCCCATATCTCCTATCTCGGGGTCTCCGAGATTCGTGCCGTTCATAGACACATTCACTTGTGTTATGCGTTAGGCTGTTGCAGTTGGTGCACTGCTTCATCTGACACTCCTGCACGTAGTGTCCTTCATTTCGGCATCTCCGGCAGATGATGCCTGTTCGAAATTTCCTGCTCCCTAGAGCCAGTCCTTCAATCTCTTCCCTGAGGGTCTTTATGTCATCTTTGGTAGAGTCGTTTCTCTTACCCTTTGACTTCCTCTTCTTTTTCTTGCGTTCTTCTTCCGAGTCATCGCTCGAGTCGTCGCTGTCACTCTCATCGAGGAATCTTCCTTTCCTCATTTGACCTAGCTCCAATTTCCGAGCTGAGGCCTTGGCTTCGTCTAAGTCATCGGTCGGCATGAGATCAATGTGTTTGGCATACTCCTTCTTAAGGCCATTAAGAAACCATGCCTTCTTGAATTGATTGCTGGGTTGGGGATTTATCTTCGATGATTCCACCATAACCCTTTCGTAAAATTCTTCAATTGTTTCATCTTTCTTCTGCTTCAGGGATCCTAGACTCTCAATCACTTCTCCCTCCGATTTCTTGGATCTAAATCTCATAAGAAAGGCAGCTCCCAAGGAGGGCCAATCCGGAAAATGATGTGGGCCGAATTGAGAATACCATTCTAGTGCTCGCTTCTTCAAAGTAACTGGAAATAATTGTAGCTTGATTGCGTCGGTGTCTTCCTGGTTGGCAAGACAAACATTGTTAAATTCTTGCATGTACGTATCATGATCAGTCTTACCTTTATAGGTCGGTAAAGGAACCTTCGTTCTTCGTGGTTGAGCGGCCATGTTGGCCGGGTTAGATGGGTTGTTTCCAAAACTTGGTACGTTGTTGTTGTTGGCTAGTGGTGGGCTGACTCCGGGGTTATTTCCAAGGTTTTGGAATTGCTTGAGTCTCTCCTCAAATTTTCTCCTCAATTCGTCAACTTCCTCTTGACTGATAGGTTTCTTCACTTCTTGGTCCGTGTTGTTTTGCGTGCTTCCTCCAGAAAAGCCGCAGTCTTCGTAACTAAATTGGTTCTCAAAATTCCTCTTCAATTCCTCCCAATTCCTTTGGGTGAAAAGGTCTTCCTTGGTCGTGTTACCTTGAGGGGTTTTACCCTTATCCTGCGCCCCACTTACCGGGTTATGTGTGCCGGTGTTTTCGCTGGTTCCTTTCGTTCTCAAAACATAGGTCCCAAGAGGGGTTCCTATTATCGAGTCATCTTCGTCCTCACTTCCTCCGTGAAGTGAGTTGTATTCATTTCTGTATTTATCTTCTTTGTATGTCCTGTCGTTATCTCCTCCTTCACTCTGACTTCTTTGGTGGATGGGTTTGGTGGTGTGGGAACCTACTGCCGGTGGCTCAGAAGCATTTCTGTTTTCTTCTTCTCTTGTGGTTCTTTGACGCGTACGCCTCGCGTACCTCTCTTCTCTTTCTCTCTTCTGCTGTTCGTTCCGTCTCACGGAATTATCTCCGAAATGCATGCGCTCCACATGCCTCCGTTCGGCTTCTCGTTCCCTTGGGGTTGGTGATGTGCTTCTTGTGCTAGATGTATCCTCATGGTCAACCATGTACGCTACTGAGAGTGTTTCGGGATCATGTCTTGGCCGGCCTCCAGCACTGTCGCCTCAATGCATCCGTACTTCACCTGTTTGCCTATGGATGATTCACTTGGAGTTAAGTTCTCCTTGCCTTGTTTCTTTTTCGTATTGCTTCTAGTCGGACTCCTGTTTTCCCACCCTACCGTTCAAACCACCATACAGAGGTAAAAATATTCTCTTAACATACAAATCGTACAACAATCCTTCTTGCTTGTAATGATAACCTCGATGTCGAGTTGTTCCTAGTACATAGGCGCTAATTCCCTCTCTTCCGTCATTCCATACCTTGGAAATGATCAATGCTTGTAGTTCTTCAGGTAACTCATTAAGACTTTTCTCAAATTGGGATCGGTATGTAAAACCTATCTCTCTTTCCTTATATAGTTGCCATGTTTTATCTTCGTAGATCTTCTGCATATCCCACATTAAATCGTGAAATTTCTTGGTTCCTTCCCATCTCCTCAACGCTGGCTTGCTTGTATCATATTTTGGATACTCCCACGGCCATCTTCCTAAGGCCAAGGTTCCTTGCTGTTTCAATTCTTCTTCTTCAATTTCTTCTTCACGTCCTTGCAAAATGAATCCTCGTAGATTGAACTGTTCGAGTCTCCGCTGCACAGCTCTTTCTATCCGGTCTTGTTTCCTCGGTCCAAATGTTTCCGCCCACTTACGTTGCTCATTCGCCTCTCGTTGGCGTCTCCCGTTATATAGGTAATACAAATTCTCCATTGTTGCCTGCCATCCAGCTCTTTTCCCAAAACATAATATGTTTGTAAATTCTATCTCTAATCTAGGTAAGTGTAACATCCATGCGGCGCAATCCCCAGCATGGTCGCCAAAATGTGGAGGCCACCTTCAACCTTCCAGCCTAAGACGGTGTAACCCGCTGCTGAACCGGTTTACATGGAAGTTACTCCCACCAAAATTAGAACTCCTTTTCTCTAAGTCTCGTGAAGGTGTTTGCATTCCTCTGTGTCTCAATTTGGTAACATGTAGCTCCAATGTCCTTATAAACTTTCTAAGAGTAGTTGGTATAAGATTCCAAGATTATGTTACCGTGAATGTAATGTCAAGGTTTGGTGTTCCTAAACCTTTATATAGATTTAGTATACAATACTTCTTTTGATCTAGAATGTGGCGATTGAGACCCTTTCATAAGTCCTTGGGGATATAGTGTCCGAGGTATCAAGTTTATGTTCCCTTAAAGTACTTTCAACGAGAACTACTTTTACAATCTTTCTCAGTATGTAGTTCCTTTTAAATAATCTCTTAAATGGATAGGTACCTTAGATCTTAAGATAATGTTCCCTACATCTCTAATGTCAAGGTTAAGTGTTGTGAAGGGAAATCATTCCTTAAGTCTAATATCTTGTAGATTCACTCCAACTCCTTCATGGTTTGAATGATTAGCGAGTCGTTCGCAAACCAAGTATCAATGAAGAAAATGTTTGCAAGCATATTCCCTCACTAAATTATATTTCCCGGCTTTGTATTAAACCCACGGACATGAAAACATTCTTCGTACACTCTCTCCCTTGGTAGCCTTATTCTCAAAAGGGACGGATAAGATCTATCAAATTCCCGAAGATATCCCTCAAAGATAGAGCTTAATTAAGCCTCTCATTTATCTCTTTAATTCCCTACTCATTTCTCCTCTATCACCTTGGATCGATTTGATAGGTATGATGAGAGAGGATGTTTTGATATGCCCACTTGGCGGACCCTCAATTGGTAGTAATCATACCCTCATGTGGTGGCGGTGATGTAATTCCAGTAAATCAAATCCGAGGGGTTGCCAAACGTGGAGGCACATAATTCAATTCCCACTTTATACTCAAGTATGTGGTACATCCACTTCTAGCCATTAAGTTAGCTTTCATGAGAATCCCAAAACCTAATTCATTCGTAGTCCGTTTTAAGTAAATCCCCTTAGGTAAATCTCACATGTAATTCCTAAGTCCTTATCGGATTCTCAACTCAATTCGTACTTCGGGCTCACATAAGTTTTTAATTCTTTTTCTAAATCTTTACTCTCTCAAGTTGCTCGGAATTCCTTAATTCTCTTCCGTCGAATGGTAGCATGTTGTGGTAGTGTTCCGATTGCATGCGGGAGCATATGTGGAAATCTAATGCCTTGCGGTGCCTATCCTAATGCCATGGATAACACACCTTAGTCCAACAATTGCTCAAGTAGTCGGATAGCAACTTAAAATCCTTTTTAAGCTCAAGTGTTACTTGTACAAAAATCTTGTGATTGTTCTTCAAAAGATCGCCCTCTTGGGCTTCTTACAAATGTTGTCTCGCGACAAGTTCTTCCTTAGGTATTTCACCTAAAGTTTTTGAGCCCTTTAAAATTCCAACCTTAGTCGTTTTCCTTAAGTTAGAAGGAATTTTATCTTCTTTCTAAGTCTTCAATGTATCGTCCGATTTGTCAATCCTTTCGGTGCAAGAATGGTAACACAATATGGAAAGGTATCACATTATCGAACGGTAGCACTTTTATCGAAAGGTAGCACATATAAATCGAAAGGTAGCACATTTATCGAAAGGTAGCACGCTTGAGGTCTCTTGACACTCATGTAAAATTTGCTTGAGCGAATGAAGTGTATTAGGGCCTTCAAGTAGGCCTCCTTATATAGTCTTCCACATCTAGTTTTAGGTAAGATTAAATAAATGTTATCCTCGGCTAATTTTAGGACTGTATCTATTAATAGCCTGGATCAAACGTCTTAAGTCTATAACCCTAAATCTATCCTCCCTAATATGTTTCTAATGACTACATAACTCTTGGGATCCCGTGGTTACATTTTCATCCCAAGTTCATCCGTCCTTAATCATTTCCCCCACATGTCCTATAACCACGGCGTTGCCACCTCGGCTCATTGCCATTAGCCTGGACCTCTTTAACCGCCACCTTGCCCGTCTCTGTGGCGCTCCCGAGTATGTTCCCGAACGGTTCTTCGCTCCCCAACGTCTTTGGTGTCCCCGACTGCGTTCCCAGCGGCTCTTCGTTCCCAAACATCATCTGTGTTCCCGGCTGCGTTCCCGGGCTGGCTTCTTCGCTTTCCAGCCACCTCTGTGTTCCCGACTGCGTTCCCGGCGGCTCTTTGTTCCCAAACATCATATGTGTTCCCGGCTGCGTTCCCGGGCGCCTCGGGGTTCTCTCCACACCGCCTCGAGCTTCTTGTTCTCCGAGCTGCTGTCGAGGGATGTGAGCTCACCATATACCCAAAGCTGTATAAAAAAAACAATACTAAAATATAGGCAAATATACGACAAAAGCCCAAAGAGAATAAACAAAAGAGTTTTCAAGAACCAAGAGACACCACCATTAGATTGTATATTAGATAGAAACAACAACATACTTACAAGCCCAGAAGACATAGCAAACGAAATCCATATACAACAATCAATTAGCAATAGACCTACAGTACCTACTTGCTACTACCAACCAGAACATCCACCACAATGCACTTGTGCAGTTAAACAATACCCATGGCACGACCTTAATGGATTCGTAATAGAAAAAAGAGGAAACCCACAAATACCACTACACAAACACTTCGACAAAGCAACATACGAAAATGTACCTCAAACACTTATCTAACAACAAAACACCGGGCCACGACAAAATTCCCAACTCTATACTAAAAAATATGCCTGAAAATTTCCACAAACTACTCTTATTGTTTTATTACACATTGTTACAAACAAAACCAAATCCCAGCCTCATGGAAAATAAATCTAACCATATTACTTTATAAAAAAAAACTCATGTACAACTGACAAACCATAGACCAATAGCACTTGCAAACACAATATACAAATTTTTCACCAACACACTAACATACATATTGTCAACATACGGTGAAGAATACCAAATATTACACGACAGTCAAGAAGGGTTCATGGCAGAAAGAAGTACAGCAAGACAGCTGCAACTCCTTATAGCAGCACTAGAAGACGTAAAATTTACAAACCAAGACATATATATATACTATATATAGATTTCAAAAATGCATTCGGATCGTTCGACCATGCAAGACTCCTAACTATAATGAAACACCTTGGATACCCAACAGATGCAATAATGCTAGTCGGAAACATCTACTCCATTCAAACACTATATTTACTGGAGAACACTTCGGTAAAACAAAACCAATACCGATTCAAAGAGGAACCATACAAGGAGACACACTTAGCCCCTATCTCTTCTTAATTTTCCTAGAACGACTATTGCGATGGCTACAAAGAGGAGAAAATGGATATACATTTGGTACATCAGAAATTAAAATCAGCTCTGCAGCATACGCAGATGATCTAGCAGCAATATCAAATAATACAAAATCACTACAAATACAACTAAACAAAATTGACAAATTCTGCGAATGGGCAGGCATGGACTTGGGAGTCACAAAATGTGCCGTCACCGGTTGCCCAAATAGGTCCAAAATGCAACCAAACAAATTCAAAAACTACATGACCAACTAAAAAATCAGCTACAGAGATCAAATATTACCAATACTACATCAAAACGAACCCTATGTCTACCTAGGCATACAATTAGTCCCATCACTAAAATGGAAACTCCAAACACATATCACCACTACTAAAATAATAGACCAATGTAAACAACTATCAAAATGCCCTGCCACTATCAAAGCAAAGAATTAGTATGGTTGTGAGCCCAAAATGGTGCCCACATGTGTTATTAACCCTTTGAAACCATTAGGAGTTACATTTTGATGTTTTATGATTATTTTCAAAAATATAAAAAGAATGAGGCTTAGTGTGAAGTTATGTTTAGGCCTTAGGCTTATGTGGTGTAGTTAATTAGAAGCTTAGCGGCATGAAGGAAGTTCTTTGGTTAGGTGAGTGTAGCATGTGGTGGACCAAGGGGAGCTCCTTGAGTTTAAATATTTGAATTGGGATCCATCTTGTTGGTTTAGGAATTGAAGGCTTAGCGGATAGGATAAGAGCCTACGAAGTAGGAAAGGATCGAGGGGCTTATCTTGAGCTTTGAGGGGTGCTCACCCCTTCCCTTCGTTTATATATTCATTTCTCTCACCTTCTTCACTCACTTGTGTTCCTATTCACTCTCTCTTCCTTCGCGCTCTTCCATCTTGCACGTGTGGGTGCACACGTGTGTATGGGCATATGAACATGTTGTATTAAAAGGGGAGTGTGGGTAAAGGGGAGAGGTTCATACAAGGCCTCCTTACCCTCTCCCTTCCCCTCTCCTTCTCTCTCTCTCCCTCTTGTTGTTCCTCTCATAGAATTGAGTTTTAGAGTTAGAGTTGTGTGAGAATTAGTAGAAGGTTTGTGAAATTAATAGAATTCATAGAGACTTGTATGGGACTTAGTAAGGTTAAGTGTAGTAGTTGGTCGAATTAGTTGATAGGCAGCTGAATTATACTTAAGTTGTGGCTAGGCAGACGTAGTGATAGGCAGCTGGATTATATTTAAGCTGCAGGCTAGGCAACTGATTTGATACTTAAGCCGTGGGCTAGGCAGACTTAGGCTAGGCAACTGGATTATACTTAAGTTGTGGCTAGGCATAATTAGTTGATAGGCAGCTGGATTATATTTAAGTTGCAGGCTAGGCAACTGATTTGATACTTAAGCCGTGGGCTAGGCAGACTTGGGCTAGGCAGCTGGATTATACTTAAGCTGTGACTAGGCAGACTTAGTGATAGACAACTGGATTATATTTAAGCTGCAGGCTAGGCAGCTGATTTGATACTTAAGCCGTGGGCTAAGGCATAATTGATAGTTAGGTTAGGCTAGTGGAGTTAGGCTAGTTGGATTAGGCTAGTTGGGTTAGGAGCCGCATTAAGGAGTGAACTTGGAAAGGGTTGTGAGGGACTTGTGGAAAAGGAGGCGATGATAAGTGATATAAGTGTTTTTTAACACTTGTGTTAGAGACTTATGTGCCTCATGGAGCCGACAAGCCATGGCCTCAACGAGATCACGAGCACTAATGAGAAAACATTGGCCAAGACCAAGGTTTCAAGAGGAAAATCCTCAAGGGCATGTGTAGCCAAGGCTGCGGGGTGGACCCTTGAGAAGACCAATGCTCTACCTATTCAAGAGACTAGCATTAATAAAGCATCATGATTTCAAGTGAGTTGGGAGCTTGTTGAGATGGAAGTACATTCCATATTACCACGAGCTTTGGTATGACACATATGATTCTCAAAACCATCACCCGGACTAGGACGCTTAAGGATGGTGGGTTTGGCCTCACAATGGTGGACACTGTAATCAGAGCAGGCATAGACTACAACTTCTTTGCAGTCCCGTACTCATTACCAACTATTAAAAATTTTGATAAGAAAATTATTGCAATCCAAAAAAAATATGCGGACTACCTAAAAGTAATGCAAACATAATAACACAGCTACCGCACGAATTATTTGGACTAGAAGCCTTCTCCCTAAAAAATGCCTACCTCAGATGCATTGGGGAACAACTCCGCAATGCACTCAATGACAAAGGGAGACTAGGAATAATATATAAAGGACTAATACAACACATACTTGTCAAAGCCAGCGGTGCATAAGACATCCCACGAATCAAACGTCAAGATTGCATCACATCACTTACAACACGTACATTATTCCTCTTGAAAAAATCAGCCGATATACACCTAAAAAGCACAGAAGAAAACTTCCAACTCCATATGACTGAACTAAAAAAAGAATGGAGATTTACAGTTATAAATGAACTCCCGCATTTAGACCCAAAACTCTCCACCAAATTATTATACAAACTAATGGCACACAAAATTTACAGTATAAAGCAAATCACCCTCCCCAATGGTACAAAATTAATGTCACCAGAAGAATTCAAAATGTACTATCGGAACCCAACTAAACTTGACAAAAATGCACTAAACATAGCAGAACAACTCTTTTGCGAACCAAAATGTACCCTAGACTGCCCAAACTCATGCCGAAGACACCTACCACCCCGCACACTAAAAGACAAATATAAAATATATAATCACATAATAATACCAAGAACACCAAGAAACCCTGTGCCACTCCCTCAACCACCCCAACCACAACATCCGGCCCCACCACAAAAAATAAAAAATGACCCCGTAAGATTCCCCATTAACGCAATACTAAACCACAAAACAATTACAACAAAAGACAAGTATAAAATATTTAAAAAATACAACACCTATTTATACCAATGGATAGACTCAAACCACATAACATACAATAAATGATACAACAACGTGAACTATTCCCGATAAACCTGCCAGCGCTTATACATCATAATCTAAAACTACTCACACAATACTACACAGATTATAAAAACAAACAATATCAAATTATCATACAAACACAAACCACACCCGAACAAAATAAAGACACAAGATACATCCCACGTCCACCAATAATCCCCTACATTAAAACATCCATAATTGAATGCAACCCAGATCGAGACATCGACACAAACAAATGCACCATTGAAACACAAAATGATAAAACCCATATATATAACGACACCAGTAAATATATCACCACTATTCCGACTACAAGAATGAAATGGCTATGGCAACAATATAACAACAACAAATACAACATCCACAAACTAATACCTGCTATACAACCATTTGAAACAGAAATATTATGGCTATACCAAAGATACGAACACAAAAACCACAAAAAAAAATACAGTAAGAACACTACACCACACCATCCCATCCACCATTCTAGACACACTAATAACAACATTTAATATAACACACTCATATTTTTCATCACCAATAACATGTTCAATGGAATCTACCCAATTCTACTCAACATTCGCCAGAGATAATATTTTTGGATCACTAGGGACAACCTTCCAATACAAATGGAAAGGTATCGGATATGCACACCCAAATGACGTCGAAATAACACAACAAACAATACATTGGGCAAGGTTAGCAGCAAAACAAGACCCATAAACTGTCACCTTCCTAGCAATCCCAGACACCAACTGGTACCAAAATCTATCACCTTACACCGGACCCTTCCCGGATGCGCACGCCATTATACACTTTGCTGCGGACACCATTACATATGACGAACCAACAATACCACTAGAACCCAACAAAACTCGTAATGAAACACGTGCAATGCACATACTATGCATTCATCACCAAAACAACAACATTGGTACAACAAATCAAATAAACACCATAAATACAACAATAGAAAATCTGCAAATCTCACAATACCATACACACACAGCCCCACCCACACCACCAAACACAAAAGTTAACAAAAATACAAAATGGAACAAACTCACATATCCACCCTATAACAACTTACAAAACATATGGGTAGACCCCCTCCCAAATTTCGAAATTAACACCACACTAAAAATTTTACCACAATACAGCTATTACACAGATGGATCATTTCTACCACCTAAAGAAGCAGAGGACGGCCACTGGAAAAAAGAAAAATCTGGATATGGAATTTATAACCCATCTAAACCAGATGTACAAATATCCAAAAGACTGCCTGGACTACAAACATGCTTCAGAGCGGAACTAATGGCCATACATCAAACACTCTCAATAATCACCACCAAATACACAAACGAACCTGCACATATTTTTACTGACTGTGTCAACTGTATACATGTTCTAAACACACAACTAAAACACCCAACCCAACAAAACAACCACACAGATAAAATCATACTAGAAGAAATGCTAAAAATGCTAAAAAAACGAACACAACCAACCACAATATACAAAGTTAAATCACACGCTAAAATTAACGGAAATGAACACGCAGACCAACTCGCAAAAGAAGGAACCAGAAAAAGAGGATACCAATTTGCAGCACACCCACACGAATTTGCACACACCTCACCTTATTACTTCCAAAAAGACATATGGCCCGGTCGTACTAAAAGACCAGACAAAGGACCAGTTAGATGTTTAGAAGAATACATAAAGAAACATGACCGTGAAAATAACCTAGCAATACTAGCAGAAGACTTCCCCAACATCAACAAATGGACAACAAACTCCATCATAGACAACGAAATGTCCAATGACTTTTGGAATAACCCAGAAATAACAGATGCACAAAAAACAAGCATCGTAAAATTTAGAACCGGTCAATACATGGGTAATGCCAGAAAGCAACTAATTTTTGGTATACAAAGATTCCCCTCAAAAACATGCCCCATCTGCAACTCACAAGATGCAGACACTTGGCTACATGTACTTTTATTGTGCCAACAACATCATATACACGCACTAAGAACCAAACGACACAATAAAGCGGTATGGGAACTAAGAAAATTAATATTGTCCACAAATAAATCAAGATGCTACACTCTCATGAATGTGGGCACATTCAATAATAACCCACAAGAAAACACAGTTCCTCCATGGCTATTACCATGTACATGTAATCAACAAAGATGTCACTGTAATGCCAAATTCAAACCTGATATATTTTGCATCAAAGGCCTCCCATACCAAAGCCCACCCCCTCTAAATCCCGATGACAACCTAACTATACAATTCATAGAATTCACATACACAAATGACAGATTTTTGCCAGAAACAATTGACAAAAAACTTTAAAAATACCAACCTCTAATCAATAACATCATACAACAAGGTTGGAAAGTAGACCCTCTCATAGTCATCACAGCTGGAGCTAGAGGAACCACACACGTCCCCTCAATGAAACAACTAGAAACAAAATTCAACATATGTGAATCGTCAATAAAACACACATTTAAAGCAACAAATACCATTGCCATACAACATGCCGGGTCTATCCTACTACACAAAAGACGTATAGAAAACAACCAAACAATACCAACGGACACAGGACATTAAAAGTGGGGAGGTAGTGGTACAAACCATTGCTAGCCATTCGTGTCAAACAACTAGCTCATCTAGCTCAAGGATAGGTAGGGCCGGCTGGTTGGCACAACTTTCCTGCCATGACAAATCACTAGCAGTACCAAGCCATGTGTACCACATCACTGCTCAAACGAGTCCCACAGGTTTCAAACCCGGACCACATAAATGTGATACAACGCCCTACACCAACCAACCAAAGAACTCATGACTTGGCGATAATAACTAAACCAAAACATACCTTTATACTAGTCTACAACCAACCAACAATAATCTACTAATTTCATTACCATTAATATTACTTTCCTTGGTGTTTGTTACTATAGTGTCTATCCTCGAAAGGGGAGAGTAGTATTGTCCCAATGTCCCTTTGTCCAGTGGGCATCGGGTCATTGACATTACGAACGGACACTTCATTCACGCCGGCCCTCCTTATAGGGTCGGTGTTTCTATCTATCTATTTGTGTTTAACCACCCTTGAGGTGGTTGTTTGTGGTTGAAGCTAGGTTTATGCTTGCTTCCAAAATAAAACAAAACCTAGGGTACAAACCCTCAAGGAGGGCTTAACTACTTGTCACGTGGCATGGTGTCGAACACCAAGCCACGTCTTGGTTAGTTAGCTTAAAGGCTAATTAATCACATTGCTTAGTTTATATACTAAGCATTATGTTAGTACGCCCTCGGGGTAGTTACTCGAGTTAAAATGTTGTTTAGGAGTTACTTTTGCCTAGTGGGACCTTGCCACCTTGTGGAAGGTTCTCACCCTCTTCCCATAGGACTCTTCCCATGGGCCCTTGCCACACGAGAGGCATGGGATGTTTCACAACTTCCTCCAACATGGCACCTTGTCCAAGAAAAGTCTCCTTTTCCTTGTTTTTCTCCTTATATTGTGGGCTTCCGGGCACTAGTGCCCGGTAGTTGTGAACTACATTTATTGTGTCATGTCACTCTACTTTATTGCTAAGTAGATCCCGAAGCAAGATCCAAAGCAAGATCCGAAGCTAAAAAGTCATTGTTGCCACTCCCCATACTTCCTCTCATGTGGCAACCACTTGCTCATTTGAACCAGTGCTATTCATCCAACTCACTACCGTTCATGCAAGTTTCCTCTCGTGTGGCTTAGGGTCGGGCTTGGAGGGGTCAAGGCACGGTGGCTCCCTCGGCTTGGCATTGAGAGTGTGTTAATAACACACATACTGTTGGTTTATTGCATGTTTTTCTAGTTACGTTTTTTGCATGATGTGTTATGTGTAATGATGTGTATTTACACGACATACTATCTCATACAAGCATTTGTCATATAATAGTTCATCGATTCGACAAAGGATAGCTATTTTGCTTTGGAAATGCAATGGACATGCCTTGCATTCTTCCTTCTCTCCACATTTTATCACGGAATCTTAATTTCAATGTCTCCTTCTATTTTCTTTTTTGGTCGTGGTTTGTAAGTTTTCATTTCCTAATTTTAAAGTAAAATCATAGTCTTTGGTAACAATGATCTTGAGTGTTACAATTGTCTTTGCAACCATTGGCCAATGTGTCTTCAAATCACATCAAGTTCCTTCATTAATTGGTCAATGTTAATTCCAATCCAAGAAATATTGTTTTTTTATTAATTCCTAACATTTGATTATGACTTACAAATCATGTAATAAACGTCTAGTGCCTAGATCAAACTAGAGCCTTCATCAAACTAGAGCCTTCATTGCCATGCAACAACCTGTGTCATCAACCAAAAACAGGGTAGCACAAACAAAATCATGGTTATCTTGATTATTTCATAATAACTCCAACATATGATCATTCTCAGACTAGGTATCCATTTGAGAATGGTCTATATGTAGGAGTTATTGTGAAATACCTTAAGATGCTTATTCCTTTCACAAGCATGAACACTCTTTAAGTAGATTCTTTCTTAGTCCAACACTTAGTAAATTTCTCAAGTTAACGATCCCTCTCACAGGGTAATTTTCTATCTCAACTGGACTCTTTCCTCGTAATTTATTTAATTTGAACTTGTATCTCAACTGTGTCCTAACTTCTTAAAGACCTCAATTTCTAAGTGTTAGAGCGTCCCCACTGGACACCCCAATGTACTAGGCAAAATAATTGTTTTTAATGCCCGAAAGCGTGGGTGCTGATGGTGCCGACTTTGGGTTTAGGGTTGATACCCAACAATTGGCTGGTACAAGCCTCGGGCTGGCCCATTATGTTTAGCAAACCTCATCTATTGAACAATAAATCATAAATTTTAGTTTCATTTTAGAATGACAAAGTCCCTTTGAATTGTAAGTGACAAAAATTATAACCTGAGTGCTAATGAGGATTTTGTAATATTTTTGACTTCCAAGTTAATTACATGCTTTATTGGCGGTTTCACTTTGAAAATGAAATCTAGTCAATTGCTTATTTACTCAATGGAAGTGAACATACATATTGGATTTGAGACCTTGAAAATGAAGTGCACTCAATATGGGATTTGTGGACAAGTAGCCTTAAAAAACCCAAGTACAATTTTTTTTGAAAATCGGGCGGGCGGGCAACAGTTTTCGGGCAGGTGTAGGAAAAATGTCGAAACCTTGCCCCTGACAGAATATTCCCCCCCCAAAAGTTCGTGGGGGGGTATTTAACGTCCTCCATCTTCAACCATGCGTTGACCCTTTCTTCATGGCTACCTTACCTGGCCGAAGCCATGCCCGGCGGGGGACGTTAAATACCCCCCCACGAACTTTTCAAGGTGTCAAATCCGGGCTGGGGCAGCCGCCTGTCCAGAAAATCTGGATTTTTTGGACCCAACCGAAAACTGCTGCCCGCCTGCCCGATTTCGAAAAAACCATTGCCCTTGCATTCTTGAAGGCCACTTACTCACAAATCCCATATTGAGTGCACTTCACCTTCAAGGGCCAAAATCCAATATATATGTTCACTTCCATTGAGTAAATAAGCAATTGACTGGGGTTTCATTATCAAAGTGAAACCGTCAATAAAATATGTAATTAACTTGGAAGTAAAAAATATTACAAAACCCTCACTAGCATTGAGGTTATAATTTTTGTAACTCACAATTTGAAATTGTCTTTGTCATTCTAAAATGACACTTAAATTTAGTGTGTTGATTTAGTATGTGTATTTTATAATATTTTAGGTAATGCCGTCTACTTTCACAAGTATTCATACGCATTCAAATGAATCAAGTGTGATTAAATATAATTAAGTCTAATTAATCTTCATTAATCCCAAATAAATCAGAAACTATGCTTACCAAATTAAGTAAACCTAATTGATTATAAAATGTACTTACTATAATTAATTAATTATTGGAATTAATTCCAGTGAGTTAATTCTAATAAATATTTTCTGGAATCAATTCCAGTGAGATAATTATAATAATTAATATCTGGAATTTAATTTCAGTGAATTAATTATAATAATTAATTTCTGGAATCAATTCCAGTGAATTAATTATAATAACTAATTTCTGGAATTTAATTCCAGTGAATTAATTCTAATAATTAATTCCAGTGAAATAGTTCTAATAATTAAGTCCAATGAATTAATTCTAATAATTGATTAATGAATGCGTATGAATACTTGTGAAAGTAGACAGCATTACCTAAAATATTATAAAATACACATACTAAATCAGCACACTAAAAAAAAAGAAAAAAAAAGAAGAAAAACTTCGGTCTCCGGAAGAGACCGATGTGAATGGAGTGTCTGTTCGATCCTCCTCCAATCCAATGCCCACAGGATAGAGGTATGGAGGTGAAGATCTACTCCTCCCTTTCGAGAGTAGACACTATAGTCACCAGTCACTAGTAACAAGAACCAAAATGGTTAGTTATTAGGGGAGGTTGTTAGTATGATTTGGGTCGCCAGGTCTCTAGTGCATTGTTAGTGGATGGGGGGAGTGGCTTAGTTGTTTAAGGTTTTATGGCTTTATCTATGGGGGATCTAGTGTTTGGGGCAGTGGTTGGTGGTTTTCTATTCTTCTTTTGTGTAGGAGGATAGCCATGGCATATTTTATAGCGATAGTATTGATGTTTTTAAAGGTATTTTTAATGGTAGGCATGGGTATTTTAAATTTATTTTCGAGTGATTTCATTGAAGGAGTGTGTGTAGTGGCTCTAGCTCCAGCGGTGATTATAATAAGGGGGTCAACTTTCCATCCTCTAGCAGCAATACTATCGATTAATGGTTTGTATTTGTTATTTTTTGCTTCGAGTGTTTCTGGGGAGAATCTATCATTACAGTATGTAAATTCGATGAATTGTATGGTGAGGTTGGGGTCCAAGTCTGTGGGGGGGTCATTTTGGTATGGTAATCCTCTAACACAGAGGATGTCAGGTCTGAATCTGGAGTTACAATGGCATCTTTGTGTACCGCATGTGCAAGGGAGTAGCCAATTGGGAACGGTGTTTTCCTGGGGTATATTATTGAAGGTGCCCGCGTTCATGAGAATATAACATCGGGATTTTTCAGATGAGATTAGTAGTTTCCTAATTTCCCATACTGCTTTGTTGTGTCTTTTGACGTGGAGTGAGTGTATATGTTGTTGTTTGCATGTAAGTAGTACATGTAACCATGTATCCGGTCGTATAAGGTGCAAATGGGGCATGTAATAGAGGGATATGTTTGTCTACTGAAGAACAGTTGTTTTCGAGCATTGCCCATATAGGTTCCTATTCGGAATTTGATGAGGCATGATTTTTGTTTATCCGTGATTTCCGGGTTTTCCCAAAATTTGTTAGAAAGTTCTTTATCTATATCTGCATTTCCTGTCCACTTGTAAGTGTTGGGGGTTTGTGTGGCCATGTTTTCCAAGTTGTTTTCCCTATCGTATTTAATAATTTATTTTTCTAGGAATCCGACGGGGCCTTTATCAGGAACGTCCGTCATTGAGGCCCATACGTCTTTTTGGTAGTAGTATGGGGTGGCATGGGCATGCTCATATGGGTGAATGGCAATTCTGTGCTCTAGTTCTAGCCCTTCTTTTGCCAATTTGTCTGCTTGTTCATTGCTGTCAATGTTGACGTGTGCTCTAACTTTGTATAGTGTGATTGGTTGTGTCCGGTTTTGAAATAGTTGTACCATGGTGGCGAGGGTAATTTGGTCGGGGTGGCTATTGTGAAGTGTGGGGTGTTTAATTTGTGTGTTGAGTAAGTATAATACGTTGAGACTATCGGTAAATATGTATGCGGGTTCGTTTGGATATAGTGTATTAATGGTTGTTAGTGTTTCATGTATTGCTATCATTTCTGCTCGTAGTATATTTTGGTGTCCATGTAGTCTTTTGGAGATGTTAAGGCCCTTGGGGCTATAGATTCCATATCCGGCTCTTTCTCTTCTCCATACTCCAGGGTTAATTTCTTTGGGTTTCATAAAAGAGCCGTCTGTGTAATAGCTGAATTGAGGGTGGAATTTAGTGGTAGGTTAGTTTGGTAATTTGGGAGTTGTGGAGTAGGTGTGTTATTGTTTACGGGTGTGTTTGGGTAGTTAGATTTAGCCCATTTTTTGCTAGGGTTAACGGTGGTATTTGCGGGGGTGGGTGGTGCAATTTGTGTGTGAATTTGTAATATTTGGAGGTTATTTGCTATGTTGGTGAGTTGATTCATTTGTTCATAGGTAAAGATGTGATTATTTTGGTGGTGGATACAGAGTATCCGTAATGTTGATACTTCTTTCCTTGTGATATTGAGTTCGGGGGGAATTGTGGGTTCTTCGTATATGATGGTGTCAGCTGCAAAGTGGGCAATGATGTGTGTGTCCAAGAATGGGCCAGTGTATGGGTTGAAATTATGGTACCAATCCATATCTTTTGAAATAAGTATAGTGATTGTATTGGAGTCGTTTTTGGCCGCAATGCGGGCCCAATGTATGGCTTGTTGTAAGTCTGTTGCGTTATGGGGGTGGGCGTAACCAATTCCCTTCCATTTTTGGTCAAACGTTTTTTCTAGAGATCCAAATATTCTATTCCTGGAGAATGGTGAGTGGAATTGGGTAAATTGTGTGGGGCAAGTAACTGGGGATGAGAAGTATGAATGATTGATATTGAATGAAGTTATTAGGAAATCTAGTATTGGAGTTGGTATTGTATATTGAGCACGTTTAAGTGGGTCGTTTTTTGGAATACGGTATTTATACCTTTGGTATAACCACACGATTTCTGTTTCAAATGATTGGGTAGGTGGTTCTAGACTATGTGGGGTATCTTTAGCTTGGTGGTATTGTTTCCATAGCCACAGTAATCTAGTTTTTTATATGGTAACGAGGTACCGACCGTTGTCTTCATATATGTGAGCGACGTCGAATTGTGTTTGGATAGTGTTAGTATTTGTTTCAATGTCGCTCTCTGGGTTGCATTCATTAATGGAGATAGGTGCCAGTGGGATAGTTGTGGCAGGGATGACGTATCTAGTGTCTCGTTGTTGTTCTATGGAGAAGTATGCATTGATGATCAGTACACTAAATTTAAGTGTCATTTTAGAATGACAAAGACAATTTCAAATTGTGAGTTACAAAAATTATAACCTCAATGCTAGTGAGGGTTTTGTAATATTTTTGACTTCCAAGTTAATTACATGTTTTATTGACGGTTTCACTTTGATAATGAAACCCCAGTCAATTGCTTATTTACTCCATGGAAGTGAACATATATATTGGATTTTGGCCCTTGAAGGTGAAGTGCACTCAATATGGGATTTGTGAGTAAGTGGCCTTCAAGAATGCAAGGGCAATGGTTTTTTCGAAATCGGGCGGGCGGGCGGCAATTTTCGGTCAGGTCCAAAAAATCCAGATTTTCTGGACGGGCGGCTGCCCCAGCCCGGATTTGACACCCCGAAAAGTTCGTGGGGGGGTATTTAACGTCCCCCATGCCCGACTCTCACCGACAGTGGCTTATGTCACTCGAAATGCTCGAAATGGTTATTTCCGCTACGGTATATGGTATAAAGTGTCACTTACTATTTGGAATTATGCATTGCTAATGTATTTTATTGTTAATGTGAGATGAGTTCTTTAAAAATGAGATATATAGTAAAAAAAAGAAGTAGGGTTCAATGTAACTTTGAATAGTAAGGGTCACTAAATATCATAAATGGTCTTGTCTTTTTCTTGTAGTTACAGTAATCTCCCACTTAAGTACGCACCCGTTTAAGTACGCATCCTAGTTAAGTGCGTATTTTTTTTGATAGAAAACATGGTTCATACTTTATTGTTTGAACAATCATGCAAAGTCATTTGCCACAAATGCACGGGTTTTTTTTACGATGGACATTCAATGCTACTTTGTTAACGTTTTGTTGAAACGTCCCAAACGATCGTCGCAATTCATCATACATTTGTCCAACTTCTGTTTGAACATCGGAGCAAAGTAATTGATTGTCAATGTTGAGGACAATGTTGTGTAAAGCTTCAAAGCCTTTGGAGTCGGTAGCACTTTCAGATTTAGCAAATGTCTCGATAGCTGAATTTCATCATCAATAGCTAGTTCTTCTTCAATTCACATCATTTGCAAAACTTCATCAATGTCCTCCAACATAACAATACAATATTCTTTGTTCCAAGATTCCAACAAGATTTCAAGATTCCAACAAGACCGTCTCACTAGCCACATGTACACCAAACTGTCCTATTACTATGGACCATGGCAATTTTCTAAAGCCCATACTAATTTGTATAATGAGAGTTAATGTGGGCTAGCAACCACATTAATTGTTTTGTAGAAAATTAATGTGAGTGACTATTTAATTTTATGCTACTTTTGTCCTAATATAACTAATATTCATTGTGTTGCTTGGAAGTCTCCATTGTGTCTTGGACTCACATTAATTCCACACTGACAAGAAAAATAATGTGACCCACACTAATTATCCTCATGTCGATTTTGCACCCGCACTGACATGATTAATTAGTGTACTTCTTTTGTTACAAATGGCTAATGAAGTGACATTTGGCACCTCGTGAGAGGTCCACCTCAGATGCACCCGAGCAGTAAACAACCTGGAAAGGTTTGTGCTATGTTCGGGGAAAACCAACGGCTAGTTCATTATCAGCCGATGGATTTCCCCTCATGGCCGGTCCAAATTTCCAACCATCGGATGGCAATCCGACTGTAATTTCAATCCTCCGGCAATTAGCCGATGGACCAGAAAATGTCCCGGAAATGTAGCCGATTCTTCTTGTGAGTTACTGGATTTCAGCCGGAAGCATCCAGAGCGCTATTTGTCTGGGGCATCTGATGATGCACTTGAGGAAGTACCCTAAACCTTAAACTTTTTGAATTATGCAACCTTTCCATGACCAAATCCAATTGCTTCTATGAAGAATTGGGGGACCCTTGGCCTTCAAGCGGTGAAGGCATTGCTAGGTTCAATTCCTGCTAAGGATATTAACTCTTCAAATTTAAAGTTTTGAACATGCCTTTCTTTTCACTTATTCAAGATTTTGTACTAAGAAATAATTTCTAATAACTTTTCATACATTTGTTTAAACAATTAGTGCCGATATGAATTCCATTTAATCGGATACTGGCCAATGAAAATATGAAAATATAGGCAATTGGCCGATTGATTTTACAAAAGACCGGCTCTTGCCGATGCAAATTGGAAAAAATCCGACCCTTCGTAGCAACTACCGGCAATTACCCACTAAGGCTTCAAAAACTTCCCGAACTCTGGGTCTGTGCATGATTGCGGTGACGGTCATTGGGTCTATAGTTTTCTGTATTAAAAGTAAGCAACCTTGCCGTCCTAAGATGACTACTTGGAAACGAAGTTCCAGAAGTGTTGGTGTTTGGGGAACATACCCTACATCGCTACTATATTCTAATCAAATGACCACTTTAATATACTTGAGGCCGGATTGAGGCCCAGCCTGATCTCTCATAATTTGGGTTAGTAGGATTGTTGGGTTTCATCAAAATTTATATTAGGGGCCGGTCTGAACACTTACTCATTCCATGTGGCATCTTAAGTGACACAATTTTAGTGTCAAACCATGGGACCACTTGAAGAAATGAGGACGAGCATTTCTTGGGCCCGAACTTTCAACATGGGCCTAAAATGGGGCCTCCTCACTTTATGTGTGAGAAGATTGGGCCCGCAAAAGTTAATAGAGTTGGGCCGGCGGTGCTCAGGCCGGCCCCAAGCCATGTATAAAGTTTGAGAATCAAGCTCACATGCTCATCGGTTTCTAAGTTGAAAAGATTGGCTCGCTTGGAGCTCAAATTCGGTCGATTGTCCGAGCAGTGTAGGAGTACTGAAGATGAAGCCTTCAACCTCGTAGCTTATCCGACACTTTCTTACGTGATCAATTCGCTACAGTTTCCGAGGGGTCGGAATTTCGGCGGGTCTTCCAACATATTTTAAACCCGCACATGCTTGGAGCATGATCATAGGGCTTTTGAGTCGAAGTGCAAAAGAACTGATCGCAGTAACAATTCAAACTTCAGTTCTCGAAACCGCTGTATCTAGCTCGGTTGGTTAGACCGATACTCCGAGTCTGAGCATTGGAGTCCACTAGAAATTCATTCGACCTAAGATTTTTATTAGACGACTAAAAATTCAGTGCACGTGTGGAAATATATCCAATCCATGCTTTGAAGTTAAAGTACAAGAAACGATCGTAGTGTGCGAGATTCATCACAATACAACATCCACTTCTTGGATCCGTGTTCAGCTCTGTTCATTCGAGTAAAGTGTCGAGTCCAATTGGTCCTCAAACCGACTAGAAAATCCAGTGATTCAGGTGAGGAATTCGCGATCGAGCTCTCGAAGCATGGCTGACCTTGAGCCAACGAACAAAATCAAACAGGTAACGAGTGTTGGCTCTTCCGAAAAGTCGGCGGAAGCCGCAGCTATGGCGGCCAGTATCGACATGGCGCTGACGATCACGGAAATGTGCACGAGTTGGATGTATCCTGCGGTGCTCCGCACCATCGTGCAGCTCGACGTCCCGCACATTCTTGCCACAAATCACGCAACAAACTCCTCGCACGAAGAAAATGTGGGCATGACGGCCGAAGAGATCCTGCAGCACATCATGATAACGAAGACGCAGGAGAATGAAGATTTACAAGCGGCGCGTCCAAATGCAGTCAACCTCGAGCGCTTCCTCCGGTTCCTCACCACCAAGGGCATCTTCGCCGAGCACATCAACATTCGTCATGATTCGGAGGACCACAATGTCAGTAATGGTCGTGTGGAGCGCCGATTCTCGTTAACGCCGTTGTCGAGATGCTTCGTGCCGGGGGACGGAAGCTTCCACGCCGCCGTCTTGTTCTTCACATTAGGTCCCGAGTACGCGGCCACCCTGGAGTACCTCTGGTAAGTATGTAACCTAAGCCAACCCCGACTTAATTTAATCTTAGTGGGATCTTGGGTGAATGTTTTTGGTGGCAAAGATTCCATGTTCCCGACTTTGTCCATTGTCGACCACGGTCATGCTCTTGATAAACACTTGCTTGCTAACAGTGGCCTTTTTACACACGTGACCAAGGGTTGTGGGGAAAAATGATTTAGGATGGTCATGGTCTGTCTACGGTCCGGAAACCATGAACAAGAGAAATCCCTTCACTTTTTGAAAGCCTTGGACATCATATTTCAAACACTTACATTTGAATGGTATGTGTTTAAGCGTGGATCTAAGAATGGACAAAGAGTCTTCATTCATGAGAATCTTTATTTTGATAATGAATCGAAATGATTCTTATACAAGCTCCAAAATTTATGGCTGCCGGCACGTTTTGAATTTGCTAATCATCTCGCTCTGATTGCGTGTTTCATACTCCCACAAGAAGTGGGTGCAGAGAGAAAGGTATCCAAAATAACACACACGCCTTTCTTAGTCTCGATGTACAAACTCATTTAGCACCATCCATGGAGAGTCTAGGGCTCTGTCTCCTGCTTATACGTCGCGGTCAAATTCTTTCCTCCACTGTAAATGTAGTATATAACTTGAAGTTGACACTTCCGAGAACTAGACATGATCAATCAAATCAATTTGTGTCAGTGACTCGGTGTTGAAGTCGGAGGAGCCATTCACAAATGCGCATGGGATGAATCAGTTTGAGTACATGAAATCCCACCCCGCCTTCTTGGCGATGTTCAAGAACATGTTCATGGCCGCCTCCGCCAAGCTCATGCCGTTGCTTCTGTCAAATTACCATGGATTTGAGGGTGTGCGGAGGCTGGTCGATGTGGGAGGGAGCTCCGGCAATATGTTGGCAGGCATTGTGCAAAAATACCCGCACATCCATGCTATCAACTTTGACCTTCCCGAGGTGGTCGCGACTAACGCCCATCTTCCTGGTAAGCCATGAGAATGTGCCATCTTTTTCTTATCATATCAGAGTTATCCATTAATTCAATAGGAGTTTCGGTCAGAGTTGGTTGTGTTGCATGTAAAACTTTCCATGTTCAGTTAGTTTTTTGGTGCAAGTCTGGAGTTAGTATGGAGGTTTGAAAGGAAAACAGTCCATATCGGTTCATTGAGGGCCAAACTTCTATTGGTGCTAAATTGAGTTTAGCCCTCAATGAACCAATCATATAGAATGCCCTTCATTTAAACCTCCACACCCGCTCCAAGCATGCACCGAGAAACCTAAGAGCACGCTTTAGAAATATTTTTTTCTAGGGGGGGGGGGGGGGAGGGTCCATAGTCCAAAAACGTAGGGACCGATTTGAAACGATTTGAGGCAAATTGAACCCTTGATTAAGACCATCTTTTGGAAAAGTGGTTCTCCAAAAACATGAGCTCTCCCTTGAGCTTCATTTCTTGGTTCACATCATTAGTGTTTGTTTCCCTCCAACAGGTTGCCATGTAGGAGACACCTTACTTTGCCTCTTCTTGGTCTTGGACCCCCATCTAAAGGTCTTTAGTCCAATTTACACCTCTCGGCCAATAGAATTGCTCCATTCTATTGAATCCTCCCCCTTGGCCCCTATCTTAAGTGTCCCTTACCGAACATGGAAAGTGTTGTTTGTGATTAAACAATCAACTTCCAACCAAAAGTTTGGTTGAATTAACGGTAACTCTATTGTACCTTTTATTTGGGCATGTTATCACGCAGGAGTCAGGTGTACATAGTCCCCCAAACTAATTAAGCGTGTTCCTTCCAATTTTGAGGTCAACATGCTTTTGTGTTGGTAGGATGTCCCTCTGTGCTGATTAAACTAGGTTTATAACCATGAAAGGGGTAGCATGTTCTATCCTTGCGAGATTTTTGGTAGGTTTTCGGTCACTTGAAATTCGCCCGACTTATGTCATGGGTTTTTACATACCTCAATTGCACAAGGGTCAAAAAAGCTGCACTTATGAAGCATGAATGAAGAGCCTCTTCACTCAGAAGCTATTTCCCCCTTTCGGGTTGGCTCTATCTAAAGGAACTGTGGCAGAGGCAACCGATGTAATCATGGTAGTGTGGGGGTAAGGATTATTTTTGTTCAAGTATGAAAATGGGTTGTGACGTTGCCACCTTGGAGTTGTGTGGGTCAAATTGGTGGGTGCCTATGCTTTAGATTTGTTTGAAGGCCCAAGTTCCAAACCTCACGAGGCCCCTTTTGAGAGTGATTCATATTGCCATCCCATTATCCTGATTGAGACATTATTTATACATGTCACAATCTAGTCCTTTGCTCGGGGATCCTCCGTATCTTGAGTACGCGTGATTTACTGATAATCCAAATCAAATCTATGATTCTAAGAATATGAGAAATACATTGAATGTTGAAAATTGGATTGTCATAGTCTAATATAGATTAGGTCATGAGGAGGACTTGGAGATTAGTCAACCTAGTGATATTCAAAATCTCATATGAATATGTTTTCCTTTACAATAATCAACATAGACAATTATGGTTGATGATCCACAGGTGTTGAGCAAGTGGGAGGTGATATGTTTGAGAAAGTGCCAAGTGGATGTGATGCCATCTTCATGAAGGTAAACACTAAATGAAAAGCTCATTTTAGGAGACACACATGTAATCAACACTTTTTAAATGCATAGGGTATATATATAATGCTCATAATGGGAGTCCAATAACCAACCATGCCATGGGAGGGGTATTTTCCATGCAATATCAATTACTAACACGGATACAAAATCAACCATGCTGGATTGCTGCCAATTTTTGCCCCATAAAATGTGGCATAATCAATTCTACCCACCCTTTACATGTGTTTCAATGGCATGTGCAGGGGATATTGCATGATTGGAATGATGAGCATTGCATCAAAATCCTCAAGAATTGTTGGACGGCATTGTCCGATGGAGGGAAGTTGATCCTCCTTGACTTCATCATGCCCATGGAAACTCCACTTGAAGCCTCCATTCCTCTAGTGAGACAGGAAGTGTTCAGAGCAGATACCTTGATGCAATTTCATTGTCCAAGTGGTAGGGAGAGAACCGCAATGGAGTTGGAAGGGCTTTTGAAACAAACAGGATTCACAAGCTTGCAAGTTGTTGCTGAAGTTGGTTCCTTTTACGTCATGGAAGCTTTCAAACAAATGTCAAATTAAGTCCATTACATTACTTATTAAGTTGGGGAGAGCCCAACTTATCTATTCTTGGTGAATAATCGCAATTGGCTGCAATTTTTGAGTCAAGAATGAAAGTGCAAAATGCAAAATCTTTCTTCAATTTCAACTTGAATATGAAGTGGATGGGAAGGTTGGAGTAGGCATTAAGGGATGAATGAACTCAAAAGGTGCCCACGAGTTTGGTCTCAAAAAAGGGTTTCCTTTAATATTTTGTCTTCAAAACTCAAATGTAAATGAAGTTCGGCCTAAAGGTACTAGAAACCTGAACCACTTAACTATTGATACGTTGGGGTGTGGACTTGTCATCGTGTAGTCCTTTAGTAGTTGTGATGTTGCCATGACCTCCACTATGTACTTCTGGGGTCACATCGGCAAGGTTGAGTACGTTAAGCACTCCATGGGCTCGGACCCATGGTCCAAAACCATGTGGCACCTTATGTCCCATGTGAGCTCGTGGGTATGCCCATGTACTACGGGGCTTGGGATATTAAGAATTTATTTATTTGTTTATTACAAAGGCAACAACCTTTTGAGTCCATTCCTCCCCTAATGTTTTATTAAGATTAGGTAGAGCACATATTTCATGGGTTGTGTGATATGCCTAAAGGTAGGGGGAAAATTTAACATTAAAATTTAAAATTTGAATTGAATGGAAAACCTATAGCTAGAATAAACAGGAAGATTTGTATGGAAACATTTGTATGAATAATGGTAGGTACCAAGAGAGACGAACTGGGTGCAAACCGACTTGTTCTCCAAGAAACAATTAAATGGAACTTTTTACCTACAATAGTATCTTTTTTACTCATGAAAAGTACTCCAGCTTTCCAACAAAGTACATTTCATATTGAAGCCAACTTTGGACAAGTGTGGAAACTTGGAATGCATTGGCAGATCAAATGAATGGGATCTTAATTTGATATAGGTATCTCTGGCTTGTACTATCGACTTTTATGATATAATAACAAGTTTCAACGGATCTATGGTTGTCATCTTTACATTCACCCTCACCTTTCTTAAATCATAGGCTCTTTCAATGTATTCAAGATGATTTCCCTTCACAAGGACTACACCGTTGATCACAACATTTTGGAGGGTCCTCAAAAGGACCTCGCCAAGCATCTTATAATAGAACAACAAATAGTGGCTACCTCAAGCAATCTAGAATGAAGTTGCCTCTGGAATTGCATGTCAGCGATGCACCTCTATGTGGAAGATGGGAATCAATTGATGGTCAGGAACCTATTCTGCCACATGATAAAGCGCAATTGGCATCCAAACCACATCTTGTCAGAGCTCAGATAAGCCGCAATTGATCATCAACTATGATCAAAGCATCCTTTTAATTTGGCGTTGGCACGTTTGGCTTTTTGTCTCAAAAAAAAACTCTGATCAAAGCAACATATTAGGCATTAAATTTTATCATCTACCATAAAAAATGTAGATCCTGTATATAGTCTTCTCTGTAGAAACCAGATAAGCTATATGGTCTTTGGGAGAACTTCCATCCTTGCTAGCTACTGGGCTCAATTACACTGTAAAGGTAATTTTTGGCCACAAGCAAGATTCTTTTCCCTTCCAGACTCTAATCCCTGCAACTAAATTGCTAGGCATCAAAGATTCAGGCTCCTGGCCATAAACACATCTGGAGGCGATTAGAGTATGAATGCCTTGCTACTATGAATGAAGATACCTTAGTAGGCCCTCTATTAAGCACTTGGTCCATACTCCCTACTGCTGTATACTGTAACTCATGGCAAAATTTAAAGGCTATTACATCAGGAACGCCATATGTGAATTAGTAATGCCTTCCCGACAAGATTTTAGGGTCAGCAGACCTTACTTAAGAAGACATGAAACCATGCAAGGACAAATTTCAAGCTGTATGAGGAACCATATAAAAGAATGTTGGACCTTACATCCCAGGACAACCCAAATTGCCAAGGGATAGTGTCATAAAAGTACAAACTATACATGGTCTTATGCCCAAGGATTATGAAATCTAGGAGGAACTGGAAGACCCTAACATCTCCCACAACAAGCCCAATAAAGAGTAAGGAAATTGATGGAGTGTGGAGCATCGGCACCATCAACACTTGGCACATGGGCAATCTCATGCACTTTGAACCTGAAAGCTAAAATCTTTAGTAGTTTGCTGACACGAAGTTCATCTAAAAGGCGACAAGAAAATGGAAGATTGAAGTTCAGACCTTATTCAATCACGAACTGCTCAATATGTATGCAAGCTCAGTATCTACATGTCCATGTGCCGAAGGTGCTCAAATAAGTTGTAATCAAAGAAATCCAAATTCTTATTAAAGACTACTAAGTTGAAAGCAAAAAAAAAACTAACATATCTTGCACAACTCACTCACAATACTTAGGTGACATGAAGTGAAGAGAACAAAGAAGTGATTGGAATTCGCAAAAGAATCGCATAAATTGGCAAATAAAAATGGGTTGTATCTTGCATCCAACATATCTTTAGGGTTGATGAAGCACATAATCCACTTCTCTCAAGTCCTAGGAGTCTTTTGCATGGCATCCCTGACAACGATCTCTGCCAAGGATTGGGCTTTTCTCTCTAAAATGCATCTTCTTGTAGAGATAGAGAGATGTAAATGTTGATTTCCTGTGGAAGCAAGTATAATTGACGACTCACTTTGCATCCAACGCAACAAAGCATATAGTTGTGAAGCCAGTAGTCAAGTTTCTTTGATGAAATGAAATAACATGAAATTGATTTTACGAGAAACCAAAATAGGCCATGGGTTTCCAAGTACATTAAGATGGTGTCGAAAAGGCCAATTCCCTAGAGTAACGGAGTGAAGTGGCTTCTACGAGATAAGGCTAGTATTAACTTTGAGGGAAGAAAGGCATGAGGTTGTCTAATACTACACTCTGAAAAAGGAAAGAAACCTATCTCTAATAGAGATTTGGTCGAACCAATCCATACATTCGTTTCTTGTTCGATGCCTAAACCCTTGCCTCCAAGGAACCAATGTGCGGGTTGGTTCGCCCCAACTCTCTAATAGACTTAATGGTTACAAGAATATGAGTGCAACTAGGAATTTAGCAATCTACAGCAATAGACTGAAGATGATGAAAAATCATAATAGAATACAAGACCAAAATTATTAATAAAAGCTTTATAAACTATATCATTGAAAACCGAGGGAAACTATCTTATGAGCGATGAGCAGTGAGCAGTAATACATGAGCAATGAGCAATAACATATGAGCAATGAATCCAAATTTAGTAAAGACACACGGGTTTATGGTACACAACCAAATTTTTGACAAATTAATTGCATATTTTCAATTGTAAATTGCCAATATTTTAAATGAAGTACAAGTGAAAGGGTCCTATTTTCATAGATCATTTAAAACACTTTGAATCCATTGCTGATTTTTATTATAATAATCCAAACCAATACATGTCATTTATTGACATCCTTATACATGTAGTTACAACCAACACTTGCACAACTACTCACATTCCACAACACCAGCAAGTTCAAGTAGGTGCATAACCTCATTATACGTATATGTAGGTAACTACTAGGTTTTGAGACATCCGCTTGTGGATGCGAGTTGTGTAAGAGATTGGTATTAGGTTTGGATCAACCCGGGTTCGAATCCGGTTGGTTACATTGACTGGTGCTATCCCAAATTGAGCTAGTGATAAAGCAGGAATAATCTATAGGCGGATACCAAGAAGACGTTATTACACGGATGTGCGTAGAATCTTCTCAATTATTTTTTATTTTTAGAAACTTGTTATTATTTATCCGTGTGAATCAATCAAACCGCTCACGGTTGGGTCGTAGTCTAAATAGAAATGAAGTTACTGAATCATTTGAAATACTTTCACTCCATTGCTAATTTTTATTATAATAATCCAAACCAAAACATGTCATTTATTGACATTCAAATATATATTGCTGAATAGAACACTTGCAATACTACTCACATTCTACAATACCAGCAAGTTCAAGTAGTCGCATGACCTCATTATAGGTATATGTAGGTGCATGAATGAAGTTGTCACTTTCGTAATCCACCTTGCACAAAAATCTAAATACATAATAAAGATGTTTACAATACACCCATTTTCCTTTCTTTCCCAATGTATGAGAAGACATTTTCGTGAAATCCGGGCATGTGCAATGCGGGATGTCGTCAATTGTGACATGGTAGGTGATATCTTGTTTGGAGACAATATTGATTATCACTCCAAAGTCCGGATATGGAATGGCAGTAATCCCAACCACATAGTAACCTTCCATGAGTCCGGCGCTCTCCCATTTGTTTTTGTGATCCGCCAGTGGTGTTGATGGATTACGACGCACTGTCTTCCCAAACTTGCATGTAGGGTGGGTGTCCGGGTTTGGTGGCATACAAAAATGCGAGCGAGGGATGGGGAGAGTTGCGATTGTTGAAAGCCTACGACGAGGAGACAATGCCTTTCTCTGTTGTAATTGAAATCCAGCATCTTCAAGTGCCAAAACCTCATCTCTCGATAGATTGGTATCTATCTTCACTGGCGACGTGTTGGGTACTATAGGCCAATCCAACACATATTTCTTCTTACCGTCATTCACACAACATTTGATGTCTTCAGGGCAAAACCAAAATTCATACTCCACATTGTTGGGAGAGCGAAATTCCTTCCTAAGCCCTTTGTATGTTGGAGCAGTTGTGTCATATTTCCCAGTCCCGACTTTGGCATTGCATATAGTCCTTGTGATGGCTTGCAGTGCCCAATATCGTTTGGCTGAGTTGGGTGGCAATCTTGCAATGTGCCACTTAGAAGCAAAACAATCAGTCTCTAACACGGATGTGGTATGAGCCACATCATGAATTGCAGAACTGAATGATTCTTCTATGCGTTGACGAGTTGCACGAGTGTTAGGGCGAGGAATTGAAAAATTCACTTTGTCGGGTCGATGAGAATCGCAATCAGCACCCGGGGGCATGTTGAGTTTTCGTTTGGTGGACCCAAATAGCTCGGACCCTTCCAATGCACAATCTCTAGTGTTGACGTCTTCTGCCCCTGGATAAGACTTCATGGCATCAACCAACATTTTTGGATCTCTACACCTGGCAGCCACTTTGAGTTTCAAGGATGCCGAATCAGGACCTTTACCATCAGACCCCCCTTTCAACCATGTCCAGTAATTTGCAATTTGCATGAAGGTACGGATCATGTCATCCACTGTAGCTTCATATAAACAAGTCATCTTGTTGCCGGACTGTTGGAGCCATTTGTTGTATACAGTCTCTGCAAGGTTGCATGTTGGCATTTCCGCACGTTCTCCTATTGTCATATCCTATGAACAACACACAAATATGAGGATAAGACAAATATAAGATATATATAACAGTGGAAGAAAAATGAATGACATTGAATAATGAATTTTGATATGTACTTACAAGTAATATGTAACCACCCCATTGTCTGTAACGAAAGTGCCAAAAATCCAACCACTCTGAAAGGCCAAAGATGCCTTCCTCCGAGGCAGCTCCAGATGACAACCATCAAGAACGAATCACATGATACTTATTCTCGGTGTCGTCCATCGTTTTCGCGTCTTTGTAATTCTTGCATATTTGCTTGTGTTGAAACTGCAAGGATGGTTTGATATATTTTTGGGTCACCTTATCCAAGCTTACAGACCAATGAAAAAGACATGTACGCTCACGTGCAACCATGGGTAGATTTGAGTCACCATCCCCGTAAATCGTCCTCACCGCATTCCAATTAGCTTGAGCACTATCAACCATAAACCCTTTGAAATTTACGTTTGGTACACCATTTTCTGCCATGACAGAATTCAAATTCTCCCAAAAGAGAATTTGTGTTGCCCCATCTTCAGATTGCATGTCACAACACATAATGGTTAACACTTTACAGTATCGACTGTCGTACATATGACAAACCATTGTCGTCCAGTCTTTCAAACGTTTGACATGGTCAAACATAATACAAGAATTCTCCATATCCCCCTCGACTTGTATCTTCTTCACAAATTGTACACCACTACCTCTGTCGCGCACCTCTCCATGAGGAGTGGCCGAAACACCATGGGCACAAGGGGGACCCCGGAGTGACACCCGGGACTTGTGGCGCCGTTGGTGAGAGGGCCCAAGTGATCCTAGTGTGGATGAGGTCCCCGGGCGTTGGGAACGCCTCCCATCCACGAAGACTAGGAGGCACAAGGGTAAGGCCATGAGCTATGCGTAGGTCATGGCGTGGTGATTCTAGAATGCTCAAGAACACCTCAATCGGAGGTGTGAGCTAGGAGTTATGGCCATTTGAGTGGGGCGCTGTCCCGGGACAGCGCCCTGCTACAGCAGTGCCTGGGAGTGATTCCCGGGACTGCCAAGGTTCAAACAGGCATAACTTCCTCACCACTTTCCCGAATGGGGCAAGTGAGGAGTCCATCGGCATCTACGTGAAGCGTAGATGAAGATGGAGTGGTTGGTTGCTGGAATTAGACATCATACAAGGAAGTTATGATGGTCTGAAGCTGCTGGGGGCTTCTAGGCCCAGCGGCTAAGGGAAAATGTCCACTTGGCCCCAACTCTTGGTAGAGAGAGAAGAGGTTGGTTGACGGTGGGGTAGGGGCCCCGCGTAGAGTCCTAGAGGCTTATATGGGTGAGGTGGTGTGGCCTCACCCACCCGAGGCCGAACGGCAAGGCCTCCATGGGCTTTGGCCTATTGTGAGGCTATAGTTGCCTAGTATGGTTCGGGTTGTTGTAGTGTTGCTCCGGCAACGCGATGATCAACATAGGATTGGACTTCCATGGATGGAAGTCCACATTGGGGAAATGGGTTACCGATTAAGGGATGAGTCCCGAAAGCAAAGTAGGAGGGTTGGTTCCCTCCTATGAACTATTGGTCCGGGGTAAGAGGAGCTATCCATTAGCATGGCGGAATGCGAAGGGTTAGCGCTCGTAACCTTTGCTAGAAACGAAAATTGGCAAGATGATTAAGGGACCTAGCAAGGGTTGCGACAACCTCGAAGGTCTACAGACATCTTGAAAACAAACACTTTATCTTTTGATTGCCTTGGAAACTGACTACCATGGACAAACTTAAAAGCAAAGTGGTCTTTAAGTGCCATAATACTATCCATAGTTCCCATTCCACTACGCAAAAAACGCTTTGATCCAAATACAAAGTTACGACAATTTGGGGATGCAAGAGTGTTGCATTTGTCCATGACCACCTTTAAAGATGAACCAACCAAATGATGGTTTTCGCCAGTAGCGGGAGATTTGAGAAGGTAATCGGCCAAAAATTGTTTGCTCGCTACCATAACTATGGTTGAATTTTTTGCTGTGGGTGTTTTCAATACTTCATTTGCAACGCATTGGTATGTCATATCCAATGATTCACGGCATGTGCCATTAGCCACAGGATGATCATATACACCAAGATGAATGCAAGCCCTAGACATTCCAACAGATGTGGAGTGGATGTATAGTATTCGAACATGACACAAAGCAATGCACACAGGTGTGGAACGACATACCTTACACTCAATAATGAACCTAGTAGGGGGAACATTACCCACAACAAATGGGAGAGGAGTTGAACCAACCCATTCAGTGTTGTTCTGGAGACCCTCATTGCGATGCATGTAATCACAATAGTCATTAGGATATTGGAGGTGACCTGCACAAGTAGACCGCCGGAAGGATAATCCAAAATTATTTTTGATATTCGTGGCTTTGGTGGTACACCAAGGGTGCCCGTCGCATATCTTGTCCATGCCGTCCATTGAGCGGCCATACGTATTTGGAACTTTAAGTGTCACAGGGGGCAAGAGAAACAAAACGTCGTCATTAAAAGAAGATGGTAAATACTTGATATCTCGAACATCTATATTGTCAAAATCAATGGATGCGAGATCTGACTTTGATTTTTTTCTTGACTTTGTAAGCTTTAAGGCATCAACAATAGTCAACCCTATAGATGAAGGTGAAGGGTGTAGTAGAGGACGTTGAGAAGGTGAGATCTGGGGAACCAAACTATTGTACATAAGACCGCATGGAGATTTGGCTACATGTACAGGAAGTTGTGAAAGAATGGAATGAAGACTCTTAAATGGAAACGGCGATGTGTTTGAAATATCAACAGATGCACAAATATCATCTTCTGAATCTAATAGCACAAACACACTGTCATCAGTGCGTTCAAATTTAATAGGAGCGACTGAGGGAATTTGAACTGTGGATGTGTCGGATTCGTTTGTCAATATCACAGTTGAAAGACCTATCACCCTAAATGAACCAGGTCCTAAGATCCACATAAAACCAATCTCGGTTCTGTTTATTTGAACCAAAACCGTTTCATATACCTCTCCATCTGCAGAGTACATCTCCTGCTCTAAATACATGGTTCCTATCTGGAGGTTGAATCTCAAACTAAGCAAATCCTCTAAGACATCCACATGACCATCATCTTGAAGTGGAAAAATGAAGGGAACAAAAGATCCGTGAGCTCTAATGGTAGCCATGGAGAAGAAAGAATAGATGAACAACACATAACAATAATCTTGGATCAATGTCACTTTTGTATTGAATGATGAAGAATACAATAATGGATGTAAATGAAAACATGTGATATCATAGCATCTAATAATACAAAATGAGACAGATCATAATAGTAGTCAGAGAATATTTGCAAGCAAGGCATAGAATCCTAAACCAGATCCTAAAAAATATCTCCTTTAGAAAGTAAGGCATAGAAAACTTGAACCCATAAAGGAGTTGTCTAATATAAGATTACCACATGGGACAAATACGGGTACGGATAGCATGGAGAAAACGGCGTCAAATAATAAACAAGTTGGCAGAGTTGTAAAATGCGACTGGGCAGGCTGGATGTAGATGCAGGAACAATTAAAATTAGCCATTATAAATAGAAGAAAGTGGATGTGGAAGGTTGGCAGATATAATCAAAATAGAAGCAGAATGAAAGACGCGTTGAAACAACTCGGTCATTGGACGCCAATTGCAACACGGATGATCGTAATATGCGCCAGATTTATGTGAGCTATAAACACTAGAAGAATGTATGAAAGTGAAGTGGCAGAGGACATATTATAGACAGCAATGATGGTGGAAGATGTGGAGAGAACACCAGTGAGGCGGAAGAGAAGGCGTAGGAAAACTTGTATTTTACTTCTGAGAAAAAGAGGTTAAGACTAAGTGTAGGAAAGAAGAATGCAAGTAGGGAAGGGAGAAATATCCTTTTGAATACGATAGAAGAAACTGCGAAGAAACCGGATTTTGATACAATATCGACAATGGCGATGGAGGACGATGAAGGTGCAAAGAACAAAGAGCATGCAGACGATTGTATTTCGGAGTCGGAAATGAAGACAAGTTCAAAAAACAGAACAAACAAAAAGATAAGTCAGCTTCACTTTCATATAATTTGATAGTGTATTGAATGAAAATGAGGTAGTCGCATGTGATAGCGACTTAGAGAGGTTATAAATTAGACTGAAGAGTCCTATGGGTTGACGCACAATATACATGACAACAACTTAGGAAGGTTATAAGTTAAGAGGGGAAACCCTGTACAGTGATGTGTAATGTATGTGGTGGCGAGTAAGGGAGCTTGAAAGTTAGTTATGAAAACCATGTGCGTTAACGCACAGGGTATGTGGTGGCGAATAAGGGAGCTTGAAAGTTAGTAGTAAAAACCCTGTGCGTTAACGCACAGGGTATGTAGTGGCGAATACGGGAGCTTGAAAGTTAGTAGTAAAAACCCTGTGCGTTAATGCACAGGGTATGTGCCAAGGACTTGGGAAACCAAAAAGTAAAAAGAGAAACCTATTTTATGAATTTGAAACGACGTATAGAGGGTTGGAGCAAGGAATTTGGCGAAAATGGGGTTACAATGCAGAAAATGACAAATATATGTGCTGAATATTGATACAATATATGACAGGGGCTAAAAAAACATAAAAAATAGTAGGAAATTTTTTTGTGCCCGCAAGCTCAAAATTTACGAGGTGGCCAAAAACAATGAAATACATAGATGAATGAATAAGGGAAATGATTTCAAACAAGAAAAAAATATAAGAGAATATTGTAGCTACGGAAATTTAGATAATATAAAATATTTTTATTATTTTTTTCGGACATCATTTGTATTATTTATAGATTTTAGAAGTTTCAGCAAATCTACCAAATCCAGACTTTTTTAATTTCTGATATGAACCCTCTGCGTTAACGCACAGGTCCTATGCGCGCAATTTTTGTAGACCTCCATCTAGGCTCATAGACCCCGTG
Source organism: Polytrichum commune (assembly GCA_950295325.1). NCBI lineage: Eukaryota > Viridiplantae > Streptophyta > Polytrichopsida > Polytrichales > Polytrichaceae > Polytrichum > Polytrichum commune. The sequence goes on from OX485809.1 coordinate 18,882,733, forward strand.
CGTTAACGCACAGGGTCTATGCGCGCAACTTTTATAGACCCCCAGCTAGGCACATAGACCCCAAGCGTTAACGCACAGGGTCTGCCCTAGTTGTGTAGGGTGAGCCGCCACCTTAATCAACCAATACTTAAGCTACCTAAATCACCCCTTATGATTTTTTTTGCCCTTCTTCCTCTTGTTCGTGGTTGTCTTTAGTTGTTGTTACTACTGCTACTATTGTTGTTCTTGTTGTATTGTTCTTGCTCATGTGTTGCTAATGGTGTTGATACTACTTCTAGTGTTGCTGGTGTTCGTGGTACTAAGTCTGGTTACTAATATTTTCTTGTACTTGCTAGTGGTATTACTGGGTTAAGTTGCTTATCTATTGTTGTTATTGGTGTTGTTCTTCTCTTGGTGTTACTACTGCTAGTGTTGTTATTTTGTTGTTGGTGTTGTTGTTGCTGTTACTACTGCTGGTGTTGGTGTTGTTGTTCCGACTGCTGATGGTGCTGGTGCTGTTGTTCTGACTGTTGGTGCTATTATTTTGCTACTGCTGGTACTGTTATTTTGCTGTTGCTGCTGTTATTTTGTTACTGGTACTGATTTTCCGACTGTTGGTGCTGATATTTTGTTGCTGGTGCTGGTGCTGTTGTTCTGGCTTTATTTCTGTTGTTGTTCTTGTGCTGGACCTGGTATTGTTGTTGCTGCTTTGTTTTTGTTGTTGGTGTTCTTCTTCCGCTGGTTTAGGGTTTGTTGCTACATGTATTTCTTCTTTCTCTAATTTTTTTTTTAAACATGTTGTCTTTTGTAACCTTTACTTTCAAATATTTATTGACATTTCTAAAACTTGGTTCATCAAAATGATTTCTAAAACTTACTTCATTGTTTGTATTTAGGACCACATAATGGATGTGGAGAAAACAATTCCTAATTCCACTTATGATGATTCAACAAAAAATTCAACTCAAAACCGTCCATCCGTACAAGTTTATCATGATCATGACATCTCATCAAATCTTCATAATAAGAAAAAAATAAATTACTTGAACCCCTCAATGAATTTGACTCCGATGAAGACAATGATGGTGGTAATAAAACCTATCAAGAGAAAGTGTGGGAGCTTACGGACAAACGAAAGGTCAATTCTACAACAACAATTTCTTCAATCCGTGCTGGACCCAATTCTCGTTTGTTTGTACTTTTATGTCGCATGGTTCCTATGCCTATTGTGCGTTTTGCTTTAAAGGGAGACATTACTAAATTGGAGGCTGATTTATTTAACGGTTATCGTGATGGTGACCGTGTATTTTACATATCGGCCACTGATTCATAGGGGACTTTTAATTTGTGAATGATGAGGTCCGTGCATCTTGGAGCCCAAATTGGACTCAAGCCAATGCAGTATTTGAATCTCATTTGGATTCAGATCCTTCATTTACTTCATACAAGAACAAAATGTTCTTCATATGGGATGGTAATCACAGATTTTTCGCTTGGAAAAATTACATTGACTGCATACATGCCGAAGATTATGAGCGTCATATCTTCGTGGATTCTATCATTTTGGTACCCCAACCTGATGACATTCCAGGTTTGCTTACTGCTATGTACGACATCAACAAGTAATGTTTTTACCTATTAGTTTTCTTTCAATTATTTCTTGTTTATTTTTTATTTTTAAAATTATATCATCCTAAAACTAATCAATTTAATATTTTTTCAGGTCGACCGAGAACTCCCACGTTTCTACCAATTTGGTGCATACTTTGTATCGCATGCAAAGCATTGGCACCATTCCTTTGACTTCCTTCAAAAAACAATTGGATCCCAAAAGTTATAAGCAATGTGAGGAGAAGTCCGTCGAAACTTGGTATTCTTTGACGAGACCAATCTTTTTGGATTACATGTACAGTGTAAGTTCATCTAAATTTTCTTATTGTCTTCTTTATGTTTATTCATCTTCATTCACATTATATCTATATGTATTTATAAATTTTCAATTTTGTTTTATTTTTCAGCAAGAACTTGCTGAGGCTAGCAATATTGCTCTCAACCATTACAATGAAACTCGTCCCATTGAAAAAATATCAGAAGGAGTTTCAAAAGCAATGTCCATAGCTATCAACAAAAAAACGTGCAATGTTGTCTTCTAGTGGACGAAGCTATTTTGCGAGCGGTGAGCGGTAACTTCCGAGATATTTTGATGAAAATGTTATTTTAAGCAGTAAGGTTACAATATTTTTAGACTAAATGTTTTTTTAGTAAATGTTTTTTCTAAACTTAGTAAACAGTGGGTCCTATGGCCGTGGACAATTAAGGGCTCTGATACAGGAAAAAATGTTACTGTATCAGTGAAAAATATGGTGTAGGGTGTTAAATTGAGCATTTGTAACAAATATCAGTAATAAATATGGGTTTATGTCAAGCCAAACACGTACTGTTTCAATACCATGAGAATTAGTGGTACAGTGCACCCTCTATAAGTATTAACAATTGGGAGTGATAATATTGTTAACACTTATAGAGTGTTAACACTTATAGAAATACAGAGTTTAACAAATTAAAACATAACACGTATAAATGTAAGACAAGTAAACTATTGTTATAATACCAAATGAAGTTCCAAAATCCAATTGAGGAGTCTCACTCCTCCATTTCCACTCCTCTACGATGGAAGAAGGCATCTATAGAGGTTTGCTGGAGCTGATTCACATGTAGGTGATCAATCTCTTTCTCAAACTTTTCTAATTTCTTGACAAAATGCATAACATCAGTAGACCTCTGCTCAAGATAATGACGTAAAGTTTGAAGAGAAGACTGCACATTCTTGTAACACTCAGAAATTCGAACGCTGGTAGACTGGCTCAACATGCTAGGGTAAACTGACTTGACGAGGGAGGGACTTGCAGTCAATATCCTAAACCCTAATAATTTCTAAATGGGGGTTATGTTACAATATATTACATGTGCTATGTTACAGTATATTGTATTGTATGGTATTATATAGTATAATAATAAGTTAACAGATATAGAGTGCAAAATTACAAAGAGGGGAGTAGCCAATCAGTTAACACTTAACACTTATCGTTATTGTAGTCTCCCCAAGTAGGAAGTAGAAAAAATGTTAACACTTATGGAATTTTGTAGTGGCCCTTTTAGTCTCACTACATCATGATTATATAAAATCTTGCATACATATGTTTCTTTAAAGAAACAGAAAACTCTAAGAGTCAAGGTACTTCAATAAACCAGCCTGCAAAACTCGCTTCACTTCGTTGAAGCTAAAACTAGCTGCATGAATGAACGTGTCCGAATCTGAGTCCAAACCACACACTACTGTAAACAAATAGTACAAATGCTTGCAGTTGGCCCATTGACCCTTTTTTCCAATTGCTTTAGTCGCCATGTCCTTGAAGTTAGGACAAGTGCATGCTGGCAGCTGCGAAATCGTCAAGTAGTATTGCTGAACCTTTGGGGGCGTGCCGGAATCCAACGAGACGATGCATCCTAAGGCAGGGACTGGAAGCATGCACAATTTGTGCACTTTGGCTTTCAGTGATAGGGCTGAGGCACAATTATTGGCGTGTTTTGTTGACGGGGCCTTCTTGTTGCGCCTAATCAACTTCCCTGAACGCCGGGTGGGAAACTCATCCGGATATGCAGGTGTCGTGTAGCTTGCCAAGTCCAAAGATAACGGGTGGTCCTGAAAAATTCTGGAAGGTGTCATCTCCTTCCGCTGGGGCAATCTAAAGCCTGCGTTTTCTAAAGCGAGGATCTCTTTGCAGGTTAAGTTGGTCCCCAACTTAACCGGCCATACATCCGGAACGTTCGGGACTGAGACCACCTATCTCCTTTTTGTACCCTTAACGCATCTCTCTATGTCGTCATTGCAGAAAAATAAGTCTTGATGGTCCAATATCTTCTTCCGAAAGTTATCCATGAGGCCTGAGTAGGTAGGTGCAGCGGTGCTCTTCCCGTCTTCTACAATCCGAGTGACGCACTTCTTCTTGGTGATTGCTTGTAAAGCAAAGCAAGCCTTTGCAGATGTCTTAGGCAGCCGTGCGATGTGCCACTGGGCAGGGTTGCATAATGTCTCCTCAATCGCAGTGACATGGTGTCGATCCACCTGCTGCGGAGCGTCGTGTGTTCGAAGTTGCGGCTGCTCTTCATCTGCAGTTGTGGGAGAATGTGGAGTTCTGGGAGAATCTGGAATTGTCACAGAAGGTGGAGAATCTTCAAGTCGGGCAGATCTGGTTTGGACGCGTGGTCGGGATACACTGATTTTGTCTGGCCTGTGAGATTCACGTTCGTCACCGAAAGCAGTGTCTGGTTTGCGCTTCAGAGAAACGAATACCTCTTCTCCTTCGAGGTGGGGAGTCCTTGTGCACCACTCGTCACCACCAGGCATCTTCAAGATGGCCTCATGCAACGGTTTCGATATTCCTGTTTTTGCGGCAGACCTTTGAGCACGCCTCAGTTTCAATTCCTCCTTCGACGGTCCAGTTCCAGGGTTGTCTCCCTTCAGGAATTGGGAATATGCTGAGCACTGCATGAAAGCATGCACGAAATCATCGACTGTTGCCACATAAAGGTCGCTGCCTCGATCGCCGGATTGATGCTTCCACTTGTTATGGATAGATTCAGCAAGGTTACAGGATGGCATTTCCGCTAGTTCAGTTTCACTTAGATCCTGCAATGCCCATAGAGTCCGAATTAGAACAATGGCGAAATCAGTGTAGTTGAACAATAAAGAGTGAACTATACAGGTGTGAGGCCAAATCCACCACCCTTAAGCGTCCTAGTCCGGGTGATGGCTTTGAGAATCACACGTATCTCTTACAACCTTGAACCATGTACAAAGAACGCATATTGTCTTCCCTCATTGTGCTTTATTAATGTTAGCCTCTTGGCTTGTGCTAGAGGTGGCCTTCTCAAGAGTCCACCCCGCGGCTTTAGCCACACATGCCCTTAAGGACATTCCCCTTTCTCGTTTAACCTTCACTTTTTTTTTTCTTGTCATCGCAAGAGTCTTCCACCTTCTCTATTAACAATGCAAGTGAGTTATTTTGACCGGGAGCTTCAAGTGTTGAAAAACACTTTACTCAACGGCTACACACACTCATACAATCCCACACGTAGCACAACTAGCCTAATAGGTCTAACTACTTAGCCACCCCTAAGTGGTCTAATGTAATCTAGTTTTTTATATGCTAACACCCACTAATTGGGTGTAGCCTTGCTAACCCCTAAATATCATTAATGGTAGTTTGTTGCTAAGCAACTCCAGCCACAGTTGGCCGAGGCCTTCGCTGCCTCAGTAACCAGAACTCCAACCAGTTGGCCGAGGCCTTCGCTGCCTCAGTAACCAGAACTCCAGCCCAGTTGGCCGGCCTCCGCTACCTCAGTAACCAAAACTCCAGCCACAGTTGGCCGAGGCCTTCGCTGCCTCAGTAACCAGAACTCCAGCCAGTTAGCCGAGGCCTTCGCTGCCTCAGTAACCAAAACTCCAGCCCAGTTGGCCAGCCTTCAAATACCCGAATGGGTAACCCCCTACTAGTTGCGCCTTAACACAACCCCCTTCATTCACTAACCAAATGTTTTCTAAGGTTCTCTTACTCTTTCCTTTCCCTTGCTCCTAATGAACTAATCTAACACACTAGTTTCACTAACTACTAACTACTCAACACATGCAACCCTACTCCTAAGAGCTCACTCCCTTGGGAGGTATTGAGAGAGAGAGTTATCCAATTAACTTCACTAAAAACTAATAATCCACACACGTGGCTCAAGCTCTTAAGAGCTTGCTCCCTTGAGAGCGCTTGATGGAGAGAGTTGCAAATGAGAGAAAGAACACCTTAAGTAGCAAAGAGGGAGAGAGGGAGAGAGGGAGAGAGAGGTGAGGATAGGGTGAGAGGATTAGCACCTCCAATCACAATCCTTTAACCCTCTCCTCCAAAGTAGGGACTAATTCCCATCCACCAAGCTTCCTTCTTCCTAAACTACCAAGGTGGATCCAAAAGTGGGCATTTAACCCGCGGAGCTCACCTTGCTTCACCTTACCCACTACTCACATAATCAAGGCATCTTCTTATTGAAATCAAACCTTGAAATAACTACACAACACATTCTAATGCCTAAACTTAAATCCAAACCACACTTCACTCTTTTTATGTTTTGTGAATAACCATAACCCATCAAAGTCAAACTAAAATTGGTTTCGAAGAGTTAATCACCACATGTGGGCACCATTTTGGGCTCACAACAGGCAAGGGTTTGGGGAGTATAGACTTACCAACTCCATAAATCCACCCCATTGGCGGTAACGGAAATGCCAGAAGGCCAGCCAGAGCTCCAGTCGAGGTAGAGCTTGTTCAGTTGCTGCACCGGATGACATCCACCATGCCCGAATTGCCAGAAACTTTGTCTCTGCCTCTGCCATCGATTTCGCATTCTTGTATTGCTGGCATAGTATTCGATGCTGATATTGCAGGTCTTGACAGATATCAGCCTTGGTATGTTTCTCCAAGGACTGCGTCCAGTGGAAAAGACAAGTCCTCTCTCTGTCCACCATCTTCTCAGACGCATCTCCACTTCCGTATATGATTCGAACAGCATTCCAGTTCGCTTGGGCACTGTCGGCCATGAAACCTTTAAAATTCACCTTGTCCACTCCATGTTGAGCCATGAGAGAGTTCAGGTTCTTCCATACGACTGACTGGGCTGCAACATCTTCAGACTACATGTCGCATACTGCGATGGTCATGACACGGCAATACGTAGAATCGTACACATGGCAAGCCATTGTCGTCCACGACCTGACCCATTTGACATGGTCAAACATTATCCAGGAGTTCTCCAAATCACCACCGGGTTGCATTCACTTGACCAGGTCCACTCCGCTGCCCGGTCCAACTTCAAACATCTTGAACACAAAGACCTTGTCCATGTCCGCTCCTTGCCCTGGAAACCTATTCTGCTGCACGAACCTCCAATTGCTAGCACCGCGTAACTTGGTAATACTGTCCATGACTCCAAAGCGACGCATAGTCCTGAACGTGGTGACTGCGTTACGAATGTTGGGCGAGGTGAGGTGCTTACACCGATCGAAAATACCTTGCAGCTCGTCCAGCTCCAAGATCTTCTGTGGGTCACCTTCTTTAGCAAAAAGGAGTGGGCCCAGTACTTCCTTAGCAGTTTCAAGCACAATAGCAGAGCGAGTGGCTGAGGGGGTGCGTTCGACTTGATCCCCAATCAAGCTGTCTGCCAAATCGATGAAGTCCCGATGATCACCAGACTTGACAGGATGGTCGTGAGATCCCAAGTGGACACAAACCCTCGTCATGTGAGGTGTCCCAGTAACATAGTAGATCTTGGCAGCGCAGACAACAACACAGGTGGGAGGGACATTACAGGATTTGCAAACAACTGTCGAACCAGCGGGAGGCTTGGACCCTACTTCAAACAATTTCTTAGATAATCCTTCCCACTCTGTTTCATTCACTTTGGAAGTCCTATGGTCTCACTGAAGATACTCACAGGCAGGATTGTCGCAATGCAGGTGGCCCAAACAAGAAGATGTACGAAACAAAAGATTGAGATCATTCTGAATATTGGATGTAATTGTGCGAGACCAAGCATGGCCATCGTACCTTCTATCCATTCCACGAAGCTGCTTGGCTTTTGTATTCTGCCCATGCTCACCTAAAGGTGGAAATTCGAAGATAACGTCCCCATCATAACGAGGGGGAAGGTAATCAACCTGCTGGAGTCTAATCGCATCAAAGTTAATTCGAGACAACACACTTTTGGACCGCTTACGAGATCCAAGGCCCATCAATGAATGAACGATACTGAAAACAGGCTGAAGAGAGGGACTCACAGGAGGAGTTGTTTCCTGGCGAACTGCTTCTGTAGAGAGCGAAGGTCGGACTTCACTATCTGACTTTAAAACTTCTACATCGCCGTCGAAATCATCACTCAACTCATAAATTGTATTTAGACCGGGCTCAATTTTGACCTTGAACAACAACGGTCTCTCAATGCTAATAGTGGACGACTCCCTAAGTGTTAGAAGTTCAGTCGAACAATCAAACATAGACTCAGAGACTCCATATACACGATATTTTCCAGGCTTCAGCAACCAGAACGCCCCGACGTCATTCTCTACTCTAGTTTGACGAACTGCATGTGAAACTAGACCGGTATGATCGTCAAAAACTTCCTCTTCGACAAAGATAGTGACCTCACGACATGAAACCTCAAACTTAATGTTGTGCAAGTGACTATAGCATGACCGTCTTCACCCAATGGAAAGAGGACCGGAACAGAATGATGTTCAGCACGAAGCAGGGCCATAGTATTGCATAGAACTTTGAACAAAACAAGCACTATGAACATTGAAAGGGTATGAATATATAACAGGAGAGAAATTACAGTGCAGACTGGTAATTTATGTCACAGTAATTGCAATTTCAGAAGTTAAAAGAGAGTCATGCAGAACAAGCAGAAAGACAGCTGAAAATACAATGTTAGATGTAAGTCTGAGATCTGGAAGAAAACGATATTTATTTCAAACATATTTTTCCAATATAAATAAAGCAAAAGAGGTGGGAGCACCATATACACACAGAAGTTGATATGTTTACTTGTTTTCAAATAGGAGAATCCAAAAACAGACATACATTTGTCGGTTATTATACATATTGGCAATAATGCGAAGAACATGATAGTAGCATAGGAACGCCGTACAACTTGCGGACAACAATGGGTAGGCGAGGAGTTAAATCTTCCAGGGCCACAGCTAGAGGATCTAAAGGGGAAAAACCATTTGATGTTTCAGCGGTAGCTCCAGTAGTTTTATTTCCTGTATCGAAGGAAGAAAACCAAGTTGACAAAGGGGGAAGTGAGGTGATGTTTATGTGCTATCATAATTATATTTCTTTATATATCTTCCATTGCCGTGTGGGCAATATTATTGGCTCACATTTGTTGTTGAATCTGGAATGTGACTTCGACTTGGCTTTGACATTTGGAACAGGGCATGACCCAGACAAATGAACAACCTGGTGCAGCCTCGACTGCCTCAACATCGGATCATACTGAGCAGCAGGTCTGCAAAGATTGCTTCAATTGTTGAATTTGAGGGTTTTGGGTATAGGTTAAGGTTCTGCTTTCAATGATAACACTTTATGTGGAGTACAACATACCTACTAAGCACAGGGCATATTTACTGAACAGAGCCTTGCCGAATTCGATGAGAACGCTGATGTAGTTGATTTATGCGAAGCCAGCATGGACAATGACGAGCATCAATTCGGGGAAGAGGTACAATGTCAAACCCTAAACCAAAATTTGAACTCATTTCAGGGCATATGGTAGGGGGGGGCTTAGATTCAATTTGCTTTAGGTTCATAAATTTGTGGATAATGCGATCAACTAGGCAGGCTGGGTTTAGTCTATTCGGGTCCGAGCAATGTCCATGAGGGTCCAGGTTTGATAGGGGAATTCTGTAAGGGTAAGGGGTATATAGGTTTTATGGTCAAATTTCCAGCTAATTTGAACTCATTTCAGGCCATATGGTAGGGGGGGGCTTAGATTCAATTTGCTTTAGGTTCATAAATTTGTGGATAATGCGATCAACTAGGCAGGCTGGGTTTAGTCTATTCGGGTCCGAGCAAGGTCCATGAGGGTCCAGGTTTGATAGGGGAATTCTGCAAGGGTAAGGGGTATATAGGTTTTCTGGTCAAATTTCCAACTAATTTGAACTCATTTCAGGCCATATGGGTAGGGGCGGGCTTAGATTCAATTTGCTTTAGGTTCATAAATTTGTGGATAATGCGATCAACTAGGCAGGCTGGGTATAGTCTATTCGGGTCCGAGCAATGTCCATGAGGGTCCAGGTTTGATAGGGGAATTATGCAAGGGTAAGGGGTATATAGGTTTTATGGTCAAATTTCCAGCTAATTTGAACTCATTTCAGGCCATATGGTAGGGGGGGCTTAGATTCAATTTGCTTTAGGTTCAGAAATTTGTGTATAATGCGATCAACTAGGCAGGCTGGGTTAAGTCTATTCGGGTCCGAGCAATGTCCATGAGGGTCCAGGTTTGATGGGGGAATTCTGTAAGGGTAAGGGGTATATAGGTTTTATGGTCAAATTTCCAGCTAATTTGAACTCATTTCAGGGCATATGGTAGGGGGGGCTTAGATTCAATTTGCTTTGGGTTCAGAAATTTGTGGATAATGTGATCAACTAGGCAGGCTGGGTTTAGTCTATTCGGGTCCGAGCAATGTCCATGAGGGTCCAGGTTTGATGGGGGAATTCTGTAAGGGTAAGGGGTATATAGGTTTTATGGTCAAATTTCCAGCTAATTTGAACTCATTTCAGGGCATATGGTAGGGGGGGCTTAGATTCAATTTGCTTTAGGTTCAGAAATTTGTGGATAATGCGATCAACTAGGCAGGCTGGGTATAGTCCATTCGGGTCCGAGCAATGTCCGTGAGGGTCCAGGTTTGATAGGGGAATTCTGTAAGGGTAAGGGGTATATAGTGTTGAGTGACAACATTACTAAGGAAACAATTGATTTGAGAAAGAGTTATAGATCAGTTGGTACAAGAAGGAAGCAATCCCAAAAAGAGCTTTGAGGAAATTGGTACAAAAGGAGGAAGGAATCTCAGAAGAGAGCTGCAACCTGTAAGTTGAGGAAGAGAGCCACAAGAGACTATAGTCTGCCGAGGAGGGCGAGGAGAAGGAACCCTGGCACCGAGACTTAGAACCCTGGACCCCTCGGCCACGGAATTAGGTCCTAGCCGCGTAAATACGGGACCTTACGCGCGGCAATAGGGTTCCTAACCCACGGGAATGGGATCCCAGCAGCTTAGCAAAGGAAATTAAGTACTTAGTGATAGAGGATCATTATAAAAGTATATTAGGACTTATAGGAAGAGTATATTAGGGCATATAGGATGTAAGATTTTGAGAACCAATGACTATGTGAAGAGGCATTATGGAAGTATTTAGGAATGTAAGATTTTGAGGATCAATGCAAAGAGGCATAATGATGGAGTATATAGGAATGTAGTATTTTGAAGAATATGATTAGGGAATATACTAGAATGTAGGATTTTGAAGAGGTACAATTACGGAATATATGGGAATTTTGGGATATTAAATTCAAGAGACATTATGAAGACACTAAGGGGAATATAGGACTATGGTACATTCTACTAGTATGTTCTAATTACAAATTATCGGAATCAAATCAATCAATATAAAGATTTGATTCGATCCTCAAAAAGGGATTTAGAATGTAACTACAACAAGGATATAGTAGAATCTTAGGAATACGAACATTAGAGTGGTAAAACGGTTACAACCGTTTATGTTAGATATCATCTACATATGTCATAGATAGATGATGATCTAGGAAAGTGAAGATTAACAACCACTCTAATTAGAGATTTAGGATAGAGAGAAAAGACTATATAAGGGAAGCATTTTAGGAGACCTATACCTCATTTTCTACACAACGAAGTTATCTTAAATTTGAGTGTCAAGAATCACTTGAAGCTTTTGTAACTCTCCTCTCGAGGAACTTTTGCAATATACTTATCTTTTGTACAAATGCGTGTGATCTTTCTACCTCTCTCAATTTGAACTACGAGTCGTCAATGGTACTTTGTAGCTTAAGTGATTGAGCAACCGAGAGTAGAGTAGATTGAGTAGACTCTTTTGAGAAAGAACTCAAAAGATAGTGTGAGGGTGAGAACAAAGCGCTCAAGACAAATTGGAGAATCAATCGGACTTTGAGAGAGATTAAATTGAGAAAGCGATTGTCAACTTGAGTGAAGGAAACAAGATTATCTCTCAAAGCGGAACTTATCATTGATCTCCTCAAAAGGGAATTATAAATATACATGTGATTGAATGATTGAAGAATTATATGCATGTTATGATTTAAGCAAAACAACTTAACAATTGCAACTCCTTCAAAAGAGGAGGAGCTTATTATTGAAAACTACATAATTGACTTATAAGTATTATACATATTATACTACATATTGATTGATTGAACTTATGATTAACAAGAATGATGAAGACATTAATTCATATCAAAGTTTGAATACATATGAATGAAGTAATATTACTTACTACAATTGTCATTGAAGCTTCTTACTTTAAGATTCTTTGTGAGTTGTTGGATGTCATTACAATTTGAAGGATTATCTATTCAAGAGAAGATCTCTCTCTCTTGAGCAAAACTCAAGAGAGATAGGTTTATCTTCTCGTCATCAAGAAACACTTTATAATAAAAGTGTTTCTTCTCTTAAGATACTTTGTGAGTTGTTGGATGTCATTAACAATCAAAGAGGAGTTTTTTCTCTTGAATAAACCTCAAGAGAGTTATAATTATTCTTGTCATTAAAACACTTTGAATGTTAAACGTGACATTGCAAAACAATCAATGATGTGTTCATGAAATTATAACTACTATATGCATATATGTCAAGTTACAATATTATAAGTAGTAACACTTGAGTTTAAAAAGGAAGACTCAAGAATATTAGATCTTCTTCATCATTATAAGATTATTATTTATGAACTACTAACATTAAGGATTCATACAATTTATTGAATACTATATTATTATCAAGGATATTGTTACACCTCTTGAAGCTTTCTTTAAATCTAATGATTCTTATTATCAATGATGCCTTACATTGAGAGTAAGAATTAAGATAATGAGATTGTGTTCACTCCAATAATTATATTCATATCATAAGGAGAAGAGAGGGATTATTAATTAGAGACCGAACATATTAATGAGGCATGGTAGTTCTCAAGCGAATATAAATTTACGTGATGTCTCACCGTGAGTCTTCTTGAGCTAATTTGCAAGGGAACGACCCACGAGTTGCATCAGGTTGTCGCGATTGCGGACACAGATATGGAGGACGATGGAGGAGAGGACCAGGATGAGTCTCACAACGACGACGAGCAGTTTGGAGATGACGAGGACGAGATTCAAACCAGGCAGAAATTAAACTCCGTTGCCACCATTTCTAGCCTCAGATTCCAGAAAATTTCAGTTTCACGCATCTCGATTCCACTTTGTAGGTTGGTTGCCATGCCTTTGGTGAGGCCTACCCTCCAGAGTGACCTCGATAAGCTTGAACAAGAGTTTGTTCATGGCTATCGTGACGGGGCTGCAGTGCTGTACGTTACATTGACAGATGAACATGGAAGTACTCAGGAGGTTACATCTGCGGTGAAGAAGAATTGGGGATCCATCTGGAATGCGCAGAATGAGGAATTCAACAGGTATCTCCTATCGGTGCCTGAACTTTCACATATGGAAAATCTTATGTTTTTTGTCTGTGATGGTAATCACAGATGGCAAGCATGGCTCAACCATATTGACCGCCTTCATAAGAATGATCCTTATTGGCATTTTAGAGTGGACTCCATTCTCCTCAACACGAAAGACAAAATCGGCTTGATTATGCATGTGATGCACACGATCAACAAGTAAGTGTGATTTTCAGCGTTTTTATTATCTTTGAACATGTTTCTGAATTCGAAACATTTTCATATATGTATTGTTGTGTTTCAGGCACACCGAGGACTCCCATGTCCTAACGAGCATTGTCCACACGCTATTCAGAGTTAGGAAATATGGACAAATGTATCTTGAAAAACTGAAGGACGTGTTGTCAGCAGCTGACTTCATGCGTTGTAAGCGTGGCCAAAAAAAAACATGATACACCTTACCATTGAATGTTTTCATCTCCTTCATCTTTCAGGTAGTGCATTTGTTCCTTTTTATTTGAAGTACTGTGCTTCAGTCATTTTGATTAAATGTATAGTTCGTTGAGGGTACTTAAGTTCTTTGTTTAAGGATTCTTTGTAACAGGATTGTGGATTAATCGCAGCACGAACTAACTTGTGGATAATTGGCAGCATGAAATAAGCATAGCTTCTGACGAAGGTGTCCGCCAGCTTATTGAACAGTTTGATGGGGTTGTATCTCCTCCTCAAAAAGCGGCCGCGATGAAGTCCGCAGTGGACAAACGATGTATTGCATTGCGTCAAAAGATGGGAAAACTGGTCGCGGTTGCAAATCCAGACCTCATTGATGGTTGGTTTGATGAGGTAAGTTGCATTCCTTGAATCTAGTGATTTATCAGGTAGATCATTCTGAATTTGATTTTAAGATATCTGCTTTGTCCATTTTTAATGAGGATGTTAGTAATTGGGTAGATTGAGCGGCATTATGCCAATAATTCAATATCTCCAGAGCTCAACTTGGAAAAGCTTCAGCTAATTGCTACGTCAAGAGCATCCCCAATTTTCAAAATCAAGTGGCTTCAATACATAAACGCCTCTGCCGCAACTCGAGAGGCAAGAAGAGTTCCTGCGAAGCCCGTTACTGAAGAAAAGCTGTCAATTTTCCTAGCAAAGGCATGCTGGTGGGCTGGGGTATGAATATCTTGACACTTCAGTATTTTCCAACACAGTTTACAATGTTGAAGTTGAAGTTTGAGAACTTGGAAAATTAAGGAAATAATACCCATACACTTTGGGTTGTACTATGGGCTCCTTGGAGCTATAAGGGTTAAGTGTTTTCCAATTTATATAGCATTGCCTTTATGGACACACCATTTAATAGATGGGTGAAATGGTATTCAAAGCTTCTTCCGAACATCACTACCTTTGCCGAAAGCTTGACCAGTTGACCTCCAATGGTTGCTTTGGATTATGATAGGCCGAGTTTGTGCCCTATTGAACCTATACACTAAGTGCAACCTCAACACATATGGAAAGTAGCAATATGGATACTAGCAATATGGATACTAGCAATATGGAAACTAGATAACTAATGTGGATGTAACAAAGTATACCTTAGATAACTAGAAATTAATAACTAAAACTAGATAGAGCTATCTAGAACTTAAGTTAACTTCCACTCTTGAAATAAGGCATGGGGGGAGCTATATATGAGGAGAGGTTATATTCAGCCTTACATATGTAGACCTTGATCTTAAGTCCATTTGAATATGTTGGTGTAAATTTTGTGGTGCATATCATTGGGCATTGAGGTCATGCATTGAGAGGCCTCATCCGGGCTTCTCCATGCACAAGAACAAAAACATGTTTTTATCCTAATTAATTTAAGCTAATTTCGAAAGAAAGGTTAACCCAACTAAAATCAACTCATTTTTCAAAGTGTAGTTTGAGTGCCTTAACATTGATGAAGATTTGGGTTTAAGAATGACTTGAGGCCCCTTGCATACTCAAGTGTTTTCAAGACTTGGTGAGGCTTGTAGAAAATGTGCTTATAGGTGATATATTGAGCCCTTGATCCTTTTAACTTTAAAAAAGAAACCAACTTCTTTCTATTATGATAAGGTTTCTCTATAGTAAGTATTCCTTCATGAGTACGGCCCCATTACATAGAAGGAAGCCCTTCATGAATGGGCGGACCCCCCTATTGCAAAGTGTTGGTACCTTGAGCATTTTTCCTCATGAGCAAGTTGTGTGGTATTTTTTGTAGAAGGAAATTTACCAGTCGTGACATTCTGGGACTAACCGCACTCAGCTGAGTGCTCCTTAACATTCCGCCGCCGCAGTGGGTGTATCGGGGCCGATACGTGCAATCTCTTTGCTACATTCCCTGATATTGTGTAATTTGTTTTCATTCAGATTTCCGATAATGCGACAAATATTTTTGAGGACATAGTTCAACAGGATTGCATCCCCATCGACATGTCTGTGCCTTCCGAGCCTCTAACTTTGGCTGCATATATTGAGGAATGCAGGATCGCGCTTTGGGACCATGCATTTATCTCTGTGTTTCGCGGTCACGACTGCTTTAAAAAAAATGATGATTTCCAGGGATACAAGGGAACGGACCTTGTTGTGAGAAGAGTCCTCTTTAGGTGTTTGCTCTGTTTGCCTTTCATGCTTTGATTTCATACTTCTATTTCCCTCTTTATCAATGACAAAATTTACAGGTTCTGATGGCCATCATTATTTTGCAGGTTCTTCAAGTATGAGCTCCTTCCAACGAAAGCGATTCTGAAAGAGGACTTGCCGGTTTTCTTGAGTACTTGGTTGGACCGGTCCAACGCTGCATGCATGTTCACAGCTGCCCAGCAGAGAACATGGACGACTTCGCACCGTGCTTCTGGCGCGTGGTATCTCGATTGTGCTACACATTACACTCCACCTTTTGAGATGGAATTGAGGAAATCACGCGAGGCTATTGGAAAGTCTGGAGAGGAGATGCAGGACTTGAAGGGCATCGAGGATGACAACGAGAGGGCTAAGGCACTCAAGAGGCGGATTGAAGATGACCGCAAGAAAGCCCTCAAGGTGAAGGAGGCAGAAGAAAAGGCTCACCTGAAGGAGTTGGAGAGGCAGCAGAAAGCAGCTGCAAAATCGACGAAGAAAGGCAAGAAGAAGGTGACTACTCCTATAGAGGTAGAAATGATAAGTGATGTGCAGCCTAGTCCAACCGTGGACTCTGGTTCCCAGATTCGCTCAGTTTCAGCGAGGGGTACTAAGAGGGACACCTCATATGAGTTTTTTTCCCAGTTGCTTGTTGTTGATCTCACAGAGGAGGCCAATTGCATGAATGATGAGTTCATTCTTAACTCATCATTGTTTGAGGTCCTTGGCGGTGAATCGGGCAGTTTATCACCCCTCTATGATGACCTCAAAGCTTTTATTTCTAAGGTATTTTTATTCTCATTTGCCCATCTGATGTGGTTATGTTTTGCAACTGGTAGTATTTAGTTCTCCATTTCTATTTGCTTTTGAAATTGTTACGTTTCTTACATGCATTGAATTGCTCTATCAACAACATTCATCTGATAAAAATCGTGCGCACAAAGGATCTTCTGGAAACCACAATTGTGTGGATTTGATCCTTGTGGACCAACCAGAAGGTCTCCCAGTTCCAGGGATTTCGAACCCTATTTCATCTGTGCCCTTATGGAACCAAGATTCTAAGGAATGGCTGGAGCCCATTTTTGATTTTGCCGACCAACACCTCCAGGATGATGGTGCACTCATCATCATTCATCCTTTTCGATTGAGCACAAAGTCAAACATACTCGGATACTGCAAGTCATACGGATTTGAAATCCGCAAGGAGTGGTGGGGGATGAACCGTCTGCATTTGACATCAGCAGTACATCCGACATCCACTGTAAGTGATTTGATCTTGAAATGCATATGTTTTTGTTTGTCATATATTTGTTATTATTTTCAATTGTAATCTTTGCCCTTTGTTCTTGTCCGGCATGACCAGTTTGGATCTTCACACATTATTTGATTCTCCATGGACATTGTCAATCTTGTCTACTCTTCTTGTTTGAATGCTAGACCATGAGATTTGGCATCTGTTTGGCGGTGAGGAGTCTTCCAGGGGTTCCCAAGTCTACATTTTCTTTTCAGCCAATCCCTGCTCTTGACCACCACGGAGTAGACGTTGCCAGAGATGACATCCTCATGAACCTGGTCACGAAAGATGATCAGCTCATGAATGGCAATTTACCTTGGCGAGGCCCTCGGGAGAAGTCCGTCTTGCTCATGCAGATGCTTATAGAAGCGTCTACCTTTCCTGGGGATCTCGTGGTTGACTGCACTGCAGCCACTGGTTCGTTTTCTCAACCTAAACCCTACTCAGTCTCAGTTTATTTTCCTCAAGGTTTCAACTCAATTTTATTTGTACATTCACTTATCACCTAAATCATGTTCACTTCTCTAGGGTCGTCCATACACGCTTGTCGCAATATCAACCGACATATTGCCGCGTTGGAGCCGGATGAGGAAATCTTCAAGGCCTTACTGGCACCCCTCATCCGGGCTTCACCTACTCTTTCGCCTCCTCACCTGGATCCACTCACCATCGTGGATGACATTGATGGCGAGGAAATTGAAGTTGAGCGGATTGTGAAGAAATCCCGATTCAGTAAGTAAGTCTAAACGGTCAAGTATGCATTTCTATTGAGATCATGTTGATTTATGTTACTTCTTTTTGTTGTCACTTCTTATTTCGGCTTTCGTTTTGCAAGTGCGAGATCCTGATTTCTCCACAGCATCGACATTTTTTTTGTAGGCCGACATTTTTCCCAAGCCCTCTTAAACCATTTGAGTTGCCTACATATGCCGAAGAAATCGCTTTTTGTTTTGCAAGTGAGGGCATACGGAATCCCACTTCGCGCTCCCGTTCTCTGTCTCGTAGAGGCTTGAGTTTTCTAGATCTAGAAGCTGTTCAGTGTGATGAGGAGGAGTGAACGCATTCGTACACTTTTTCAATGATTGCTTGCGATTTTAGGCGAATGTTGTGTTGAATAAATGACCCTAAACCATTAGTGTCACCTCATGTAACTTGGCATTCAAGTGTCTTTTCTAATACCTCTGCATGAGTATGTTCAACAATGATATGAGATGCACACCTATATTACACAATGGTCTACAAGTTGACTAAAGTGTACACCAACGAAAAGTGTACCCTAAACCCTCCTTGCACTCTATTATTCAATAAGACATAGAGGTTAACTACCTCATTATCCACCATAGCATCATCCATGTACCAAAATTCAAAACAAAACCCAAAAAGATAAAGAAATGTAGTTGTAAAAATATAGATCAAAACATGAAACAAAGACTAAGGAAAACTAAACCGAAAAACTAAACCAAAAAATTAAAGATGATAAGTATAGAATATCAATACGTTTTTTAGAATTGCAAATAATAAGAAGATACACTGGAAGAAGAATGGAAGAATTAAAAAATGAGAAGATAGAATGGAAGAAGAATGGAATAACCCAAAAAATGCTTGTGCATAAAATATGGACATCATCCTATGTTTTATGTTCAAATCAAACATCAAACCCCAAGAAATCCAAGGCCATATCCAAAGTGGCCACTCCCACATGAAATATGAACCACTTGGCATGCCGAGACTCAACCTGATACCAATGATTTGAGGTCAAATTTATAGATTCAGGTTGAATGTAGCTAAGCATGAAACCCAAACATTGCATGCCCACATTCAACCTGAAGCTATCAACTTGACCTCAAATCAAACATAAAACCCCTAGGCCTTGTCCAAAGTGGCCATTCCGATACCGAACATGAAATCTAAGCCATTGGGCATGTCGAGATCCAAATTGAAACCAATGATTTGAGGTCAAATTTATAGATTCAGGTTGAATGTAGCTAAGCATAAAACCCAAACATGGCATGTCCACATTCAACCCAAATGTATAAACTTGACCTCAAATCAGACATAAAACCCCTAGGCCTTGTCCAAAGTGGCCACGCCGAGACCGAACATGAAATCTAAGAGACCCAAATTGAAACCAATGATTTGATATCAAATTTATGGCTTCAGGTTGAAAGTAGCTAAGCATGAAACCCAAACATGGCATGCCTACATTCAACCCGAAGCGATAAACGTGACCTCAAATCAAATAGCAAACCCCAAGGCCAACAGACCTCGGATCCGAGGCCTTCTGCAAACTAGCCCATCCACTTGAAATGCTGAGACCCACCCAGAAACCACACCCTTTAAACACAATCAGAATGTAGGGGCTCAAGCCACGAGGCATCGGATCCGAGGCCTTGTCCAAGTGGGATTTAGTCCACCTCAAATGACAACCTGTAACCATCCGAGACCCATTCCCAACCTACAAACCTTATAAGATAATGTGCAAGCAAATATAGTATAGGTTCCTCAACCACGGTTATAGGTTATTTTTGTCAATAAATTTGTCAATAAATATTTCAATATTTAGCTCTACACCGCGGTCATATGGCATGTTTCACCACACATAATTCAATATTCTACAAAACTTACCGCTCACCGCTCGCAAAATAGTTTTTCCCGTCTTCTAGTTTCACAAAACAACTGGCGATTGCCGATATCAACCTCACACCTGCTTTCCTTGAAGAAGTTAAGTACCATTGGAGTTCATTTTCGGTGCCTGAAATGTTGCAAGAGAAACTTCATCGTGTGGCTGTCATTAATGTTGATGCAGAAGTTAAAGTCGGATGGCTCAAACTTTGGAATGGCAATAGGTTTGACAAAGATGCATTACATTTCCCGAAATCGCCCCTCTCTGATTCTGCACTTCATGATTGGTTATCAAAGTCCATATATTGGGCACAGTTGGGAAAAAAATCTATTGAGGAACTTCATAGTATTCTTTCATCTCCTCTTCAATTGCCAGCAGATGTGCCTACTCTCTCCGAGTATATCCAAACCTGGAAGTTTGCGGCTTTCAATTCAATCTTTTATCGTGAATTCAAAAGCGGAAAAGTAAAAAAATACAACGCTTGGAATGAACAACCTAATATTGATCTTGTTATGAAACGTGTTTTATATAGGTACAACCTTATCTTTATTATTTGTTTTTTTTCTTACATGTTTTAAATTATCATTCAATATTTGGCTCATAATATGTTTGTGTGTAGGTACTTTCGATATGTTTTGATTCCGCACAAGTGCGTTACAGGGGAACCTCGTTTCTTTCCAAATTAACGTGATACTGGTGCAAAATATTCATATATGTTCACTACTGATATTTGTTTAGATTGGTCGCTCCCACACTATGAGGATTGTAGTTGGTATCTTGATTGTCCTAAGAATGCATGTCCGCCAAGTGAGAAGGCAATCCGTCAAATAAATGATACAAAAAAATAGATCCTCGTGATACTGCAATCTTGCAAGCACAAATTTTGCAGCTTAAACTTAGAGAGCCAGATCCACAAAACGTCGTAAAAGAAAACTTGTTCATGAAAACAAAATACAAGGTCAATCAAAAATTTCATAACATGAAGGAATTGCTTGTTCTTTCCAATGATTTGGATAAGAATACACTCGGAGGCGAAAGTTCAAAATCTGGGTGCAATGTATTGGAATTTCATTGCTCTAGCACCTATGATGCTATTCATCGTGCGCCAACATGGGGATATTAACTAAAATGAGACAAATGGTCCGCTCATTTTAATGTGGGGAACGTGATGGGAACGCAATGATTGTTTTTTTGTACGAGAGAATACCCGTAGAGGTTTTAGGGACCACAAACCAAGTGTTCCAATGAAACCGGGCAAACAATCAATTGTAATATGGAGGATCCCATCAAGGAAGACAAAAGGATTGTGCCTACACTCCATGGGTGAACACATGTGGACTATTTGTTCCCATCATGCACATTCGAGGACTCCCACATATTAAACATGTTGGCTAATATGACAATGCACATGAAAATTTACAAAAAAAGATGCCTTTAAAAGTGGTAATTTGAACATCCGTGGGACAAATGTCTATGGCTCTCTAATTAATGCTCACAAAATTAAAATTAAGCACCAAACAGGCTAGATGGTGTCAACTATCTAGCCCACCCATGAGAGTCCACCCGTGGATACTGAGGAATGAGCAATGCAACTTTAATCTAGAGGTCTTCTGTTGGTACCCCATCCTCGAAAGTATCTCCATCAATCATTTTCTCACCTCTAGTGCATCGATCTAAATTATCCTTTGCAAAAAGAATTTGCCGAGCTGGGATGAGTACATTGTCATCGGATGCATTCCTTTGTCTTGCCCATGATGCCACAACACAATCTAGGGATTGATGAGCTGGTGCATAGTCCTTGAGCCTCGTCCATCGAAAAGATTTTTCCGTGTCCCATTCCTCATAACGTTCGTCTAAGGTCTTCCTGTTCCTTTGGCCAAGGACCGGTACATAATAGACAATCTCAATGGAACGAGGATTAGGACCGATATGTGCCAAATTCGGCTCAGAAATCACTCGTCCCATCCACACTGAATTAGGACAATCCTCACTAGGACGTAGTAACACATAATGGCCAACCCTGATATGTGCGCCGGGACGGAAGGTCTCAACAGGTTGAGAACTAACTGGCCCCACGTAAGCATAATCAGTGATGTTTTCCTCAAGTAGATGCACATTATCCACATGGAGGGTTGGTGCAATGGGGAACCGTGTAGCAGGCCAGAAAGGCTCGCTAAGTTCAGATGGAGTTGGGAGTAAAGGTTGATCCATAGCCGCAAGCACATTCTCCCAATATAAAATTGTTGGTGCAATGGACTCCATATATTGACCCGAACTATCTTGATTTGCCGTATCCTTCCAATACTTAATAAAACCTTGCACCCCAAGTGTGAGCCCAAAAGGGTGCCCACATTTAGTCTTAGACCCTTGAAACGTTAGTTGATGCACTTTGAAGTAGCATGTTACTTCACAAAAATATAAAAAAAGTGAAATGTTAGTCTTAGAAGTACCATGTTGTAAGAGGCTAGGATGTGAGTTGTTATTGTGTTTTTACCTTCGGAAGGATTTGAGTGAATGAGGATAGGTAAGGAGAACTTGGATTGAGTAGTTAGTGAGTAGGCTAGTACAAATGGATGGAGACAACCAAAGTGACTCAAGAGGCAAGTGCATTCGAATTGGGATGAATGGAGGATCACATGGAGCGCACAAGTGGACCACCTCATCATGGCCACTTAATGGGGAAGGCCCAAGGAAGAATGCAAGGTGGAGGATAAGCAAATTCTCAAAGCACCAATCAAATCACGAGTTAAGCATCGTGGTTTGAATTAAGTGGTGAGCGACGATTTGGGAAAGTAAGGGGAGAAAGTTATGGCGGCGGAAAGCGAAGGAGGCTAAGTTTGGGTTGAAGCATCCCAAGTTTGGTAAAGTGTGGTAGGTAGAAAGCCAAGGCTAGTTAAATGTTCGAATTAGGATCCTTGTTGATCATTTGAGGGAGGAAGGCTTAGAAGATAGGATTGGCGCCTACTAAGTAGGAGGAAATCTCAAGGGCTTATCGTGAGCCTTGAGGGTGCTCACCCCCTCAAGCTTACTATATAATCCCTCATTCTTCCCTCACTCATCCTCTCTTTCCTTTGTGCTCCAAGGCACCCCACGAGTTATAAGTGTGGGTGTGGGAAGCCATATTGGAGCACATGTGTGTGCTTAGTTTTTAGTTTGAGAGCCAAGGCTTGTTAGCCTTGAAGAGGGCTTGACCTCTTGGTAGAATTAGTGTTGACGTGAAGGATTTTAAAGTTAATTCATGATTCCAATTTGTGGTACTTAAAGTTCATGTTTTGAATACACGTGGTTGCAAGTTCCATGTTTAAGAGTTGAGCACTTGATGTTGTGATGAGTGCAAAAATATACTTGTGTGGATTAGTTAGTCTTAGTGAAGTTAGGAAATTCTCTCTCCCCCTCTCCTCTCTAGGATTTTAGGATTTTAGGATTAGAGAAGAATTGTGTGATTAGAAAGGGGTTGTTAGTAGAATTAGGGAAATTAGGTAGGAAGATTAGTTAAGGGCTTGAATAATTAGTGAGGTAGTTGGGGATTACAACTACAAAGTTGTGGGTTTATGAAGGAGCTGGGTTTGTTTAGTTAGAAAGTAAAGAGCTGGGTTTATGAAGGAGCTAGGTTTATGTAATTAGAAAGTAAAGAGATGGGTTCATGAAGGAGCTTAGTAGATAGCCTACCTAATTAGCTCATAGACAAGTAGTTAGTTACATTATGCTAGTTAGTGTTATGGTGGCTTTCACAAGTAAATGTATTTGAAATTGACTATAGAGAATAGTGTTTTTTTTAACATTTGCATCCTCTCTTTAAAAATAAACCACGTGCACAAATTAATGGAGAATGTGGAGCACTCTCGCGATGGCAAGACAAAGGAAGCAAAGACCAAAGTTAAATCCAAGACCACTTGAAGGATGAACCTTGCACTATGGACTCATCCAAGTCCAAATCCAATACCGCGGAGGAATGTGAGCCCAAACCCACTACTCGGACTACGGACGCTTAAGGGTGGGGGGTTTGGCCTCACACCAAGCTTTATGTTCACGGAATCTTTCATCTCCCTTTTTGGAACGGGACGGGGGCACCCTACAAAAACAAACATACAATGAGCTCGGAGCAATACCACGGACTAACTGCCCAGGGATGATCACCCGTGGGCCACATACTTCACACCATGTATTTTCTAGTGCACTTCCAAAGCAATACAAACAAGGGACCCACTAACATGTAGGGACCATGGTCTTCTTTGTGATAGGGTCCACATTCCAAAGAGCAATTCCTCCATCATGCACCCAACTTGGATTTGTACAATACACTTTGTACTGCATCAATGGCACTCCTTGAGGATCTACATAAAAACGGAATTGGTGCGCCTTGGAATGCCCAATAAGTCGATCTTGACCAAGCTCATTGTAGTATCCCTTCACCCATTCCTTGAAATCTGCAACCTCGTGGATTAAGGACGGGACAATAGTGGGTTCCCCAACAACCATGAACGATGCCATGAGGTCTGGGAGTGTATGGCAATCCTCAATCTTCAGCCTTTGTCCAAACCTCCCAAACATTGCATCCACATTCTCATGCGTATGTCCAACAATAAGGAAAGACACCCTGACTTCCTGAAAAATTTCCTTTGCAGTCAGAGCTAACCAAAACAACATGTTGTATTTTGATTTGTTGTCCTTCGCACAATTGTCCATTTGAACAAGCAGGAGGGGTGGCAAACCTGTAGGAGGAATACTTGCGGGCGGTGGCAAGGGAAGTACTCCTGAACACTTTTCTACACCAACCACCAATGCGTCGTGTAAATGATCACCTATGGACGAAATCGGAATGTGTCTACTAGAGCAAACAGGTTGTACCTCAAGTTGACAAAGCAACTTCATCATCGAGGTGATAGTGAAGTTGGCATCGGATGGGTACATATCAAGGACATAATGCGTATAATTCACATCTGAGTGACCATGTGCAATCATCCCCGCAATGAATATGGGGAATCGCTCGTATTTGTCAACATGTCTGTTTTTGTGCGCGAAAACGGGAAGAGCCGTTTTCCCATAATCCATTTTGTCATGGATTATACAAAGCACCTCATTGGGAGCATACTTTGACAAAATCATATCTTTATAGTAATTGTTTCTATAAGCCTCCTGCAATGATAGATGACGAAGGCTAGCATTCGAGATGGCCAAGTGACCAACTGTGTTCTTTGTGTGTATTCGCAACAAATCCTTGAATGCTGCACAAGTTCCACAACACGAGAAGTTGTCACCGGGGCTCTTTATAACATACTGCTTGTAATGTTGTCGATGTAGGCGGCTGAAGGTGGACATAGAGATAGGCGTGAACCCTAGGTCTCCGTCCAAGTTGTTCACTTCTTGCAACAGGTTGCACCACGTTGTTCTGTCACCAAAAAGCCTCCACCCTTCAATTTCGTCCTAGCCCGAATGAAGAAGTTTATAATGACATGTAGAGATTTCTCTCTTTGTAACACAATGTATGATTCCAATCTATCGTTGGAATATACGCAACTTAGCCAAGTCTATACTATGTCTTCTTACACTCCTTAATCTCAAAGTTTGGAAGTTTGGAAGTTTGGACATAGTCTCGGTTTTTTGGCTCTCAAAAATTCATATGAAGTCCAAAAAATGATTTATTGGTATCCATGGATAGGTAATGAAGTCCTCTACATAAATATGCAATAATATTTCTACTGCCACAAAGTATATGGTTGCAATTCTACGCTGTTCCCTTTGAACCTACATTTTTTCACTAGTTTTTTGGAAGTTTGGACATAGTCTCGGTTTTTTGGCTCTCAAAAATTCATATGAAGTCCAACAAAACTAAATGCTCCAATAAGAGACTTTGCACATCCGCATAAGTATAAGGCTAATCAATGTAAATCCAAATATTCAAACAAAGCCATAAATTGAACTTTAAATCATTCACGCCCAACTATTACTAACAAGAGGTCAAGCCCTCTTCAAGGCCAACTAGCCTTGGCTCCTAACCTTACATCCATGCACACACACGTGCTCCTATCTTGCTTCCCACGCACCCACGCTTATAACACGTGGAGTGCCAAGGAGCACGAAGGAAAGAGAGGATGAGTGAGGGAAGAATGAGGGATTATATAGTGAGTTTGAGGGGGTGAGCATCCTCAAGGCTCACGATAAGCCCTCGATATTTCCTCCTACTTTGTAGGCTCTTATCCTATCTCCTAAGCCTTCCTCCCTCAAATGATCAACAAGGATCCTAATTCAAACATTTAACTAACTGTGGCTTTCTACCTACTACACTTTACCAAGGTTTGTCCTTCTCCTACTTAAATCCACTCCACAAAAGCCTAATGATTCAAACTAAGCTTTCTTCAAGCTTCATTCTTTTTATATTTTTGTGAATAATCATAAATCACCAAAACACCACTTGTAATGTTTTACAAGTGTTAACAACCAATGTGGGCATCAATTTTGGGCTCACATGTTCCCACAGGGAGCATCTCCGTCCCTATCTTCTCACCAGTTGGAAGAGTCCGAGTCATATGGGACATGGCGTCCGCCCTACCCTCAATCAATACTCCAAGGGTGGCTCGTGCCTGCACTGTATTCGCCCGTGGTGTTCTAGTTCTTGTATTTCCATGATCTCGAGATCTAACCCCCATCAAGTTTTCAGCCTTGTTCCTATTATATTGTGCCCTTGATATCATATAGATGTTCATCCATGCTCGAGTGCATATTGTTCTCCCTTCCAAATGCACCATTTCACGTCCGTTGTACTCATGTTTCTGGATCGATTGGAACATCGACAGGGCTATGAGCTTCCGAGCATTGAATGGCAATGCGAAGTAGTGTTCCCGAATACTCATCAACAAAGGCCTTGGGAATACCTGGCAACAATGCTCCAAACAACAATCCACCGCTGATAACATCCGCGCATGCTCCTCAATAGCTCCCCAAATTTTCTTCCCAGGTGGCCGAGGTGCACACATCCTCGCAGTGTTGTATTGGCATTTTCCAAGCAAGCGCCGATGACTTTGAACTTCGCGGGTCGCATTATGATGGACCAACAATATTTCCGCTAATCACAGGTAGATCACTTAGTGCATTTTAAAAACGACGTGCGGCATAATATAGAGAGGATTAAAATCATTTGAAATAAAAATTATAAAGGAATTCCAAATAATGAAGGGGCCATTAAATGTAGACAATCCCATTATAAGTAAGTTAGATGGACATAAAACGTGGGCCATTATTTTTTTGTAAAATTAATATAGGGGTTGAAGATAAGGATCCTAGAAGGTATGTTTAGTATGGTACGTAAATGGGTTTTGGACTCACGGGGATGGATGATAATTGGGATTTCCGTATGTCCAAAATTACTTAAAAGGAATATAGAGTACAAAAAATTACAGTGACTTGGACAATATAAGTAATGGAAGGATGCAAACAAATGGGCCATTTTTGAAATTTAAGTAATTATAGGGAGGCTTTAATTCAGCCCTTGAAGGTAAATAGCCCCAAAACAAAAAAAACCCCAGCCGCACGTGGTGCACAAAAATGCCTTAGAGTGATCTACCCGTGCCGCTAATGTATGTCCTTCAAATTTGGTGAGTGAAAGTGGCCATCGGTGCAACGTATTCTCCCAATCCCGCGAAATAACATTGTCAGTTGGGTTCAAGATAATAACTCCAACATCCTCAACCCCTAGGATGCTATTGTCAACACAATCCAACGGATTTGTGTTGCAAATCAATCATGGGTAGATCACTCTAAGGCATTTTTGTGCACCACGTGCGGCTGGGGGTTTTTTGTTTTGGGGCTATTTACCTTCAAGGGTTGACTTAAAACCTCCCTATAATTACTTAAATCTCAAAAATGGCCCATTTGTTTGCACCCTTCCATTACTTATATTGTTCAAGTCACTGTAATTTTTTGTACTCTATATTCCTTTTAAGTAATAAAAGCGTGGGGAAGACGATCCCAACGACAGCGCGTTCCCTTTTCATCCATTTTTCGATAGACAAAAATCCCAATTATCATCCATTCCCGTGAGTCCTAAACCCATTTACATACCATACTAAACATACCTTCTAGGATCCTTATCTTCAACCCCTATATTAATTTTACAAAAAAACAATGGCCCACGTTTTATGTCCATCTAACTTACTTATAATGGGATTGTCTACATTTAATGGCCCCTTCATTATTTGGAATTCCTTTATAATTTTTATTTCAAATGATTTTAATCCTCTCTATATTATGCCGCACGTCGTTTTTAAAATGCACTAAGTGATCTACCCGTGAAATCAATCCATCACACAAAGCATGGCCCTCATCATCAAAGAGCACAACGGCCTTCCCCTTCAAGTCCGTCCTCGACAGTCCAATGTAATGTGGAATCTGAACATCGATATCAAAGTATGTCAACACACATTGACCAGAAGCTCACGGGTGTTCACCCGTGGGGGACAACATTGACATCTCAGTAGAATATTTACATTCATATAGGGGTGAGCTCTACACCTCACTTCACACAACTCAAGTGAAGTATGTGTTACTTATCATATCCCCATTGGGAGAATGACCCTTCTTACCAGTTTCCACAAATCCCAAACACCAAAACTAACACCCCTAACACTTACTTGTGTACAATTATTACTATGCATGTAGGTGTCACATCTGCTGTCCAAGTGCTAGCGAAATAATTGCCATTCAGGATAGTGTCAACATTCCAGTTTAACGAATATCATCGTCATCATATATCATAATGCATCATGAAACTCCCAACTCGTAATAATATGTACCAATTACCCATTGACAACATATTTCACATACTCAGCAGGAAATTTACAAATAAGCATAATTGCATCTACAACTATTGAGTATGTCACACACATGATATATGGCTATCTTATAACCATACATATGTAGGGAGAACTAAAATACAAATCATGAACTGCCACGGGTGAACACCCGTGGGGGCTTCCATGTTGGTGCCGGATTCTCCCACGGGTGAACACCCGTGGGAGGCTACCATGCTGACATCTACTACTAGAAAGTTTGTTACACACATGAGCATATGGGTAACTTCTATTCTGACATATGCTAGGATAACTGAAATAAAAACCATAAGCTCCCACGGGTGAACACCCGTGGGGGCCCCAAACCAGGTGCCAAAGTCTCCCACGGGTGAACACCCGTGGGGGCCCCAAACCAGGTGCCAAAGTCTCCCACGGGTGAACACCCGTGGCAGAGTAGCCGTACATGAGGGGTACGGCCAGAGTGTTGTCACGGGTGCACCCGTGGGAAAGTGGATGCACATTAGGGTTATACAACCAACCTCTTCACTCATGTGAGGCGTGCTCTCCATGGTTGCTCCTCAAGGGTGAAGGGGGATGGACTCAAATGAGGAGAAAGAAATGACCCTCCAAATGGTGGCCTTTATATAGGTCGTGAGCATGGCCGTCAATTTCACATGAGGAAGTACAAGGCATTCCCTCCAAATTCGTAAGTACATAGACGTCATTCCCTCCAATTCCTATCGCTATTAGCTAATCACGTACTAACCTTCCTCATATTGAATAATGATGACCTTCGGTAGTGGGGTTCTACATCGTATGTACATGGAGTGAAAATTTGTTACAAGGCGAAGGAAAGTCTTCGCGGTACCAATGATCATTGTGTAACCTTTGCATACACCTCATACCACTACCGAGCATACTCATGCCAAAATTACATAAGCCAAACAATAATATAGTTGATTACAAGCACAAGGATCGTGTGTAAGTAACCTACGACGAGGGGAAATTGGTAGAGTTGCACAATTCTTCCGTTGACGCATGACAATTAAGGACATGTGCACACATGACTTATGTTCACACATAACAAGTCCATTGTGTGCCACATTGTGATGGTGACAAATGACAAGCAAGGGAGAAGCAAGTGAATAGAACCTCTAACACAAATAGGGTCATGGAGTTGCCAACTTTTAAATTTAATGGTGACTATGTAGTTGTTAAAAGCAAAGTGTAGCATGTCACTTGCGGTCCCACATTATCACAATCTTGAGGTTGTATTTTGTAGTCAAGGGGGAGTCAAGGTCATCACATGTAATTCAAGAAGCACTTTATCCCATGCAAAAGGTGGCCCAACATAACTCAAACGGATAGCACAAACAAATGCCAATACAATGTCTTGGTGCCTACCATACATACTCATCACTTAGGTGATCACCCATAATGTGGGGAATGTAGGAATTATCCACCACTTATGATGGGCACCCTTGCAAAATGAATGGTATGAAGGTTAGGTATTGTTTCATCCGCAAGAGTTAACAACCACATGGGCTTCTCTCACCAGAGTTATAGTTCTTTTATACTTTATAATTGTGGATAGGATGCCTATTTTGTGGGCAAGGTGCAAGGATAACCCGGTCAAAGCTACTATTAACTTTCATGTTTGCAGTCTAATTTGGGAATAAGGGCTCCCAAATTCGAGGTTTGAAGCTCAACACTAGCCTGCTCCTTTTAGAGCAACTAGCACTGTGGCCCATTGTGTTGCAACTTCGGAAAAGTTTCATATACTTCTCTCGGGGGGGGGGGGTAGTCATTGGTTGGAGTAGCAATATATGTGCGAACAAATGATAGGGTATTTAAAAAACATGGGGGCTAAAAATTATAAATGGAGTTAAGAGTAATATAGGGTATCAACCATGACACTGGACATCTTTAAAGTACTATAGGGTATGGAATAATAGGTAATTTGGAATTATAAGTAATGCAAGCCATTTTTCTATTAACCCAAAGTAGAAATTTACATAATGATAGCATGTGAAAGAAAAAGAGAATTGAAAGTAATACCCCCCTATAAAATAGTGGTTGTTCGCACCTATATCCTTAACTTTTTAACACATTGCCCCCCCCCCCCCCCCGAGATACTTCTACTTTCCTAGCCTCGTCAACTTGCCTCGCTCCACCCCATTGTCCAATGTTGTATTTCATGAGCAAATGTTTTGTTGTATCCCCATGATCATTCTTCTTAACCGACTTGACATGTGGCACACCTCAATTTCATGATAGTGGACATTTATCTTTAGCAACTTTGTGAATCTTCCATATCAACTTCACACTTTATGGTTTTTTTATTTCTCAAATTCTCGCCGCCTCATTTCGCATTCTTTGCCTTCTCATTGTTTTGTATTTACTTGGAAGCCTCTAGCCTTGATGTCAAATTTTCTTTGGTCTTCATTACACTACCTTGAAGTTAGAAGCAAGCAATGTCATTTTTCCTTTGGTCTTTGATTATTGTACATCAAAGCAAACAACTCATACCCAATATAGTTGGAGTGCGTAATCTCATGGGTTTGAGAGTGTAGTGTAGTTGGGGGTTTGATTATGGGAAGAGTGTTGGTAGCGTGAGCAAAGCGCATAACGTTTTTGGAGTGTAGTGTATAGTTGTGCGGAATAGGGAGCAATTTGTTTAGGATAATCCTATACATGATGTAATGTTCTTTGTGAAATAGAGTTATGCATTTCCTAAAATTGATTTTGTGAAGTTTTGAATATGGGTACCAAATCATGAAATTGTTCACAACATGTACTGAAATTGGTTGTTTAAATAATGAACTTGGTTCATATTTCCAATGAAATTGGTAGAACCTTTTGCTAAATTGCTTTGTTAAATCATGAATTTGAGTTTGCACTTTTGTGGATTCATCTTACCAAAGGAGTATGTGTCACTTTCCTTTATAAACCTCTTGGTTTTGTTCATGACTATGAAACATTAAACATCAAAACCCTAAGGTCAGAATCATCTACTTAAGTTATCGAAGATGACCATTGAGAATTATTACATCAAAACATAAAACCTTGAATTTATAATTATGAAGTTAAGTGGACCACCTTTCCCAAACAATCTCAACCTCAACCTCAAACTCAACCTCAACCCCGATGGTTCACGGCAGTTTTTTCAAGTTAAGTAATCCAAGATGATTGTTGAACACTCTTCCCAAACAACCTCAACCTCATCATCAACGGTTCACAATGGCTTGTGGTGGTTTTATCAAGTTAAGTTATCCAAGATGCCCATTTAATAACTTTCTCATGTGACCTCAACCTTAGCACCAATGATTCGTGACCATGCCCAACCTTGTCAACTTGCCTCAACCTTGCCTCGCCCACCCCCATTAATAGTATGATATAAGATGTGATGACTCAATACCTACCTAGACTCCTACTATGGCATTATACACAATTTGACAATTCGACCCTTGTCCCAATAGCTCAAGGGTTAATCCATCTTTGACTTGAAAGCGCCACATGTTACAAAATGAATTTGCATGTACTGACTGAAACATGCAAAATGCCACCAAAGAGAGAGAGAGAGGGAGAGAGAGAGAGAGAGAGTCCATTTTCATGGCACCTCTTTGATTTGCACAACCCATTTTTCATCTTTTAGCATCACTTGTCATTCTTATCAATCATGATGTTGGACATGTAGCAACATACCATAGAGTTCCTTTGCCACAAATATGTGTGTGTGTGTCTATATGTATGTATGTATATATATATACATATATATATATGTGGCCAACTCGGGCGTCAATGCCCTATTTACACTGGGGAAAATCATCAAATTTATAGCACTATGCTAGAGATGTTGATCCATTTATAAACCGGTTTAGGGTTTAGGGTTTAGGATTTAGGGTTATTTATTTCCTTAGCATTTTCAGCACTGGGTTAGTAGGATAGGGCATTGCATTACTTATATTTCCAAATTACCTATTATTTCAAACCCTATAGTACTTTAAAGATGTCCAACGCCATTTTTGACACCCTATATTATTCTAAATCATTTTGTTCATTTTACATCCCCATCTACCCTCTCAATTGTTCGCACGTATATTTCTACTCCAATACATCACAAACCCCCCCCCCCAGTATTTGTCCACTACATTTCTAGCCGCACTTCCTAGGTTTTACGCTATATACTTATGGGCCCACCACTTATCCCCTTTGGATGACCGTTTTGAGATCCCATGTCGAAATGATGGCTTAAGGCTGACCGATCGACAAGGCTATAGAAAAACGCGACTCCAATCATAAAATAAAACTACAAAGTTGTGTTGTGAAATCAAAGTTTATGGATTGATTCTTAGTGGCCCCTTCTTTCTCTCTCACACACACACAAATATATGTGTATATATATATGTATATATGTATATGTATATAGTGAGCCAAGAACCTGGGTCTTTTGTAATGTTACTTAGAGCATTGATGATGGTATGTGGGATCATTAGGACTCCGTCATGGATTAATTGTACCTCCATTAATTTGGGGTTTGGTATCTTTTTTTGCACTAATCAGCATGAGTATTGTAGTTTCGACCAATGATCAGGGAGAATTGGCAGTTAGTTATAGATGAACCGGTTGAATTTGAGAAATAACTGGTTGAAGCTCAAGAATGAAGGAAAATTATCAATCATTTTAGAGGAGTTTATAGAATATACCCCAATTTAATGAAGGAAAACCGGAGGATGTCAATATGCAACTGGTTGGACTTGCAAACACTAGGATGTCAACCGATTATGCCCAAATATCTCCCCGATCATTGGTTTCGACAAAAGGAGGAAGGGGGGGGGGCGGAGAGGAGGGGGAGGGTTGTATGGTGTGGGTTGAGGAAGTGATGAAGTCAAGCCTACTCATATGTTAGATTGGAGGTGGTCACCACATCAATATGGGTTCTAACTAACATTTGACATGTCCTTGGATAATGCACATGTTTGGGTAGACTTAGTTTGGACACCACGTGTGTGATTGGAACTCCCAATGCAACTAGAGAGGACATATACTCCTTAACCTAAACCTTATGCCACAACACATACATTGAAACAACAATACAAAACAAACACATACAACCCCTTAATAGATGCAATGAGATACAATGGTTGCAATGTCAACCCCCTCTTCCCAAACTTGGATGCCCCAAATAGATAGTCGCACCCAACATAGCCCGGCTTCCAAAAGGAAGGCAATAAGCCCTATAATGAGCCCCCCCCCCCCCCACCACCCCCAAACTCATGTACATTATAGAGCAAACATACTCAATTTTTCCTAAAAAAAATTTCTTCCCCTTTTCAGGATGTGCTCTTCCATATGTGGAGAAAAACCTCACATTCAAGAGTACCTCTCATCGATCCGACAAAAATAGAAAACTAAACCCCCTTGGTTTAGACTAATTCCGTAACTTTGAAGCTAATTACGGTGTCAAACCAATTGAATTTTTAAATAAAATGTTTTTGGATGAATGTTGGGTGTGCTTGTATGTGAGCAGGTTTTCTTGTCTTTGCCCTCGGATTGATAGGCTTTGCCTACGCATGGGGAATTTGTGATAGCATTTACATCCTCAAGGGCTTGGGTGAGGCCCTATATTCATATCAATGTTTTTTTGGCCAACGAAATGGGATTATCGCATACGAGCATACTCTCATTCATCCAACAATGAGACTTTAAACTAGTATGTAGTAAGGAGGTTATTTTTCAAAGTTTATTGGAAACCCTATTTAGTTTAATTGACCCCAAATTAGTCTAGCCCAAGTTAGGGCACACTTTCATGTACCAATCGTTATGGTGAAACAAAATAGAGTTCTTTGACGTTGGTGAAGGTTTTGCCGGTATCTTCAAGCATCTTTTGGACTGAGCACTCCCATGTGGAGTGGCAGTGGTGGTTGGGGGGGGGGGTTAGCAGATTCAGCTCGTTGCCCAAAACACAAGTTGAAACGTGGCCATCCTTGTACTGACGCACTTTAGTTGTTGATTGACTAGACCGATTGATTTTTAATCATGGGATGCTAGAAAAATGAAAAACAAAATCTCCATAAATTATGAAAACTTTTGGGCAAGGTTTGAATAGTAAGAACATGGCATCATGAACTCTCAATTTAAATAAAACAAATTATGGTTCACACTAACATGTTTATAAAAACCAAGGTTTCTCCGCTCAAATGAAAATCAATTTCCATGTGCTAGAATATAGAGCTAGTCAAGTTTCCCTCCTCAAACTACAACCATCACAGAGCCCCACATACCTTATTAGTTTGGGCATGTGCCATCCTGACCCATTACACCAGTCCGTATGAATCATTTTGGGTTCATATCTTGCATGAACCCAACCACATACACCCATGCAAACCATATGCCCATGCCCCTGTAAAACCTTCATGTGCATGTACGCACATAGCCCCACTCATAAGCCCCCGTGACCCGCTTTGGGAAAAAAAATAAAAAAATAAAAAAATAATCTTTGTTAACTAATTGTCTTTGTTAACTAATTGCTAAAATTAAAAAAATGAATTTATTTAGTTATGTAGCATGTGAGCTCTCAAAACAACAGTCAGTACTCAATGCAATAAACTCTAATTGTTGCACCATAGGTAGGTATCATGGGATGATTCAATATAACATCTACTGAGGGGAGGGAGAACCAAGGGAAGGGAAGTCGAAAGCATTGGTAACAATAGGACTGGAGATTTCTATTCATAGATTATTAAACTACTCTTTAAAATTGGGGTCAAATACCTTTGAGTAACCTTTAAGTAACCTTTCCATAATGTCATGCTCCAATCCATGGGTATGACTTGTGGACTTGCCATAAAGTATTTTTGAAATCACCTTTAAGGAGAATATAAAAGCTCAATTTTGGACCGTGTAGCCATAGATGTTGCATCCATGTGGGATTTGTTGTTGCTCAAATTTAGTACTTTGGTACTTAGGTTGTCAATCCATGTGCACTATCGACCCTACAATGACAAGCATATTTTGAGAGTGTGCGATTGACTATGTTAGGTTATAATAAGGCTCTATGTGATAGCATGGTTATACTTACATGAGTACCCTTAGATGTGCACTTTGGAAAGGACATTCGAGGCCGTAAATATGAAAGTCAACAAATACCTTAACTGTACAAGCCCACTTGAAAGGGCCGGAGATTCGTGGCACTCAAGTAAAGTCATCCGGTAACAAAAATCGGATGAGTCCATCAAGAAGCTCGGATGGAGCTTACTTTATTGAAATACCTCCGAGTTGGCATGTAAGACCTATTTTCTTCCTCATAGTTATTTTATAAATATTAATTAGTTGGCAAGGGGCAATGATGTTGCCTTGGATGCTCTAAGCCTATTTTCTAACCTCCCATGAGATGTTTCCAAGGCCAAGATGTGGCTTTGAATTTCACATGGTTATTTTGATAAATATCATAAGATATCAATGTGTGCAATATATAATTATGAAGTGTTGTCATAGACATTTTTTTGTTCATAATTCATTTATTTTGCACATGTGTGATTGTTCAAACATTTTTAATATGGCAAAATAATATATATCACCTTATGATAAATTGGTGAACTAAAAAACTCAATTCAATATTAGTATTAGTATCATATAATTATATTTATTTTAAAGTAACTAATATACACTATGTGATTTTAAAGATAATACAATATGTGATGAGGATAAAATATTAAATAATTTAGATAGGCTATAGTCAGAAACTTATGATTTTCTGAGTATACCCCATCCATAACGTTGTCCCACGAGTCTAATTCCAAATAACATATCATTTATTTATACCTTATTCTCTTATAAACACTTGCACTAATCTATCATTAGAATGACAAATATATTTTTAAATGGTAAGTCAAGCGGATTTTAGTGCACTCAATATGGGATTTGTAGTCAAGCGGCCTTCAAGAATGCAGTTTTTGGTCGGGTTTAGAAAATTTCTCTACAAGATTGCCCCAACCCGGATTTGATACCTCCAAAAGTTCATGAGGGGGTATTTAACGTCCGCCCATGTTAAAGCAAATATAGGGTATCAAGAGTAATATGGGGTGTCAAAAATGACACTGGGCATCATTAAAGTACTATAGGGTATGGAACAAATCGATTATTTGGATTTATAAGTAATGCAAGGCCCTTTTCTACTAACCCAACTAAGAAAACTACATAATCATAGCATGTGAAGAAAAAAATTGAAAGTAATAACCCCATATAAAATAGTGGTTGTTTGCACATGGATGCGCGATAAAAGAGAATTAGTTGTTACTAGACTCCTAATTGCATATAAGTAGGACACAAATAGATGGCGAGCAACTAAGAAGGTCCAACACTAAGTGGACTACCACACTAATGGGTTTAGGGTTTAGGGTTTAGGGTTATTTATTTCATTAGCATTTTCAACCTTGGGTTAATAGAAAAAGCCTTGCATTTCATATAATTCCAAATTACATATTCTTCCATACCCTACAGTACTTTAAAGATGTCCATTGCCATTTTTGATACCTTATATTATTCTAAGTCCTGTTGTTCGTTTTTAGTGTGGCCCACTATAATATTATTGTACTTTCCTTGCCTTACATTGGATTTTCATCCAAATATGCAGATGAAAAACCCACAGTAATGGAAACCCCTATTTTGAAGGGTATGCTATGTTATATTGCAGATTAACAACAACACCGTAAGTGTCGTCACATGACACTGGGTGTTTGGGTGCACTTACTAATATCTTGACATGACATGCCATTAGTATGCTTAAGGATATATTCCTCTTAAATATTAAAATGAAACACATGACACTTGCCAATAGTGAGCTTAAGTATCTTACCCTTGGGAATGTAGTGGGAATAAACAAAACCGTTTAATATGAACATGTACGTTATCACTATATCACAGTAGACAATATAGCAATCATCCATGATAATGTTGCATCACAAGTTGCTAACATGAGAAGGTCAATGGATGAACTCATCCATCATCATGACATGGCTCTAAGTTATACCTCATGTAGCGTTCACATATGAAGAGATAGTTTGGCATACAATGGGGTATGGTTTGGCATGTGAACTATGTTGAGGATCTGTGATCATATGTTTACTAATTTCCAATCTCAATATGATATCCTTGTCCAATAATTCTTAAGTGAGTCAGTGCCTTTAGAATTCAAGTTGATGTTCCCTAAAACATTAATGTCAAAGCTAAGTGTTCATGCATGTAAATCATTCTCATCTCTAATAACTTATAGAGTTATTTTTATCTCTTTCATGGATTGAATGACCTATTTATTATTCTTCCTCTATTCAATATTTCAATATTTCAATTTGAAAGAGTCTCAAGACTTTATGTATTCCAAACCTACTCCTCGCTAAAGTATCTTTACGAGATTCCACAAACCATTCAATTCATAGAGTACACATGATTTACATGAATTCATTCATTGAAGTGTTTGACCCATTTCCTATTCAAGTTCTCATTTCCCTAAATCTTATGCCATCATTTAGAATTCCCTTTAATCGATGAGGTATGGTTATGGAGATGCAATCTTAATATTGCTCGAGATTCATGTGGTGCTTGATGTGGCCCACTCGTTGGCCACCTCCTTTGTCATCCTTTCAATATGATTTCGATTCCGATGTCTCCCGCGGCCTTGCATATCACCTTGTACTTCAATATGTTAGTTTCCAAAGTCCTTTCTCTTTAGTTGACCGCTAATTTTGGCTAAGTTCATGTGTTGCATGCAAAACAACCAACCCCCAATCAAAAATTTGAGTGGGATAAATGATAACTCTAGTGCCTTTGAGAAGGTCATTCTTGAATTTGTGTTTTCGCAAGCATGTGTGTTCATATTAGATGTCGACTATGAACGTCAAAAATCTTAGCCAATGAAGAGCACATAATGAATCTAGTAATAATATAACTTAAGAGACAATTACGAGAATAAACGCTAGGAGAATTATGACTTTAAAACCAAGTTATGAAGTGATTCTCAATGCATGGGGTTGAGGGCAAAGCCACAAAGAGATTTATGCTAAAATTGCCTAAATATTTTTTATGTTAAACGATTTATGTTAATTCCTAGTAGTATTTACCTATCCAATAGGGTTTATTGGGTATGGGAGGTGGGCATGTACCCATTATGCGCGGCAAGTATTATGTGTGATGATTTCTAATGGCCAGCAACTTTGATGCTTTATAATTATCTATGGCTTCTTATGTCATGCCATTATTTTCTTTGCCATAATATATGTTATATTTAAAATTTTGAATTGTTGGAACTCTAATGGTTTATAGCCACACACATGCCATAAGTTGTTTACAATATTTGACTTTTAATCGTTGAATACAAGTACGCCGAAGGACAGTTTGTTGAGGATGAAAACCACGAGGCAATTGTAGTGGAAGGGCCCTAACCTAAACCCTAGGTCACGTAACCATGGAGAATTGTAACCATTCATGTTTAAGTGATCGTGTGCAAACATGTCAGCAATGGTAACCGACGACCGTTCTTAACCTTGGATTAAAAGGGGACGGAATGTAAAAAATAAATGAGTATTAAAAATTGAATGTCCATAATCTAACTTGATGTGAACTCAAATACTAAATATTAATTATGTTAATATGTGGAAGTTACATGTTTTAATTTAGTGTTAGTAAGGATATGGAAAAAATCAATCATAAAAGGAGGGTTCCAACATGAAATGAAAATTAAAAATTGTTGTGGGAAGATTTGCAAGCCACATCTTACACACATGTAACAATAAATGAAACACAAGTGAAGCCCATGGGCTATGGTGAAAGTGGGCCCATTATGGATGCTCACGACTTCATCAATAAGGAATTGGAAATCATAGCTATGCTTGATGTCAAGCGCGATTGAGAATGTTCAAAGCATATTATGAGAATGTGCAATTGACTTTGGTATGTTATAATAGGAATCTATGTTAAAGTGTGGAATGTTACAGTATGGAATGTATGTTATAATAGGAATTTATTTTAAGCATTATCAATACTATTACCATTTATCGATTGAAAGTGATTATTATTATTACTATTAATCACTACTAGTCACCCATTGGTAATTCATAACTATTAATCACTATTAAACATTATTAATGATTATAATGAAATATGAAGAACTAGCATTCACTATTATTCACTACTAGTCACTATTAATCAGTATTAGTTAATATTACTGGTAATTACTGGTAATTACTATTAATCACTATTAATTCTTTTAATTAATATTAATAATATTAACAATAGAGTGAATATAAAAATTTACTAATAATAAAAACAATATCAATCATACTAATATGAGTTATCTTAATAAGTACTAATAATTAACTTACCAATATGAGTTATCTTACTAAGTATTGATAATTATCTTACTAACACTTAGTTATCTTACTAATTACTAATAATTGTCTTACTAATACTTAGATATCCTACTAAGTACTAATAATTATCTCACTAATACTTAGATATATTACTAAGCACTAATAATTATCATACCAAAAGGGCCAACCTTACAAAGTACTAATAATTTTTTATCGCTACCTCCTAATACCATCATACCACCCATCCCCTCGCCAAAACGTACTTAAGCTGCCAAATCGCATATCTCTTCGCCTCCCGAGATTTCCTCCGTCATGTCCCTCCGTACTAATGAGGCATTATGTGTCATGTTACTTCCACCCGCTCGTCATTATGGCAACATTGGTTCGCACCCTCTCTCTCGGTCTCTCTCATTCTCTCTCATTCTCATCTCCCAATTCTTTCTCTCTTTCCTTCACCACTCTTCACTTTTCTGGAATGTAGTTGTAAAACTCTTCTCCCTCAATTCTGAACTTGCTTTGCT
The DNA here is from genome assembly GCA_950295325.1 of Polytrichum commune. Classification (NCBI taxonomy): domain Eukaryota; kingdom Viridiplantae; phylum Streptophyta; class Polytrichopsida; order Polytrichales; family Polytrichaceae; genus Polytrichum; species Polytrichum commune. The sequence continues at coordinate 18,923,252 of OX485809.1, forward strand.
TCTCTTCATTCTCTTCCTTCTACTCCTTGTCTTGCTTCTCTTCTCAAGAAAACCATGGAATAGATTCAGTGTGCATTTTCTTGGAATATGTGATAGTTTATTGGTAAGGATAGTTGTTTCTTGCTCAATCCAGCATGTGGTAGTGGTGAGATGTGGAGAAGAGGAAGGCGACCCTGAAGCAAGTGGAGGGAAATTCAAATCATGAAGATTTGAGAACCCACAAGCTTGTAAGTTTTTGAAATCTTTCAATTTTGCACTCTCTTTCATTCGTTTGCTTTCTCTTTCAATTTCATTCATGCTCTTGCTTGCATTGTAATGCTTGTGGCTATAAATTGTTGTATGTGGTGAATCAGAGATAAATGATGAATGTCTGGAATGTCTTGACACTTGTTGCATAAGATACTAAATTTCTGGTGCATTAGGGTTTGAATTGCTTGAAGAATTTCAAACCCAGAAATACTAGAGATTTGCATGTGCGTTGTGTGATGTTTGGGTGTGAAGAGTTGATTAAAATGTGAGAAGAATGCTCAAACCAGAATGCAAGATGAATGACATGAGGTTATGTTCATAAAAATGTGAGACCAGAATGCAAGAAGAATGACATCTTGAGGTTATATTCATAAAAATGTGAGACCAGAATTTACATGTTGAGATGTTTGAGAGTATGAATGTATTGCACATGTAGGCATAGTTTGAAACAAATGCTTTTGTGTTTTGTTTTATGCAGGAACCTACATTCATATTCAAAGAATTTTGCCATGGTCCCACCAAAGAACCCTGGTGAGTTTCCATAACATAACTCCCAGTTTGGCTGTTAGTGTGAAAGGGGTTATTTGAAAGTGGTTATTTCAAGTGCCCACGGGTGTTCACCCGTGGGCCTTTGCACTCACGAGGTGGAGAGGCCCGTGGGCCTCTCCCCTCATCTGGTTGAAAGTGCCCACGGGTGTTCACCTGTGGGCCTTTGCACTCACCAGGTGGAGAGGCCCACGGGTGAACACCCGTGGGCCTCTCCCCTCATCTGGTTGAATGTGCCCACGGGTGTTCACCCGTGGGCCTTTGCACTCACCTGGTTGAGAGATTTGGTTTTATAATTGTCTTTTGGATTTTTATGTAGACAAATTTGGTATGTCTTTTGTAAACATTTGAAGGTTTTAGACATAAACATGTGATAGACAGTTGGTGTTTCATTCAGGTACATAGAGGTGTCGAAGTGATCTCTCATTTGAATTGAGATGGCAAGAACTAAGCAAACAACTCGTAAAGGTATAACCACAATACCTATGTGCACGTCAATGTTATATGAGTTATAGAATCCGTGATAATATTGGGCTATGTTGAGTACTAACACGTGCATTTTCTTCTGCAGTATCTGGAGGTGTGGGCAGACGGGTGAATCACGATGTTGACGCTTTGGGCCCAGATTTGCAATGGTTCATGCAGTACAGTGGTTTCCGAGAGACAACGGTGCTCTCGTTGTACACAAAGACTGGGCCTAATTCCACATGGAGAAAGTACCTGAAGACAAAACATGTACTGGACATTCAAGCGGATGGGTGCCGGGTATTGATAATGTGCAAGTCGTCTGAACGGAAGAAGGACTTCAAGGTTGCAGGACTCGTGGAGACTTTCTCATATGCGAATGTGAATGAAGAGCTCAACAATGAGGGAGAGAACATCCGCTTATTGAACGGTGAATTCCTCACCTATTGTATAGAATATTGCGAGACCAATGTGCACACGAAGACTGTGGAGGAGAGATCAGTAATGATCGAGCAGGACTACAAGTCTGCTCTACGACAAGTGAAGGTTATAGTTGAGGAGGCAAAGGCGGCAAGGTTGGAAGCATCTTTGAAGAAGAAGGAAATCCGCAATGGGATCCTGCTCATGTCCGTGCAACCTCGTCTAGGAAGAAGACGAGACCCGATGAAGGACAACCACTGATTGTCGAAGACACTCCCGGCCATGATGTTGTCTCTAAGAGAGGCAAGAAGAAAACATCCGACGATAGTCCATTTCTTGAACTCGAGAAGATTCCGAAGCGGGGAGATGCAGGGTATAATTGCCGACCCATATCCGAGGCGCATTTGAAGGAGATGAAGACATGGTTATTCAATTATGCCTTCATTCCGAAGATTCATCCCAACTTCCTGACAATCGTTCTTTTGGATAGGCGAACTAAACCGTTCAATTTTGAGGAGGTGAAGGACAAATCGTTCTACGTGGTAAATGGACAGCACACATTAGCAACTTGTGTGGAGTATGTGAATGACCCCAGCAGCACATATGAAGTGAAGAGGTTTTTCTCGAAATGGCCTTGTAATGTGGTCTGGGCCCCTGAAGGTGATGACGACCCTCTGTTCCACCTTTCTGGCGTTCTGAACCTGGATAGTGAGTACATGAAGCACTTTCCATCATTTACGGAGTGCATTCAGCACGCTAGGAAGACTTGGATTAGGCGAGGAAGACCTGACCGAACTGTACGCGAGAAGTCCAACAACACGGAAGTTTTTAAGAAGTGGAAGGTATATTCTAAAGCATTGATTTTTGAATTTCTCATTTGTGTGACTCCCACGGGTGTTCACCTGTGGGCGACTATCATGTTGTTGGTGATTGATGGAAATATATAAATGTGTTTTCATGAGAATTGATATATGGCCGGGGTTTAATACAGACATTCATTACGTGCGTCATGTGGACGATCCGCGTGGAGAGGGAGACGAACCTGATCATGGAGCACGTCTTGCTTGTATTGAGCGATGACATATGGAGAAAGTGGGAGCGGATATTCAAGGATTACGAGAGTGGTGATTATGTTGACCCAAAGACCGGAACTCTTATGAAAGAGACAAAGGGGTTTAAGTCGAAGAAGGTGGTCAAGAACGACCTGAAGCAATTTCGGGGCTTAACAGAGATGGAGCTCGACATGGCAGCGGATCAAATCCTCACCACCAGAGATGGAGAGGAGCATCCTCGGCATACCTTGAAGACTGTGTGCGATTGGGCGGTGAATAGGAAAAAAAAAAAAAAAACTTATATCGCAATTGCACAGTGTCTAGACCCGACTTCATTGTACATTGTTCACGTCGATCAGAAAGAGACCATTGATCGTGATTGTTGGAGATTATGGAAGTATGCAAATAATTTTGGTAAACTCCAGCGAGAACGACTTGTAGACTTGCTTGGAGCGGAGTACCTTCTTGGCGCTATGAACTCCGCAAGGAAAAGAATACCTATTCCTGACCGGTTTAAAGAAGGAGTGAGAAACATACTAGGTACACATAACACCGAGGTTACACCAGAGCATGTTGTGTTGTCTATTGACAACAACTACAAGTTCAGTGGTGGGACAGTGCTTACATCAGTCCTGCACGCGTACATGGACACAATGTTTTTCCCCGGCGTCCAGGTGGGAATAGACACTGGGGGGCGTGTGAAGGAGGATGTGGATTCCACTCTGCAAGGTCTTCGTCGTGATTTCCCAGGCATTTTAAACTCCCCCCAATTGTGGACTGTGATTTCGGAATATCCGGATCGGCATTTCATTCACAATGTACTGAAGACGCACCTGCCGAGCAACGTCAGATTTTGTGACGCCTTATACCATGGCACTAAAGAGGAGAAAATTACATCTCGTGATTGCTTCTTTGAATTAAATGTTCTTCGGGTTACAACCTGCATTTTTCCCAACAGGGGCGAATCAAGTTCGGAGGTGGCTGTGCGACTTTGTGGAGGCCGGAAGATGTTGGACGTCCATGACCCGGGGCGATATAAACGTTATTAAGTGAAAATGGTGTATTCCAATGAGGAGGCCAAGTCTTTATTCAAGGGGGAATTGAGGATGCAGACCTACATAGATATCATGAAATTTTCATGTCTTAAGGGGTCTTTTTTTCTCAATATTTGTGGAGGCAATAAGGCGCACATAGTGGCACATGTAAGTAATGAGCATCTTTTCCCCTAAGTGGTTCTTGAATTTCTGAGTATTATCGTTGGTTTGGATGATGTATTGGATAACCTAACCATAAACCTGCTTTATATCCACCTGGTTGATAGCCACCTGCTCGATAGCTTTCCTGACAATTAGTTGGTTGACAATCAACAAGTTGGGACTATTGGTTTATTGATTTTCTTTTCGCTTTTGGATGTAGACTAATTTGATTGAGAAGTTTTTTATCTCATACCTTGGTTTTTGCAGGCCTTGGGTATGAAGGTGTTGAATATTGTGCCGGTAGAGATGCTAGAGGTGGCGAAGACGAAAATGATTTCCGTAGTTGACTGGAGCCTACAAATGTGGAATGAAGAAGGAAAAATTGCTGCCCATGATATGGAAGAGGAAGAAGGGCGTATCGATGTGGATTCCATCATTGAGCGCGAGATTGGAAGAAAGCGTACGAATGACACACACGCAGAGGAGGTAGAAGAGGAGGAGGAGGAGGAAGATATCCCTGTTGCTGTCCTAGGGGAGTATGCAGAGGAAGAAGAAGAGGCCGACAAAGAGGAAGAGGAAGAGGAGGAGGAGGAGGTGGTCATGGACGATGCACTGGCGGAGGCCATGGCAGAGGCGGAGGAGGAGGCCTTCAATTTCAAGGCGTCGGCCATGGCGGAGGCGTCTGCGGAGGCCATGTCCCCGGAGCAGGTTCCCCATGGGTGTTCACCCGTGGGGGAGGGAGGGAAGCTATCTTATGAGCGACGAGCAGTGAGCGGTGAGCGGTGAGCAGTAACACATGAGCAATGAGTAGTAACATATGAGCAATGAATCCAAATTTAGTAAAGACACACGGGTTTAGGGTACACAACCAAATTTTTGACAAATTAATTGCATATTTTCAATTGTAAATTGCCAATATTTTAAATGAAGCACAAGTCAAAGGGCCCTATTTCCATGGATCATTTAAAACACTTTCAATCCATTGCTGGTGTTTATTATAATAATCCAAACCAATACATGTCATTTATTGACATCCTTATACATGTAGTTACAACTAACACTTGCACAACTACTCACATTTCACAACATCAGCAAGTTCAAGTAGGTGCATAACCTCATTATACATATATGTAGGTGCCATAATTGTGAGCCACTCAAACCGCTCACGGGTTGAGTTAAGGCCCAGAATCTACAAAAGAAAGGAAATTAGATATTAGAAATAGTCAATATGTAGGTAACTACTAGGTTTTGAGACATCCGCCTGTGGATGCGAGTTGTGTAAGAGACTGGTATTAGGTCTGGATCAACCCGGGTTCGAATCCGGTTGGTTACATTGACTGGTGCTATCCCAAATTGAGCTAGTGATAAAGCAGGAATAATCTATAGGCGGATACCAAGAAGACGTTACTATGCGGATGTGCGTAGAATCTTCTCAATTATTTTTTATTTTTAGAAACTTGTTATTATTTATCCGTGTGAATCAATCAAACCTGTGAGCTAGGATCACCCCCACCCTTAACTGCGTCGTAATCCAGGTAGGGGATCACCATTTCACAGTTTGGAACATGCCCACCTCCAATGGTGGTTCTTTCCACCTCTAGGTGACCCTTAATAATGAATAACCGTTTACTTTATTACTAATACTCATGCGTGTCATAACACGAACGTGAGAATCAACACATTAAGTCACACATTAGTTTTTCACCTAAATTCCTAGCTTAACTATCACCCTTCACTACTTCACTAATATTACTGCCTTAGCTTAACTCGGTTAATCCAGCTTAGTTCTCAGTTGACCGTTGTCCTTTCATGCCCTTGGGCCTAATCACAACCAGCTCCTGGCCTCTTAGACCAACCCCGTTACCGGCCCTGTTACCGGCCATGTTACCAGCCGTGGCTAGGATGATCCCTTGCACCCTTCCTACCACACGTGGCTCTCGCCTATCTGGTCTGAGCACCCTTCCCATGTGTTCACAACTGTTGAGACCCCAGCCACAGCTCTCGGCCATGCAGCCATCAATTCGCATTTGTTCACACTACGACCCCCTCGCATTTGTGCAACCTCCTCTCTGTGCTGATTAACCATTTAAATGAGGCTTGTGGCCTGGGCTCTTCCCCGCTCAATTTTGATCATTCTTCACATTAGTCATGTTGTAGTGCACTCCGAACCATTTGTTTCGAACAATGTTGGTCGCAACCTATGGAATTCACCTTCTCCTTTCCAGCTTGCCCCTGCCTTGTGGCATTGTGCCAAGTTCTTTTTGGAAGGCCGAGGCCTCCAGGCATTCGAATTCAAACAATCCCTATCCCAGCTGCGCCCTCGGCAACCTCTATCATTTGCTCCAGCTTAGCCTCCAGCCTCCTTCCCCTCTTTGGCACAACACTTCCTCCTCATTCTCGGCGGCACCCACCTAGCTACCTACTAACTCCTCCAGCATCCATCACCAGCCTCGCATTTGGCAGCGCCTTACTCCTCAGCGGTATCGTCCCCCTCCCCCTGCTAGCTTGTTTGTTCGAGAGAGAGCTGAGTTGTGAGAGCGGCGGCCTCAATCGCGCCCGTCCGAGTCCTTGGATCCGCACTTTACTAGGGTGCAGTGGCACCTGCCTAATTCGAACAGTTCCCAAGCCTTTTCAAGTCACATAAACCCCAGGCTTACAAGGCCTAAGGTCTAAGCCTAAGAACCACCTTAATCACCTCCTAGTCAATTCCCTTACACCTGCTCTCATTATTCAAGCACTAAGTACTAACCTCCTATCCCTAACCTTAATTCTAACACAACTCCAATCCTCCACACTTTTTATGTTTTAATTAATTGATGAAAACTCCAAATCTAAGTTTTAATGTGTTTTTCAGGTTGAGAACACATGTGGCCACAGAGTTTGGGCTCACAAAACCGCTCACGGTTGGGTGGTAGTCTAAATAGAAATAAAGTTACTGAATCATTTGAAATACTTTCAATCCATTGCTAATTTTTATTATAATAATCCAAACCAAAACATGTCATTTATTGACATTCAAATATATGTTGCTTAATACAACACTTGCAATACTACTTACATTCTACAATACCAGCAAGTTCAAGTAGTCGCATGACCTCATTATAGGTATATGTAGGTGCATGAATGAACTTGTCACTCTCGTAATCCACCTTGCGCAAAAATCTAAACACATAATAAAGATGTTTACAATACACCCATTTTCCTTTCTTTCCCAATGCATGAGAGGACATTTTCGTGAAGTCCGGGCATGTGCAATGCGGGATGTCACCAATTGTGACACGGTATGTAATATCCTCTTTGGAGACAATGTTGATTATCACTCCAAAACCTGGATATGGAATGGCAGTCACCCCAACTACAAAGTAACCATCCATGAGTCCGGCGCTCTCCCATTTGTTTTTGTGATCCGCTGTCGGTGCGGTCGGATTGCGACGAACTGTCTTTCCAAACCTGAATGTAGGGTGGGCGTCCGGGTTGGGTGGCATACGAAAATGCGAGCGAGGGATGGGAAGGGTTGCAATTGTAGAAAGCCTACGACGGGGGGATAATGCTTCCCTTTGCTGTAGTTGAAATCCAGCGTCCTCAAGCGCCAACACCTCCTCTCTTGATAGATTGGTGCCTATCTTCACCGGCCAAGTGTTAGGCACTATCGGCCAATCCAACACATATTTCTTCTTACTACCACTCACACAACGCTTGATGTCGTCAGGGCAGAACCAAAATTCATACTCCACATTGTTGGGAGAGCGAAATTCCTTCTTGAACCCTTTGTATGTTGGAGCAGGTGTGCCATATTTTCCAGTACCGACTTTGGCATTGCACATCGTTCCTGTAATGGCCTGTAATGCCCAACATCGTCTAGCTGAGTTGGGTGGCAATCTTGCAATGTGCCAATTAGAAGCAAGACAATCAGTCTCTAACACGGATGTAGTATGAGTCACACCATGTTGTGCAGAATTCAACGATTCCTCTATGCGTTGACGAGTTGCACGAGTGTTAGGGCGAGGAATTGAAAAATTCACTTTGTCGGGTCGATGAGAATCGCAATCAGCACCCGGGGGCATGTTGAGTTTTCGTTTGGTGGACCCAAATAGCTCGGACCCTTCCAATGCACAATCTCTAGTGTTGACGTCTTCTGCCACCGGGAAAGACTTCATGGCATCAGCCAAAATTTTTGGATCTCCACACCTGGCAGCCGCCTTAAGTTTCAAGGACGCCGAATCAAGACCTTTACCATGAGACCCCCCTTTCAACCATGCACGGTAATTCGCGATTTGCATGAAGGCACGGATCATGTCATCAACAGTAGCTTCATACAGGCAAGTCATCTTGTTGCCGGATTGTTGGAGCCATTTGTTATGAACAGTCTCGGCAAGCTTGCATGTTGGCATTTCTGCACGCTCATCTATTGTCATATCCTACGAACAACATACAAATATGGGGTTAAGAAAAAACAAGACACAAATTTATAAAAATGGAAAAAATACGAGGAAATTCAATGACATTGAATAATGCAGTGTGGTATGCACTTACAAGTAGCATATGACCACCCCATTGTCTATAACGGAAGTGCCAAAATCCCAACCACTCCGAAAGGCCAAGGATGCCTTCTTCTGTGGCAGCTCCAGATGACAACCACCAAGAACGAATAACGTGATACTTAGTCTCGGCATCGTCCATTGTTACCGCGTCTTTGTAATCCTTGCATATTTGCTTGTGTTGAAACTGCAAGGATGGTGTGATATATTTTTGTGTCACCTTATCCAAGCTTGCAGACCAGTGGAAAAGGCATGTGCGTTCACGTGCGACCATGGGCAGGCTTGGATCGCCGTCCCCATAAACCATCCGCACCGCATTCCAATTGGCTTGAGCACTGTCTGCCATGAACCCTTTGAAGTTTGTTTTTGGAACACCATTCTCGGCCATAACAACATTCAGATTTTCCCAAAAGAGAGTTTGTGCTGCACCATCTTCAGATTGCATGTTACAACACGCAATGGTCAATACCTTACAGTATCGACTGTCGTACACATGGCAAGCCATTGTCGTCCAATCCTTCAAACGTTTGACATAGTCAAACATGATCCAAGAATTCTCCATATCTCCCCCGACTTGCATCCTCTTTACAAGCTCCACACCACTGCCCGAAAGGTCTACGGATATCTTGAAAACAAAAACCTTGTCTTTCGATTGCCCTGGGAACCGACTATCATGGACGAACTTGAAAGCAGAATGGTCTTTGAGTGCCATAATACTATCCATAGTTCCCATTCCACTACGCACAAAACGTTTTGATCCAGATACAAAATTGCAACAATTTGGGGAGGCTAAAGTGCTGAATTTGTCCATGACCACCTCTAAGGAAGAACCAACCAAGTGATGGCTTTCTCCAATTGTGGGAGATCTAAGAAGGTAATCGGCCAAGAATTGTTTGCTCGCGGCCATAACTATGGCGGAATTTGTGGCTGTGGATGTTTTCAACACTTCATTGGCAACGCACTGGTATGCCATGTCTAATGATTCACGATATGTAATCATTGCGATGCATGTAATCATAGTAGTCATTAGGACATTGGAGATGACCTGCACAAGTAGAACGCCGAAAGGATAATCCAAAATCATTTTGGATATTCGTGGTTTTGGTGGTGCACCAAGGGTGACCGTCGCACATTTTATCCATACCATCCATGGAGCGGCCATACGTATTTGGAACTCCAAGTGCCACAGGGGGCAAGACAAATAAAACGTCGCCGTCAAAAGAAGATGGCAAGTATTTGACATCACGGACATCTATATTGTCAAAATCAATGAATGCAAGATCTGACTTTGACCTTTTCCTAGACTTTGTGAACTTCAAGGCATCAACGATAGTCAACCCTGTAGATGATGGTGAAGGGTGCAATGGAGGGCGCTGAGAAGGTGTCATACGGTGAACCAATGTGTTGCACATAGGACTGAATGGGGATTTGGGAAGTTGTAAAGGAGTGGAGTTTTTACTTTGAAATGGAAATGACGATATGTCTGAAAGATCAACAGCAGCACAAATATCATCTTCTGAATCAGACAACACCAATACACTATCATCATTGGGCTCCAACTTAACAGTTGCAACAGTGGGCATTTGAACTGTGGATGTACCGGATTCATTGGTCAATAAGACAGTTGGAGCTTGCATCTGCGATTCAGAAAGACCTATGACCCTAAATGAACTTGGCCCTAAAATCCACACAAATCCATCTTCAATTCTAGTCTTTTGAACCAAAATCGTTTCATACACCTCTCCATCCGTAGAGTACATCTCTTGTTCTAAATACATGCTTCTTAGTTGGAGATTGAATCTCAAACTAAGCAAATCTTCCGAGACACACACAAAACCATCATCCTGAAGTGGTAGCAGGAAAGGAACAAAGGATCCGGGAGCTCTAATGGTAGCCATGGATAAAGAAAGCAATAGATGCATGTCACAATAATATTGGATGGACGGAGATTATTATACTGAATGGTATGTACTAAAAAATGGGGTGTCGATCAAAACTTTGAATACTATAGCATCCAATAATACACAAGTAGACAACTCACACTGACAGTCAAAGAATAGATTAGGCCAAACATAGAACCCTAAATAAAACCCAATAAACTATCTCATTTGGAAACAAAACCATAGCGAACCCCAATGCACAAGTGAGATGTGGATCTTAAGTTCATGACACCATAAGTCATGTCCATTATAACATTGGGAAGAATATATGAAGAAGAAATTTAACTAATGTATATAACTTAATAAAAATATAAACTATTTAGAATATAGATCTATATATTTATATATTTATGTTTATATCTATATGTTTATATGTTTATATGTTTATATTTATATATTTATATGTCTATATGTTTATATTTATATTTATATGTCTATATATGTATATATGTATATATGTATGAATTCCTAAATGAAAACGGAAGAAACGCGGCCACGGACATTATTAAAAAACGTGTTATATAATGAACAAATACATATAAATCGATACTAACAATTTGGCGAATAATTTCACTTTTTATATGATGTTGGGGAAGTGAAGGATTTAAACCCTATAACCTTCTTAGAATGTTCCCCAATCATGTGCAAAAAAATGATTTCGGAAAATTTCCAAAATGTACCGTATAGGAAGATTTCCCAAAAATCTACGATATAATCAATTTTAAGAGTTTTTAGAAATTCATAAGAATTTGAAATTTAATGGAAAAAATCTAATTTTTTATATATCACTATATATGATGGGTGTAACTATGAGAAAAAAATTTCAAGCTAATTAATTTTAATATGTAGGAGATATACCTATCTAAAGTTTTCTAAAATCTATGGGTTTTGTACTTTCCCCCCCCCCCCAAACCTTTCATTCCCCTCTGAACCTAAACCTAAACCCCTTCGCGTTCACGGCCGCCATGGCCGAGGCATATAAATAATGATGAAAAGGTGTTTCTGCAACAAACTTACATGAGCGACCTTCTGTTTAGCACTGCGTATGAGAACAAGTTTGTAGAGAAATTCCTGGTTGGACCTACTTGTGCGCTAGCGCACAAGCCTGCATTAGGACTATTTCTGTTCATTTTTCCTTTCAATGCTATCACTTACATAAGATTTGTTTAGCCCTGCTGCTGAGAGTTGTTTGTGCGCTAGCGCACAAACATCATAGAATTCTTTGTGTTTACTTTGTTATTTAGATCTATCATTTGCATACGATTTGTTACGCCCTTCTGCTGGAAGTTCTTTGTGCGCTGGTGCACAAACATCCTTTAAGACTCTTTTTGTTTAGGGTGTTCTTTAGATATATCATTTGCATACAATTCGTTGCGTCCTTCTACAGGAAGTTCTTTGTGCGCTGGCGCACAAACATCCTTTAGGACTCTTTTTGTTTTCTGTGTTTTTTAGATCTATCATTTGCATACGATTTGTTGCGCCCCTCTACTGGAAGTTTTTTGTGCACTGGCGCACAATCCTTTCTTAGTACTTCTATTGATTTTTCTGTTTTAGTTCTTACATTTAGTTTAGGCTTCATTTCATTTTCTCTGGTTTGCATTTCATCTGCCTTGCTGTTGGATTCTGCTTGTGCGCTGGCGCACATTAATCAGGTATTTTTCCATTGATTTTTTGTTTACTTCTATCAATGCTTTTAAGCTTGTTCTGCCCTGATCCTGCTTTCTGGTTGTACGCCAGCGCACAACCATCAATGATGACTAGTTCGATTTATATATTATGGTTTATCTACTAATATTTGCTTGAATCTTGTTCTTAATTTCTTTTAGAACATTTTACAACTTCTGTTTTGCTTTGTTATTTATAATTGGATTTTTTTAATTGATGTTCTGAATTTCATGTGTAGCACTACACCTCCGATCTGGTTGTGTTTCAAGTACAAAGGCATCAACTTTCAATCCAGGTATTTTTTCACTCCATTATGTTTTGTTTTTCTTTTATTTTTTTTGTTTTGCTTTGTTCTATTTTATTTTGTTTTATTTTGTTTTGTTTTGTTTTGTTTTTCTTCTGAATTCCGAATCATCTCAGCTGGCGTAGATGGATGTTTTATGCTTCCTCACGTCCTGGGTGTTAGGACGTGTAATTACATCACACTAATCATTTCCAGCTGGTATGGTCCACATGATTATAATTTTCATGTGCATATCATGGATTTGATTTTTAACATTCAACTTCAAATGGCCCTAGCAGACGTGGATGGATGTTTCATGCATTCTCACGTCCTAGGTGTTCATATATGTATTTCTATAATATATTTTCCTTCTATCTGTGTACCAATCCATTTTTTAACTGACTTTTAAGATGTGTATCTAAATCCTATATTTCATTTCTTCAACGTTAAGTATACAACCCATACTATATGGTAATTTCATGTGGTTTTATTGACTCTTATATGCAGGTGTTCATTGTTCGTTGATGCTATCTTCAACATACTATTCAAGGTGATTATTGCTTACAACTATGGAACCTCTTCTCAATAAGCCTACTCAAATGGTTACTTTGAGTGTGCAAAGCTTCTTTGTAGAATGGTGGGGTGACATGTCTTGGGATTCAATACATCAAAATTTTGTATCGATGGGTATATCCGGCCCTATCCTTTTGCGTGAGCGTGTGAAGATCATGATTGATGATTGCATCTCGAGACATTTTCCATCATGCAAAGAAATGTCCAATTATAATACTTGGAAAGACAACGTCTCTTTTAATTTTGTTGGACAAATGCCCGATGTGGTTTCAAAGATGCATCGGAAAGTCACACATGGTTGGACATTGGATAAGTTAGAAGCGCAAAAATTTAATTCCGATCGGTGACGAGTGAAGATTCCACAACTTTCAAGACGTAGAAAAACTCATGTCAAAAATTTGAACCGTGTTGATCGACACGTCATTCCTGGAGGTGGTGCTTTTTCTTTTTGCTTGGAGAGATGTTGTTATTGAGAAGCATGAACGACTAGCCCGTGGTTCATATGGAGTGGTGTGGAAATATTTCATTAAGGACAATTCACATACTGATCCATTTGTACCCTATGCCATTAAGTTTTTCTTGGATCATAATGGAAATCCTCATCATGCAAGCATGAAGGAGTTCTATTCTGTGGTTTCCATAGATCATGGTGGTGCTATCAAACCGTTTGCTTTCCAAATGACACCCGCACCCGCCATCTTCTTGCCTTATTGGAATGGTGGGACATTAGGAGATATGTTCAAAAGTGTGAAAGACCATGGAACTAATGAATATGATGTTTTTCAACGTCTCACAATATTCAAGAAAAATCATCCAGAACAAATATCTAAGATTGAAGAATTGGAGCGGTTAAGGCTTTTCTTGTTAAACCGTTGTACCCTTGCGATCACCTTCATTCAAATCATGGCCGATGTACTTACCATTCACAATGTATTTCATTGTGATTTATCCTTTACAAACATCTTATTCCATTTTGGTGAGATAGATGATAAAGATGAAATTTACATAGGCATTGGTGATTGGGGATCGGCAACAATATTGTCAGATAGACGACATTCAAATCATTTCTTGCAGTCTGAATCTTTGAGACATTCTAGGCTCCAAGAACGTTGGTGGGTAGATCCTGAGTTGTTCTTCACCAAAGACCACAATGCTCGTCCGTGCCATACCGAAAAGACAGAGTCATATTCTGTATCGAAGATTGCAGAGGCTATTTGGGGTTTATATGTCGATCCAATATATCTCAAAGTCATTCACTCTCGTTCTTATAATCTTTTGTTACATTGTATTCGTCGAATGTCATGCACTTCAACCACGGAGCTTCGCATGACCCCTACTGATGTCATGAATCAATTGTCTCGCGAACCAGATTTTCATACTTTTCTCTTCAACAAACACATCCGTCAACGTTATCTTACTCTACCAGAACGGAATAGGGTTCATAGTCGTCAAATTGATTGTGATGATGAAATCCCTTTCAAACGTCGGAAATAGATTATACATTTTTATATTAATAAAGTATTAGATTTGTAAAATCCATTATGTATTATTTTGAAGTATATATACGATGAAGTTATTTCTATCATTTTTTGTTTGCATTTTCATTTATGTTTTTTGTTTGCAGAAAATATGTTTCCTAAAGGAAAACAAAAAGACCCATCCTCCAATGCGTTACAACCTCTCTCACCAAGAATACAAACTATCCATCAACAAGGCGTTAAATCAACAACTAGGAAAAGAAGACAAGGTGAAAACTCCACCCCTACGCAAGGTCTCATCGCAACAAGGGACTTCAACCTGATGTTGTTCTTGAAACAGTGGAAGAAGATTGTGCATCTTCCATGCATTCAAACGATCAATCACAAATCCATTCTAAAAAAAATACAATGACATTGTCGCAAAGATTGGAGCCACTTTTGGGACAACATCAAAATATCACTAAAGATGTTGCAACAAAAATTGTCAATAATATTGTGGATTTAGTTGCAGAACAAGTTATTGAGGAATCCACTTTAGAGAAATCGCATGAAGAAAATCAAGACAATTTGCAATATGATGATACACAAGACTATCAAGAGAATCAACACTTTCAAGTGACACAAACTTCTCCAGAGAATCAACAATTTCAGGATACACAAACTTCTCCAGGAAATCAACACTTTCAAGAGACACCAGATTCTCAACATAATGAACAATTCCAAGAACAACATCTTTCTCTTGTGAATCAGCGATCACAGCATAGAAAGCATTCTTTGACATTGTCTCAAAGGACAATATCTACATCTCAATTTACTGGTGGACCTTCTGAAGGTGTAACTAATCGACGCAAAAAAGAGAAGGTAAATTTTATTTTCATTTGTATTAAACGGTTTGAATTTTTTGAATTTATATATATTCTCTATTATTATTAGGTTTATATTCTTACATACATGAATATTGTGCAGAGTGAAAAAAATGATATTCATGAAGGATTATGGACACCTCCGCCTACATTGGAGAACCCAGCTGAACATGAAGGGAAATCCATCAAGTACACGAGAATGAGACTCTTGGAGCGAAAACAAAAAATCAACTCGACATTGAATGATATATGTGTCATGAAATATCCTGTGCCTATCCCTTTGTGTCGAATGATTGGCATGGAGGTGGTTAGGCCCGCATTGGACGACGATGTATCAATTTTGTCACGTTCGTTTCTCAATGGTTATATTCCTGGGTCTGCATCATTTTATGTCTCGGTAGAGCATGAAGAGGGATACACGATTGATGTCAATGATGATATTGTGAATGAATGGGATGAAATTTGGAAACAAAAAAATTAAGAATTTGAAGCGTATCTGACAGAGCATGGTTTGCATGCATTCAAAAATAAAATGTTTCACATTTGGGATGGAAATCATCGCTTTAAAGCGTGGTACAATACCAAAGAGATGAAGTTAGGTGGTGTTGAATATCATATAAGCCCTACATCGATAATCCTTGATGGACGAAAAGAAAATCATTCTGTTATCACATGTCTCTGCGATGATATCAACATGTAAGTATTTTATTCATTTGTATTTTGATTATCTTATATTGTTAATTTTCTTTACATGTTTCATCTTTAATTTTTTCATATTTTTATATTTATGTTTATATTTTGAAATGATTAAGATCAACAGAGAAAAATGTTGTCAAACCTCGATTCATTCACACACTCTTCAAAGTGACAAAATATGGAAGTCAACCGCTGGAATGGTGGGAAGGAAGGATTAGTCCCGAGCAAATGGCTTTGTACAAAAAGAGAAAATCAGTAAATTCCAAAAAGTGGTATAATGTCACACAAGAGATCCTGGTCGAACATATTTACAAGGTAAATTTTGTATTTCCTTATTTCTTTAACTATGTCAATTTATATTTATGGATTTCTAGATTTTCTTTCTTTATGCTCATCAATACTTTGTATTGTACAGAGTGAAATTGAGGACGAGGTTGCAAAAGCAACTGAAAACTATATCAACTTGGAGGTTGCAGATCACATCGGATTGCAACAAATAATTGCAACAGCGTCACAATCCATCAAAACTAAAAAACGGTCAACACTAGTTAAAATTTTGGCCATCGCTGATCCCGAAAATGGCACAGAGTTTTTTGATGAAATCAAAAAACACTATGACAAAAATGGAGACAATGTGCAAATGACCCTTGATCGCCTCCATCGTCTTTGTCAATCTCAGGTTGACTCCAAAGAGAAAACGAATTGGCTAAAGCTCTGGAATGCTAATGATGACACAAAACATGCTGCATCGTTTCCTTTAGAAATTAGAGGAAATGATGCATTGGATCCATGGCTGACAAGAAGAACATTTTGGTGGCAGGTATTTATATATGAAGTTTACTATTTGATATGTAATATATTTATGTATCAGATATATAATATATATGTATGTTTGATATATGTATTATGATACATAACTATTTGTATATTAATTATTAATTATTTTTATGTATGTTATACAACTCAAAGAGGAGGCATACAAAAAAATTGACTACTACATCAATCATGATGATGCAACACAACGATTGGTGTTGGACAATATGACTTCGGATGTTCCGGATGTTGTCTCATATATTAGAACATGGGAGGAAAAAATTGGGAACATGGCCTTTTTAGTGGAAATACCCACTAAGGTGAATGCAAAGACTGTGTGGAGGAACAATATATGGAAAGATCAATCAGGTTCTGCTGCAATCATGTGTCGTATAATTTATCGATACATTAAATTCATTTTGATTGCAAATGGAAAACTTCGAGGTCGTCCATCATGGTGGTCTTCTTGGACACTTGCAGAAGGAATGCTTTGGAATATTGAACAAAGAAAATGGCCATCTGCACATCGCGAAGGGGGAGGTTGGTATTTGGACCTTCCCAACGGTTCTTTACCAGAAGAAGAAACACAATTGTTTCAAGATTGCAATGCAAGAGTTGAAGAACAAAGAAGTGTTGGTATTAATGTGGGTGAAATGCCAACATTTGAAACCGAACAACCATCGGAGTCCTCCAAACAACCATCGCAGTCTTCCAAACCACATATTCAATTGAGGAAAAAAAGAAAAATAATCGATACAGAAAATGACGAACAAGATATTGTCCTAAATCCAAAGCCACCAAGTGGTCGAGTGTCGTCAAGATCACAAATTGCAACTGTACCAAAACCGGGAAGAAATCTTGATTTTATTCCCAAGGTAGGCCTTGTTAAAGGTGATTGGTACGATTGTCATGTTTTTTATGAAAAACACAAAAAAAACATCTCCTGATTTCAAAAAATTGATGTCATGGATGAAAGATGTTTCTTTGGGAAAAGTAAACAACGTGAATGGAATTGTTACCAAAGCATGTGTGGACCTAATTATCGTTGATATTCCAGATGGGATGCCAATCCATGGTATTGACGAAGGGCGTACTATTCCTTCTTGGATGCAATTGAAGACAGATGAATGGTGGGAGACATTGTTTGATTTTTTGGAATCAATACTTTCAGACAATGGTTGCACGCTTATCATGTGCAATGCCAAGATGCCAAGACTGCAAGAAAAAATTGTGAGTTATGCACTAGGGACCAGAGATCGTCCAAAACATTTTTGTTTAAGGGAGCATGTCAAAACATTCACAATTGTGAATTGTTTACCACAAAATGCTCCTAACGGTATCCAAACTGCTCTTTCCAACATTCTTCTCTTGAAGAAACCATCTAGTTCATTTGCCCTCTCGGATGCTGCTAGCTACATAGATCCATTTGTGGACATCAAACAATTGGATGTTCTGTTCAATCAAATAACGAACACAAACATGTGTTTGAACCAATGTGGACAACCTTGGAGGGGAGCTAAAGAAAAAAGCCCTTTGGTTATGCAACAACTCATTGAAGCATGTTCTCCATTACATGGTCGTATATTGGATTTGTCCGTGGGTACAGGTGCAAGTTTTCACGCTGCAAAAGAAAGTGAAAGACATATTTTTGGTTTTGAAGCAGACGAAGAAACACACATGGGGTTATTGGATGCTTTATTCCAGAGTTTGAATGTTGAAGCATCCAATGTATTTCAAACACCCTCAGAACCTTCCTCAAGTATTGGTCCAAATTTTGAGGATGTAGCTCCAAAGCAAGGCCGCAAATTTGTGGCCATCGATGTATCTGATTCTGAATAGTGAGTAAGTCTTCAAGCTAATTGCAAATTTCATACAATGAATTTGCATGTGTACATTTATTTTTCAATATATTACTTAAACTCATATTAATATTGTTTTTTTTTGCATGATTAGCATTGGATTGAAAGATTGGTTTGCAAAAGTACCATCAACTCCAAATTTTGTACAAGACCTACCAATATATGCAAAGTCAATGGCACAACACATGGCACAACAACAAGAAGTTTCACTAGAGTCATCAAGCCAATCAACGGATCTTCATCCTAGACGATTAGTAGAAATGTTCATGGACATAGAGGCCCATGAAAAATGAAACTTTACATATATATTATGAAGATGTATGTTGAGAGTTCTCCAATGCCAAGTTTTCAATTGGGTTGTAATAATTAAAATCATTATATATCTAATGTTTTGACTCTTCAATGTTTGTTGTTGTACATATAGTCTTCAATTTTCCACAAATATATATATATATATTCAATACCACGGTCATGAACATGCACCTGTAATTAGGTTTGGTTGTGATGAAATTCTTTGTGGTATATTGTACAAGTTGCATATTATGCATCCACTATATTTGAGTGCACACATGAATGCACCCAAATCCATGAACCCATGCACCAATTCATTGTTAAATTCATTGTTAATTATTTTGCTACAATTGATGATATTATTGAACCACAAAATAAAACATGTGGATGCAATAATTTATCTATAGTTGAAATAAATATGTATTTATATATGATAAATGTATATATGCCCATAGTCATGTGGGATTTTTTTTTTCTCATTGCTCACTTCTTACAATGTTGCTTATCATCCCCACACCTCTCCCTATTAAACCCTAAAATCAAAAACTTTTATGCCAAAATTCCACGGTTATAGGATACTAGTGGCCCTATTACCAAATATTTCACCTTCTTCACCGCTCACAAGTTACCACTCATTGCTCACCGCTCATTGTTCACCGCTCACAAGATAGCACTCCCCGTGGGGGAGGGGGAAGGGGAGGGTGAGGAGGAGCGGCAAGAGGATGCTTCCAACTTAGAGGAAATTGGTCGTCTACAGGCGGAGCATAGTGTCCATCACCCTGTGGGATCTTTCTCATCTGGGATCCCATCTACACCCGGCCGCGGGTTTGTACAGTTTGATACATCTAGACGAAGTCAATAACAACTAGATGTTCAACCTATGAAAGAATCTGAGGAGGATGAGCGTCCGCAGTCAGCGGAAGCAGCTCAATTGGAGGCTAATCCTGCTGCAAGGCCTGCATCGAAACCAACTGCAAGGAAGAAAATGAAAGCTCCTCGAAGGGGAAGGTCATCTCTACGTCCTCCTAGAGTTGGAGATCACTCGCGGTCTTCGGAGGCAACGGAGCATTCTGGTCTTTATCGCGAGGTTGAATCTGGCCAAGTAGCGGATGTGGAGGATGTTCCGCGGGATGCAATCATGTCTGAAGCTGTGCATGTTGAAGGGACAAGCACAAATTTGAACATCAACTCACATGTGGAGGACGTTGCTGCTGCCGTTCTCGAGGTGCTAGGCCATGGGCGATCACACCATGATTCCCCTGATGTTGTGGTTGTAGATGAACCTACTTTAGCGGCACCATCCAATGAAGCAGAGGAGGTTATTTGAACCAAAGTCATATGCTTGGATAGTGATGACGATATGCCCGAAAGATGCGTAGAACTAGACGTGAGGGTGAAGGTGAGAGATCGAGTTCCACATCGGGTTCGGGGGACGTTTGCTGACTACATGACAGATGATTCCAAGGATGAGGATTATGGGAAGCCCGGGTACAACCGAGTGAAACTCAACTTTGTTAATGACCCTCACCCGGTGTTTGCTGGGAGACCTGACATGGGCAAGGAATCGGATGGGAAGGACAAGGTGCATTTTGCCCCATTTGTGGACAAATACTTGGTAGATGTGCCCGAGAACGTGCGATTGAATCTTGCGCATTTGTATAAGTCGTACGACTATCACAAGATGTTCGCTTATCTCTCCACACCAGCGTTTTGTGAAGCAGTGAAGGTGAAACATATTCTTCATGCCGCTGCATTAAAGAAAATGAGAAAGAGATGGACAACGTTCGAAGCTCCCAAACATCGTGAAGAACGAGGTCAATTCGCGGGGTCCTCGGCCGCTCAAGCTGGCAGTGTTGTGGACTCTACGTTGGAGATCATTGACATTAGTGGAGTGCCAGAGTCTCCAAGGAGGGAAGTCAATGTTGCAATTGCGGAGTCCTCAAGCCCTCATATCGACCGTTTTGCTAAGGGTCAACCGGCATCGTCCGAAATGGTAATACATACTCCCCTCCCAATGCAATATTGTGTTCATCTTGGAAGCAAAGTCGTCAAGATTTCTAAAAGTCTCTTTGGAACAGGTGTTGGTTGCGCCAGAACGGAATGTCATTCCACCGAGTTCTCATGACGACCCTGCACATGCTGGGGATCCCCCCCTAAGCCAAGCTCAAGATATTATATATAGTATTATTTGAATGCAATTGGTCCCACGGGTGAACACCCGTGGGACCACCTATTTATACTTTTCAATTTCCATACAAATTTTTATTTCTCGAGTAATATTTATATAAAGGATTTTTGATATTGTGCCCACGGGTGTTCACCCGTGGGAGAGTATGGGTTTGAGCGTGTGGATCTCATAAGTCCTGTGTGCATGTGGTCACAGGTCATACAACCACTGCCGGAATACCTCCTTCGGTACGATATTCTACCCGAGCTTGCAAAACTAATTAATAAATGTGCAGGCATTCTTTTATCTTGCATACTCATGTCTACCCAACATGTTGTTTCATTCGATAAAAGTCATGTAGAATCTACTGTTTCCTTAGATAGAAATCCTTTACAATGACTTTCAATTTTGTCATCGCCAGATCCTCACCTCTCCAACCACTGTTGTCCATCGGAGAGAGAAGATATGGTTAGTGTTGGATGTGAACGGGATCCTGGTGAGGTCAACAAAGTGCGACAATGTCAACACCAGGAAGACTCTTGAATCACAACATAGCCCTCAGATAATTGGGGAGTTGGCTCCACTCTTTCTCCCATATAGTGCCCTCATACCTAGGAAAGGACTGGGACGCTTTCTGCATTTTGTTCTTTCAAACTTCCATGTTGTCATCTGGTCGTCGAAGCTTATGAAGAATCTTCAGCCAATTGTCCGGCACTTCTTCAATGGTTGTAGACATCCAGAGTATGTGTTTGGGCAAGAATTGTGTCACACTCTGAAGGATGAGAGAGGACAAGTTCTTCCTAGTCCTATGAATGCTAATTCAAGCTTCTTCATGAAAGACCTGTGCGCATTTTTTGAGTGGAGCCGGACGCATCCAGTGCCGCATACGAAGCAACCCAGTCATAGAACTACATTACTTGTTGATGACTCCCCTTACAAATGCATCCCAAACCCTCATGGGAGCTACATTAACCCTCCCCCATTTATGTCAACCCAAAGCTTGGATACTCTGCATAGTTACCTGCAAAGGCTCTTGAGTTCTCAACAGTATGTGCCAAATTTTGTGGGGAGCAACCCTTATCCATCAGGACACGGACCCTTCAATCTAGAGTTGTCAAGTTCTCAGATTTATAAGCAATCATTAGCTAGACATAAAATACTGACTTCTGCCCGTATGGTTCTAGAGGCTCAAAGGTCTATGTAGATTCCCTATTGGGGCCGCCAATAGTGCACATTTGCACTATCTGTACATTGTATTTGAAATAAGTGGATCTGAAACTTTGTTGCCTTTCAACTTCATTTGAAACTTGTTTTGGTTTTGTGGATTTTCTTCATGCAAACATGTCATGGTCATGAATGTATCTCATTGGGATTCTACTACTTTGCAACACTGCGGTGTTAGAGAATACCCGACTATTTCCAACCACAGTGAACATCTGGCAGTGTCCCACGGGTGTTCACCCGTGGCAATGTGGTAGTTGATTCAATGAATGTATCAGACCACTTGGACAGTGTCAGTTGTGTTTTTGGGAATTATGGTTGTTATAGCGAATTTTAATATGTAGGACTTAGTCGGCTATAATTCATATGTTTTGAACATGTTCATCTTTACTACGGGGCAACGGACGGGCTCCTCTTGCACATAATGTCCTTCTTCCATGGACTCTTATGTTCTTGTATCCTAACAGCATTCCCCATTCCAAACGCGACCTAAGAACTATATTGCCAGTCCACCATGTCGACAACGTCCTCCGGATGCTAACGCCGACTTCGCCGAAGTGACATCTCCATGTCCTAAGGTAATTCATTTTCCACATGAATCCCAATTTTTTTAGTTGTGTTTCATCCCAGGGATTCTAATATCATTTTGTCGTTTGTTGTGTTAGACACATATGCTCCAAACACGCGATGTTGCGCTTGCGGTTGCGGTGGCTGTTCCGGTCGCGGTTGCAGCTCCGGTCACACACGCTCGGGTGAAGAGACACCTTTCTCTCCAAACCACTCACCCCAGTGAGCCCACGGGCTCGGGAAATAGTTTTGGATGTTGGAGGTGTAGTTCACCCAATACCACCTCATCCATGTCTGATTACGTGGCTGCAAGGGTGAAACAACTTCGAGAAGCTACAGTTTTGATGACGAAGAAAAAACGGCTTGAAGAAGTCAAGCGCAAGCAATGTACTATAGCTCAAAGACAACCTCATGACAAGATGTTGAAAATGATTAAGGCTTCATACTCCTCTTGTAGATAGCCGGACCTTTATGGTGATAGATTTTCCACGGGTGTTCACCCGTGGATACAACAATTCATATACTTTGTGACATATTTTGTGCCCACTGTGGCATCTATGATTCATCCCAATGATTTTTTGACCCTCAGTTGTGTAGTCGGATATGACATGTAGACCTTCCTGCATGTGTTATGGATCTTGCATCGTGTGTTGCATGGCGTTGGTTGGTCACGGGCGTTCACTCGTGGTTAGATGTATTTGTATTCTCTGAGTAGTATTAAGTGCCCATGATGGCTTTTATGATTAGACCCATTATATTTGCATACATTTGTTGACATGCGCATGGTTGTTCCTTAGTGGTGTCGACTTATGTTGTATTATGGATATAGGCTCATCTGTTGCGGGGTGTTGGTTGGTCACGAGTGAACACCCGTGGTTACAGCTGGGCTAAGTTTTTATATGGGCAAGAATATGCATTATTGTAGCTTATATATATACACCAATGTGCATGAAATAGTGTGTTAGTCTATGTTGATGACCTTCCTCTTGTTCTAAACCTTGTCAATGATGGCAATTCACGGGTATTTACTTATGAACCACGTTCCCAATGCACGTTCCCATCGGTACGAATTGTCTCATAATGGCCCAATTGGCTCATTTTAGTTAATATCCCCATCAACGAATATTTTGAAAAAAAAATTATTCATACTCAAGAATTTTCTTACGCTCTCTTTTGCTTGATCTAATGCTGTGAAGAATAAGTCTGAAGGGGTGGATGTAGGCCCTCCTAAGTGGATCCAATGGCGGGCACTTATTAAAAACGTAAGTGATCTTAATTTTGTATTTTTTCTTTTATTCTTACTTTCATTTGGATTTATTTTTGTTTCTTATTCTTATATTGTGATGTGTTGTGCTGTTTTAAGTTCAATGACAATCGAGAATTTTATGTCATGGGAAGTCCGACTCCCTTTGCCGTTGACTTGGTTTTTCTCCAATTTCCCGACGGTCTTGACTTCAACCTCTCCAATAGACCTGCTGAAATTCCTCTATGGAATAAATATGACAATTTAAAGCATGTATGATTGGGATTTTCATCATATTTTTTTAGTTTCTTCTTCCAATCATTCATTTCATAGTGTGCTTGTGCCAACTGTTTGAAAAAAATAAAATCCGATGCATTGTTAATTTTGAACAAGTCTTTTGTCCATATTTACTTAATTCCTAGTTATTAGTGATTTAAAATGATGCATTACAAGTGGTAGAGGGTTGCAACTTGGTGAGACAATTCCAAAAAAAATCCGGTAGTACTTGCTTAGTGTTTAGAAATGATAAAACTTGACATTTGGTCAGCTCAAACAAGACCGCATGAAACACAATATTTACATCATGACCGTAAGTCTTGTAATCCTTGGAATGAGCCATGATTTTGATGTTATGCCTCATGTTCGAGTGGCCACCAACAACAACTAATACCAATTTTCACAAGGTGCATACATCTCCCTACTTGAATTCAATTTAGTTTTTTTCTTGATGACCTCTTCTATGATATCATATGTTTTTTCAATGCCCACATAATGATGGGTACTAAATAAACACATGTCTAAATTGTTTTTGATTTTTTTTAATATATATTTAAAGGGACTCAATTTGGACTCCACCCATTGTTACAGGTATGATGATAAAGGTGTTTTGATAAACCAAAGAATAGTGGCTATGAAGTACAACCTCATTATGGGCAAGTGCATCAGTTCCAAAACTTTGTAGAATATGTGGCATGGGCATTCTTCTTCTTCTTCATGTCACGTCACTAGAAGGAATGGGGGTCCCCTTCGACGTGCTTCGTCTTTGTCACATGCTGCAGGATCTACTCCGGCATCACGCCAATTTTTTCTTCATGCATGCAAGCAATTTGTTGGGTACTTTGTGGCGAGAATGAATTTGGACTTCAGAGCCCGAATCGAATCTAAGTCCACACATGAGTTAATTAGTACACGAGCCCCAGGCAGTTGACCTATATCACTGAGCACTTCTCTTACGCAACTGAAAAGTTTGCGAATCTAGCACTGTGGTTGCTTTGTTTTGTTCTTTCATAGACATTGAATGATTACACTAGTGCGGACACTTGCACCGAATATTCTAGTGTTCCTCATCAGAACTGAATTTCTAGTCAACTCCAATATTCTGACCCAACTCATTTAGTCAAGCAGACGATCGAAGCAGATACAAAATGTGGGAAACTTCTCCCACCAACAATCCTACTTCTGCAGAACTACAATGAATAATTGATCAGGTTAGCATGCTCCAAATAAATTACGAGCTTGAAGGCCTTGTCACCAACATTTCTACACCTCTCTGAAAACCAGCTCAACTTGAGCTCCAACCACGCAAATTTCTTCGAACGTAGAATCCTGAGCTACAATGATTATCCCATTTAGCGAGGGTGGGCTAATAGTGCACATGGGCAATTAGTGAAGGTGATACTAAATTTCTTTATGCCATGAAATTAGTGCCACCACAAGATTAAGGTATTCAGGAGCCCAAAGTGTCAAAGTGCTGGAAACTCTCAATACAAGCTTGTTTTAGTCTCTTAGTGTTAGGAGATGTTTCAGGAGTGAGTGGCGCCGACTGAAAAAGAAGAAGAAGAAACTTCTTCAAGCTCACCAAAACGCATTTTTCACTCTACAAACACCTTAGAACATGCACTAATTTTCTAGAAAGGTATGGTAAATGCTCGGGGGGGTAGTCATTGGTTGGAGTAGCAATATACATGCGAACAAATGATAGGGTATTTTAAAAACATGGGAGCAAAAATTTATAATTGGGCTTAAGAGTAATATAGGGTATCAAAAATGGCACTGGACATCTTTAAAGTACTATAGGGTATGGAATAATAGGTAATTTGAAATTATAAGTAATGCAAGGCATTTTTCTATTAACCCAAAGTAGAAATTTACATAATGATAGCATGTGAAAAAAAGAAGAGTATTGAAAGTAATACCCCCCTATAAAATAGTGGTTGTTCGCACCTATATCCTTAACTTTTTAACACACTGCCCCCCCCCCCGAGGGTAAATGAGCATGTATTCATGGATTTAATATCACTCAGTAAAAATTTCAACCCTCACTAATTTTGAAATTTGGCAGAGTAGTGCATGGTTGGGGAATTAGTACCACACGCACTGCTTGAGATAATCAGTGCACTGAGCTCAATTTTCAAATTTAGAACATATTTAGAGTGGAGGCACCTATAACCAATCACTTAAGAGATTCTATGCTAAATGTGGAGAAATATAAGGCAATGCAATTTTTTCCCGTGTAGGAGGATAGAAATAAGGAGGACTCCAATTTTTTGGTAATTTTATTTCTTAGATTGAAACTACTGTGAATTTTACAACCAAAAGTTGGCCGGAACATATTACCGATGTCTAGAGTCTGCCATAACCACTCAATTTAACTGCTCATTCCTCCTCACTCTAGTACCTCGGGGAGGTGACTATCGGAATTTAGAAACCACGTGAGATAAAAAAATAAGATCAATTTAATTCGTTGAGGGTAAAAATTATAAATTCGTTAGATCTACCATAGCATTGGAAATATGTCCCCTACATGATTATATGTAGAATAGGGTGGTGAATAATTCATTTATTTTAGTAATTAGTAGAAAAAAAAGTTTTAGATATTGGATCCTCCTAAAAGTGTGTAGTAGGGCTTTTGTATTTAGCTTTCTTGTATTTGATAGCAATTTTTTTGGAGTAGGTAGTTGTGCAAAATTCTATGTCTTGTCACAACTGATTGTAATTTTTGTTTTGTTCTATCCGTGTTTACAACTTGTCTATATTAGCTTGTATATGTTGTTATCTCCATGTTTATTGGTAACCCTTTAACTAGTACCCAAATGCTATTTGGTTGTGTTTTGAATGGTACTTTAAACGATTTAGGATTGGTATAACTAATTGAATGACAATATGGATGGTATAGAATGTTTGTTGCTCATATACTCGATTTTGCAATGCTATAGTATTCCATCCACTATTTGGTACTTGTACGATTTATATAAAAAATGGTGCCAGAAATTAGCCTCTTTAAATAATTACAAATAAATATAGGGTGCTAAAAATATGTCAAAATAGCTTTATATCTAAAAATAGGGCAGGAAAAAAATATTGAGAGGTGCATAAATATCCCCCCATTAAATGGCCCATTATCTCACGTGGTTACAAAACAGAAGAGGTTGTGATCGCCCCGAGTCTAGTACTCAAAAACTAAGACATGTGTCATGGCATTATTGGTGTTATGACAGACTCTAGACATTGGTAATATGTTCGGGCCAATTTTTGGCTTCAAAATTCACAATGATTTCAATCTAAGGAATAAAATTACCAAAAAAATTGTAGTCCTCCTGATTCTATCTTCCTACATGGGAAAAATTTGTAGCACCTTATACTTCTCCAAATCTGGCACAAAATCTCTTACGTGATTGGTTATGGGTGCCTCTACTCTAATCTTACCTACACTTTTGAATTTTTTTGCTCAAGTAATTTGGGTAAACTTATGCTAGTTGAGGATTTTGTACCTCTAGAAGACACAAAAGATAAACATAGTGACCATGGCCTGATAGTAAAGGTAATCATGCATATTACGGTATGTGGGTGTTATGTGGTTATTTTTCTTGATTGGGCACATGTATTTAATTGGTGTGTGGTTAGGTGAGGATTGAAGGCAATCTACTTTTTGTTGATGTTATCATAGATTTGCTAATGCAACGCAAATTTGAAGGCAATTTTTTATTAATAGAAAGGTGGAGAACAAGGAAAATGGACCGAAAAACACTTGCATACCTTAAGTCTTATTGATTTGTTCACCAAGTCCGTGCCTTTGAGTTGGGTCTTTTGTGTAGTGCCAAATCCACATTGCATTGGTTTTTTTCAACAAAAAGGTTCATGAGATTAGTGGGATGGTCACGTCTTCTTTAAATCTTGACCAATTCTTGAATATGAAAGACCCATGACATTCAACAAAGTAATGTTGACCCATTTAAAAGTTTCAAAAAGGGACATAGGTGGTGGCATGTTGAGTGGATGAAGCAAGGATGGCATGGGCGCAATGGGCCAAGATGACATTGTCTGAGTGAAGCCTTTAGTTTAATCAATTACTTTACTCACTACAAGAGGGGGTATGACAATTACTCCATCTTTCTAATCACGATTCAACTTTGATTGCCATAATATGGTTGAAAGACCATTGTCTTGTGAGTCAACAAATGGGGCTTATATGTTCGCCATAATCTAAAGTGAGAATTCCCGGGCATATTCACGTGTTCGGTAAGGAGAAGTTGTAGATTACGAATGCAATAGGAGTATGGAATTAAAACATGGTGTGAAGCTTTGTGTGATGCATTAATGCTTAAAGAAGAGATTTTTTGGTTTGGGACATATCCTTTCATTCAAAACTCATTGAAAGCCATTGCCGATATAGGGCCATTGTCCTTTGGAGTCTAAGAGGTGAAAACCAAGATGTATGGTGAGACCATGGTCCGATGAAAGGATGAAACGTTTACATTTGCAAAGGCACCACTAAAGTTAACAGAAAATTACACTTGTCCCTAGGGGTGGTTGGAGGCCATCAACGGATAAGACTTTATTGTCATCTTGTGAAATTTATAATTAATTAAAAGTACAAGAAGCAAATCATTAGTTTGCAAATCAATGAACATGAAGTGATATAAAATCTAATATAGAAAAACCACCTAAATTTATCATGACAATATACATTTAAGTTATGAATCTACTTTCAAAGCAAAATGAGATCAACAACAAAGTTACATAAAACACTATATTTGGTATTTGGAGACTTTTTGTTGATTATGAGACTATATAAGGATGCACATTTCAAAATTGGACCAGTAATGACGACTAAAAATCCCATATGTATAATGGTATGCTACTATTATTATACATAAAGGCATGGAAGTGAAAAAAAATGTGAGGCATACATGAAAATAGTTGCGTATGAAATGACAACTCGTTATGAATGGAAGGGAAGATGCGAAGAATGAATGGAAGTTGAATGAATTAATTGGGATAGAAATACAATTATAATGGAAATACCATCAATGTCTTGAGTAACTTGGAATAGCATAGAAAGTAAGCACTTAAATATGTTCTACACCTAAGCCCATTTAGGGAGCCCGTCCCACTAGTACGCTTCTAGTCACACTAGTCCGACCCACTATTTTTTTTTTGCGGCTAAGTCCTTTTTTTGGGCGGCCTCCATGGCTCTAAAAATCTCAGGCCCACGACTGTATCCTTGTGTGTTGCCTGGAAAGGAATATGTGTCGTTCTTGCATGTTTCAGGACGCGCTCCCGAATTGTACGAGGTGGTATTATAAGTAGAATACGAGGGCGTTTGCGAAAGGGAACGTCTTGCGCTTCTCCGGAGGGCCAGAGAATGATCGGACTCGGAAGATGCGGCCTTGAGGGCGTGCCTTGGCACTGACGAAGTCGAGGAGGGTTGGCCACCAAGCGAGCGGGGAGCCACCTGCCAAAAAACGCCATAGGAAGATAATAATAAGAACGGAGTGGGGAAAATGAGGAAGGGCGGTTTGGGATGGGCGCTCGTAAACCTCTTGGCACGCACAAACAAAGAGGAAAGCAACGGTGAATATGGGTTTAGGGACAAAGAAGGGCACCTTGGATTTGGTGACATCGATCCCGGGGACGATGGGGGCGTCGAGGAGAGCATACGAATCCGGTTGAATTGCGGCACTGTTCAGTAATGTGGGGGAAGCATGGCAAGGAGGGCCAACGACCGGGGATGGGTTTGCAGGAGGAGGAACGGGGACGACGGGGGAGGGGTCGCACCGGGTTGCTTCCAGGTGGAGACGTCGGCTCGGCCCACGACGAGCGATGGCGTCGTCCCTCGAGGGCGACACATGCCCCAAACGAACGAGCGTCCGCTTCTCCTTGGAGAGGGGGGAGGGCGACGGGGCGAACGCCCGAGGGACAACCCTGGGGGGCGGGCTGTTGACAACACCGTCGTCGACGTCCCAGGAGTAGTCCACGGCCGAGGCTGCATCCACTGCCGAGAAGTGGTAGAGTGAGGGGATCACGGAATACGTCACGCCGCGGGAAGGGGAGCCTGGGGACGAGGGGGGACGGGAAAGGCCGTCGAGGACGGGGGCATCACATATGGGGGCAAACTATGGGGAACAACAACAATAACAACAACAACACAGACAACAAAGACATCCAAAAACGGATGAAGCGTTAGATATGTGAACCAAATGATAACACGCACATACATGAAGATATTTCAAATGAGTTTATTAAATTTTGCGAGCCTCATGATGCTCTTGTATACATTATCGCGGGGGCTTAGTCCCGCATTGCCGATGGGGTTGGACCTAACAAAAAAGGGGATGCTACCGGCATGGAGGACAAGCCTTCTAAGGTACGGCGCTAGCGTATCGACCAAAAATGCGTCCTTCCTATCTCCGGTCCACGTGTCGGGAAAGATGACGTTGCCCGGGGGGTTCAAAACGCTCTTGGCGGGGCTGTCGTCGACCAGGAGGGTGTTCTCCGGAGTAGGCCACCACCCGTGGGGGGTCCCCTGAAGCCGGGGGACGCCGCGCCAAAGTCTGGACCTTAGGACCTTGAGGAACTGTTGCCCTCGGCCTCGGCCGCCGAACTTGGGAACCGGTAGACCCTTTTCGTCGAGTAGTTCATCGCAGTCCTCTTGCCCGAGGACAAGGCAAGGGCTCGGGAGATCACGGAATAGGAAGTCGACGATGGGTTCCGTGTTCTCCATGACCATTGAGCTCCACACAATGACGTGGGCGAACTCGACAACCTCGCGAAGGAAGTCGCGCAAGCCGGGACGGGCGTGGATAGCCTTGCGGTTTATTAGGGTGTCGAGCTCGCCGTCATAGTCCCTTTCGTCGGGGTGACGGAAGGGACGCGTGGGGACCCTCGGGATGTGATCGGTGTGACACAACACCCCGTTGAGGTCAAACACGATGAACGACTTGTTTCGGGTCTGAGGTCCACTGGTGGAGGGGTTGCGACCTATCTCCGGGGGGTCCTGTGATTAACAATTCGACTAGTTTAATGCTATGATCCAATAAAGAATTTAGCAAACATGAAGATGCAGTATGGAAAAAGACGAAGGGCGAGAACAAGGGTACATTTGCGAACGATCGTTCGTGAAAGGCCAGCAGTGACCATGCGCACCATTCACGAACGTTCATTTGTGAATGAACCCTATAGTGCATTTACGAACGGGCGTTCGTGAAGGAGATGGTCGCGGGGTGGCATCCTTTTACGAGCGTCCGTTCGTGAACGAGGCAGAAATGCACAACAGATTTGAACCCGCATGAACATACACAAAACAACCAATGCGAGACGACGCGATTCGATGCAAAAAAATGTTTCATTTATATGAATTCCGTGAAAATTTACAGTTTGTCTCAGATGATAATCTATCGTACAGGTTCCTAGGGCAACAAGATGCCGTGTCCTACAAAACTGGTCGACCTGAGGAAGCACGCAAAAATGGGCTATTGGAGGTCTCGGATGCCGATGTATACAACGCGCCAAAAACACAACGCATGTGGTTAGAGATGTTACGAACGCGCGTTCGTAAATGCATGCGGTAGTCTCAAAGATGAGTTACCTCGTCATCGGAGGGAGGGGCAGCGGCGCTGGATTGAGCGGCAGCTCCCTCCTCAGCGATTAACGAACGCGCGTTCGTCACATCCGCCGCCGCAGGTGCCTCAGTCTCCATTACGTCGTCAGCACGCGCCGCCTGAGACGTCTGGGTCTGCTGTATGTCGTCCTCCTCGCCACCCAGGTCGAGAGTCTCCATGTGCACGTCCCCAATGCATGCGGGGGGATGTCGGTCTTCCGCAGGGCTGTCCTCGACGTCCATCCTCTGGACGCCTGCGGTGTCACTCGGGCTCCCCTGCGTGTCCTCCACAATGACCAAGTCAGTGTGTCGCGCAGTATCATCACCCCTTGTCCTATCTAGTAAACTGGGGACGACGGTGAAAGGTGCCATGTCCGTCTGTGAAGGCAGTCCTACCCTTGGTGGGGGTGGGGTGAGGACTGTTGGACTTGAAGATTCACGAACGTGCGTTTGTAAATCCTCGTCCTCACGGATAGCCGCCGAGATTGCGTCGTGTATGTTGGCGGTGTCCGTGGGCATTGTAGGGGGTGGAGGAGTCCCCACCGGCGTTGGGTGGGGCGCTGGCTGGTAGGAATGCCCTCCCGGGAAAGGACCGTGCATGGGGTATCCCGTAGGGAATGGGAATGCTGCCTGAGGGGCCACTGCAAAGTTCTGCAGCCTGGTCAGCATCGCTTGTATGGCGTCCGTCTTCTCGTTGGAGGACTTCAGCTCCTCCTCAATTTTTCTCATTTTCCGGGCATTCTCCTCTGCAGCCGCAGCCATGTCTTCCTTCATATTCTGCTCGAGCTTTGCGTTAAGCTCGGCAACGGAAAGGGCCTCCTCCTTGACCCTCTTGTTCTTGTCGAACTCCACCCCAAGCTCGACCATAATGTCAATGTCCCCCTCGTCCTCGTCGGAGACCTCGATGATCGCCCCCTCGGGCAACTCCACGTACGGGGTCTTCTTCATCCTCCGTCGCGTGTTGCGGAACAGGTCCAACGTGGGACGGGAGCGTTGGTCGAGGACATCGAGGGTCTCCATTTTCGGGACCGCCAGCCTTTGCTTGGGGGACACTGACGTCGAACAACCTCCTGGCGTGCCGAAGGGCTCCGCGCCTGAGGTAAGCGTGGGGAGGACATCCTGGGTGGCACCCGCCGAGGATCCAGTACATCCAGCCGGGGTCCCTTGGTATTCTGAAGGCTCCCCCGATGGGGCCAACAACCGGAGAGGAGTGACATCCAAAGCCTGGAGGATGGCATCGACGTTGACGGAGGGGCCAGGCTCGTCGTCGTCTGTTTCCATGGGCGGCATGCCTTCATCGGCCGGCATGTTGAAGTCCGTTCTGGGCACGGACATGTCAGCTAGGTCCATCGTCAACGCTTTTGTCCTATGGAACTTGTAATCCTCCTCGTCGACGGCGTCAATATATGTGTTCACGCACAGCCCCAGCATCTGAGATAAGAAGGCAAAGATTCAGTCATTTACGAACGCGCGTTCGTAAACATGAAGGCTTTGAGCGAGGAAATAATAAAAAAACAATTCACAAAACAATCATAAGTATCGGCTGCCCATGGTAAATTGTTTGGAGCATGCAGTGTTTACGAACGAGCGTTCGTAAAAAGTGGTGTGAGATGGTTTACCATGGCCGCGTACATAAATTTGCTGCCTCCAAATACGTTGTAGACAGTCTCGCCAGTCATTGCCAAACCCTGCAATATGGAGACGTAGAACTCCATCCTCAGCTCCAGCGCCGGGAAGACAGTGTACAGAGTCTCCTGGAAGAGATCCTTTGGAGGTGGGTGAGGGATGCTGTATATCTTCTTGAATGTGTTGATCGCCTTTATGGGTGCTCGCCCATTCCTAAGCGCATTGTACGTCAAGAAGATGAGGCTCACCGCTCCCACCTGCCTGTTGCCTCTGGCCTCGTTTACGGCAACAATTCCCTCCGTCTTCGCTGGCACGTATGTGCTGTGGAAGATGTTGTACTCGAACTTGATCTTGTTCTCATACAAATCGATGACGACGGATTGCTTCTCCTGCTCCACAATCCACAGCCATACGTGCGGCTCCCTCATGGTCGGAGATTTGTGCTCCATGAATTTCGCCATGAAAGGGTTGTAAAAAGGCTCCCCCTTCGCGCCCTGTCGCGAGGCACCGGGTATCCCTCTGAAGTCGATGACCGCGAAGGGACAACCCCTTCGATCCTCCCTGACCTCGGACCTGCTGAAGGTGCCATCCCACTTGGAAAACGTGGTCCTCTCCAGCCCCGTGGTCAC
This sequence comes from Polytrichum commune, assembly GCA_950295325.1. NCBI lineage: Eukaryota > Viridiplantae > Streptophyta > Polytrichopsida > Polytrichales > Polytrichaceae > Polytrichum > Polytrichum commune. The sequence continues at coordinate 18,957,511 of OX485809.1, forward strand.
CACACAAAATCTTGCCACGCCCTCGAAGGTGGCGTTCCTCTTCCTCTCCAAGAAGGAGATGTACCGTTGAATCTCTTCAGGTTCCGTTTCTGTTTTTTTTGCTCTTTTGTTTCCCTTGAGCTTCAGGACGGCGACGTGCTCCTTCACCAGGCTGCACATTGAGGCACCGTTGATATTGTACAGCGCCTTGAACTCCTTCCATTTCGCCCAGTTGATATCTTCGTCGGCCTGGAAAAGGTGCATCTCAGGCAATAGGCCGCTAATCTCCCGCATCGCAGCGGTCTTCAGCTTCCTGTGGTCGCACCACTCTTTGATCGAGTACGTGCCGGGCTTGTGCTTTGGTCTCTTCAAAAATATCTTGGGATAAGGGATGGTCCTTCCGACGGTGTTCCCAAGAACGTGAACCGCACATCGCTGCAACTCTGATTCAGTCAGTCCTTGCAGGGCCCTAAAAAATTCCCGCAGTAGAGGCGGGGCCTCTCCGCTCTTCTCTTGAGCGTACTTCTCTTCTGTGTCTGGGTTCACCAGATCGCCCGAGCTGTGAGCGTTGAAGAACTGGGTCCACAACTCCCAGGTGTCTCTGTTGCAGCAAATCAGACGGAGCTTACCTTTGAGCTCCAGAACTGATTTGGTGCTTGTGGACTTCATATCGATGGAGGAGAATTTGTCCACCATCGCATCACAGAACGCCTGCAACATACATACGAGGACGTCAGTGTTCAATACTAAATACGAACGCGCGTTCGTAAGTTGGAAAATTTAGAAATTGTTTAATGCAACATATGCTTTACGAACGCTCGTTCGTAAACTCACCTTCCACTGTGGAGATTGCGTCTTGGCGTTCTCCCTCTCTTTTGGCGGGCATCCGTGCGCGACCCACACGTCTCTGGCCGCCACTATATTCGCCGCCCAGGAGGCCTCGAATGCCTTGATCTTGTTTCCGGAATTCAAAAATGTCGATATTTTGCGGAGCTTGTCCCAGTCGTCAGACCAAACCAAAAACACCTTCCAGTAGCGCAGGTCCGCCTTGAGCTCGTGCTGGAAGTTATCATCCTTTAGGATGATCTGTGACGCCTCTAGACTGTGTTGTCCATCGATTATCCAGAACTCTCCATTCTGGATTCTTGGCCAATCCTTCTCAGTGGGGCGTGACAAAAAACCCTTGGGCACAGGGTTGTCTATCGCGACGTCATGACGGTGTCGTGCCGTCATGTCAGGTCGTGTCGTGACGGACCCCTCCGTCACGACACAATAGGGTCCACGTAGGGTCAACATAGGGGGAATGGACTAGGGTGGGTAAAATACTTACCTTCTTGCCAAGGTGGCGTCCTATGTGGCAGAAAACGCCGACGTGGATGTGCATATTTCCCTTGCCAAGTAAACCATTTTGCCATTGTGTTTAGGGTTCTGTTAAAATCAAAGTAGAAAAATATGACTAAGGAGGGTGTGGGGTGGACGGTGGGGCGGACGGGAGAGGGGGGTGGTGCGGACGGCGGAGGGGGGTGGTGCGGACGGCGGAGGGGGGTGGAGCGGACGGACGGGGGGTGGTGCGGACGGACGGGGGGTGGAGCGGACGGGGGAGGGGGGTGGTGCGGACGGGGGAGGGGGGTGGAGCGGACGGGGGAGGGGGGTGGAGCGGACGGTGGAGGGGGTGGAGCGGACGGACGGGGGTGGAGCGGACGGGGGAGGGGGTGGAGAGGACGGTGGAGGGGGTGGAGTGGACGGGGGTGGGGCGGAAGGGGGTTGGGAACGGGAGGGAGAACGCTGGAGCGGACGGGGGAACGCGGGGGCGGACGGGGGGAACGCGGAGGGCTCCGTCCGCCCCAAGTTCCCTCACGTCCGCCCCACGTTCCCCTGCCGTGCGTTCACGTTCCCACACATTTCCTAACGTCCGCACCCGTTCCCTACCGCGTTCCCCCCAGTCCGCACCCGTTCCCTCCCGTCCGCGCCCGTTCCCCCCCAGTCCGCACCCGTTCCCTTCCCGTCCGCCCACGTTCCCTTCCCGTCCGCCCCACGTTCCCTCCCGTCCGCCCCATGTTCCCTCCCGTCCGCGCTACGTTCCCCTCCCGTCCGCCCACGTTCCCCTCCCGTCCGCCCACGTTCCCTCCCGTCCGCCCCATGTTCCCTCCCGTCCGCCCCATGTTCCCTCCCGTCCGCGCTACGTTCCCCTCCCGTCCGCCCCATGTTCCCGCACGTTCCCTCCCGTCCGCGCTCCGTTCCCTTCCGTCCGCCCGAGTTCCCCTACGTCCGCCCCCTCGTTCCCTCCGTCCGCCCCCGCGTTCCCACGTTCCCCATACGTCCTTTTCGTGCCCCATGTCAAATCCGACCGGGATCCCATAATGATTGTGCTCCCCTTTGCCTATATAAAGCCGTGGGGTTTTAGTTCCCCTCACTTTCCTCTCCTCCCACCACAAAGGGACCCGAGACCTTGTTGCCGTCCCAAGGACAGCGGCACCGCGCGGGTCTCAGGGGGTTTGGGAGGGCAGGGCAAATTGTGGGGGAACCCTCGCAATTTTTTTTCCAGATTCACGCACTCATTTCTACATTCACTCACTCCTTTTTACATTCACTCACTCACGCGGTTTTTTTCACGATGGAGGGGGAGGACATTGCTCCTTACCAAGACGAGGATACGAGGCTGCACCGTGCTTGGCTCCAAAGCACTCCACTTGCGCATACTGGAGAGGGTACGGGAAGCGAGGCCGGAAGTGGAAGCACTGCAGCACGTCCCCCACGTCCAGATCCTTTTCGGTTTGACGAAGAGTTCTTTGCAGTTGGCCATTCAGGAGGCAACCAAACACGTGGAAGCCGTGGAACACGTGGGAGTCGGGGAAACAGTGGACATAGAGGGAGAACAGGAAGGGGACCAAGCTCAGGCAGTTCCACCGATATAAATGCAGCCACTCATGGAGAGTCCGTGCCACCACGATCTCCGACACGGCGGACATCAAGACCGGAGAGCCCTGCACGTGATGTACCTCAGGGTTCAGAGCATGGTGAAAGACGGGGACAAAAACGCCCAGCAATTTCGGAAGGGATGGAGGAGGGGTCCGGGGTTTCAGGTTCGCAATCGAGGAAAAGGAAAAATAGAGGCAAACGCGACCCGCGGATCGATGAGGCTCGAAACCATTGTAGGGTCGTGCTGTTGGAGTGGTTTAGAAATAACAGCATGGTTTATTTGGAAAAAAAATACCTCAATGATGGTACAAAGGGGTTGGATTTGGTGAGGAACGATTTGATTCTTATTCTCACGGAAGCCACGGCTGGAGCGGAGTTTGAAGATGCTAGGGGCATGAGCGATTGGGGCACCTGGATTGAACAACAAGCCGTGGAAGCAATCTACAATCCAACAATGGCATATGATGCTGTGCATCCTAGCGAGGGAAGTAGTAGTGGCAGGAAGTCCGAGCTGTACATGAAGCTAGAGAATTGGAAAAGAGGCGTAATAGCAGCAAAAGGAACATCCGCCCGCAACCTTCCCATTTTTATTGACAGGCAGATGGCAGACAACATTGCCACTCAGGGCCGGCAGGGTGTCATATGGTTGCCTAGGAATGCGGAGATCAAAGCCTTGGATAAGGAAATCTTCCAAGGGACCTTCGGAGTGGTGCGGAGAGTCGCAATTCATGGAGCATCATTCATCCCTAGCTGGATAGAGTGGGCTGGGAAGACCATGAAGGCCACGAATAGTTTGGAGAATCGAAATGAACGTTCAGTTGAAGCATTGGCGTGTCCAGTAGATCATCCTGGGGTAATCAAGCTACAATACCTCAATATGAAAACATACGAATCCTATTCGATGTGGTGGAATGGAGGCTCCTTGAAAAACATGAGGATCTATGACTTCAGCGTTCCGGAAACCCACGAGCGCACAATCCTTCACATGCCTGGGGCAGACTTTGAAGCACGGAAACGGTTGGTTGTATATCGAAGGCATCGAGCTTATTTGGCATGGGCTCTAATGTGCATTGTGGATGTAGTGCACAAGCATGACGTGTTGCACAATGACCTTAATCCCAACAATGTCATGCTGCATTTCCCACAAGACCGTGAGAACACGGTTTACATTGGTGTGTGTGATTGGGGCATGGCATCCTGGGGAGGTGAAGACGCACCCTCCAACTATGGAAAAGATTCAGTGGATGAGATGAACAAGCACAAAGCAAAATACAACTGTGCTGGTCCAGAATTATTCCATGTACGAGGGCAGCGTGGAACATCCACCTCTCCGGTGAGGATGGCTCGGAAACATAGGCACACGTTTCTATCGGAGTCCTTTTCAGTGGGTGCTTTGGCAAAGAAGATTTATGCCAGGGATGCGACTTCCCCCTTGTTTCAGCTAAACAGTGATCCAAATGGCTTGAATATGCGGTTTGAGTTAGCATTGGATTCATTGACGAAGACCAATCCAGCGGAAAGGTCAACCATCACACACGTAGTGAACATTTTGAAGTCCCCTCCATACAACATGGTTAACCCGACAATGTGCTTCCGTGACACTGCAAAATAGATTTTTTTTGTTTTTTTTGCAACAATTTTGAATCATACCAATTTTGTAACCGTTGGAGATGTAAATAAAGCCATCATTTTTTCATACAAAACTTGTATATTGTATGAGGTTTATGGATCTTAGTGCAATGCTCATACTACTCCATGAGGCCTTTGCTCCATAATCGAGAAGAAGTCTATGGGAGGCTAACCAAGGTTCTCGCCTCTCGTGAGGCCACATCCTTCTTTCACATCATTGTTATCACATCCATGTGCTAAGTTCAAGTTAACTATAGTTGTTTGTGATATGTCTTGAAAAAATGCAGTTACCTATATTTATTCTAATTTTGGTATGCCACAAAATGTAGTAAACTATAGTTATATCTAGTTAACTAAAGTTGAGCACAATATTGCAATAGTTATATCGGTTGTACACGTGATCCAAAACATCTCTAAATGTTATCTTTCTTCTACTCCCCACATATTGCACACTATAAATGTTAAACGTGTTAACAGTTAACAAAATGGTACTCCCTTCTTTGTAAATCTGACTCTATAAACGTTAACGGATGAAATACAACCATAATATGGATGATAAAAACTACACATCCAGTTACATTGATTCATATTCACTCGTGATTTGTAAACTTGATATTGAATAAAGTTTTGATTGGGTGTGCAATTTTATGAATGGTATTCTCTCACAAGGAATCTTCACAATTGCTTATATTTATATTTATATAATTCACAATCACTTTTTTTTGGAAGTTTGGACATATTCTTGGCCGTCCAAGTTGAGAGGCCGTGCGATTGAGTGGCCCAACTTTGTTGATAGTCCAAAGAAATGAACTGAAAATAGCCAAGAAAATATAGTAAGGGTAGCCTTAGTTGGGCATAGTGTGAAGCCTCCAAAGGCCAAGCGCAAAGTCCAAACCTTTGGCCATGAACTCCCACGGCCTCTCGGCTTGGATGGCCAAAGTGTGAAGCCTCCAAAGGCCAATCCCAAAGTCCAAACTCAAAGGAGCATGCCACTTTATTCCTTGCTCAAAATAACCCCTCCAATCTAACGGCCAAGATCTTGTCAATGATTGATTATTTTAATGAAAAAAAAGTTCGGCCTCTCGACGGAAGTTTGGGTTGAGCATTTTGCTATACCCAATCTTTGCTCGAGAGGCCGAACTCTTGGCGCCATAACTTCCTAAAAGTGTTGCCACCTAGGCTCTTTTGGAGGCCACGTCCTTTGGACTTCGGCCTCTAGTGTGAAGGCCGAGAGGACGGACTTTGGGCATTTCAGCATTTTCATTGGTCCAAATGTTGAACCTCTTAAAGTTTGGCCATATTGTGAACCGGCCCTTATATTTGCAATACATGTCTTATTCTTTTTTTGGCACAAATTGAAAATACAACCAACCCAGCCGAAACAGCGCAGCCTAAGTGGAAATCTAGAAATAATGCTCATTTGAGGCCTATCCTTCCAAGTAGGGACTAAGTTGCTACGGGTCACAATAAGACCTTTGACCCCCCAAATCAAATCAAATTTGTTAAGAATGTCATGGTAGGCCACGTCCGGGGCTTTTTCCAAGTCCCTAAGCATCTGTTTCCATTCAATCCTCCCATACTCTGATTTGTAATACATGTCATAAAAGCTAATGCAATTATTGTTTTGAAGTCTACCATCAAATGATATGTAAGATCGTATGTTCACTTGTGGTTGGTTCTTTTTATGTACCAGTTTAAGCCAATACTAAAATAAAATAAACCTTATTCTATAAAATCTAATGACACTACCATACAAGTTAGTAGAGATGTTGTATATTTTTTTAAATTATTCTATATATTTACATAACTACAACTTATAATTTTGTGAAGAATAATACATAATACAACAAAGTTCAAATCAATACCTCTTTTGTGCACTCACATATACTCATACGGATTTAGTATAGTGCACCCCCCCCCCAAATGATCACTAATGTGGGCCACATTAAAGTTAAGCCCACACCAAATCCCTAGTTTAATATCAATGTGGACCATATTAATTTGCTTTTCTAGAATGTTCTAATTTGTGTAAGGTGTTTGTAGATAGGATTTTTACTTGGGTTCCAATTAAGAAAACCACACAGGGAAGACTAAATGAGTGTCAGATGTTATATCTAGGGATCACCATTAAGTTAATTGATAGATCATAAAGGATTTAGAATGACTTTAGGACAACATGCTTACGTGAATTGGCCTTTAAAATGTGCTTTAATTATTATTATAAGGGGGATTAAGGGTCACTCATAGCAGTACATGCAATTGCACAGTCTCTCCCTTACAACCCACTCTCAACAGTACATCACTCTTATCATGTGTTTTGCAATGCAGGGAGTCACAGCTCATCCATAGACATTTGGTTACACCATAGCCTTAGAAACCCCAAGGACATAATTCCTTCTAATTTCCATAGTCTCTTCAAGTAAGTAACCAAGTTCCATAAGCCATACCACAGGTTAGTAAGTATCACACTTACCCATGACTTCCCTCCTATCAAGTAAAGGAACTAATTTATTTATTTTAATGTTTCAAAATTAAATGAATATTTGGTTCTTTTAGACTTAGCAAGGTCAAATAACATTTTAACATATTAAAAGTAATTATGTTAACTTGCAAAAGTCTAGTTACAAGTGACGGGAACCTAGTGAGCGTCTGAGTGAACGGAACCGGACCTAAGTGAAAGCGACTACCCCCAAGACCATAGACTACACGGCACGACCATAGTCTTAGTAACCATCCATAGTCTTAAGTCACAAGTTCCAAGTATCAAGTCTTCAACGGCAAGTCCATAGTCTAATTCCAAGTCCCAAGTCACCAGTTCCAAGTAAGCGTCAAGATCTCGAAAGTAGCTCAAGTCCCTTCTCCTTATATGCTTGCCCTCCTAAACTCGCCCAAACGATATGGGATAAAGGTGCCACGCTTCTCGCGCTCACAACTCCCTCTTTCGCAGACTCGCCGCGGACTAAAACTCATCCTTTTCTCCCGCAGACGGCTCGTATTCGCCCGGTTGCGGTGCAGGTTAAATTCCTCTTCCTTTTCTTCAAGGTGGTAACAGATTGCCGTAGTTTATCAAGTCCTCATTGCTACAAACTTCTGAATTTCTCTCCAGGCAGTAGATTCGGCATTTACTTCAGAAATGATTTCCACTGATCTCTTGCTTTTAGCTGCTGAATTTCCACACTGGGGTTTCCTTCCTATTGAGACTTAAGCTCTAATCATCCACAACAAAATAACTACGACATTTTTGACCATGAGAGAACGGAGCATCACTTTCTGAAATGAATTCCTACACTCAATGGCTTCACAGAATTGTTGCTGGGACACTGCAAACAGAAAAAGGTTACTTCAAGTTTTCATACTTCCATAGCTTGGCCGAATTTCAATCTTCCTTCGACATGAACATTGCTCATTTCAACTAATTCTACAAACTTATTTATCAGGCTTGTAATCTCTTGATTAACTTTGTAGAATTCTAACATCAAATGGACCATGTGAGATTTCGGATTTCTTGTTCCATTCAACAACATAAAGGAGCCTTGGAGAATTGAAGATGATTAAACTGCTTCACACAGTTTAACCTCATACGCACGCCAGACAATGACAAATGAAATTCGCTCCTTTCACAAGTTTTTAATTTATACTTGCACCTTTAGAGGAATTTTCCACAGAGATGACAAGTTGATTCTCAAAAGTCTATCCTGAATTCCCATCAGATAGAGTAAGGCTAATCCAGCCAGCCCACATGGCCGAACACACACATAAAGAATGAACTTCACATTCACTCTATTATGACATAATAAGTTCCCAATTCGGGCTTACATATTGATTACAGGTTTCACACCCTCAAGTTCTTTCATAATTATTCCCCAATAAGATTGCAGTACAAGTACGATTCTTGATCTCTCCGAGAGGATCACTATAACTTTCCTTACCAAATTCACACAAATAAATGATATAGTTACCCACAGTGAAATCTCACATTCCACTTGTAAGTTATAGTCAAGAGTAAGAATGTTGGGATTGGGACACCACAAATGATCCACACAGTGTCACCCCTAACACATCCTTACAACAGTAAGTCACAATTGAGAAGGTAAGAATGCAGTAATTTCATTCAGAGTTTCACACTCCTTTACATAACTTTCAGCAATGAAGAGCACACAACAATTATCTTACTCCCTTCACAGGAGAAAGGTAATACAACTGCTTTCCCGATTCTTCACGAACCAGAAAATGATGCTTTGACTTAATTGATTCACAACAACAACACAAACAACACATCACAATTTCGATTCACTCACACACAGTTGATAAGACAGCTTCACGCTGTAATACTATATTAAGAAGAGTAAGATGTACATCACAAAGGGCTTCACACCTAAGCAAAAAACACTCAAAAAAACGACAAAGCAAGGGAAGCTCTCTTCTCGAGAGGAACTCCTCCCTTCCTTTTTTTTTTCTCCTGTATACTCCTGAACTATTCCCTGTCTCTTAAGATCCGATATCAGCAGGTTTCCACTTAATCACATGTCCAAAAGTCACTTCCCCTCTCAAAATCTGAGTCATTGAACTAAATGGTCACTTTATATCTATTTCCACTAATTGCTCACTAATCACGTACATACATGTTCATTTCACATTCTGATTGAGCAACTAGGTTTACATTCTATCAAATTTCAGAAATGACCATTTCAAGACAAAAAATATGCACGACAGTGTTGGTAAGATATCTTTATGAAGCCTATAGGAACTCGGGGGATGCACTCTACATTATGTTTGAGAATCACGTGCGTTCATGACCCCTTCTAAAACCCCAATGTATACCATAAGTTATATGTCTAAGTAGAGATTGTGCCAACTTGAAGTAGTCCTCGCGATTTGCGAACGTTTAACATTCGTTGTAGGCATCGTAAAAAAAAGCGGGTGGGTTCGTTGGAAAGCTGGGAACCTAAACCCTCAAACCATGTATGGAAACACTTCTACATGAGTGAGAGAACAAAACAACGGCACATATGTGGTAGCAATTTGGAATGACGTAGGGTTTAGGGTTTAGGGTTTATGAACCACAAAGGTTGAAGCACAAATATGTGAATTGTCGAATGAAAGGGCAAGGGGATGCGTGTGGGTTGTGAAACCATACGAACCACTACGGTTGAAGCTCAAATATGTGAATTGTTGCATGAAGATGGCATTCGGATGCCTAATATGCGTTGTGAAACCATATGGACCACAAAGGTTGAAGCACAAATATGTACTTTGTTGAATTAATATGACATTCGAATGCGTGTGGGTTGTGAAACTATACAAACCACTAAGGTTGAAGCTCAAATATGTGAATTGTTGAATGAAAGGACAACCCATCAAATATAGAAGCTTCAAAGAGGTTTCCAATGCGGGTATCGGGGGACTTTTTCAAAAAGTGCAACTAACTTTTTGACTTCACCAACTTTCTTTTTATTCCTATTGTGTTGTCTTTATCCTACCAACGAGAATTGGATCCTCTACATCTTGGATTACATCAAATATTGTATATTTCATAAAGTCCTTTGAGCTCAATATATAAGTAGAGCATTTAGACTCATACATATAACGAGGGTAGAGTATCATGGATAGGATGGGAGAGAAGAGAGACATATTTGAGGATCTAGGATGTGATGAGGAGATAGAAAATTTAGGTGAACCCGATATTTCATTCAATCCATCAACCGAGCGTGAGAGAGATGAGAGATGTGCTAGGGATCGATTTCGTGATGAATATGTCATGACTCCCTTCTCACAATCTACACAAGCTTGGAGGATGAGGGCGGAGGAGGACCAACGACGATATGCGGACAACTTTGAGATCGATGCAGTAGAGAATGACAACATACAATGCGTGGGTGGAGATCTAAATGATCTGATTGATTTGTGTGCGGATATTTTGGAGAAGCCCGGGGATGTGGATGTGGAGGAGACTTCAATCGACATTGAAGATGTCAAGGTAGCGGAAGAATCTTCAAGGACTTTGCATTTTCGTAAGAAGAGGAGAGGATTATCGCCTCATCGGCTACCATTGAAGGAACAGATGAAAGACCGAACGATTAGCTATGTTGATTTACTTCGACCGAATCCTCTCCCAAAAATGGACCCTCGACGGAAGCCACAAGCATCTTCGAGGTTGCCATGACGGAAGTCAAGTTGACGGAATGAAGTGGAATATTAAATCGTGCATGGTTTGTTCATGTATGTGATTTATAAAGGGCATTTGTACCGTCGTCGCAATAATAAAGTCATTACTTGTACATCGTTGTCTCCAGAGGGGTGATAATTTGTTGGTCATCATACTACATTGGTTACTTTGTTGCTTGAGGGATCCTTCATTAGTTTTGTGTGGATAAGTACACCGGTAATGATATTTAGTGTCACATATATTATTTGCAAAGGGCCTAAGTTAGATGGGGTGCGGATGGGGGGACGCGGGAATGTGCAGTAGAAATATTATTGCATATTCATGTAGAGGACTTCATTACCTATCCATGGATACCAAGAAATCATTTTTTGGACTTCATATGAATTTTTGAGAGCCAAAAAACCGAGACTATGTCCAAACTTCCAAAAAAAATTAAAAAGTGCAGATTCAAAGGAACTCGGGAGCGGACGTATGGGAACGCTAGAGCGGACGCAGGGGAACTCTAAAGCGGACGTAGGGGAACATGGGGCGGACTTATAGGAACGTTGGAGCGGACGTAAGGGAACATGGAGTGGACGGGGGGGAGCGGAAGGGGGGGGGGCGGGTTGGAGCGGATGGGGGGAACGCGGGAGCGGACTGAGGGGAGCGGACGTAGGGAACGAGGGGGCGGACGTAGGGAACGAGGGAGCGGACTGAGGGGAGCGGACGTAGGGAACGAGGGGGCGGACGTTTGGGAACGGGTGCGGACGGGGGCGGGAACGGGTGCGGAGTGGGGGGAACGCGGGCGCGGACTGGTAGGGAACGGGTGCGGACTGGAGGGGAACGCGGGGGGCGGACGTAGGGGAACGAGTGCGGACGGGGGCGGGAACAGGTGCGGACTGGGAGGGGAACGGGTAGGGACTGGAGGGGAACGCGGGGGGCGGACGTAGGGGAACGAGTGCGGACGGGGGCGGGAACGGGTGCGGACTGGGAGGGGAACGGGCGCGGACTGGGAGGGGAACGGGCGCGGACGGGAATGAACGGGTGCGAACAGGGTGGGAACGGGGAGCGGATGGAGGGGTATATAAGTGGAGGGGACCACTTACATACCCCACTCCACTCCTTGTGGGCGCCCGGACGACCCTCCTTTACTACAGAGTGCGGGGTTTAGCGGGGTGCTCGGAGGAGTTAAGGATCCCTTTTTGGGGATCCTTTTATACTTTTTTTACTGACCTGTTTGTGGGTGTGATCCACGTGGACCCGTTCCCTTGTGCCTTTTTGGCATATTCCTTGTGACGCGCCCAGTCAACTGGCCTCTGCGTGAGCGCTGGTAGCGGGGTGCTCGAAGGGTGTGCTGAATTTTTGTACTTTAATTTTTAACGACATTTTTAAACTAATTCCACATCAACACTATTTTGAAGTGTATGCTTGGATGTTTTGTAGCACTATTATGAAGTGCAGTTAGTAATTTAAAAATTAAAGTTCTAGATTAGAATTAGAAACTACAATTTGGGTGGATCCGGTAAGTGAAGGATTTCCAGACATGGCAAGTGGAGGATCTGGAGACATGGCAAGTGGGGATCAGGTTGTCACAGATCACATGTACGCAAGGCCGCTGGGTTGGAGTGGGATGTTTATGATGACAACACCCAAAAAGCCAGGGCAGGTTGGGAGAATGTACCACAACCGTGGTCAGTGAAGACTGCAATGCAGTACGTGGGCTTCCCTCACTTTGATCAGTTGTGGCCAAGACCTTGTCACGAGCGACACTGCAAGGCCATCAGTGCGAGTTATATGCAGCTTGATGACGTGGAGGCAAAATGGAGATTCCTAACGATACTTAGAAGTATCTCCAATTTGGATAGATGGCCCAAGAGTGCAATTCCAAAGTCGGTGGCGTGTATGATGTATGCGGAGCACGTGTTGCGAGTTAGGGTGGATTGGTCAAGTTTGGCTACCCTGCATGGTCAAAAATTTGGGGGTATTGGAATTGCATTCACTAAATGCACAGTTCCAGATATTCCATACACTCCCGTTCCGGAGTGGTTCAGGAGGAATCCTCGACTAGTGGACGAGCCTGGGGCCCCAATTCCAGAGGGTCGGGAACCAAAAAAGCCACGTAATCGTAAACGACCAGCCAATGACGTGGAGATGGCCATCGAGGAGGCGTTTGAGCATATGGATGAGGGCATGGAGGCAAATGTCGAGGTCAACAACCTGATCAACGACGTGGTTAACGAGGTCCTAGACGAGGTAAACCTTGGTGAACATGGAGCGGACCCGACGGAGAGCAGAATGGAGGAATTGCGTAAGCAACATGCGTTGGAAATTCGTGAATATAAAACGATGATTTTCGAGTTGGAAAATCGAGTTGCAACACTTACGATGGGGGAGGCTAGCAATTCAAGTAGTACACCAATTAACCTTCAGTCTTTGGAAGCAGAGAGGGACGCAACTTTACAGGAGGCCAAGATTGCAAAGTCACAAGTTCTGGAGGTATGTATGAGGAATGAAGTAATGCGAGGAAAGATGGAGGCTTTGCAAAAGGAGGTGATGGACATGCAACAACAACTTCAAGTGGTCAATGAAGTGGTTGTTGATCACGAAGCCAAGATTGGCGGACTGGAAGAGCAGAATGCAAGGTTGAAGAAATTTCTGTTGGATGCGATTGTGGAGCGCAAAAATATGAGGACAAGCACATTGTTTGCTATGGCCAAGGCTCATCAATTTGAAGCTGAGTTTGAGAGCATCCAGAAAGAATGGAACCGCAATCAGAGAATGCGGAATATGATGCTCACGTCATGGCCAGAAGATGAGCAAATGTACCCTAGTAGGTAGGATAGGGATAATGAGTGGACATTGCCAAGCGGGAGCATCGATTGGCGTCAAGTGACCGACCCAGATCACCATTGGGATGTGACCCAAGTGCATGAATATCCATTCCGCATGAGGGGTGAGTTGTTATGGCCAAATCCACATACAATGGTCTTCGACGGAACCGCATGTGCGATTTGCCAATGTCCATTTGGCCCAGAGGGATGCTATCAAGTTGGATCATGTGGGGCCCAATTCCATCCACAATGTCTAATAGGGAATATGATCAAGAAACGCCAATGTCCTCATTGCAGATCACCCTTCCACCCTCGTTTGTACCTCCAATTTGGCCTTCGGGATTACATGCCTAACGACTGGGTATTAAAGCCATGGGACTTTCCCTTCGATCTTCAAGAGTTTGATGGGGAGAATGTTGAGTGGAGTTGGTTATACAATTGTGCCAAGGTTGAGCTATAGCACGAGAACAGAGATGACGACTGGACACGGAATGCACGTCAAATTTTGTATGTTGCAGACGAGTTGTATCCCAACAAGCCCCCCGATCATGGCTTGAAAAGATTTTTGTACCAAACTCTTGAATGGCATTGGGATTCAACCAGCAGACAATTAAAGAGAGGCATTCATCCTCCTTGGTACAATGTAGCAGGTCTCGAATCAGTATCGGAGCATGATTTGGAAGAAGATGCAGATGACATGCCTACGGAACGGGATCCGAGATATGAATTGCAGTTAGAGGTGGGGTACCACAAGAACATGCTGCAGTTGGCTGCAATTGATGCACTCTTGCATAGAGTTACGGATGATGTGGTATTGAGATGGCTAAATGGTGGGCCTAGACCACGTAATGCCGTTCCATTGTCTCCTGGTAGTCGTCCATACCTCACCCGTGGAACAACGCGAAGCATGGAAGCGGGGGAATCATCACGAGCACGACGAGGATCTACTTCAGCTAGAATAGACCTCGATTCAGATTCGGATTAGGCATTTTTGTACCATGTTTAGGAAGTTGTATAGGAACGGATGAAAACTTTGGACACAATGAACATATTTCATGTTCAAAGTATATGTAATATAAAGAGGATTTACCGACAAGTTGTCATTTCTAAGATCGTGTAAAAGATAACATATGGATGCCACATGTTTTAATGTTATTTGAAACTTTTAAAAACTTACTTGAATATTAGTAATTCATATGATAGTCTAACCAAAAGTACTATTGACTCCATAGTCAATATTGAATACCACATAAAGATATAATTATATAAAACGGATAGAAAGGTCCTCAAAAAGAGGATGTCACCAACGGAGCATGTACAATCGAGCAATAGGGGATTGCAATATTTATAAAAGCATATTCTTTAAGAAGCTCAATAAATAAACATAAAACTCCATTCACAGTAAGAATTATACAAAATAGTAATTAATAAAGACATAACATGTTATTGGAGATTAATTGCAATGCTAAGTTGACAACCATATTGTATTTTAAAAATTTTAAAAAACATGCAATAAATAATTTTATTACTATAATAAAATGTTACAACTTCGAAGGTAACGTTCGCTTTGTGGTCTAAATGTCTTACCGAAGGCCCTAAGGTTGTAACTTGTATCAATTTTGACGTAAGTAATAAATTATGGGAGTACGTGGGAGCACCGAAATACCACATTTGTACAAAACCATTACGTTCGAATCCGTACTGTGGGATCATTTGCTTCGACACATCTTGGGTCCTCTTCAGACTCGTCTGTGTTGCAATCATCATCCGTTTGGGGAGTCGCGCTCCGAAGATGCAACTCTCGGTCACGTTGTGAGAAAATTATCTTCTTGGTCGGCCGGGAGCCCTCTGCATCCTGTATGTCATTTTCATCTAGATGTGGTCTACCCTCATCTTCATTGTAGTCTTCAGTTGTAAACGGAAGCGATCTTCCCTGATACCTCTTCCTAGTACGTTTGACACCTCTCGTAGTTCTCTGACGCCCTCCACCCGTACCACGACTTGAGTGCACTTCATCTCTACTTCCATCTATAAAAACATCCCCCGTTGTACTTCTGCCTCCAACTCCAAGGCCACATGTTCCATTGGATTGACTGTGTGGAAGTGAAACTGATGCGGATGGAATTGCAATTGGTATGTTCTCAACAACATGTCGACGAACAGAATGACGACGTGGCGCCTCTATAGTAACATTTCTTGAAACATTGTGTATAGCAACCAAAGTAGCACCCACCGCAGTTGCACGTGAAACACCCAATCTAGAAGTATTGGCAATACTTCGAGTGAGAGGACGACGTTGACCTTGTGCATGCACTTGCACCGTAGAGGTTGATGCAGTTCTTTGAAGAGCACGGAATCGAGTTGTAGGTATTTTAGGAACATTGGGCGTTTGATCTTCTATACGATGGTTGGATATGAGGGAGGCGTCCATGGATTCAGAATGTACTCGGGCTGGAAATGGATCCTGTTGAACGTGCATTGGCTCATTTGCGGGTAGTACATTGTCACCTTCACCAAAAGAAAGATAATCGCTCCAAGGTTGCAAGGAATCTACTTCAATTCTTACATTCTCACTTGCCCCCATAGCAACATTATGGGCAGGGCGAAACCCTTGTCCAATGTGGAGAGTTTCAAAAGGCGGTCCTCCAATAGACCCCTCATGATCGTCATGCATTCCGTCGTTATGTTGGGGGACATCCAGTTCATCAAAATCAAACACCCCAAGGTTTCCATCACTACCATTGTCATCCTCATCTTCTGAATCATGATTCTCGGAATTGAGGTCATCCAAATCAAAGTCGATGTCATCAACATTGTTGTCATCATCATTTCCGGCACTATCATTTGGATCCACGTCATCTTCGTTGTCATCTTCTTCGTCAAGGTCATCGTCAGAATGGACCTCATTCAATTCGTACCATTGCGCAGGTCTTGGGCCCCTCCGATGTCGAATGAGCCTACTATTGGTATATATGTAGACGAGGTCCTCGGCACGACTATGCTTCAAGCGATTGCGACTCTTGTGAACATATGAGTACATGCTCCAATTGCGTTCACATGCGGATGCGGAACATACTTGTGCAAGGATACGTCTTGCTATTGTTTGGAGGGCTTTAGCTCCACCTCCCATTGCATCCCACCATTCATGGAGAGGTGCGGCATGCACGCTCGGGTCAGTAGAATCAGCAAAAGGCCCTCGATTTTCAAGGAAATCTTGGTACTGGTGGAGGATTTGGACATAAGTGTCCTCATCTTGAGCAAGCCTGCGAAGAACTCGATTTAGGATTGTCCTCGAATTCTCATCCTCATGGAGTGGGGCCCAACCACGTAGAAGCGGATTTAACATCGCTCCAGCCCAATGTAGATCATTTAACATCAACCTCCATCTATTTTGAAACGTTAGCATAGCATTTGCAGCAAGCTCAGGGCTTAAGCGAAATGGAGGTTTACTGAATCCACGAATATGGGTTTGTAAATCATGCATGACCCTCCAAGCCATTCCCATTGCAGGCGCCTTGCCATCAAATACACGAAGAGCTTTAACAACCGGGATCACCATATACAAGAAATTTTCGCACGTGTTCCAGAATCCATCATAACGTATAAAGCTTCGCACAGCAGAGCCCTTCATGTAAGAGGTGCGAGATCTCCTCCTCATATCACGCATTAGAGTAGGCCAATCCTCATCAACCACCATTCTTTCCAAAGCATTGCGTACTTGAAGAAGACGATCTATCATGATGAAGTTCGTTGCAAAACGGGTCTCTACAGGTAGGCGGAGTGAGAGATTTGGTGACAACCTCCGGAATATAGCTTGAGAAGCATGATGGTTTTTGATAAAAACACAAATATGGCGCGCCTTTTTTACCAACTTTTTCACCCATTCCTCCTTCCCCCAATCTTCTAAGAGGAGATCTAGGCAATGCGCAGCACATCCTTGAAAATATAGATCAGGATTTGCTTGAATCAAGTCGCGAGCAGCGGAGGCCATAACTGGGGCATTGTCGGTGCAAATCTGGACCACATTATGTCGACCAACCTTTTCCACAAATGGTTGAATTTGAGCAGCAACGTATACATGATCCTTGTGATTTCCCGTGGTATCAATGGTACCCAAGAAAACATCTCCCTTTGTGCCGCATTGGAGAACGTTTAGGAGAGGTCGGTTTTGCACGTTGTCCCATCCATCACAACATATTGTAACACCGTATTTTTCAACGGAATTCCCCATCTTCTCCTTCACTTGCCTATCTAGGTCAACCTTTTTATCAGTTAACAACTTCGTACGGATGGCATTGTACGATGGTGGTGTGTAGGCTGGCATTCGATGACGGGCAGTTTCACGCACAGCATGAACAAATGCAGGATGTCTCACAATGTTGAAAGGAATGTTAGCTTCATAAAAAGCCGTTGCCCATGCTCTGTCAAGGAGTTGTTTTGTTGACACATTGAACCCCTCCGTTATGTTGAGTTGACGTAGTTCACGAGGAGGTGTGCCATATATCACAACATCAGAATGTTGAGTGGATTGGGACATAAGCAAAGGCTCTGTTTCACTAATTACGGAGTCCGCTATAATAGGCTCCAGAGGTACAATATCTGGCACCGGAGAGTCCTCATTTACAATGCCTACATGTAAGGGCACAATGCCTCCGCAATGTTCAAACAAGACCCTAATATGCGGGGGTACCATCCTACATGTGGAAACATCACAAGCACCCCCTACAGGAGGTCTATAACCAAGGTGGGCCAACATTCTATTTCCTCGGTAAGATATGACGAACGGGCAAAACCTACATTTAACCTGCCTTTGTGATTTACCGGGAACCATCCCCTTATCCTCGTACCAATGATCCCATGCATCATTTCGGCGTGGCATGACTTCAACAAAACCTGCAAATACAAACAAGTTAGAGCAAGTAACTTTGATCGCATACTAGGTCCTATTCAAGAGTGCCACAAGGGCAACCCTAATTCACAGTCACTAGATTGGACAAAGTATCCTCTGCATTCGGGTCTCACGCATTCAATCCTCACTCCTCAAAGGAGAATCAAAAGACTTGAGACACACTATGTCAGTGGAGGCAAAAATGGCACCTTGAACCCTCAATTTATAGTATTCGAATCGGACGGGGGAGCGGACGGAAGGGGGGGGGGGGGGGGGAGCGGACGGGGAGCGGACGGAGGGGGGGGAGCGGACGAGGGAGCGGACGGACGGGGGAGCGGACGGACGGGGGGGAGCGGACGGGGGGGCGGACGGAGGGGGGTGGAGCGGACGGGGGAGGGGGGGGGGGCGGACGGGGGAGCGGACGGACGGGGGGGGGGGGGCGGACGGGGTTGGGAACGGGAGCGGACGGGGGGGAACGGTGGCGAACGGGGATTGTGAACGGGAGCGGACGGGGGTTGGGAACGGAGGCGGACGGGGGGGCGGACGGGCTCTAGTAAATTTTTCCCCACTTTACCTTTACTTTGCTGACATGTCATCACACGTGGACATTGTAAATCCTACGTGTCAGAAATGGGTTAATGTAATTACACAAAAAAATCGGTAAAATTCAAGTCCGTCAGGATAAAGACAGCATCCGGCATAATGTCGTGACGGATACGTGTCGTGACGGCACGACATTATGTCGGGATTACCCTCCGTCATGACACAATAGACAACCCTGCTTGGGCATCATGCAGACGGTCTGCCTATCCCACTTCACGTTGTTCATGAGGTTATTAATCTGCCACTTCACCCCTCCGCTTTCACGAGACCTCACCACCCACTTGTTAGGAGATTTCTCGCACTTGAAACAATCCACGTTGAAAGTGAAGTGGCGTCCCATAGGCCAGCAATCCTTGGAGTAGTTGTTGAAGTCTCGAAGGATTTTTGTCGCTTTGGCAGCGTCTGGGTTTTCTCCCTTCTTCAAAGGGGTTGGCATCACTGGCGGAGAACTAACCTCAGCGCCTTCCGTCAATCCGGACTTCTCCATCTCGTCCCTCGACCTCTTGGATGGAGTGGATTGTCTGCTGGGCCCTTCTGTCAACCTGCTCCCCGAAGGCACAGGCCGCGGAGCACTTCTCGATCCTCCTGCCCCCGAAGCAGCTGGTTTTTTCGGACTTTTCTTTTTTTTATTTGCCTCCGCGGCAACACTGTTGTACTTCGAAACATTCAAGGTCAGGGCAGTCAACTTCCTCGCCGTCCAGTGTTGACTCAGGGCATATTTGGTGAAGAGAGCATCCAGATTGAAATGTTTCGCATCGGATGCGACATTATTGCATGCATAAGCATAAGAGAATGGGTGCAATAGGTAGTTTAAGAGGAGGTTCACATGGTCTTTTTTATTTTTCATATCCAGAATAACAAAGTCTTCTTGTGCCTCTGCGGATTCTATCTCCCAATTCTTTGTCTGCACCCATTGGTCTGGTTGGTCAGCCCTTGTCTGCAGCTCATAAGTGAATCGCAATGCAAACAACCCTTCCTCGGTCTTCGTGGGGATGGCCGTCCACTCAGCCATGAATTCTTCTTTTGGGACATAGTTGTCGTTCCCATTGGTATCCGAGACGCCCTCTGGAAGGCGCTCCACTGGCACTGCGAACAAGTCGATGGCGTTTCTGCTAGCTTTAGCCATCTGCATCACACAGGAGCAAATCAGAATTGCTTTTACGAACGTTCGTTCGTAAACAACACCGTGCCATGCATATTATTTTCATAGTGTGGTTTTTGGAAATACGAAGTTTTGAATGCTTTATGCATTTCAGGGTGTTTCTAATGCATTCACATTGGTTCACATCTTTCACGAACGCGTGTTCGTAATATGAGATACCTGTTTATTAGTATTTTGTACATAACTATACGAACGCGCGTTCGTAAAGTCATGCGATATTGTGGAACCTACTGAGTTAAATTTAGTGTTGTGATTGGATTTAAGTACTTATATGAATTACAGCATGGATATATCCCTCCATTTTGGATTTAGAGTTTCGAACGCACGTTCGTAAACGTAGTCCTTGGGTTCCAAAGAATCTTTACGAACGCGCATTCGTGAAATGGTATATATTTTGCGCGGCCTATGCATTTACGAACGCGCGTTCGTAAATGGGTGTATATTGTGCGCGGTAGAGGTATTTACGAACGCTCGTTCGTAAATGAGCCTGTTGTTTGTTTTTATATATATAATTAATAATAACAATATAGTGTCCGTACATATACAGATTTGTATATATACGAATTCGTATACATACGTATGGCAAGGTCTTGCTTGCTGTGTCTCAGCAAAGCTTGCACTTGTGCCTGCAAGTGTTCGTCAAAAAGGTGAGATTGAAGAAAAACAATACAATCAAAACATATAGACTTGGAATGTGACAGAGAATTCAGAACGAGGATCCGAACTTGACTTCCAAAACACATGCCATTCAATAATGAACAAATATAGACTGTGAAGGATTTGAGAAGGGAAGGAATATTGTGCTTACTCTGAAATTTTACACACCCAAAAGTTGCTTGCTCCTTTGTTGAAAACCCCAGGAAACCCCACAAAAGCAAGGTGATTTGAAAGTCAAATGCACCACTGCACCACTGCACCACTGAAATTGCCTTCACACTAGTTGTTGCATGCTATGTACGAACCCTAACTAAGACTCTGATGTATATGCAATTTCAAATGCAGTATTTCTCAAGCTGCTACTCTAAAACTTGCAATTATCAAGCTTATAGCTTGAGTATCCTAATCTTAAGCTTCCAACTCTCAAGCTTTAAACTCTACAAACTTTAAACTCTCCAACTTTCAACTCTTCTAACTCGAGTTCTCTATTCTTGAGCTGCAACTCTCAAGGGACTGTCAATAACTCTCAACACTTGCGCCTACAAAAGAAGTGCACCACACAAAACTAAAAAATGCAAGAGCTTCGCCTCTAAACTCTAAACCAACGCGGCGCTCCTCCTCTCTCTGCTCCAAATGAGAATGAGGAAGGAGAGGAGGGGGTGCGGGGAGGTAGCCCGCGCCTCTAGGGTTTTCCCTCGGGCTGCCACATGGCCGCTTCCCATTGGGGAGGGAAGGGATGGGTCGGGCTAGGAAGATGAGGGGATGGGATGGGGAGATAGCATGGGGTGTGGGATGGGTGGATGGGGGGGATGGGGGGGATGGGGGGGATGGATTGGAATTCATTGGGGTTTAGTAATTCAATGTAATCAAAGCACATAAATATATTCAATGTGACTTAATAAAGTAATTTGCATGGGGGGCACTAACCGATTTGACATAAATCTATGTCATCACAATAAGAAATGCAACTATATATTACACCATTTGCACTTAGTTTGAGACTTTCCCAACTCTCTAATTAACGAAAATAATCTAAGTTGGATGTATAAGCAATAAAGGCACGTTAATTTCAAGCTTTTTAATATGTATATGCCTCCATCACATAAACATAAGGAGTCCAGTACAAAACATGCATTTTAAATGCTACATCCCCTTCATCTACTTTGGATTCATTGTAAACATCTTCTAGATAAGGAGTATGAATTCAATTTCCACATTGCACATCATGTACTAGGGATTCGATGAAAACCCTACCCCCAACGACGTGTATTAATATGGTGTTTTCAAATATATAGTGTTCTCATAATTGAAATATCTTTCAAGTTTTTAAATGGTTCCTCAAATAATTTAATATAAGATCCATAAAGGTCCCGATTTAAGATTGGTGGGAACGGTTTAGGATTTTCTTACAAGAGGTGCGGGAAAATTCAATTTCAAATACTAGGCTTTCAATTCAGTTTATTATGTGTGAACTTGAACTACTGCATTAAATTTATTATTATATTTGTTAATCCGAGACTTTGGAAAGTCTCAAAATAAATGCAAATGATTTAATATGTGGTTCAAATTCTTATTCGGATGAGATGTATTTGTGCCAAATTGGTTAGTGTTGCCCATGCAAATCGCTTTATTGTGTCACATTGAATGTATTCTTGTGTTTTACTTGTTCTTTATTTGAATACCATGTTCTGAAATAGTATCCAAAATCATGAAAATGTCCCCAATTACAGAATATGGTGATCGTTGAAAGTTTGGCTCGCATCAAATGTAAGCTACAAATAAATTAAGTTAGTGCAATATGGATTTATGAGTAGTGAATATAGTTTGTATGTAAACCTTGTTATATGAACTACTGGACATGCACATCCCTCACAAACCCTAAACCCTAAACCCTAAACCCCTAGTTTTTTTTACCATCCGCACTATATGGGGGAATGTTGTGATCCAACCTAATAGTGTTGAGTGCATTTTAATTACACAATGCATAAGTGGGACTCCATATAGGTATGGTTTCAATTCATATCATTACACTATCTTATGCACCATTCCAAATTAATTCAACATTTCCACACAATGTTGAATCAATTCACTATTTGCAAACCTGGAGTTGCATTTGAATTAAGATATAAAGTATATCTAGGCATGGTTTGAATTCATCTCCTTAATCTACCTTAGTAGCTTGCATGAATTCACCAGACTTTTTATTGGTGTTCATGCACTTGGTGAGTATTTGCCGCAATAATGTACATAAATGTAATGTAGATACATGTAATGTATATATATGTAAAGTATAGATATATAAAGTATAGATATATGTAAGAAACATATATATATAGATATATAGATATATATTCACACATATATATAGGTATATAGATATATATTCACATATATATATAGGTATATAGATATATATTCACATATATATATATTTATTTATTTACATATATACAAAGAGATATATATATATATATATATGTAAATATAAGTAAATATATACATCGATATGTATATAGGAATATACATTTTATTTTTTGGTTCGGGAAACCTTGGTAACACCTAAGGTGTGGAACGGATGAACATATTATCAATGCGTGCATGCCATACATATTCAATACAGAAAGTTATTTATGTCCCGCATGAATAGAATGGCATATTGTTAGGTTAAAGTAGGCGGCGGGAATCCGCTTTTCAAAGAGAATCCAAGGGATTTTGAACCACGGTAGAGGAGTACTTAAAGCTCTCCCCCCCATTGCAGAGCTATTTTTTGCGGGAGACACCAAGTGTGCGCTCCAGACACCCGACGGAGGGCGCTCGAGCCAGTTTCCTGTGCGTGAACCGTACACTCATAGGTGGCAGACAACCTTATCCCGCAAATACCGCCGCAAATACCGGGGGTTTACGAACGCGCGTTCGTAAACCTGCAGTGCGCGCATGTGTTTGTGGATGAGATATATCGAGGTTGGTTGGATGTTTACGAACGTGCGTTCATAAATACCGCCTTGGCGTATATTTTACATCCATAAATGTATAGACCCAGATACGATTATGCATAGGCACAGACAATATGAAAGTCATATACGAACGAGCGTTCGTAAATGTACATTTTGAGCATCCGAAGAACATTGGGAATGTGCAAGAGTTTACGAACGCGCGTTCGTAAATATTGAATGCGCGTAAACGGTGTATGGTACATACTGAAATGACATTAGAGTTTACGAACGTGCGTTCGTAAGTGACACCGCTTATTTTCAGAATCCATATACTCATGGATATAAGGGGTATGAAGATGTACATACAATACGATAGTAATTTGCAAATAGAAGGTCGAAAATATCAATGATTTCAGCAGATATACATAAGATGAGCGAGAGTTTACGAACGTGCGTTCGTGATTTCCACCTGGGAGTATGTCGATGCATACATCACGCCTCCCTGGGCACGCACACAAATATATATGTATTTACAACAAAATATTAGACATAAATACGAACGTGCGTTCGAATTCATTCAAGGAATGTATCTGGACATTGACTGCGGGATGTGGGAAAATGCTCCATTTGCTCCACATACACATAGTATGGGCGAGGGATGTGTATTTGGGGCACATGGAATAATACATTCATATGTGTCAATGACTCTCGGAAGTTTTGTGTAGGCATATAGCAGGTATCCCTGCACAATTGAAACGGTCCATGTTTTAGTTGACATACAGAATGACGGGGAACATTCGAACGCCCGTTCGTATATATGCCCAACTCAAACAGAAGCGTGTCTGCATGCAGACGATCGTTCTGTTATTCCCACTGTGACTTGTGCTCTATTGTGACTTAGGTTTACTAAAATCTTGTCGTATTTGTGATTGACTTATATATGTTGTGATTCCATGTTCGCGTCATTAGGTGGGTTTGCGATGGATATGGGAGATAGTGCATTTGAGTTGTCGACGAATGCATCGTTGTCGGATACGGAATGTCGCCTCTCTTCGCCTTCGGAGGATTATATTCGAGGGGCTAACGTCCTGGGTGTGTCTGGGGATACATCCTCCCATGAATCTTTGGAAGGGCAAGAACATTCCCAACATTATGAGGATGATAACGACCACATTCCATTGTGTGCCGGTTTCGGGAGGGAGCAGTGGGTGGGCCTTGATGTTGTTCTTCTGAACGAGCATGGTGTCCCTGTGGCAAATGGCATTTGTAGAAACTCCGATCCCCTTGAATGTATTGATGCCAACCCGCTTGGATTGGATGATGTTGGCGTTTGCATCTTGAATTCTTTACTTCCGTTGGAAGTCCCGTTGACTTGGAGATTTTCCTTGCGGCGATGGCCCCTGCGTCGAGTTCTCCATGAAGAAGTAAGCTTGTGGGATCATGGGCGACGGCACAAGCAAACGCAGTCAGCTTTGTTGGCCGCAAGACGTCCTCGCAAAGGTCTGCGCAAATACGATTCTAGTCGCGTGTCTGGCATACAAAAAGAACGTAGACGGGATTCCATACTTGGAGAGGACTCTATCCGTCAAGTATCCACAAAGGACTGTTGTGCGAAGAAAT
This sequence comes from Polytrichum commune, assembly GCA_950295325.1. Taxonomy (NCBI): domain Eukaryota; kingdom Viridiplantae; phylum Streptophyta; class Polytrichopsida; order Polytrichales; family Polytrichaceae; genus Polytrichum; species Polytrichum commune. The sequence goes on from OX485809.1 coordinate 18,982,877, forward strand.
GTTGTCAATTCTTTCCGCGTGAAAAAATTAGGTCCCTTCGGCAAGAGATGTGGCTTGCGGATTTTCGTATGAGGTCGGCAAAAAAACTCGAGGTCCACAGAAATTTGCACGTTGACAGCCATGGCAATAAGGTGGTTACCCTTGAGAATGTGGAAGTGTGTTGCACAGCATGGTATTCCATCCATGCAGTCTCCAAGGCTGATTTTTATAGGTTTAGGAAGTATTCTTTGTTGGGACGCCGTTCTCGATTTCATGGCAACTCGGGCACCAAGAAACCTAGAGAGGCTACACTCCAAGCCTCCGCGACACTCTCCACCATCATAGTCCCGTTGGCCGATGCAATGCCCCACAAGACGAGGACATTGTCCTCCGGGGAGAAAGTTGTCCAAATGGTGTTGCCCACAGGCACAAAATGGAAGAACATCTTAACGGACATAAACGAAGTGGGTCGCAAAGCTGGGTGTGGGCCCATTTCTTTGTCCAAGTTGAGTGTAATTAAAAACCAACAGTTTGCGGAGTACATTTTGAAGAGACCTGGGACAAGTTTGCCAGGTGTACGACGTGTGAAAAGTACAAAGGTCTTCGAGACGCCCATCCTATAGGCACCGAGTCCCATACAAGACACCAAAGGAAATACATTGAGCATGTCTGTGAGGCCAAACCCCCCACCCTTAAGCGTCCGTAGTCCAAGTAGTGGGTTTGGGCTCACATTCCTCCGCGGTATTGGATTTGGACTTGGATGAGTCCATAGTGCAAGGTTCACCCTTCAAGTGGTCTTGGATTTAACTAGCTCCTTCATAAACCCAGCTCCTTCATAAACCCAGCTTCTTAGCTTCTAACTAAACAAACCCAGCTCCTTCATAAACCCAGCTCCTTCATGAACCCAGCTCCTTAGCTTCTAACTAAACAAACTCAGGTCCTTCATAAACCCAGCTCTTTACTTTCTAACTAAACAAACCCAGCTCCTTCATAAACCCAGCTCTTTACTTTCTAACTAAACAAACCCAGCTCCTTCATAAACCCAGCTCCTTCATAAACCCAGCTCCTTACTTTCTAACTAAACAAACCCAGCTCCTTCATAAACCCAGCTCCTTCATAAACCCACAACTTTGTAGTTATAATCCCCAACTACCTCACTAATTATTCAAGCCCTTAACTAATCTTCCTACCTAATTTCCCTAATTCTACTAACAACCCCTTTCTAATCACACAATTCTTCTCTAATCCTAAAATCCTAAAATCCTAGAGAGGAGAGGGGGAGAGAGAATTTCCTAACTTCACTAAGACTAACTAATCCACACAAGTATATTTTTGCACTCATCACAACATCAAGTGCTCAACTCTTAAACATGGAACTTGCAACCACGTGTATTCAAAACATGAACTTTAAGTACCACAAATTGGAATCATGAATTAACTTTAAAATCCTTCACGTCAACACTAATTCTACCAAGAGGTCAAGCCCTCTTCAAGGCTAACAAGCCTTGGCTCTCAAACTAAAAACTAAGCACACACATGTGCTCCAATATGGCTTCCCACACCCACACTTATAACTCGTGGGGTGCCTTGGAGCACAAAGGAAAGAGAGGATGAGTGAGGGAAGAATGAGGGATTATATAGTAAGCTTGAGGGGGTGAGCACCCTCAAGGCTCACGATAAGCCCTTGAGATTTCCTCCTACTTAGTAGGCGCCAATCCTATCTTCTAAGCCTTCCTCCCTCAAATGATCAACAAGGATCCTAATTCGAACATTTAACTAGCCTTGGCTTTCTACCTACCACACTTTACCAAACTTGGGATGCTTCAACCCAAACTTAGCCTCCTTCGCTTTCCGCCGCCATAACTTTCTCCCCTTACTTTCCCAAATCGTCGCTCACCACTTAATTCAAACCACGATGCTTAACTCGTGATTTGATTGGTGCTTTGAGAATTTGCTTATCCTCCACCTTGCATTCTTCCTTGGGCCTTCCCCATTAAGTGGCCATGATGAGGTGGTCCACTTGTGCGCTCCATGTGATCCTCCATTCATCCCAATTCGAATGCACTTGCCTCTTGAGTCACTTTGGTTGTCTCCATCCATTTGTACTAGCCTACTCACTAACTACTCAATCCAAGTTCTCCTTACCTATCCTCATTCACTCAAATCCTTCCGAAGGTAAAAACACAATAACAACTCACATCCTAGCCTCTTACAACATGGTACTTCTAAGACTAACATTTCACTCTTTTTATATTTTTGTGAAGTAACATGCTACTTCAAAGTGCATCAACTAACGTTTCAAGGGTCTAAGACTAAATGTGGGCACCCTTTTGGGCTCACAATGTCAACAACCAGGAGGCACACCGTCAAGATTACTACAAGAATCGTGCACTATCCATAATGAGGCCTGCGGAGGTCCTAACTGTCATCCATGATAAAATGGACCATGCCAAAACCGCTTGCCCTTGTTATGCACGCAAAATTAAAGCCACGGATGGTCTCTTCAAGTTACCCGTAGCTGTCACAGGTTCGTATGGAATCACAAATGTGTTTGAAAGGATTTCCAATGTTTTTGGGTTTGTTTGCCATATGTCAAACTTCATCCGTCTGTTTAGTGGTTATACCATATTTTTGTTGTTCATCCATCGTTTTTTTTTCTCAGGTATGATCGCCCACGGCCATGGGGACGTTAAATATGCCCATTATGGTTTGGATTTTTACCCTGGTGATGCCAACCACACGGTTGGTTCATTTGCAAAACTCTTGCGCGATCTTGAGAAGCTGCCGATTCACTCTTCCCGTGCGCTTTTTGATGGTTGTGGAACGACACCCCTTTACGAGGCAGTGCTTCAGGGGAAGGAGGTTTGTATGTCGGCATTGCCGGAACCACGTGGAGAACCCATTTGTGCAAAACCATTGCTTCCAACTCTCCATGTTCAACTTGATAATTGTGCTAAAGACAACAAATGTCGATATGTGTTTTGTTTTTGGTCATTGCTTGTGGCAAAAGGCATATTCAAAGAGGTGTTTGTGTCTTTCTTGATGGTGGGGCACACATACGATGACATTGATGCGTCATTTGGACGTTGGAGCATGAAGTTGCATGAAGAGGATTTTCCCACCATACCGCTTCTTATGAAATCATACATGGATTTGGACAATGTGTCCGTAATCCCGCACATGATTGAGGAAGTACCAAATTTCAAGGCCTTCATCAAGCCATACATGCTGAAGGGAGATGACCGTTTGGTGGGACACACGAAAGCACAACAATTCCGCTTCTATATGAGGGATGATGGTGTCCCTGCTATGCAGTTTAAGCTTTTGTGCACATCTCCTAATTGGTGTCCGGAGGATGGGATACTCGTGTGGCGTCAGAACAAGGATGGAAAATGTTTGCTCCCGGATGGGGATCCAAAGCCTTGTAAACCCGATCCCATGAAGAATGGGCTGGAAATCATCAAAGGCATATCCGGATTCATTGAATATAGGAAAGAGTTGTGTGAGGAAGACATCACCAAACGTGTTAGGAATACTTATGAACAGTTGATCGCGTATTGGGATCGCATTCGCTCGGCCTTGATGACACTTGGTGGCGACACACGTATAACTTTGACACAAGGATTTTGGCCACAAAGTCGTTTGACGGTTGTGGAGTCCGACACCATGTTCTTTGACAATGGAGAGGTCCGTGAAGAGTTCAAAATGGACGAGCATTACGTTGGTCCTGCGCGCAATCGGCCGGCACCGTCGTTTCGTGTGGGTGTTGATTGCCATGAAGGGTATATGGTCCTCGTACGAGCAGGAGATGAGGAGCACCCCAAGCCAATTTGGTTGGTGAAAGCATTGTCTTCACCCAATTTTATCCGAACTAGCCCCAACTTTCATCAAATTGAAGTGGAATATTGCCGTCCTAGCACCAAAGACCAGAACGTTCTCCGGACCTATTTAGGTTGGGACACCAAAAAGAATTTCAAGTGGACAGTGGACTCAGCATATGGACCGGTTTGGATAAACACGGATACCATACTTTGTGCTTGGAAACCGCGTAAGGGCTCTAAATCGGAAACAATGACCATCCCCCAAAAACATATAGATTTTGCCAAAGACAACCTGGCACGTATTGCAGCTGTGGAAAATGAAGCCGAGAATGGATATGAAGCGGAATATGGAGACGGGGAAACATAACATAAGTTGGATTTAATGGCTCAACGTAGGGGGACTTTATAGACTTGGTATTATTGCAATTATTAACACTATATTTGTTAATTGGAGACTTTGGAAAGTCTCAAAATAAATTGGACCCGTAGTTTCGGATGCGAATATTGTGAACGTAGGGAACATGGGGAACAATGGCAACATAATGTTCGAAAGATCCATATGTGATGAATATATATGTTTCTAAATATAGTAATTATTTGGGGGATAATCAAAACTACGCCAACACAATATTCCAATGTCACAAATTCACAATTATTTTGTATTTTTGATTTTGTATTGAACAAAATTAATGAATCTATAAATAGCCATCTGATTTTATATCTAGGGACTCTTGGATGCGTATCCCAAACATAACATCTTAGCCAATTGTGGGTGAATTGAACGGCACATCCCAAACGCAACAATATTAAAATAATTTGACAGTGTGTATAAGAAATTGCAAATTAGCATCTGCAATATAATTATATAGTTTGGACTCCACATCCGTAAACACAAACATATAAAAAACATTTGATAGCGCATGTGAAGTTGGATTCCACATCCGTAAATCAATACAATCATGATATATAATTGTAATCTATAAAATTGCTATAAAATGTGTCTAATATAGTATTCGACCCCAATGTCATATATTTCATGAAAAACCAAGACACATTTCAAATAATTGTGGTCCAACCCTACGTCAATATCATTCTCCATCTTCATCTTCAGCTTCATTTCCATTCTCGACATCGTTTTCTGCAGCAGCAATATGTGCCAAGTTGTCTTTGGCAAAATCTATATGTTTTTGGGGGATGGTCATTGTCTCTGATTTGGAACCTTTGCGTGGTTTCCAAGCACAAAGTATGGTATCTGTGTTTATCCATATTGGTTCGTATGCTGAGTCCATTGTCCATTTGAAACCTTTTTTGGTGTCCCACCCTAAATATGTGCGGAGCACATTTTGATCTTTGGTGCTGGGACGGCAATATTCCACCTCAATTTGATGAAAATTTGGGCTAGTTGGAACAAAATTTGGTGATGACAATGCTTTTACCAACCAAATCGGTTTAGGGTGCTCCTCATCTCCAGGACGTACGAGGATCATATACCCTTCGTAGCAATCAACAGCCACACGAAATGATGGAGCCGGACGATTACGAGCTGGGCCAACATAATGGTCGTCCGCTGCGAACTCTTCACGGATGTCCCCATTGTCGAAGAACATGGCCTCAGATTCCACGATTGTCACTCGGCTTTGTGGCCAAAAACCTTGTGTCAAACATGAATGTGTTTCGACATCGGGTGCTAGCAATGCTGAGCGAATGCGATCCCAGTACGTAATCAATGGTTCGTGGGTATCCCGAACACGCCTTGTGATGTCTTCCTCGCACAATTCTTTCCAATATTGGATGAATCCGGATATACCTTTGATGATTTCTGGTCCATTCCTCATGGGGTTGGGTTTGCAAGGCTTCGGCTCCCCATCAGGTAGCATACATTTGCCTTCTTCGTTTTGGCGCCATACGAGTATCCCTTCCTCTGGACCCCAATCCGGGGAAGTGCACAAAACTTTGAATTGCATGGCCGGCAAACCATCATCACGCATATAGAATCGGAATTGTTGAGCCTTGGTATGGCCCACTAAACGGTCACCTCCCTTAAGAATGAATGGTTCGATAAACGCTTTGAAATCGGGCACTTCTTCAATCAAATGCGGGATGACTGGCACATTATCCAAATCCATGTATGATTTCATGAGAAGAGGAATCGTCGGAAAATCCTCCTCGTGCAACTTCATACTCCAACGTCCAAATGAAGCGTCAATGTCATCATGCGTGTGGCCAACCATCAAAAAAGACACAAACACTTCTTTGAAAATGCCCTTGGCTACGAGCAATGACCAAAAACAAAACACGTATCGACATTTGTTGTCTTTGGCACAATTGTCCAGTTGCACATGTAGAGTTGGAGGCAAAGGTTTAGCAAGAACGGTTTGTTCAGGCGGTTCTTGCAGTGACGATAGACATACTTCTTTCCCCTCTAGCACAGCCTCATAAATCGGTGTTGTTCCACATCCAACAAAAAGAGCGCGAGAGGATGATGTTGGCGGACTCTCAAGATCTCGTAGAAGTTTTGCAAAAGACCCTACGGTATGATTGGCGTCGCCTGGATAGAAATCCAAGCCATAATGTGCATACTTGACGTCCACATGGCCATGTGCGATCATACCTGAATTAAGACATACAAATGAGAAGTACATTCCAATATCATTTATAATAAGGAAATTCAATTTTTCCGCAAGCAGGCCAAGAAAATGAACAAACACTTACGGATGTACATCCGTAACTCTTAACGATGAGTATGTGGGTTCGCAAAAAAAATGTGAAAACCAACGAACCTGTGACAGATATTGGGAGCTTGAAATATCCATCTGTAGCCTTTATTTTCCGTGCATAACAAGGGCACGCAGTCTTCGCATGGTCCATTTTGTCATGAATGATTGTCAAAACCTCATTCGGCCTCATTATCGATAATGCGCGATTCTTGTAGTAGTCTTGACGGTGTGCCTCTTGGTTGTTGACATGCTCAATGTATTTCCGTTGATGTCTATTGTGCGACTCAGTCCCTATGGGATGTGCATCTCGAAGGCCCTTGTATTTTTCACAAGCAGAACACCTGGCAAACTTATCCCCAGGCCTCTTCGTAATGTACTCTGCAAATTGTTGATTCTTTATCACACTCAATTTTGACAACGAAATCGGCCCACATCCAGCCTTTTCGCCAACCTCATTAACATCCATAAGTATGTTCTTCCATTTTGTCCCTGTAGGCAAAACCATCTGGACAACCTTTTCCCCCGACGGCAGAGTCCGTGTTTTGTGTGGCATCGCATCTGCTAATGGCATAATGATGGTTGATAGTGTTGCAGCTGCTTGGAGTGTTGCCTCCCTGGGCTTCTTTGTACCAGAGTTGCCATGGAACCGAGAACGCCGTCCTTGCAGCGAGTAGTTCCGGAACCTATAAAAATCTGCCTTTGAAACTGCATGTATAATGTACCATGCCGTGCAGCATACCTCTATATTTTCCAAGGTCACAACCTTACGACCTTCGGCATCAAAGTGCATGTTGCGATGGACTTCAAGTTTCTTTGCAGATCGCATCCGAAAGTCCGCAAGCCACATCTCTTGTCTCAAAGATTTGATTTTGTCACGGGGAAATAGTTGGCAACACATTTTTGCACAACAATCCTTTGTTGCTACGGACCTAATAGATGTGTCTCCCAATGTTAGATCTCGACGACGTTGCGTGGGTTCACGGGGCACGCGAACGGAATCATATTTACGCCGACCTTGTCTAAGACGCATTGTGGCGAACAAAGTCTTTTGTATTTCCTCAAAACGACGTGCATGATTCCACAAGCTGACACCATCGTGAGGAACACTTCGCAACGGCCATCGACGAAGAGAGAATCTCCAACCAGGAGGTACTTCCAATGGATGTAAGGAGTTCAAAATGCACACCCCAACATCTTCCTCCCCAAGGGGATTTGCATCAATACAGTCCATAGGATTTGAGTTCCTACAAACACCATTGGCCACGGGGACGCCGTATCCATTGACTATGACAACATCAAGATCAATCCATTGTTCCCGCGAATAACCCTCACATGTTGGTATGAAATCATCCTCTGCATTGGCGACACCAATTGTAGTTTCATGTTCCATAACACCTTCAAATTCGCTAGCATAGCTTGACGCTTCCGAAGAGAACTCGAATGCACTATCTCGGACGTTGGAATCCATGGCCACTACAAGTGACCCACATGAAGAGTATGTCAAAATATCCCATTCAATAAATGTCATGGATAGTCCTAACGCTTATTGTCAATGAAACACAATGTCAACAATAGTGGATTTCATGGCCTGGAAACAAAGACACATTGGTATACGAACGCGCGTACGTATATCTCCATGTAACAACATTATCAGTGCAAGCACGCGCATACATATGTCTTTATTTGTTCATAGTCGGCGGAAAGGTCCAGACAACAAAAACATGACAGTTTTATGGGCGCGCACCCGTAAATCTCTTCGTGGTCAAAGAGGTCAATATCATGCGCAAATGTTTTCGCAAACTATACAACATAGGTATACGGACGTGCGTCCGCAAACATCCGAATGTCAAAAGTCAGTGTTGTGCAAGACACACAGAGGTTTAGGAAACCAAGATGTCCAGGTGCCAGGTTCCTACTGTGTATTATGAATGTCAAAATATTATACTATGACACATAGGGTGATGTAAGCTTAGGGTTTAGGGATCTTATACCTCCATTGACCGTACAGTCTCAATGTAATATTCTACATGGCACATAGTGAAAAGTATGGAACCAAAGGTTTGCAGGTTTACGGATGCGCGTCCGTAAACCTCTCTGTACCTCATTACTAGCACAAATAGGTTTAGGTTACTGGACGTGAGTCAGAAAATTTTCATGACAATACAGTCTCGTTGGTATACTATACATGGCAAGTGGTCATGATATCAGCTCAGGTGCAATACCGAACAATGGAACAAAAAGGTGCAAAAGTTTACGGACGCGCGTCCGTAAACCTCAATGTAGATGAAATAGGTCAAGTATAATTCTCACTGCAATAGATATCCAATCAAGCAAGAGGTTAAAGGTTTACGGACGCGCGTCCGTAAACCTTAATGTACATGAAATAGCTGAAGTATAATTCTCACAACAATAGATATCCAATCAAGCAAGAGGTTTAAGGTTTACGGACGCGCGTCCGTAAACCTCAATGTAAATGAAATAACTCAAGTATAATTCTCACAAAAATACATATCCAATCAAGCAAGAGGTTTAAGGTTTACGGACGCGCGTCCGTAAACCTCAATGTACATGAAATAGCTCAAGTGCAATTCTCATAGAAATAGATATCCAACCAAGCAAGAGGTTTAAGGTTTACGGACGCACGTCCGTAAACCTCCGTGATTTGCGGCGCCATAATAGGACCATTTCACCAGGAACGATACTTGCCATAAACAAAAATCAATCACTATAAGGATCCAGACAGTGCAATCCACATAAAATTGGCTCCACTAATGGGTTTATGGCTTGGAATTTAGTGTTTAGGGTATAAAAGGTCCATTGCAATAGGATCTGTACCTGCACGAAATAAACATCCAGAACACTACAAGGGTCCAAGCAGCGCAACCCACATCTGAGATGCAAAAAGAGTCCCTTGGTGGAGGGGTGTCCCCTTAAGTACTGATCGTTTCCCTTGGATCCGTTTTCCAACATAGGATACTAGCCACCATCTACGTCCTATAAATAAAAACCTAACATTACTACATTCCGTGTGCCAGCCTTACAATGGAATGTGTATTCATAGTGGACAACATGCATAGACGATGAGTCCACATAATGACAAAGCAAAAGGCATCTACGTATTTATGGTGGACAACAAAGAAAATAGGCTAATAATATATGAGCATTGAACATTGTTGAGGGGTGGTTTATAATATTGAAGTACCTAATATTGAGAGGTCATTGTAGAACTAGGAGACAGAAAATTATAGTGTCGTGTGAAACATCAACCACAACAACAACAATAGTACATGGAGTATAAAAATACGTGTCATTCAAAATTAAACTAGCATCTATTTTATTGTTTTGCATACGATGTAATGATATTCACTCCAATATCATGTTATCTCCTCTCATCTAGCATTTAAACTAGTAATTACATTTGCCACCACCCTACCATCCAACCCGTTTAATTTACCCACTTTTACACACCTATACATAATTATACTAATACGTACACAAACTTTGAGCGCCTAGATGCCATGAAAATAGCACATCTATTGTCATAGGCACTATGGGTTGCTTTAAAATCAATATTCTCAATTTCCTCTCTTAACTTTAGGGCCCCCTTCAATACATCAACATTTATTTCAAAAAAAATAATACTAGCATTCTTAATGTACTATACGTGAGACAAAAAACAATTTTTAGTACCCCATGTACATTATCTACAATATTGACTCAAACAATAGCAGTTGTTGTTCTAAGTAACATTATGAGCCCAACAAACCATAATGGAGAGAAGGGGAGGGTAGGGTATCCAAATATTATAAAGGCAAGCAATTTTAAGTTGGTGACAGAAGGGGGATACTCTCATTAGTTCATACGTGGTACCCTAAATCCTAAACCCTAAACCCTAAACCCTAAACACTATACCCTATACCCTATACCCTATACCCTATAACCGCCCACCCCTGAACAAACACAACGACATACGGTACGCATGGTTAACTGAATAACTCCCAATACATGTGTAGCCTTAAGTGGAAGTAATTCAAAACTATATGACTACCTTTAAATTTTGTAAAATAAAACCATAAACATTTCAAATGTGAAGCAAATTTAGGGGTAACCTTACCTTTCATTTTTTTAAATCTTTCTTTGGCTTTAAACCATTTGCTTTAAACATATACTTTTGATGAAAGGTTTTGAAGATCGTATATTGGTATTCTATAATCGAGTCCTAAACACAACTCACCACCGAAAGAAAACTCCAAATATAAACAAGTTTGCTACTACTTATAAGCGATAATACAAGCTGAGGCCTATGTGTGGAAGGATTGGATGGATCCGAAAGGTTGTTTAATGTACAAGAGGGATGTACATTCAACACATACCCATGCATTTTGTTTTAATACAAGCTTAGACCTATGTGTGGAGGGATTGAATTAATCCGTAATGTTGTTTAAGGTATTACAAGCATATGAATTCTCCCCATATCTCGATGTTTCGGTTTTGTTAATTGCGTTTCACAACTTATTGCGATAATTGAGGGATTCACAAGTATTTCTTGGCAAAGTTTTATGAGAATTTGTGGCCAATTGGTATATTGCCCCAATTGCATTTGAATCCCACCTTTGAGAAGAAAAAGAATTCTTATACTGAAGTTAATCAACAAGACATCCTTTTATTGAATATTATTACTATTCTCGAAATATAGAGTCCCCTCCATAGCTCGGGGGGTGCACTGTACTAAACATGTACGAGTTATACGTGAGTGCACAGGAGGGGTATTGATTTGGACCTTGCCGTATTGCATATACATATGGTATACATGTTATAATTTATAGTTACGTACATATATGGAAGGCCTTTAAAAAGTATAGAATAATTGTACTTGTATGGTATTGTTACTATACTATATATCATAAGTGTTCATATTGGATAAGTTTTCATAAGGTTTGGTTTGTTGGGAGAGTTTATAGGATGCGGAGGAAGTTTGGTAATCGTTGGGTGGAGTATAGGGATCCATTTGACTTGATGGACCGTCCATCAAACGTGGAGATTGGTTTATGTTGGTATCAAAAGGGGCTAACAACAAGTGGACATATGATCTTATTGATCATTCCATGGTAGACTTCGAGACAATAATTGCATTTGTATACTTATGTTAATGACTCTCGGGGGGGGGGGGGCAGTCATTGGTTGGAGTAGCAATATACGTGCAAACAAATGATAGGGTATTTTAAAAACATGGGGGCAAAAAATTATAAATGGACTTAAGAGTAATATAGGGTATCAAAAATGGCACTGGACATCTTTAAAGTAGTATAGGGTATGGAATAATTGGTAATTTGGAATTATAAGTAATGCAAGCCATTTTTCTATTAACCCAAAGTAGAAATTTATATAATGATAGCATGTGAAAAAAAATAAGAGAATTGAAAGTAATACCCCCCTATATCCTTATTTTTTTAACACACTGCCCCCCCGAGTAATGACTAATATATATGAATGGATGTTTTTTTGTGTATACATATTGTTGCTTGTATATTTATTGTTGCAATTGTATGTGTATTACTTCATTTCACAAAAAATCACTTGTATATATTAGGGGGTTTTTAGAGTATGCAGTGAACGCACGTGATTCTAGGTTTTAATGAAAGGTGCTCCCCCACTCTCCATAGAGGCCACACTAGAAATTGTAGTTAGTTTCTCTCATTGTTTGGAGTTCCAAAATGATATTATTATTATTATTGATGTCATTTAATTGTTGACAATGACATAATAATTTACTCAACCTCACACCCTAATATAATTTCCTAAAATAATGAATACTTTCTAGAGCTCGTATGAATATTTCACTCATTATCAAAAGTCAAGAGAAGAGGCAACGAGATGGCTCATTTTATATTTAGAGTGATATTTAGTGTGACTTTTAACTTGCCTTAGCATAAACATAAGATGTTATTATGACATAATATGATAATAAAATCACCAAACTAAGTATAAATTAAACCCCTATTTCAATACCAAATATAGACCAGTAGGGTGATGCCACGTAAGGGTATAGGCCGGCGATTGGGCGCGACGTTTGGGGTAGGGACACGTGGAGGCACGCCATTGTTTTAGGGTTCCAAGTACTCCAGCACCCTTTCGCCCTCGCTCTTCGTGCTTTTCCTTCCTTCTCTATCATCTCTTCCTTCCGTTCCTTCTACTGTTGCTCTTGCTTCTCTTGCTTTAGGGTTATAGGGTTTCAAAGTACACCAGCTCCCTTTTGCCCTCCTCTTCGTGCTTTTGCTTCCTTCTCTTGCAACTCTTGTTTATCTTGTTTCTCTTGTTTCTCTTGCTCATCTGCTCTTGCTTCTCTTGCTCATTTGCTCATCTTCTCTTGCTCATCTGCTCTTGCTCATCTTCTCTTGCTCATCTACTCTTCTTCTCTTGCTCATCTTCTCTTGCTCAACTTCTCATCTTCTCTTGCTCATCTGCTCATCTTCTTTTGCTTCTTTTGCTTCTCTTCACTTTCTTCTCTTGTTTCTCTTGCTTCTTACCCTTATCTTCACTTTCTTCTCTCTCTTCTCTTGCTTCCCTTGCTGGTCTTGCTTCTCTTTCCTCACAATGCAAAACTCATTCTTATTGGTCAATTGCTGACGCGCGTCAGAGCTAGAGTAAGTTCTCCTTGTTTGCTGCTCATTTGCTTATTAGCTCATTAGCTCATTAGTAAGTTTTGCTTGCTGCTTGCTTGCTTGCTGCTCATTAGATCATTAGGATGCTCATTGTTGCTTGCTACTGCTCATTAGGTTGTTTTCAGTTGTTGATCTCAGTTGTTGCAAGGGTAATTAGTGTTTCAGATGTTGCTCATTAGGGTTTCAGTTGTAGCTTCACCATGTAGTTCATTATATTTTTTGCATACAAATCAATAGTTTCCTTTCACTTGTGTTGCATGAATCTGATTTATGAGCAACTTTTTTGAGTAGTTCTCAATGTTGAATCATGCATGTGCACATTGAATTACTAGAGGTTTCTGACCTCAATTTTATTGTTCATTTGCAGTTGGTATTAGCTGCAGCAGGAGCAGCTAGTTGTGGTTTAGGAGCAAACACTCTAGAAAGGTAAGTTTTTTAGAACATTGCAATTGCATTTTGTATGATTGCAATTTTGGGTTGTTGTGGTTTAGGGCTTAAGGTTAGCATGACAGAATGTGAGATTCCAGTTTCAAGGAATTCTGAATTTGTTTAGTACTTTGTCTATGGCTACATTCTAAGAATCATTTAGTTATGGACATGTCAGTGTTCTGAAAGTGCCTTATGTTGTCAATCTGCAGTGCAGTGTTTGCTATTGCAGTGAAGTAAAATTGCATTCTTATTTGGAGGGCAAAACCATATTGGACGACAAGGTAAAGTCCCGAAAAACACGGAGCATTAATGAAAACATTGGAATACGCAAACATTACAATAGCCTTTATAATCCTCAAAGTTTACGGACGCGCGTCCGTAAACTTTGTGGATCTTTGTGTAGGTGAGAGACAAGCCTCTCAAACAACATATTACGCAAACGAAGCCAAATATTGTAATATTAGGCATATTAAAATAGCCTTTATAATACTCAAAGTTTACGGACGCGCGTCCGTAAACTTTGTGGATCTTTGTGTAGGTGAGAAACAAGACTCTCAAACCGCATATTACGCAAACGAAGCCAAATATTGTAATATTAGGCATATTAAAATAACCTTTATAATACTCAAAGTTTACGGACGCGCGTCCGTAAACTTTGTGGATCTTTGGGTAGGTGAGAGACAAGCCTCTCAAACAATATATTACGCAAACGAAGCCAAATATTGTAATATTAGGCATATTAAAATAGCCTTTATAATACTCAAAGTTTACGGACGCGCGTCCGTAAACTTTGTGGATCTTTGTGTAGGTGAGAAACAAGACTCTCAAAAATATATGTAGGTGAGAAACAAGACTCTCAAAAAATGTAGGTGTGAAACAAGACTCTCAAAAAAATATTAACCGTAACTTGAATACATTGATATTTACCACCATACTATCTTTGCGAAGTTTACGGACGCGCGTCCGTAACTTATAGAGATATTTGAGTATATAATATACGCGTTATGCGTATTTGGAAGAAATGTATCTTTTCATTTGGATCCAAAAATATAATTGAGACAATTTGGAAAACTTTACGAACGCGCGTTCGTAAAGTATGATCTATATCTTTTGCCAAGAATTCTAACTTATCTATCTTATCATTTGCAGATGGCATCTAAAAAGAGACATGCAATTGAGATGTTCGCAGAAGCTCTCATTCCTCCGCTACCAGAAGCCATCAAAGACATAAGTCCCAACGACCATTACAAGCCACAAGATGAAATTGTGGATAATTGGACAGTATTGGTAGAAAAGGACGAGAAAGAAATATTTGTGCTTAGATTTGCATATCAAATGAAGACGGACATAGATGAAGCTGAGAAGTGGATAAAGCTTAAATCGTGGACAGTAGAGTGTGCAGTGGCACAAGGGGATTATGTAGTAATAGACCTTGAGAAGAAAGAAGATCGGGTCACTTTCATTTTGCACGAATCCTACCACCCCTTCAACAAAAATGACTGTGAGAATGCTAGTACAGATGCGGCTTGCTTCAATCTCCAGACGGAGTTCCAAGACTATGCATGCAATGCACCTTGGACGGGTAAGCGGCTTGGACGACTCTTGAACAATGTAACAAGAGTAATGGAGCCTTGCTAGAGGCCAGAAAGGGGAAAGATAAGAAAAAACAAGTCGTTCCTGAACGACCTAAGCGTGTGCCTAAACCAGTGCCGGAATCCTCAAGGCCCTCGCAGAGTGGTGCATCAAGAGGGAGCAGACAGGCGAGTAAACGCTCTCACTCGCAGATGGACTCTGGACTAACAGAGGGTCCGGATGTCAGCTCTACACTGACTGTCGCTCCACTCCTCAAAAAGGGTCAACGCCCTGACGCCGAACTCTCAACAAAAATATTCCAAGAGTTCGATGAGAAGACGAAGGGATGCTGGCCCCTTGGCAGGTATTTTACTTTCGAAGTAGACGTCTACAAATGCCACAAGGGCACCGAAAGTATGAATACCAGAGCAAAAGAAGAAAGCGGTGTATGGTGGCAAATGAACAACATCATGAACAACCCCAAGTTTGACAGGCAAACCATTTGTGTGACACCAAAGGATCCTATCGTTGAAGTCAACGAAAAAAATTGGCCGATTCTCAAGAATGGAGAGTTCTACATTGTCGACGGCCAACATAGTGTAATGGCTGCAAAAGCTCTCCTTGAAGACGACGAGTGGAAAAGCCCATTAAAGGAGAAAATCCGATATTGGAAGGCATTCGTCGTGCATTCCAAGGACTCGAACCAACTCATAGCAATATCTGCCTTCATGAACCAGGGGAATAAAGTGAGGCAGTTCGAGGCTTCATGGGCAGCCAACATCGTGGCTGGGAGGACCTTGTGGGTGGAGCACGAATGTCCCCCAAAAGAAAGAGATAATGCTGTCGTGAAGAACCCAAAATGGCAGGTATGTTACTCAAATAGATTTACGGACGTGCGTCCGTAAATGTGGCCCTTCTCCTCCCACTGCTTCAAATATTTGAATTTAATTTGTACTGAATTCAATGTTCTGATTTCTTGCAATTCGCGCCTCTTGCAGACATTCAGCAATGCCATATTGACAAAGTTCTCGAGTATAGACATGAAGACAAGCGGCATGAAAACAGTGCATGAATTAAAAGGCGAACTCAAGCTCATCACTGCAACAGAAGAGACGTGGTCAATATGGTTGCGACTTTTCGATGCCCACAACAACGGCGACCTTGTCAATCCAGATACGGAGAACACCTACAAGAGCGACTCAAAAGTTAAGGTACCACCAATCCTGCGAGAGTTCTTTCGTCCCCTCCAAGGATTGATGGACTCGGAGCTGTACAGGGCAGCAGAACACATTCTTCTAGAAACTCCTAGAAGAACTCTGCCCTATCCCAAAATCTTTCTGAAGCGGCCAAAGCACATGAAGCCATCCACGTACCACATTAAGGAATGGTGCGATTACAGAAAGAAGAAGACCATGGCTGTAAGGGAGATTAGCAAATTGCTACCCACCCACAACCTCATTAATAGTGATGGTGAGATCGTGTGGGAGAATTGGAGGAAGCTGAAGGGTGAATACCACATCAATGGCGTCTCAATGCGAGCTTTGATAAGAGGGGCATCATCCTTCCTTGCCCAACGATCCAGAAGGAACGAAAAGAAGGGATCCATCGACGAGAGGGAGGCAGGGTTGTATGTTCACTTTCTCGATAGGAAAAAGAACGCGAAATTTGGAGGGTTTGCAAGATTTTGCACGGTCGCAAAGGGCATGAAGTTCGGCGCATGGGACACCCATGCTTCAAGAGCCTCTGTGAGAGATGACCCCAGGGGTTGCCCTTTCGCCATTTTTGATTTTCGTGCAATTCCCGGAGCATGGAAGCAAGACGTTGCGGGAGCACCCTTCTACGAGCCCTTCTTAAA
The DNA here is from genome assembly GCA_950295325.1 of Polytrichum commune. NCBI lineage: Eukaryota > Viridiplantae > Streptophyta > Polytrichopsida > Polytrichales > Polytrichaceae > Polytrichum > Polytrichum commune. The sequence goes on from OX485809.1 coordinate 18,999,912, forward strand.
AGCCTTCAAGAGCTATCGCTCGCCTGCCCTCTTCGAGCCTCATGTGTGGTTATGGATTGTAGAGCAAGAGAGGTCCACATCCATTGTCCATCTGTACACATCAACGATGGACCTCGAATACGATATGTACCACAGCACCTACATCCCAGCGAAGACAGAAGGGATCACTTTCATTCAAGAGGCAAGGGGGGTGAAGCAAGTGGGAGCTGTGCAGCTTTATTTCTTAACACGCAAGTCTTCCCCAACTGGGCGATTGCCCATTAAACCACACGAGGTGTTCAGGAAAGTCTATTCGTTGCCGCCACCACATCCCAAGGAGCTTGTTGAGGAGACAATGCATGCAATCTATCCGGCGTTCGAGCTCCGGATGGACTTTTATATAGGGGTCTTGAAGGCTTTAACTGTCATGAGTGAGACAGTTTACAACGTCTTCGGAGGCACGAAGTTTATGTATGCAGCACTGGTGAGTATTTGTTTGTCTTTCAACCCACCTATCTTTTGCATAGTTATTTTACGGACGCGCGTCCGTAAAAACCCAGTATCAGGTGCATGTGAATTTTATGACCGTGCGTCCGTAAAATTGTCCAACTTTTGAGTGGTGGTTTTACGGACGCGCGTCCGTATAACGTGTTGACATCTAGCCTCATTTATATGCAATCACCACTATTGTTCTTATCTAATTTTCTTGTTATGGTCCAGATGCTTGGCTTGCAGGTGAATTCTTTTGTGCAGGATTCCGACTACGATGACGCCCATACTCACAGGGTAATGGCCTCCAAAATGGATATCCAGGACATCATGGACGTCCTTACACCCCATCCTGTTGTGCCTCTTTCTTCTAGAGAAGAGGCAATGCCCGGAATGGAGACAGACCCTGAAGAGGACCAAGATCCCAGTTCCCCAAGAACGCAACCCTCCACACAGGAGCCTTTACACGGCCTTGTTCGCGACCCAATTAATCCAAGTGCTTTCCTGCTGGGAACAGACGACACGGATGCGCAGGAGGCACGCGTGAACTTCACTCCGATAAGGGTCCCTCATACCCCTGTTCTCTCACCTTTTGGGACTCCCACCTCTCGAGTTGGATTTCCCTCAACTGCGGGTCCATCTCGTGCTCCAGGAGTTATGGCCGAGAAGGATGTGGACCTTGCGGCAGAAGGCGGATGCACCGCTTCATCTGGAGGGGGATCTCAACATTCAGATCTACCCCCTATGGAGGGGAGGGATGTGCTGGAGTTGATATTGAGGCCTGATATCTCTCTATATCGTGAGAGTCGACGAAAGAGGAACAAGACGCCATACAACGAATACCCTGAAGGCGCGGTCTTGGAGCTCTCCGATGAAGACGAGGATGAGATTAGGATTCACAATGCCATCTCTGCCTTGCCTACGGAACCTGGCAAGGTGAAGAAAGAGCCGATGTCAGTGTCCGAATTGGACGAGAAGATGGAGAGGCGAATGAAAGAAGAGCTTGACCAACGGCTTCGAGAAGCTAACGAGGAGCACGCCAAAAAGATGGCCGCCATCCAAGCTGAGATGGAGCAAGCTAGGTTGGAGTCTGCTCGAAGGCACGCCGATCTCATGGCCCAAAATCAACAGTTCTTGGCCCAAAGTCAACAATTTATGAGCCTGATGCAGAGCTTGCAGGCAAGACCCCCTGTAGTCTATACAGCTCCCGATGCCGTCATGTCTATGCCCCCCACTCTCATGCGGCCTCCGTCTAGTAGCCATGCGGTGTATATACCCGAGCATGCTTATCCAGCCCCCGCGTTGATTGTCCCGCCCTCTCCCCTTGTTGTCGCCACTCCAGAGGAGCCCTCCTCTCATCCTACAGGAGTGGAGGAGATACCGGCACGTGACATGGCGGGTGCCGCCGAGACAGATGTCAATGAAGGCAATGCCCCCATCGGCGATGAAGATGTACATATGCGGGGCAGCCAAGACTCCACAGATGAGGATCAGCCTTACGTGGATACTCAAGGGTCGCAAGCGGCTGGAGACACCTTGTTGGTGGTCGAAGATCTGGACAATTTTGCGGACGCGCGTCCGGATCCTGTGCCCATGACGGGGCCAGGTGAGGGAGGCACTGCTGGCGCGGACCTCGCCCTTGAAGAGGTAATCAACCTTTGAGCATGCCTCCCACGTTACGGACGCGCGTCCAAAACTTCCTTGTCTGCCTCCTTCGTGGCGTGTGTATATTATCGAGTTCAATCCTCGACTTCGCCCGGCGGGTGGATACAATTTTGTTAGCATAGATTCCATTAACTTCAACAGATATTTTTTGCGACAATGTATATTATTCACCAAATGTATATCACCAATTACATTAATACCAATTTTTCAACTGGATGGTTCGGATTATTTTTGGCCTTATAATTTGTGTTGAGTTTATCCATGCTTGTCAATTGGTTTTCTTGAGTAGTACCATTTACCTAGATAGAATGTTCCATCACAGGGTCCGTCGGAGATATGTCGCAACCCCGCGGGAAAACCAAGCGCGCCCATGATGAAACCGTTCATAATATTTGACCTCAATGGGGTGCTTTGTCAATCCAAACATATCTCGAATAGTGCGTCCAAGGGGCCCTTCCGTAGTCCACAAGACATGGATTACGGCGGACATTTCGATACTCTCATAAATAAGAAGGTTGTACGTGCCCGCCCCGGTTTGAGGAGCTTCCTTCGTGAGGTCCTTGGCTTCGCCCATGTCATCATCTGGAGCTCTATGCTCATGGACAACACGAAGGCCATCGTCGGTTTCCTTTTCCGAGAACTCGCAATGCCATGCTTGCTTCTCGGTCAAGAACACTGCGATGACCTCTATGACCGTAGTGGCAATATTGTACCCAAGGTTGGAGGAGGTCGTGGGCCTCAATTCTTAAAGGTCCTGAGGAAGAACCTCTGGGTGGGCGTCCCTATGTTGGAGGGGGTTCCCCACGGTTGTTGGCCCACCCCGGATAACACACTCCTCATTGACGACAGCCCGGCAAAGAGTATTCTCAATCCCCCGGGCAATTGCATATTCCCGGATCCTTGGGAAAGCGATAGAAATGACAACTTTCTAGAGAGTGAACTAGGACCCTACATTAGGAGGCTTGCCTATCACCCCGGAAGTGTCCCGGATTTTGTGCTCTCCAACCCAATTGGCAATAGGCCTCTAGGCCCACAAGATGAGGAATTTAGGAGATTGTACGGCTACGCTAGACTCAATAAATTAATATGAAAACTTTGATGATTTTGGGTTTGTACTTGGACTCTCCATGTAAATATCTAACATTTCTCCCCTTATCTTTGTAATGTATTTTTGTGTCTTAGTTGCCTCACCAAGCACCCAAAAGTGTCGTCAATGGCATGTCTGCATCTCAGGCAGACACCGGCTCCCTTTCCCTTGGTATGAGCGACGTTGCAATGCCTTCACTATTCCAATATTCGGCCGTCGATGCTGCCTCTGCTGTTGATTACTCCAAAGACTCCGGGTTTGAAGACGGAGTCGTGGATAGCCCTCCTGCAAAGGTTGCAAAACTCAATTACTCTCCAAGTCCATCTCCATCTCCCCTCCGCAGTGAGAAGCACGTCCGTAACCCACGGTCGACCAGACGCCTTTGCATGGATGAACCCCAAATTGATGTCCCGGCGTTTGCGAACGTCCCTCTCGGGCTTGTATCTACACCCGTCGATGTCCCAAAAGCTCTAACCAGCGCCCCAAAGGCGAAGGTGCCCAACTATTGGCATTCTCAAGTTTTTCCTTGATGATTTCCGTGTATTAGTGCATTTCAACTTCTTGGGTTTTTCGGACTTCCATCCGTAACTTGTAACCACTTATACTAACCCACTTCATTATATATATTTATGGTCATTGTTCAGACCCCAATGTACACGAATGTGGGCCGGGCATCATCGACTTCGTCATTGGATAGGCGAACACTGAAGACAGCTTCTTGCGAGTCTGATCGTTGTTTGGCCCTACGGAAGAGTGCAAGACGTTCGGTTTCCCAAACGCATTCGTATTCCACTTATTCGGAAGGGGGTCGGCAAATATGGGCAAATGGCGCATATTCGGGGTCAACAAATAAACAAGGTTACAGCCGCGGACCCGAGATCTTTAGAGCCATGGAGGCCATGAAAGCAAAGGAACGTGAAACGGCCGTAAATGCTAATAATAGTATTGCAAAAGCAAAAGTAGTGAGTCGTAATCATGATCCGAACGTATAGGCTATATTAACATACATGTAGTTGTGGAATTATGTTTCTAGGACTTTCGCCTAATATTGGATATTCCACTTGCATTTTGTACTTCAACCCCTATTCAATAAATATGATATTGATTTTCCATATGCAAATGTTTTCATATATCCCATTTTCTTATTGTTAATGTGTAGTTCCATGCATTTGAGTCTCTTATTTGTTTCCAAAATTGGGAACATAGCATATTTTTAGTGTTTTCATTCCTATAAATGTGAAAGCCACGTCCTTAAATAGTCTCAAAATTAACAAAAAGTCTCCAAATAACGAATATAGTGTTTATTATATAATAAATTTATAATATTCAAATTTATAAATACGTTTGGGATGTGCCATACAATCCCATAAGACCCTTATATATGGGATGCACACCTTAAACTTTATAATGACATAATACTATTTGATTTTGGGATTGGATTGTTTTTTCCACGTGTAGTTCATGTTTATGTTATGATATGAAGACTTACTATTTTTAGTAATGTGAATATTCTTCGCGGGCGAATTTGTAAACCGTCATGTTCCCAAAGTTCCATATGTTCACAATATTGGCATCCCAAACTATGGGCGTATTTTATTTTGAGACTTTCCAAAGTCTCCGATTAACGAATATAGTGTTATAATATCTAAATCATATGAAACTCCTTTTGAATGGTAATTAAGATCGACTCTGGATCTAGGAATAAACCTTGGTTTTCAATACTATCTAACATGTCATGGCCTACAGTTCTAGAAACTTATAGGTTGAAGTCCTTCAATCGGTCTAGATAAGGTCAATGGTCATATTGCCTCATTAAATTCAAGATAAATCAATGAACACCGTATCCCGCATGGTTGTTACTACAATATTCCATGATCTACTAACTTATCAAATAATTAAAAACAAAGTATTCTTCATATTGGAATGCCCTTGACCCTAATTACGTGCGGTTATCAAGACCTAAATAGACTATTGATGAACTAACACTCCCTGCATGATATAGCTAGTCGTGACTACTAGACTATGGTTGGTTGTAAGGGAGAGACAACGTACTTGCATGTATTGCATTGAGTGACCCTAATACTTGTAGTAAGTTTTTGCTATGGCTTAAAACAACAAAACCCAGGGAACAAAGTCTCCAGGAAGACTGAGCTAGTGTCTATAAGGGTTATTGTCACATTGGATTAAGGATTTTAATAACATGTTAAGATCTTTCTTCCTTCATTACTTCTTAATTCCAGTTATTTTCCCACTCTTATGGTTCTTTTGTGCTTCCTCAGTAGTGAGTGACTCCGTCCTATCAAAAGGTAATTTTCTATCATTCTATGGTTTCGACCTATGTCAGTCGTGAAGCTCAACAGCTTGGCAAGTAGTCATTGGCAATTTGTCAAGACCGAAGTCCGGGGTAATGTCTTTTAGTAACCGCATCGTCTTTGATCAATGTAAATCACAATTGCAACAATTCAACATTTTAATTTCCTTTTAATTGAACTTACAACCATCATGCCTATCTTCACATGCTCAAGTCACCACCTTAGTCTTCGACCATCTGGTGACTCATCTCAAACAACCATCCATTTGTCAATACGGAATCAATACATCAACAGCTAGGCGATATTCTTCCTTAAGGCTTTAGTCCTCTATAGACTAATCAATCAACATACAAAGGGTAAAGTCTTACTCCAGTAAGATATTCTTTCCTGCAGGGGAAGGTACAGCTTTGACAGCCTATAGCCTGCCTCTAGCCCTTCCATCTTTTCCGCTGACACTTTGCTTAGCTCTTCTCTTCTTTCCCTCTCTGACACACTAGCTAATGGCTGTGAATTTGGGGCGCTAGCCCAGGCGATGGCCTCACTCTAGCCTCCCTATCTTTCTCTCTTCCTAAGACTATTGCCCTTCTCAGCTGGCTACGAAGCAGCCCCTCGGGACCTCTCAGTCCTCTCTACAGACTATGGCCATTATCTTTTCTTGACTTGGCCCATGGCCTGATCCCACTGGTCTCGGCTACTAGTCCTTAGCCAAGTCTATTGCCCTTCTTGCTTCCTATCAAGCCTTTTCTTACTTGCCTTCTTCACGACAGGCGGTATGTATCCGTCAAACTCTCTTTGACCAGTTGCCTTGCCACTCTCTGGCCTTTTATCAGACTATTGCGTGTCTTAGCCTTGCTCTCGGCCACTTCTTGATCTTTCAGACCATTGCCTCACCTCAGTCACACTCCATATCTCTCAACCTCTTTCCGTCTCATCTCTGATCACTCACTCTGAACCAATCCCTACTCTTCCGAATGCAGATTTTCTCTCAGACTACTTGCCTGGTTTTGTCATTACAATACTATGTCAGACTACTTGCCCAACCTTACTTCCAAATATCACTCACAACATTTCACATAACTTACTTCAACAATCCTCTTCACTCATAAGACAAACAATTTCACATAATACTTCACTCATAATCATCTCATTAACACAAAAGAGATAAGTCCACTTCAGGGTCCAAGTTTTTCGGCCCTTTAACTTCCTAACATTGTCATTCCAAGCTTCCTGCTTGTTCAAGACTATTGCCTGGCTCAATCACTGAGCTACAGACTTCTACGCATATTGCTAATCTGAGACTATGTAAGATCTTGCTGTTTGCAAATAGCCTGTCTTCCTACTTGCCTGGCTCCTTCTTAATGTCGAGAGAGAAGACCAGGTGGTTAGCCGTCGTAACCACTTCTTAACGGCTATTGCCTGTTTTCATCCCTTTGGATGGCTACTGACTGCCTATAGCCGAATGAAAGACGTTAAATTTCAAGAATTGTCCTTTTCAGACAGGCGATAGCCAAAAAATCAGTTCTACAATACTCCATCTACTAACCTTATATTTCCCTAAAATTTAGTTATAACAAAGGTACACCTAAGTTGAGTATCCCAATCTAATTCTAACGTCATTATGACCTATCAATTAATCTAATAAAGACACTTAGAATTCAATATGACATCTATTTAGTCTGCTCTGTGTGATTTTATTTAAGTGGAGCCTAACAAAAAAACCTCTCTACACCATACATCTGATATATTGAATTAGTTGGATGATTTGAGGGGAATAGACTCAATTCTATATAACATACCATGAATTCTTCAGTTCACTAGGTATGAGCCACCCAAACTACTTGCAGTGTGTGTTAAGGCTCACCGCCTAATAATAAAAAAATTAGTTGTTAAGAATTAGATTAATGACAATTGGTTAGCATTGTTAAGACAATAAGACAATACACGAAGACCCGACACATCATCGAGCGAATGAAAGCATCAAGCGGATGAAAGCATGAGCGGACGACGGTGTATGTGGATGAAGATGTCGAGCGGATGAAGGTCATTCAATCAAGATGACGGTGAATGAAGAACGTTGGATTTAGGGATTTAGAGAGTGATAGCTAGGGTGGAATCAACTATAGATGCTAACCGTTAGATTGAGGTACAGCTAGATCTACTGTCGTCAAGGCTTTGTAATTGGGAGGAGATGGTCCGCGAAGATGAGCGTTAGGGCCGGTTCACACTATGGCCAAACTTCGAGAGGAGAAGCGTTTGGACCAATGAAAATGCAGGAATGTCCAAAGCCCGTCCTCACGGCCTTCACACTGGAGGCTGGAGGCCGAAGTCCAAAGGACGTCGCCTCCAAAAGAGCCTAGGTGGCAGCACTTTTAGGAAGTTATGGCACCAAGAGTTCAACCTCTCGAGCAAAGTTTGGGTCGAGCAAAATGCTCGACCCAAACTTCCGTCGAGAGGCCGAACTTTTTTTCATTAAAATATTCAAAATCTGATAGAATCTGGACCGTTAGATGGAAAAGGCAAATTTTTTCAAGGGATAAAGTGGGTTGTTTCTCTCTTCTTGCCCTCTTTCTCTTGTGCCCTTGTTTTTTGTTCATTTGTTTTTGCCCTTGTTTTTGTTGGTTTGTTTCAATTTTTTTCGTAATTTTTTTTTCATGGAGCAATTTTCCTTTGCCTTTGCCGCCCCGCGCCCGTGTCCCAGCCCTAGGCCCCCCTTTCCCCCCATAGGGATTCGGGCAAATGTCGCCATTGGGATTCAAGCCTCGTACCCTCCCCTTACGACCGGGAGCCTTATTCCCACCAACCCACTTGGTGATCACATGGCCACCACCTCCCTTTACATACCTCCCAATCCATTCATTTCTTCCCCTACACTTGCTGGAATTGTTTTTTCTGATATGGTTTTTGACTGTTTCTCTTCTTGTTTCACTGTTTTGAGTGCAGGAATTGATACATGAGTGCGGCTTCATGCAATGATGGTGGTTATGCTCCCCAAGTTCAACCGAACCACCCAAGCGTGCCATAAGAAGTTTAATCAAATTTTTGCTTCTTACAAAGAAGACAAACTTGCAAACGGTATTTCAGGCAACAACCGGCAAGAGAGTAAATTTTATGACGCTCTAGATCAATGGTACCATGAAACCGGCCAGGTTCTCAAGCACGTATCAGCTACAACAAATGATAGTGCATATTTTCCAACCAATTCTTCTCCGGAAGTAGAAAGTGCCTCAATATCCACCCCTCTATCAATATCAAAGACAAAGAATAATTTTTAGGAAAGATCAATTGAAATTTTTGAGAAAATGGCTAAAACCAGCATTGGATTGATAAAAAAAACTTAAAGAACAAATGAACTACTAGAGAGGGTAGATCACCAATTTGACCGCCTCATTAACAAACTCTAGTTCAAAAACCTACTCTGATTCAGAACTAGAAGTATCATAGTTGCAACCCTCAAATCGAAGAGTTGATTTTTGGACTAAATGAGCCTTGTAAAAATTCTTTGCTAATAGTAAATGCATACGGATTGCTTCAGCCAACATTTGCTTCAAGTTTTTTTGACACTTGGCCTTTGTTTCTTCGCCTTCATCATTTTCACCTTCTACTTCTTCCTCTTCCTCCATTTCAATGAATGGTGTCCCCTCGGCTTCGGGATTTATTTACTGTAATTCTCTCATTTTTCTCAAAGATGCTTCAAGGGCCTTAAATATGTCAATATTCTGTAAATTTCCTAAAGACCTATTAGCTTCATCTTACAAATCCTTCTCTGCATCTACCACCCATTCCATATTAAATTCATCATTTTGAATTATACACAAATTATGTAGACAAAATGATGCGGTAACAATATCCGGTACATTCCGGAGTGGCATATCAATTCTCTTTAGTAAAATCCGCCATCTTCCTTTGAGAATACTGAATGTCCTTTCCACGGCCATACGAATGCTTGATTAGATAAAATTCCAATGGGCTTTCCTTCTAGGTAAACCGTCCCTTTCTCCCTTAAAAGGTGAATAAAACCAAAGCCGCATTAGATAGGCTGCGTCTCCAATAAACTTGAATGGTAAAAACGACCCCTCATAGTTTTTTTTCCAATTCCATATTTTTGAAACAATGCCCAATCATGTATCATTCTGGCCCATCCAAAATCATAGTCCCAAAATTTACAATCCGCATCTAATTCCTTGAAGCAAACATGAATAAAACTCTTTTCTATTATAATATACTACTGGATCATGGGAAGGTGCTAGAATGGATATATGGCTGCCATCTATTGCCTCTAATATGAAAGGAATGCCATGCAATGCCTCAAATCCAGAAGCTATCTCTTTCATCCTCGCAAGTGTTGGTTTTGGAAAAACCAATGGTCGTAGCTGAATTCTAATAGCCTCACAACATTCCCTCACAATTGAAGTTGTATTCAACCCTATATCGTATACATGTCCAATAATTCTTGATGAATTCCCAGTTGCTAATCGAGACAAAGTTACCGCAACTCTACATTCAACACTAATATTCTCTTTAAGATGTGTATATTTTTTCTTCAAAATAGGCCCCAAAAGAGTACATAAGTATTTGAACGTAAATTTACTCACCCTCATTTGACACTTAAATTCCCTCTCCGGAAATGATTCCATAAGTGTTTTCTCCAAAAACCCTCCATATCTCTGAAAACGCCAACATGCCTTCCAAAATCCACCCTCCGTGCTTGTGTAATAAATACTGCCATCATCATCATTTGGACATTTTGCTGAAAAATTGCAAGTTTTTGCAACGCCAAAATGCCCACAATAACATACTTCATAACCATAAAGACTAAAAGGAGAACAACGATGTGTTCCCTTCTAGAATCCATGGTTAAAGAGTGAGAGAGGAAAAATTCAGAAAATTCCTCCATTCATGTACAAAGTAATGATTTAAGATTTTTGCAAATGGTATGGGGTTTGGCCTTTGGACTTGTCCTTTGGGGCTTCACACTATGACCGGCCAAAGGCTTCAAGTGGATTATTTTAATATAATTTTTCAACCCAAAGGCTTCTCCTTTCGACATAGTTTGGTCCACAAAAGTGACGCTTCTCCTCTCGACTTGGGCATAGTGTGAACCGGCCCTTAGACTCACTCTCACTCTATTTTTAAATTAGAAGACTCTTTCTCCCCCCTTCCATGTAGGTAGAGGCACAAGGTTCTTAGAATGCTAGCAAAATGAATGTTAAACAAAGTGTTTATAAATCTTATTAACATTGAATAAAAATATTTTTGAACCATGTTGGATAATTGTTATATGAATATGTGTTTATCAAAACAAATTATTGTTGAATATGTGGTTGTTGCAGACTGTGTGTAGATGTGTGGCTGCTGGAGCACATGCCATTATCGATTGTAGTTCCAGGTTGTATTGCTACTAGTTGCATAAGTTTATGGTTACATTAATTTGTGGTTATATAAAATTATGGTTACATTAGCTTTGGTTACCTTAGCTTCTAGTATTAAAGTTAGTGATAAAATTAGTGATAAATTTAGTAACTAAAGTTAAAGCTAAAGTTTGTGATAAAGTTAGTGACTAGCTTTAATCTTGTTTGGAGTATTGGCTTGGAAGGTGGCTTAACCCTTAATCCTCCCACCACTTAGGAACATTCCATAGAATACCATCAGTCCCACAGAACACTCTTATGGATTTGAATAATGCTATGTTTCATCTTACCACGCACATTACATTTTTGTAAAGGTTTGTCTCAAATTTTGGCAGGCGGCCATGCCATGCCATGCCAGAAAGGGCGGCCGGGCTTTCAGATTTTTGAAGCATGTTTGAATGGACTCTCACTCGTGACCTGTTTGAATGGAGATAGTTTTGAGTGTTGTCATTTTCCCACAAACACGATAATGGTGCTCCCATCTGGGGTAGGTTACGAGTGGATTGGGGGAAAAGGCTATAGTTTATCTTTCTCCAGATCTACCTTGGAGATATTTATCCCCGTCAAAGGAGACTTACAACAACACACCGCCACCTGGCGATGACTTGACCACAGTTTGCCAGCAGCCAATCCCACTTACACACCTGGCACTAATGAACCTCTTACTATTATAACGTTGGGGTGGCATCATAAGGTAGACGGACACCTTCATGTTACCCCTTGAGCAATTTCGCATACAATAATAAGTGTAGTACAAGCGTGATATTGAAGTGGGTTTTCCACATAGAACTTTATTCAACTCTATAACATAACAGTGTTATGTGGGACTGACAACATTCTACAGATTATTCATGTATATTCTCCACATTCAGTGGTAATATTGTCAATCTCGTAGAACATTGTTATGGATTTGAATAATGTTATGCAAGTATGGAAATTGATATGTATCACACCCATTAACCAACCGAAAATAGAATAAAATACAATCACCGTTGATTGTCAAGTTTTGATATTATCGTAAATTTCCAAAGGCAATATTCTCTCCCAACCCATATTCATAGTACATGTTCGTTTTTTTTTGTTTTTTTTTGTTTTTTTTTGTTTTAATGAAAATTGGGAGATGAAAACTTGAGTACAATCAATGTCCTTTCAACTTACTTTTTCCATCATGTCAATTATGAAGGTTGTATGTGTGACTCTTTACGGCTTTTTCCATCACGTTAGAAAAGTGACGACTACATGTGTGGAACTTCACAACTCTAGGGAAGTAGATAGTAAGAGTTTTTTTTCCCGGGGGGGGCTATTGAAAATGTGTTTGTCTACGATGACAAAAGCAGAAGGCATAACATTATTTAGCCTCCTTGTTGAGTTTAGTGGGTCCATGTATTTGCTAGGGTTTACTCTTGAATAATGCAGTTGAGATTGCCAAAAGTTGCATGTATATGCCATGGTTATTTTTGAATAATGCAAGTGGGATTCCCAAATGCTACAAAGACAAGTTGAAAGTCCGGATTACCGTGAGGGGAATGGATTGGCTATAATGGGTGGAACCTCAAGACCAAGAGTGTTACCTATTGTGGTTCATTTTAAGCTTACCAAGTTGGTGTCATGTTGTTGCTTGTGATGACAAAATCTAGCCACATGTGCATGGGCTTAGCCTAGCCTCGGCTTAAGCTAATATCTCAATTATTGGTAATGGGCCCATCGTATTGTTTAGTGAGGAGATGGGACTCATAGGCTGAATGATGTCATGTGATTTTGGTTCACAACACCTCCAAAAACTTGCCCCTCCCAAGTTTGTTGTTAATTTACTTTGAATTAGGGGGCCAAGCTGGCTAGAATACAACGTACCGTAGTAACAATAATTCTTTGTATTTTTCATCCTTTCCTTCTTTCCCTTCTCCCATTCAAGCAGGTGTATTGAAACTTTATCTTAAGTGGAGAAGTTGGACAATGAGTGAGTCCCAACACAACATAAGGTAGGTTTGTCTTATGTGGTCATTCTTCTTAATTGAGTGCCTATGTTTGGGTGATAATGATAAGGTTTGTAGTTAAGGTTGAACACTAAAAAGACATGTGTTATGATCATACTCGACTATGTTCTCATGATATAGACACCGTTACAAAAGAATGCAATACACCCTAACTTCCATAATATCACCCAATAATGTCACTCCCTCTCTCATATCCCAAAAATCTAGGGAGCGGATGTTCTTAGTTCAAATCTTCCTCTTGTTGTCACATTTCTTTCCCATGTATCACAAGTTTTGACATTAAATTAATCCACGAGAGAATCAAACCACGTGCTCGCATGCATCACATTGTCATCATTGTCTTTAATTATCATTATTGCAATCTTGATTTTGTGTTATTCCATAATGTCACATGCTACACTAATTCTCCATTCTCATGCATCCATGTTAACATTACATACTCTCTTAACATCATGTGCACTTTGGTTGCCACATGCATGATATTAGCGAGGCTAGAGCGTAGTCAACGCAATTTAGAGGGCCTATGTGACCAGTTGAAAGCGAAAGATAAAGTTTTTTTTTTAAAAAAAAACATTAAAAACTATCATAACTTCTTATTGATGAATATCAACCTTAATCTTTTTCTTTTATATTGGAATGAAAAAGCTCCTTCACAAATGATGTTGAATACTACTTTACAATATCTATCTATCTATAGTCTCGTGGCTATAAGGTAGATGGGTCTTAAGTGACCCTTTTCGTATTTAGACCCCTATAGTTGATTGGTATGTGGTTTGGTGAGGATCAAAGAGCAAACACCATAAAGACACATTGTAGCTTAGTTTTTGATTCGGTCAAACAACCAGGGAACAATTGGGGAAGACTCAAAAGGTGATCTTTGTATCATCTAGGTGTCTCAGATAAGTTTTGTTAAAGCAAATATCCGGTTATCTCTCATTATTCCAGGTTTATAATGATTGAATGGGGAAATGCTCTCTTTGTCAGTGCATACAATTGTGACCGTCACTATTCTCACTTTAATTACCCGGTCAATGATCTGGTAGTGAGTTCATTGTACTAAGACCAAGTGTGGTGCTCAAGCATAGGCGCAGCCATGGTCAATAATCTTTGAGAAGTAACCCGTAACCGCCTGATTGCCAAAGTCAAGGAACCTTTGGCTTAAAGCAATAGTCTGAAATTATTTGATTAATTTTAATGTAACTTGAAAAGTCATTTTTCTCATTATGTTTGAACACACATGTAACAATTTAGTTATTGTAATCTCCTCAAGAGTCTATCAAAACAAAGCTATATACAATTCTATATAATGATGGAATTCCTGCATTTGGTCATTCCAAGGACCACTCTATAATGGAGTGTACCTGTTGATGCAAATCACGGCATTCTTCAAAGATACTCCAAAGGCCTTGAAATCACTTCCTCTTCATTTCTTCAGACTATTTACCATTCACCTTCCATCTCTTCCGATCAAATTGATTGGGATCATGAACTACTCATCCTTATTCACAACGTGTAAGGTAAGACAAATGATTCCTAGATTTAGCACCCATCAGGGTCTAGCATAATTCAAATTTTCTTTCAATAACTCAATCATTTAGACAGAAAGAAGATGGATATCTTCTGTCATAACAGGGTTCACCCACAGAATTTACTTGCTATTGTCAACTATACAATTGCAGTATTCACTACAAATCCTCTGGAATTCTCTTCACCTTTGTGGCAGATTAGATTCACTACATCTTCTCATGGCAATCTATTATCACAAAAGGTCTATCAAGTTACATTGACCCTTATATGCCCCTAGCCTCGTATCTTGGTCAGTCTATAGACTTAATTCAAATAGGCCATAGCTAGCCTTTACGCCTAACTCGTTACTTCGTTCCTCAGTCCATAGCCACCCTATGATAGCAGACTATAGCCCTTCAGTGCTCAAACAGAAGTAGAGGCAGGGAAGATAATCCTTCAGCAAACATAGACTTTTGACCACACCTTATCACAAACAATTCAGGCACATGCTTTGCACAATTTCCTTTACTCAGACAATTGATTGAGTTTTAATCAAGCATGTAATATATTACAAATAGATCATAGACTAGGGAATCACTCCCAAGGCCTCACAAAAGACAAGGTAGATTGTAAAATTAAAACTGTTCTACTTCCGGCAAAATTCTGCTTCACATAGAATATTGTCTTGTTCACCAAAAAACTAAGGCTCCTTCTACTTCCCTTTCTTCTCCCTTTATCCTTCCCACATATGCCTATTCCTCATGGGCACATCCTTTCACATCATAACTTAATCCTTTTGATTCTATCTTTTCCTATCCCCTAAAGGATTGTCACTATTTTAGTACATGGTAATTGATTATCTAGTTCTTGAGTCCCCTGTTTACACTACATTTCTATTATGACTCAAAAAATCCAAAAACTTCCTACCACACACATGTTTAAAAGAGATTGGCCTACATCATCAAATATCAATAACTACTCTACACTTTATAACGAACACAATTGGAAAGACCTATGTATCCAATCAAAAAATCAACAAACATACACTCTTATGATAATCATAACTAAATAAAGGGAAGTTTAATTTTCAATTTGGTTTTTGCAAACGTTTCATTGCATATTTGTTAATATGTATATCTAATCGATAGAAGTTGGAGAACATGAACATCGAACCAAACAACACCCACATAACCTAAAGCTACATTATGCCCCCCCCCCCCCCCCGGCCCACTTTTCCACAAGTAACCGGATTACTTGGGCCCAATTACCTCAAATCTATACTAAAGATGTTGTTCCGAAATCCGAATCAAAGAGCTTTTGGATAGCCAACCCAGCCAAGGGTGTCCAGTATGAAATTTGGTGAATATTAGGTACCTTGAGCAATTTGTCCAGTAGCAAATTTGGTGAAGTATTGATCATTTGGATAAAATTTATATTATATTTGAAGTATTTTGCAATATGAGAAATGACAAAATAAATGGCTATCCGCTTTCCAACGATGAGACTTGGTTTCAAAGAAAGTGGAAAAACATCTATGATAAGAACAAAAAATCAAGAGGTGCATTTTCACTTCCCACCATATGCATACTTCTTTTGAATGTTCATTTTCATTTAATTTTTCATTGTTTTTTTCATGTAGGCAAATATTTAGCAGTTCTCATTTCAACAATTTATTTCAAAAATATTAACAACATTACACCGCTTTCTATTCATCTAGTATAAAAAACAAACAAAGAGATAATTTCTACAATCCAGAATTAGATGTATGAGCAACAAGAAAAATGGAGAATTGTTGAAAATACGACCACCATTGAAGTTGACAACCCCAATGAAACTAATTGTATTCGGAGGTGGAGGAAGTGCGCCTCTATAGTAGAGGAGTTTGTGTATCAACTAAACTCCGCGTCCACTGGCCTAACAATCGGTGAGAGGAAAGTCATGCTCAGGTGGTTTGCAGAGAAACTCACAAATTATAGGACTACTTCTTGAATTTCTAAAGGACACTGAAGCAACTAAAGAAAAACTAAAATTCATGAGCAGCGTCCAACAAGCCTATATCCAAATGGTGGCCAACAAATCCATTGAAAACTCAGTTCACAAGAATGCATTGTTATCAGTAGTTGTGTCCTCTACAGATGGTCCTAATCAATTGTTCTTGGCATGCACCTTAAAAGCTACAAGACCTAATTTGAGGAAAGCCATATTTCGAAGGGCATACATTGGTGCCCATAGAGGAATTTTGGGTGGAATACTCAGGAAGAACATAAATGATTGTGTTAGTGAAGATGATCCACAAAGGATGGTGAATTTATGGGATACAACAACGACAATCTCCCCTATATAAAAGACATTATGTATCAAAGAATAGGACCGTGGCAATTCAATGAGCACCCAAAGCATTATCTTCAAGAATCTCAGGTTACAACCTCAACTTTTATCCTTTTCAGTTGCATGTCCCTTGTTGTTTACCTAAAAAATTCATTATTTGATTTATAACAATTAAATAAAATACATACATAGTCGCAATTGCTGATTAATTCCTCTTTTAGTCAAGCATAATTTTCACTTCCCTTACCTCGTCATTCATGACTCCATGGAATGATTTTAGTCTGTGTTACTTTGTATGTGGAACACGCTCATGTTGGTTTTTCATTCTACATTCCATTGGCTTCAAGTACTACTTGTAATTACGTTCATATTTAAATTTTAAATATGCCCATGTTGTTTGATCATACCAATTCCAAAACAGATTTTAGGTGTTTATTTTTCTTTGATAAAAATTGAATATGTGTTCAATATAGGAATCAACGTTTTTTTCCTCTCAAATGGTGTGCATTTATTTGTTTCCACTTGCAAAATGAAGAAATCCATGTCATGCTGAACACATTATTGCTATTGATTTCAGTCATTCCCTTTCACTCTGCTACTTCTACTCTGGATGTTGCACTTGCACTTTGTGAATGACTTACTCACTTTTCATTTCAATATCTTGTAGTCAATTTTTTTTCAACACTTGCACATGCGCACAATCACTTACTAGATTAGGGTGACTAATCAATATAGTATGGAATTTTTGATCCAAAGTTGAATAAACCCACATACTTGGTATGCATCAAACCAAAGTTGAGTGTTGTGAGTGCAATGATGACCGAGTGAATATATGTAAACACATGTTGGTTGTATGGATGTTATTGGATTGGAAGTTAAAACACTTGAGGATCTTATAATCATTGACTAAATAGGAAATTTTGCATGTTTTACATGATAGTTTTGAGGTTGAAGCTTTTAATCAACCGGGAAGGTCAACAAAGAATAACGGATTGATTGACAATGAAGAAAACAATCTTACATGTATTTCAGAACCCAACTAATATACAAACTTGTTATTATTTGGTGTTTAAAAAGCATATATATAAATATTTGAACTTACACCCTAACAATGAAAATAAGCATATTTGAATGTTTGTATAGGTGTGTGTTTATATATATGTATATTTATAGGTAAATGACAAGGCTTGAATCGTTGTAACTAAATACATACATCATTTAAAGAGGTATGTGGCAAGATTGATATATAAGTATAAAAATAGGTTAACATATTGATATATTAGACCCTCCCCCATACACACATATATGATATTGCATATCTTATTAAATTACCTTATCATTTGAGTTATTGATTATGAAATCATTTGTTCTATAGAGGCACTTATGGATATTGAAGGTGAAGGTGACGGAATATCTAATGACATAAATGTCATGATGCTTCCATTATCTTTGGAAGATGAACCCATGGAAGATTTGGGGTACCCAGGTTAGTCGAAGGACTAATATTATTGTTCGTTCCGTAAATGACAAGATTCAAGCCATTATGAATATTTTTTTCTTGGGAGATAAAAAAAATTTACTAATTCAACCACAACTTGATGCCTTAGAGTAGTGAAGGTGTTCAAGAGAACCATAAAATCGTTATCAATCCTAGGATTCCACCCAAAGCAAGTGGCCTACCTCGTGTAGGAATAAATATATCTTCTATCCAAGCTCATGTGACTAGGACAAGATTTGGTCATGGGAGGCCATGGAGGGGAGAGGACGCAATGGTCACTATGGAAGATGATATGATCCTACCTTCTACTACAACCGAGGCAAGCACAAAAGTATTGTCAAGATTCAATAATACAAGGGAAAAAAATTAACAAGAAAGTGTCGCCCGAAAATGAAAGCGGGTACAATTTCCAAAGGTTTTTAAACAAAATGGTTGTATACGTGGAGACTATAGTATAATTTTATGTAGTTGTGATTCCACCTCATGTAGGAATTGTGCTTTGAAAGTGACCAGAGGTGAATTGGAATTTGGAACAATGGCAATGATAGTTCATTGGTTGAGAAGACGGTGGAGATTTTCGATGATGACACAAGTAAATAATAAGACTTGACACTTCTAAAAGTATCTCTTAAATATTATGGATAAAGATGGGGCCATTCACGGTTGGGGTACTACTTTTGGGCGTCTAACGGAAAACGGACTTTTTTGGATAACTTCACATGCTTGGTATGCTTAGATTTGTATTGTGAAGCATATTTTGGATCATACCTACATTTCATACTCCATAT
The DNA here is from genome assembly GCA_950295325.1 of Polytrichum commune. NCBI lineage: Eukaryota > Viridiplantae > Streptophyta > Polytrichopsida > Polytrichales > Polytrichaceae > Polytrichum > Polytrichum commune. The sequence goes on from OX485809.1 coordinate 19,018,966, forward strand.
CGAGTACATTGCCAAAGTTAATTTAGAAGGAATAGGGTCATCTAAGATATCCTTTTGATTCCTTAAAGGACATTCAGGAGTGCTGTCTTAATTGTTCACCTTAGGATCAAGGAATGAAAAGGACAACAAGAATCAATCGAAACGATCCCAAATTGTTTCCTCACAATCATCATTCAAGTGTGTACCAATAGAACCAAGTATGTATTGAATACCAATTGCCCAATTTTACATGAGGCACCAAACATGGCCAAAAATACATATAATTACGGCCACACGTAAAAAGAACGTCTAGTATTAGAATTGGACAAAAAAATTATATGAACGGACACATGACACTTATACCAAGGTACTAAGATGCAAAACACGAAATAATTGACCTCCAATGCACACCTAAATAACAAAAAAATGCCATTGATGTGGCCTAGGGTTTAGGGTTTAGGGTTTAAGGTGATTATTAAATAATAATAAAAATCTTTCTTGATAAAGCTTATGAACTATCTACTTATTTATGTAAAATTTATTGATCAAATAATAGTAAATCATGATAAAAACCAAGATCAATGCGACATAGTCCTTAAGTCCTTTGTCCCAAAAGTAGTACCTCAACCGTGAATGCCCCCAGATGGATAAGACTAGAGTGAAGACTTGAGACTTCTAAAAGTATCTCTTAGATGTTATGGATAAAGAAGGATAAGACTAGGAGTCCCTTTGGGGATATAAGAGAGAGCTCGGGGGAGGAGAGGGGATCTTTCTTTTGTCTTTTGAAGGTTCACAATTGTTTTCTGGGGTGTAATTGTTCTTGTATTGAGGTACGCGACAGTACCCCACTTCCATTGGCGGATTGTACCAAGTATGTTGATGGTAAAGATTTCAAAAGTGCACTCACTTGAGTGGGTTGACAACATAGTTTGATGTTGATCAATATTTGATGTTGTTGTGGTGAAGTACAATGTACGACATCCGTGGGAAGAACTGCAACGGTGAGCTTGACAATGAGTGCAATCCTTAGTGCTCACTCGTGTGGCAAGATTTTTGATTCCGAATTTTGGGTTCATGACCTCTCTTTTTCTTGGGCTTCGATATGGTGTTGTAGAATTCCATCCACTTTCTTTGCTTTATTGATGATGTTTTTGTTTAAATTTCAAATTACAGCATCTGTGGGGGGGAATTGAAGCAGTGGGCTCTTCCATGAGTGCAATTCTCACACGTATGAAAAGATTTCTAGTTAGGAAATTTGGGTTTGCCCCCTGTTATTTTGGGGCTTTGACATAGTTTTGGAGGATACCATCCGGTGACTTTGCTTTCATGTTGATTTTTTGGTGTAAATTTTGATTAACGACATCCAAGGGGGAAATCGTAGTGGTTAGCTTTTTGCTTCTAAATTTTGGGTTTTGTCTTCCCTGGCTCCTCTTTTGGGTTGCCTGGAATGTTTGCAACTTTTGTAGTTCTTTTGAATTATCAAGTTCTTTCTCCGACTTTGTCATCACCTTTTGAGCTTTTCCGATGTTTTGTAGTTTTCCATTTGTTGCCTTGGCTCTTCTTGCGGGTTTCCGTGACATCCACGACTCATAGTTCTTAGAAATTTGAGTTGTTTTTTGATGCTGAAATCTAAAAACTATCTTCTACCTAACTCAATGATTTCTGGGTTGAAGAAGAAAGTAGCTCGCTTGGAGGCTGGAGCTCAAGTTGAGTTGGTTTTTTAAGAGTCGTGTAGGAATACTGAAGACAATGCCTTCAAGCTCGATGCAGCCTATTCGGAACTTGCTAACCTGATCAATTGATGACAGTTTTGGAGGGGTCAAAATATTGGTGTATCTTCTAACGATACCCCAAATCAACACATGCTTGGAGCATAATCATCAGGGCTTTTAAGTCGAAGTGCAGGAAATTAGTGTGGGCACAAGACATACGTCACTGCTCGAAACCACAGTACCTGGCTCGGTCAGCTTGACTAAAGTGACGAGTCAAATTGGTCCTCCAGCCGACTAGAAATCCAGTGATTCGGATGTGGAATTCGCAATTGAGCTCTCCAAGCATGGCTGATGTTAAGGTATGTGGGTGTTATTTGGTGAGTTTTTCATGCTCTCCAACTTCTACCGATTGGATTTATGCAGCAAAACTCGTGTTGCATTAGCAAATTTACGAGATGAAGCATCAGCAAAAACCATACCTCCTTTAATTTACTTATGTGTATCGGAAGTTCATGTTCGTTGATTCTTTAACTGAATACATAGGTCCTCCCAATTGTGTTTACTCTTGAGTGTCTTTGTGGTGTTTGTTTTGAACCTCACCTAACCACACACCAATCAAATGTAAGTGTCCGATTATAAAATGTAACCATATAAGGTTTGTATTCCTTAAGCCAATGAAACACAATCCAACAGGTGATGAGTGCAGGCCCTTCCAAAAAGTCGGCAGGAGCAGTGGCTGTGGAGGCCAATGACGTGGAGATGAAGATGAAGATGATGAACATGTGCACGAGCTGGATCTACCCTGCGGTGATCCGCACCATCGTGCAGCTTGACGTTCCACACATTCTCGCCACAAATAACGGGACAACAAATTCCTGCCGCAAAGAAAATGTGGGCATGACAGCTGAGGAGATCCTGCAGCACATCATGATGATGAAGAAGCAGAAGCATAAAGAACTCGAAGCAGCGCGTCCGAGTGCGCTCAACCTCGAGCGCCTCCTCCGGCTTCTCACCACCAAGGGCATCTTCGCCGAGCACATCGATATTGGTCATGATTCGGAGGAGGGTAACAAGGATTTCAATGGTCGTGTGCAGCGCCGCTTCTCGTTAACACCATTGTCAAGATGGCTCGTGCCGGGGGACGGAAGCCTCCACAAGGCCGCCTTGCTCGTCACGTTGACTACCGAGTATGCGGCCCTACTGGAGTATCTCGGGTATGTAATATTATTAACTACATTAAACATGATATTTAGTGCCACCAATTCTACTTGTCTTGCTCAATACTAATCGTACACCACGGTATAGTGTCACCAACACTAAATGCTCACCCAACATTATTTGTCATTCCTTGTAAATTTTTGGGGGATTATAGATTTACAATGTTGCAGTTATTGTCATGTACCAAGTGATTTTGATCCCAATTTCAATCATCCATGACAATATTTCATCAAAAGTTGCTGACAAGAGAAGGTAAGGTTTTGGCCAATATTGAATGATGACAAGGAAACCTAATTCCTTGGTGTCAAAACAATCAATTGCCTAGTTGTGAATCCAAAATTGGCAGGCAATAAGACCCAAATACCAAATACAAGTGAATGTGGATGTGAATCACACATCTTAGTTAGAAATCAGTTTGTATGATAATATACAACAGTTTTCTTCTTGTGGCTTATTATCAAAGTGTCGTTGTAATATATCTTGATGAACTTGTGTTAGAGTGGAAAGACTTGAGAAATAATGTCATGTGGAAATTGAAGAGGCTATGATCTCAACAGTTGTGAACCTTTTAATAGGTTCTATCTTTCTAACCTTTGGTAGAATTAAAGATGGAAGGCAAAAGGATTACTTACCGAGACCATTGACTGCGAAGAGCAAAGAAGAAACTGAGGAGACAAACAATCTTGAAGTCTAAATCTCTAGTAAGTGTTGTGTGCTTATCTAATGTACTAGGTTATTTTGTGTTAAAGTGATAACGTAGAATTAACCAAGATATGGTAGTTGAACAAATTAGCCAATAGCCTTGGGATATAACGAATGTGAGGGCCATTTAAATGATTAATAAACAAGAGAGTGAGAGTATAAAATTGATTCAAAATTGAAAGTGGTTTACCTAAGGAACCATGTTATGAACTACTAATCCGCATATGTGGTTTGGCCTATTGTTGTAATTCATGGACACAATGATTACCTTGGCCAAGATCAGGTAAAACATCATGGTTGGACCATATAATTAAAATTAAGAAGTAATTAAGGAAAACGGAAAATCGTGTAAGGATGAGTGCACTGTCATTTCCAAACTACATTACAAATGCTAATTCACACCAAAGTGCCCTTGGCTTTGGTAAAGAGACTAAAATGAGTTACTACATGCAAGACTATTATCGATGTTGTGCCTATGCTTGAGCACCGCACTTGGTTCACTCACCACCAGACTATTGCCTAGGTGAATAGTGTCAGTTGAGTGACCACCACACTTTTATGTACTATTGTGAGAGTTTGTGAGACTTTACCCTATAAATCATTACCCATTTATCAATTTAAATATGAAATAACCTAAAATAATCATGTGATTATCCTAATGAAACTTACATGTGGCACCTAGACATTATATGAATCACCTTTTAAGTCTTCCCCGATTGTTTCCCTGGTTTTGTCATATCCAAATCTTAACTACACCTACAATGTTGTTTGTTTGGTTTCCTAACACCTACCAAGGGGTTATAGTAAAAGTTGGCCCCCTAATGGTTGGGGGTAGGTTGGTTGTTGATTTATCCTAATTTAGTTACTTTAGTTAAAACAATACTCCTTGGGCTCTACAATAGAAATGATTCAATGTTTTCACCCTCCCCTCCCCTCCCCTCCCCTCCCCTCCCATGGTTTACCCTCCACCCCAGTAGGTGTTGTGAATATTCACCCCCATATTGTTGTCACAACTTTGTGGTGATGCGTAAAGTTCATGCTTTCATACATTACTTCCTTGTTAGGAATTGCTTGTGAATATCTGCAATGAAGACTCATATACCCTAAATCCAGAGTGAGTTGTTTGTTACCATATCTACCTTCTTTCAAACTCAATTCAAGTCAATCCAAATTACTATGCGTTCTAGATCTTTCAAACCCACTCTCTTAACCGTGAAAGGCCGAAGCGTAATATCCCCAAAGCCGCCTAAAACTTCTCACTCTAATTAAACAGCTTATTGGAGAAGATTGGCACCTCTTATTGTAGGCATGAGCGTACGGATGGTATCTTTGTATACTTAGGATTGTTCACATATAGTTTGAGCCGTCCATGTGTTGAAAATCCAAAGATTACAATGACTACTTGGACAAAAACATGACTCTGCCTCGGCCTTTAAGGGTTAAGCTTCTTGGTCCAGAGGACAACGTAGCCTGCACTATATATTTGGTTAAGTGTGGCATCAAAATCGATGGACTACATCAATTAGAGTGGCCTTCGTGACTTGTCATAAAATAAGCAACAAGCATCCCATGCCACCTTCGTTGGTTGCCACCAAAATGAAAAGATTTCATACAATCGAAAACAATCAACAATGTGGGCCACACTAAATCAGAAGTCTACCCAATGTAGTTTTGATGCAATCCAATTTGCACGAACTCAGTCAACACCGTCTGCAAGGGGTTCTCTAGCTCCCATGATTTTGCTGTCAAATTCTTCCCTCAGCGAGTGTATGAATCTGAAGCTGAAGGGAACTACGTAATTACTGAAGCGAGTCCGTGATCCATATGCTCCTCCTTTGTGCATGCAGCGACGCGGTGTTGAAGTCGGAGGAGCCGTTCACAAAAGTGCACGGGATGAATATGTTCGAGTACATGAAATCCCACCCCGCCTTCTTGGAGATGTTCAAGGACGGGATGAGGGGCATGTCCACCGAGCTCCTGCCGATACTTCTATCAAAATACCACGGTTTCGAGGGCGTTCAGAAGCTGATAGACGTGGGAGGGAGCTCTGGTGAAAACCTGGCGGGCATCAAGCACAAATACCCACACATTCATGCCGTCAACTTCGATCTCCCCGAGGTCATCGCAAGCAACCCCGACCTTCCCGGTACGTACAACCCTGGCCTGGTTATCCCAATCAGCGCGTGTCACTCTGCGGAGTTACACAACGCGATAACATCTTCTTGCTCAGGAGTGCAATTTTTACTAATTAACGAAACTTCAGTAGGTTTTTCGGACAATATAGAACACAAATGACTTTTCTTGGTAAACTATTCTCATTCATCATCCCATCCGTGAAGTAGTATGCAGTAGTCCAGAGGTTCCTTTTTTTTAAGTTGATCTCACGCCAGACGGATTTAGTTCTGAAGACCTGGAATTAGTCTGGTCCCATTCACTTGAGATGAATCAGGAACAATCCAATAGGGGATCAAGTGTGGCTAGGGTGAATCAACACCCACACTCGTACCCTCAGGGGATGAAGGCCTTGCGGATGACACTGAAAACTTCATCCTTCTTTATGGGGAAGCCCGCTTCACTACAAATCCCATATTGAGTGCACTTCGCCTTCAAGGTCTAAAATCCAATATATATGTGCACTTCCAATTAGTAAATAAGCAATTCATTGGGATTTCATTCCGGAAGTGAAACCATCAATGAAGCATGTAATCAACTTGGAGGTCAAATAAAATTACAAAATCCTCATTAACATTGAGGTTATACTTTTTTTGACTTACCATTTGAAATTCTCTTTGTCATTCTAAAATGACACTTAAATTTAGTGTGCTGATTTAGTATGTATATTTTATAATATTTTAATAACGTTGCCTACTTTCACAAGTATTCATACACATTCAAATTGTAAGCATGCACAATTGTGGTGGATGATTTGCAGGAATTGAGCAAGTGGGAGGTGATATGTTTGAAAAAGTGCCAAGTGGATGTGATGCCATCTTCATAAAGGTAAAGCTATATATATATCTTAAGTTCATCTAATTTTGACTCTTATCCAAAAGGACTCTTCCAATTTTTTGCCTAATTTGGACACACTTATATTCAACATGTTAGGAAATTTAATAGAGCACTTACATGGTGTGTTTGAACTTTCTTTCAGTCACAATTCACTAACAAAGCCCAAAATAATTGAAGGCAATCCACAATAAGGTATTCATTCTACTACCTAGATGACGATTGTGTAAATCTAATAACTATCCTATTGCATCAAAGAATCATAGTATAGAAATGCAGAGCAAAAAAATGTCCATTTAAAATTTGTTTATCATAGGTAGAGAGGCAAAACAACACCAAGTTCACAATTTTGATACATGAGGTGTTTGGCCAAAGGATGTCATAATATTAATTGGGCCCCTTCAAGGCATAACCTTTGTTTTCCTACTAAAAGAGATAGCAATAAAGGAGGTTGATTATGCATGCATAATCAAATCTACATGGTGCAAAAATCAACCTTTGCACCATTCTTGTCTATTTCTGCCATATAAAACACCTCAAAAATAGCAAAATCCACTCTCTTTGCCCCTTACATGCGTTTGTATGGCATGTGCAGGCAATATTGCATGATTGGAATGATGAGAAGTGCCTTAAAATTCTGAATAATTGTTGGGAGGCATTGCCAAGTGTGGGAGGGAAGTTGATCATGCTAGATAACATCATGCCTGTGGAGACTCCACAAGGAGCAACCGTTCCCATAAAGGATCAACACGTGTTCACCTCGGATTTCATGATGCAAATTCATTGTGCAAGTGGTAGGGAAAGATCCGCAATGGAGTTGGAAAGGCTTCTCAAACAAGCAAGGTTCACCAACTTTCGAGTCGTTACCGAAGTTGGTTATTTGTATGTTATGGAGGCTTTCAAATGAACATCAAGATAAACTCCACGGGGGGTGCACTCATTGTTTAGAACCAAGAACCATGTGCATGCATGACCACGAAAATGCATTAACACCCTTGATATACAAGACTTTCCCCCTCCTAAAAATGATATATGTACAAATATGTAGCTACAAAATTTCCTTGAATACATACACAGGTGAAAAACAAATAAATCATATATAGTGGTTAGCAAAAGTCTTCGAACAGTAATGGCAATCTAGAATTAACCTCGGGGGGTTCACTCCCTCTTATATTTTGCATACACGTGCGTTCAGGTCCTATTTATTGGGGGGCTATTTACCTTGCAGAAAAGATTGTAAGGTATGGTATTTTTCAAAATAAAGATGTGATGGTATTTTACATGTGATGGTATTTTACATGTAATCCTTTTTCATTATTTATATGTGATGGTATTTTACATGTAATCATTTTTCACTATTTTAAAGCCCCCTATATTATATGTAAGTTTTTTACAAAATTTATCTACAATGAATATATTAGACCCTATTTTTTATCGCACGTTGTTCTACGATTTTCGCCAGTGAACCCCCAGAGGAATTAACACTACCAATTGTTGACTTTGGTGTAGAGGAGCTTAGTTTTTCAACTAATTATGATATTAGAGACAAATGAAAGTCAAGAGAGTGTATGGGTGTTGAAACTGAGCCACCTACAAGTGAAGCAATAAAAAATGTGTCATCTGGGGGTGTCCGGTTCAATATGCACAGAACTTGTACATCCAAAAAATCTCAACAAAGAACCTCTACATATTAAGACTTCCTACATTTAGAAATTCAAAGAGCTTGAGAGAGATTACAGCTCATTAGCTATGGCTCCTAGAAAGTCTCTTGATGAGCGAAAGTTGGTTCTTCAAATGCATGAGAGAGGGAATTCGTACTCTGAAATTTCAATAGTTAGGGATTTCTCGAAGCACCTGCCATGATATAGTGCAAAGGTTCATTATGAGAGGTGATTTGAGAGATGCACATTCAAATGGAAGACCTCGAATTCTTGATGAATGTGTTGACCATGAGGTTGTAAGGCTGTTACTTGATCCATCTAATGATACAGCTGCAGTAGTGGGTAGAGAAATGTGATCTCAAGGACTAGATTTGAATGATGATTCAGTTAGAAAGAGTCTTCGGAGGCAAGGATTGAAAGCACGTGTGAAGACTAAGAAGCCATTATTGACCAAAAAGCACAAGGCGCGTCGATGTTCATGGGCAAGAAGTGCAGAAATGCGACTTGGTTGGACTGGAGTTATGTGGTTTTTCCAGATGAGTCAAAATTCAATTTGTTTGGCTCATATGGGTGGCAATGTTGCTAGGGGAGGAGTGGAGAGTGTATTTTGGACCAACATGTGCAACCTAGTGTCAAATTCAAGAAGGGGGGGGGGAGTATTATGGTTTGGGGATGCATGAGTTGGGAGGGAGTTGGCAACCTTCGCCTTACAGAAGGGATGAAATAATATGTTCATTGTGAAGTTTTGGAGATGGAGCTTATGAACATCATACACAAGCATGATTTAGGAGAGGAGAATGTTTTTTTCCAACATGACAATGACCCCAAACATACTTCTAAGTATGCTATAGATTGGTTGCTAGCATAAACATTTCAACTCATCTAGCATCTAGCTTAATCGCTTGACCTAAATCCTATAGAATACCTTTGGAATGAAGTAGATCATCATATGAGAATGTTTGAGAAGAAATCCACTAACAAAAAGGATTTGTGGGAGAAACTACAAGAAAATTTGGTATGGCATTGAGGTTGATATAGTGAGGAAGTTGATCATGTCTATGCCTGAAAGAGCAGCCGACATTTATAAGCAAAGGTGACTATACACGGTGGTAGTGATTATAAGGACTTTGTGGTTGTGCCTGCTATCTACCAAATTGATTTTGAAGCTCAAGGTTATATTTCCATAATAAATAAAGGACAACTTCACTTTTTGGCATAAAGAATCCTTCACCCAAATCATGTGTTTCACTTTTCATTTTTATTTTTTATTGACATTCTTGGTTATGAATGTTGTGCTACATGTTTGTTGCAACTATGTGATCTTATATTAAATTTCTTATAATTTTATGATAAGTTCCGTAGGATTACTAGTGCATTTTGTAGAACAAGGTGTCTTGTCCAAAGACTTTTGCTAACCATGGTAGACCTAAATGGAAAACTTTCAAGATTCTATGCCGACTATCAAAGATATTTGTGAAGTTGGAAATGCTCACAATAGGCCCACATCCTAATATGTAACAAGATATTGGTGCCTAGAAGAACATCCCACAACTCTTACGGCCAGTGTTGGAGATCTCTATTCTACAAATATGTACACACAACCTCAAATGCCATACACTACCAACATATGAGTTTAAAGGCAATCATCCTCCGTCGGTGAGAGAAACTTGCAAAATCTACCAAATCATTGGACAATCTACAACTTTGCAGATAGTCCGATGACGGAGCATAATTTCTAAGTGATGCAAGTCAATTGCCCAAGGCTCATGTGCTTCCACATTGACATGTCAGCAATGAGTGACCGGAGTTGGTTGATGTGGAGATTCACAATCTGGTTCTTCTCAACTTCCTGTAGAGTTGTACAGAGTCAGAAGAGATTGCTGGCACTTCACTTTGCTGACCTATTTCAATTCCTACTGGCATCAGAAATAGGCATTTTCTCTCTAAAACACTATGATTGCTTCAGAGTCTACTGTCGAGCAATCCAACTTCAAAACCCTCATATGACTATGTTCATCCTGCTTACAAGTGATGTTCACAAGCTGCAACTTGGAAATAAGTTTAGAATTGGAAGGAGAAACATACTTCTGAGGCTGTCCACATGCTGCTTAAGAATAATCTAACTCGCCCCTTGAGTACAGTTGTTTCTAAAGTACTTAATATTCTTCTAATGCTTTGATGATTAGTTATTTCACCAAGAGGAGCAACGTGCTTGGAAAGAGGGCATTGGGGGGGAATCTATTGATATCACTTGCATCTGCATTGTAAATTGATAAATGAGTCAGTTGCAGTCTCAACCACTATGCATGCACAAAGTCCCATGTTGCATTGTTCCTAAAAACAAAACAAACTCTATGTAGGCTAATCATAACACAAAGTCCTGTGTTGTATTGTTTGCAAAAGCCAAAGAAATTTTCCAAGTCCTCTAAAGACAGAAAGTCTAGGATTGTCATAAAATCAAATCGATGTTAGAGGTCAAGTTAGTCACACGCTTCTTCAACATATGGTGGCCGAAGAGGATGGAGGTGCCAAAAACTGCTCCAAGAGTCGAGGGGAAGAGCTCTGGAGAAGAAGAGCAAAGAAAAAAGTCCTTGTTGGGAGGCAGAAGCTCCCTGCCCAAATACTAAGAGGGGAGGAAGAAGCTCCCTCTGCCCATTGGACAAGAAGGCCGACTTGGGTAGATAACATAAACTTACTTAGTATACCAACCTAAAGAGGTAGGTTAACCAACAAGCCCTTAGAGCTCCCACATTCACCCCACACTAACACCATGTCTAGTGCGGACCCAATTTAGCTTGACAAACATGTAGGTAAACTTAAATTTCATGCCAGCTAGCCAGTGTAGCTGGCCCCTTAGAACTACAACAAAACACATATTTCTACCTCATTACAGCTGAACCATTCCCTTTTATGTGACTTTTATATGCACTCACCTAGAAAACAATCAATACCTTGGATAGATACAGGTGAAAGGTTACAAAACACCACCATTAGAATCAAGTACTGTTATCTAAATGCATGTTCAACAGGACACTGTGTCTGAAGTCCCACTAAAATGAAAAGATTTTTCATGGATAAAAAAGGAGCTTGAAAATGGGATCTAGACCAATTCACAAGACATAAAGTTCTTGCTCAGCCAGCATGACAGCTGCCCATGACAGTGTTCATTTTATAAAGTTGCAAGAGTGATTACTGTCTGTATAGAAGGTGAGAGTTCTGGTTAATAGGAATGTTCTGTAGCATTTAAACTCACAGTTAGCAAACTTGAACCATCCTTGCACTGGACCAACAAGTGCCACAATCATGTTTGTCAGGAAAGAAACCCCTGGGATGAGAACAATTCTAAAACCGTATTTACCCCATGAAAGAACAGTAAAGGGGTCTGGTGTCTACTGTATCTTGTTTTTCCACTAGACTAACAATCTCGACCCTCCTGTCTAATCAGAGAGACTTTGAAAAAATCAATATAGTTGATCCATGCAACTCTTGACAAGTCAAGATGCACTACAATCTATTGTGACATCTCATTTACACTGGAAACACCCTCCTACAACCCAGTTGCTTCCGGCTCTTGGTACCCTACAGGCCACCCATATATTGCTTCAGGGGGAGGCCGAGCAGGTTGCTGCCTTCCCATTGGGAACTGCCAAAACTGATCTGAAAGTGATGATTCAAAGAAAGCCCAGAATAGTAGCCCTGACACCAAGATCATTGCAAAGAGCAGCGAATACAGTTGCCATTCTGCTCCAGAGAAAAAACCCTTGTTAGTAATTTATACAAAGAACAACGTCATTTATTTATTTAAAGAGACACAAGGGCTACAAATTAGCTTCTTTGCATGAGCATGAAATTTGCACTCAATGTTGTGCAACAGAGACACAAACATTGGAGCATCACAAATGCTGTGCTGGAAGAGCCTGATAATAAAGTTTGAGAAAATGGTGAAAAAAAAGGAGTGTACTTGTCAAATAAACATGCAAGCCCTGCACTTTGTCTATGCTAGCAATCTCACCTTTCCATTCTGACTTCTTAAGCCGATTAATGTGGGCAGTTGCGTCTCCTCCCACCGACAAAATTGCCCTGCAGGGAGATAATAAATGTCAGTATCTGGGGAATCTGCATTATGTCAGGTCTCAGAAAATTTGTGCTGTGCCTGAATGATGCCCATTTATCCCAATGATCGCCTCAATTTTTCATGCTGACCTACAAAGTCAATTTCCATGTCAACCAAGACTACAGATTACCTTCCATGTTTTGAGAACTCTAATCCTGTGACAGGTGCATTGTGAACACTCCCAAAGAGCTGCATCACTTCCATTTTCTTAATCATAACAACAGCCACGTCACCTTCTGTGGTTCCCCTGCATAAGTTCCACATAATAAGTCTACTGAACACAAACTTTGCAGGAAAAACATCAATTACATGTACCTAATTATTCATGCTCATAAATGCTCAAAATGGACCAGTGTGGTGTTCAATAAGGATGTTTAACGAGATGCTGTAGAGGTCCTTCCATATAAGGGAGACCAGACCAGACACAGTTTACCCCACTTCCCACAGTAACCAGGTTAACAACAGCCTTATAATCCACTGCTGACTGTTTTTAAGGTCCCCAAGTAGACCAATAATGAACTTCATGCAAGTCATTCGGGTCATTTAAACTTACAGGCCAAGGAATTTTCCGTCCCGACTGACAGCAAGAGATGCAATTGGAGCATCAGCCAGTTTTTTGTAGCCAACCTTGCTCCAGTCCTCCATATTCCATACTCCAACACATCCCTTTTTGCCTGCATGAGAAAAATAAGTACTGCTTCACTATGTGCTTTGGAATCAAGGTATTAATCCCCAAGAAGTAGCTTCAAATACCAGGTCGTATGTACAATTAGTTACACTAAAAGTTAAATCGTCTCTATGTCACTTCCTGCAGCTTGCTCTTGCATGCTACATATAGTCAATGCAACATCTGAGAAACAATATTCCTACTTCATGAATACTTCCAAGGCTAAAAAGTGGAAGGACAGAGATCCCAATCTGAGTGCATGTGCCATTTAAACATTTACCTTTCGTGTAGGTGACAAATAAAAATGCTTGTGTCCCATTGCGTGAAAACCGGCAGTACCCAAATTTCTCACCCTGCCACAATATTATATAGGAAGGCACACTGGCTGAATACATAGGGGTTTTCAACTCATCTGATAAAACAAGGCACATTATTTGATCTGGGATACTATGCTGAAAGAAAAGATAAAAAAGATGAATGGACCTAGCATCTGCATAAAAGCTTTCGTGAAACAGACAACTAAAATTTCAGTAAGCGCAAACAGACCTTATCTCGTGGTAATTGGGCAATTGACTCCCTTTTTGCAACTTCCCATACCCGGCATGCACTATCCTCTGCAGTTGTTGCTATGTAAGCCGAATCCATACTGTGGGAAAAAGAGGATGTTCATCAGATCAAGCTTCAACATTGATTCAGAATGACCACTATACACAGCACTTGAACTGACAGAACAAACTTAATCAGGCACTTGGACGTCGTATAACAGCATATTTTAGGCTGTGAAAGTGAGACCTTATATCAAGATCTTGAATTGACCGATGTGCACAAGGTTCATCCAAGACAAGTTGGCAAGATGGCCAGATAAAAACTCGAAGGTGTCCATCCTATTCACATGTGCATTCAACTGTGTTAGATGCACTGAATGCACATACACACCTTTCAATCCATAAGCATGTTAGATTACAGAGAAGAGGGAGATTAAATGACACTTCAAGGAAAATATGCATCCAGACACTGTAATCTAATTAAACAATCACTATCTGCCTATGTGCCAGACGCTAAAGCAGATTGAATCTCCCAGTAAGAAAGGAGGGAAGATTAAGTTGCAAGTGATATAGTTTAACAATGATGAACAGTGCCAATATACCTACTATTCAAGATTCATAAGAGACTCTGTCCTGATAACATCCATCACAAATGTGAGCATCCTAATCAATTTTGAGGGTACACAATAACTCTCCTTAGCTTCACCTATGAGTAAATCCCACATAAGACGGGATGGACTGATGCTAACTGCTGACTGGCACTTTAGGCACACTATCATCAACAAATAACTGTCACAATACCTTTCCTCCAGATGCAAACAACGAGCCATCTCCACTAAAGCAAATGCAGTTTTGCAATCCAATTCCCTGCAAGAGTGGTAGCTCACGCTCAAAAGCTTTCAGCTTCTTGCCCTTAGAGTCCATCTCAAAGAATCTGCAACCAATCATAGGAAGATGTTAGGGACTAATTCATGCACACTGATGTCCCAATTAGACTCTCTATTTCTCATTCTCCATGTCTCCATTACACCTAATACAAATATCACCTATTGATGTCACTTGGTAAAAGTGAGCACTTAAACGACACTCATGAAATGGTTCAAAATCTTCTGAGCAAGTGTATATGTCTTGCTTATTATTCTCGCCATTGAATTACTGGACATCCGTCAATGATACTGGTAGGAAATATTTGTGCAAAATTTTAAAATGAGGTTCCCAGATAAGCTCAAGTGCACACAGCTACATGACAATGAATTCCAGTGTTATATGTTTTGATAATGTTCAAAGACCTTGTCACGAGTTAGCCACAATGCTAACATGTTCCTCCAATTAATGCCAACACCTGTATACTTGTGAATGTACCCCTTAAAACCATGTATGTTAACTTTCAAAAAAACCAACGGATCAGCACAGGTGCATGAAAATATGTAGAGGGAGCAGAATGTTACTTGCAACTATCCGCAAATGCACACATGACTCCATCACCACTTGGATGCACTGCAAGTCTCAAGGGCCGACCATCCTCTGTAGCCATGGCATAGATCTAAGTCACAATAGAAACATGTGTCAAATATCGCAATAGCACATAACTGCATAGCAAATCTGTCCTTATCATAAAAGACCAATGTCATGTTCTATTAAAAAGGGACTTCTCAGAACTTGAAATATGAAAAAATATAAATTCAAACATCCTGCCCATTGTGTCACTGTAGCATCTTCAGAGATATCCAATTCTATTCTTCATTCCCTTTAGAGATTTAAAACCCTGTTATGAAGCCTCATGAAAACAACAACTTAGAGATGAAGACTGGAAACCGACAATTCTAAGTTCCAAACCCTGACTGCAATGTCTTAAACCCTTGGCAGAAAACACGATCTCGGTGGCAGGAACGGTAACCAAGCCTCTCTATGAATTTGACTATGCATGTAGGAGGATCTAATCATAGCCCTGGTAGCTGCTGTTTATCATAGTCATAGATAAACATAATAAAAATCCAATTAAGACCACAAGTGTATGCAATTACATCCAGCCATGTATGTAATATGCTGATTATGGTACATACTGTGGGCATATGTATAGTGTAATTACCCTTTGCATCCCTACAGTGTGACCACATTATACACCATCACACATAAAAAATAGCATGCAATGCCAGTAAAACTAGAATCTTCAACCAATCACTACATTTCTCATTCTTTCACTTCTAGTTGGTGGTAAGGTTTCATTTCAAAATAAATGAGAACTTGAATCAAAAGAGCATGTACTCACTTGCTAAGTCCAAGAATCAAGAGACAAAACATCAAAAATCGCATGAAAATGTTTCTTGACGGTACATGCAGTTGATCTTTGAATGAATGGTTACTGCAACCAAATGGCTAAGACTTAGGAGGTGATCTTGGCGTTTATTTAATGAGCAAGAGAAGTTGTACAAGATATATTAGAGTTTGTTTTGCATGCAACACTTTCCATGTTCAATAAGGTTTGGTGCATCTTTGGAATTGGTGTTGCAGTTTAAACGAAGAACACTCTATATTGCTTTGTGGAGGTCCAAACTCACTTTGGCATGCCAAGAGGTGCTAAAAGGAGTTTGGCCCTAATAAAAGCGAAGTAGGTTCCTCTTCATTCAAATTCAAACACTACCTCAAAGCATGCACCACAAGTTGGGAAAAATACTATATTAATGCAAAACAACCAATAGAAAACTATACAGGACAAACTCCCAACGTAAAGTCCCGTTGAAGGAAAGGATAAGTCTATCATCCCCAATGTTTTGAGTGTGAGTTCCGAATTATCAATGTGGCCCACACCATAATCACCAGTGTACTGAATGCGAGGAAGTCAAGAAGCTGAACTGGATTAACTTACAGTATCAGAAAGTGCATCCTTGTCGAAATTGTACTCCGCCAATGCCACCGCTTTCTCATCGCCATCGCCTCTTCCAAAGAGCACAAATGAAAAAGGGGCATCCGTCACACCTTTCGATTGAGGAGCCCAGGCTGCACAACCTGTGCCTGCTTCCTCATTCTTCGTAGCCCGCAAGTAAGTCAATCTCCTGCTCATCTTGCCAAAAATTCTATCAAAAACCTCCGCAAATAAAGAAAATAAAAAAAACTCTTCACCTGCTAATTCCTTTCCCTTGCCATCCCTTTGCCGAACCAAAAGCAAACCCTAGCTCTGCCGATCGAGCTCAATCCCGCACGAATTTCCCTCGCGAAGACTGCTACTCTCGAAACTCGATGATCGAAGATCGAAGTTCCAAATGCTAAGTTTCTCCGAGGATTCGACAGCGGGGGCGAGCATGACGAAGCGATGCGATGGCGGAGGACGAGGAGAGCATAAGCGAAGATACTTGGGACATTCGTTGCGCGTTCGGGGGCGAGGTCGGAAATGGAGCTGCTGAAATGTACGCTTAAGGTAGATTTCCGGGGAGCTGGAAGCTTCTTGTGTTTGGAAATGTACCGATATGGGTAGATGTGACAGGGGCTTCCGTGAAGTGCTTTCGGAGCTTCCTTGCCTCCTGGAAGGGGGATGGAGGTGGGTATGAAGAGGAAGCTTGAATATTCCCGGATCTCTGTTTTATTCCACATGTGCCAATAAAAAGAGTCCACGTTGGCAATTGTAGACCATATTTTTATTTTTATTTCCTCAAATGGCGACATAACATTATTCATATCCATAACATTGTTTTATGGAACTGACAATATTTTGCGGAACATTCGGTCTAAATGTGGGGAATATTTCGTGAAATATTATCAGTCTCATATAACATTGTTATGGATCTAAATAATGTTACGGAGGATCTTGCCATTGAAATCTTACAAAAATCATCACACATGCACCCATTTCCTTCATGTCGGTAAGGGGGAATCATAGGACAATGGTTTGTAGCACCTGCCAAGGGGGAGGGTGAACACACTAATTGCTATGTAGAGCAAGGAATTCTATTCTAATCAATATGAGTTTAGTGAAGTTTAATTAGGATGTATCAACAACAGCCTTACATGAGGTATTTTTTACCACATAGTCCCCCATGGTAGGTGTTCATACACAAAATTTGAAATCATCACATCAGTATGAACTTCCCTCGCGTTCATAATATCATAAAAGTCCTATATGGACAACAATATTTTGCATCACCAATTTCTACGTGGTCTCTCGTGGTTTTGAAACTGGATCTTTGTAATACTATGCCACGGTACCCACCAACCAGCTTACTCGGCACCAAGGTTTCCATCTACCTCACGAATTCCCTCCTTAAACCACCCACCACCACCAATTAGCCGGGACTACCCCGGCCTACAGTTTACCTAGTAACATGAATAGAGCCCATCTCAAAAGGGGGCAACAAGCTACAAGCGAAGAAATGATTCCTTCATGTTTGCTTTGTAAGGTCCTATCACATCATATCTACTCAAAAGCCCTAAAATTATATATAGCTAGAGGGGTTTTTCGAAGGTTGATGTGACTTCGAAATCAACTAAAAAGAACCCCGAATAAGTTCAGTCCAAGTAAATTTGAGATAAATCAACCACAAACTTATGAGGTGTCAAGTTTTTATGTTAAATGGATGAGAGGTGCGCTCGTATGTGACAACTTTCCCTCTCAACCCCCAAGTCAAGCTTAGGATGGAGACATGGAGGAAGACACACTACAATATAATCTCATATTTTGAGTGACACCACACCCTTATAAACTACCAACCAATGAACAAGGAAAATCTACTACTAGTTACAAATGAACCAATTGAGTTTGAGAAATAACCAATTGAAGTTCAAGACTTTAGAAAAACCACCAATCAATTCAGAGAAATTTATAGAATACACCCCAAACTAATAAAGAAAAACCAAAAGATCACAACATGTAATTGGTTGGACTAGGATTTTCACTGATTACGGTTATCCGCAAAGTTCCTCAAAGAAGGATCAAACCATGATCCTTCTTTGGGAAAACTTTCTATTAAAAGTTCTTAGCTCATCGTACATTGGAGCGTAGTCTCCTCCACGCCTAAACCTTAAACCCATCAACCAACATTCTTCAACCATTTTTCATCTAGTATAGGTAGGACGGGGAGTGTATGCACTATAACCATGGTATCTTAGAACAAACATGAACCTAATTTCATAAAAGCTATAACAACCTATATTATCTTTCTTTTTTGGCACAAATTGAAAATTCAATTGCAGAGAGAACCCAAAATACAACTAGCTCGGCCGAAACAGTGCAGCCTAAGTGGAAATCAAGAAATAATGCTCATTTGAGGCCTATCCTTCCAAGTAATGGCTAAGTTGCTACAGGTCACAATAAGTTCATTGACCCCCCCCCCCCCAAAGTCAAATTTAGTTTGTTAAGAATGTCATGGTATGCATGTCCGGGGCTTTTTCCAAGTCCCTAAGCATTTGTTTCCATTCAATCCTCCCGTAATCCTGCAAGGCATCCCAAATTATTTGACGTGTTTTCTCAACGGGCCATTGTAATTTATATAAAATCATATCATTCCGTTGCCGCCAGATGATCCACAGAAGACCACTTCTTGAGAAAATCCAAATGCAACTAAACCGTTCGAGTGTTTTGCACCAAGGTAACAACCTATATTATCTTGAAGTTAAAGTCATATATTGTGGAGGGCCCATTTGATTTTGAGATCGCTTCAAATATTTGATACCATCATAAAAAAGGACCCTATCTCTGGTTACACATAATATCTAATTTTTGGGGAGTGTTAGCCATGTGCACTTATGAAATACCAACATGTATTTTTGGTGTTTGTTCTTAGCAATAAACATTGCCATATATCACTCAAACATAGGTGTTTGTTCAAGAAGAGAACTAACCTCTACATACCTTATGACATAGTTTCACCTACAAAGAAAATAAACTAAAAGGGAACATTGGTGTTCTAGCACCACTATGAATGTGAGCTCGTTCACCTTATATTGATCATGGTTATCCATGTTGCAGCATAGAATTTCATGTTTTCCTTTCGGAAGTTGGGCTCCAAAGTGCTAGAGAGAGTTAGCAACGTATCAATGATTTATGGTGGGGGGTGTCACAGGGGCTTGTTTGTGGTATTAATTTTCATTTGTTTAGGATTAGGTAAGTGAGGTATGAAATGGTGATTTAGTGAATAGATTTCATGAGGTTTTTTATGGTATTGTTGGGAATAAGGAGATTTGTGAGTTTTTCTATGGAACGTCAGGTATGGCTCCACAAACTCCTTTTGTGATAGTATTAAGTGGGTTAATTACGGCCAGGGATTCGTGGCACTCAAGTAAAATCATCCGTATAAGCTCATTCATATCATTGGATGAGATCAACCCCTTTAGAATGACCCTTGTGGTGTTGGCTCCTTGTCTCGAGGTTACCGAAAATACTTAAAGGGTGTCTAAAACCATCCCAACCTAATTTAAAGAGTGTTAGTAAATACAAAGTTTAGTTCATCTAAAAATGAGTGTCTAGTGTAGAGCAAGTAGGTGCACCATGTGTTGGCAACCCATCACTATTAGTCGGGATATTTCTAAGAACAAGTGGGTGTATCATGGGTTGCCAACCCATGACTACTCGTGTGGTTATTTTAAAGAAATTAGCATGCCATTTTATTGAGCCATTTAAGGCTCTTTGCCCTCCCACCCTCTCATCTTTGTGTGAACGGTTATTCTCCAACCTCCCGGGTTCTTCTCTCCCCTCTTCATTATTTCTCCTACACTCTCACCTTTGTCATATTCTCTCTCAAATCACTCACCTTACATTCATTTTTGCAAGGTATTGTTTAGTGTCTCTTAAGTTGAAGTTTAGGGTTGTAAATGAATTTTTTTGAAATCTTGCAACTTGCACTTGTTTTTGTGAAATCAATTTTTTGTGAATGAAGTGTTGTGCATTTACTTAGACTAGATGCTTCTTGTAGTAGGCTTTGGGAGTATAGGTGTTGAATTCAAATGGAAGTTGTCAACATATAACCAGTTGGACTTGGAAATACTAGAATCTAGACTGACTATGCCCTAAAATCTTCCTAATCCAAAGTCGCGAGTACTAGGCTAACAACAGGTTTGCATGCTTTGTTCTTGCATGCCCGTCTGCTGCTTGAAAGTGAGGTGGTTTCTTTGAGAGACAATGTTTAGCTTCATAGGCATTGTAAGGAGCTTGGGTCTGTGCCTTGTAATGCTCTTCAACTGCTTAGGTTCCGACTTTGATAAGTGGTCGACAATGAAGCTCTTTAGAATGTGGATCGCTGTGGGCGAAGAATTGCCCTAGGTTTGGTGGTAGACCGTGGCTTGCTGCTGAGATTCCTCATCTTGTCGACACGGGTGTGATTCAACACAAGGAGCAAAAGCAGGTGCAATCTTCGTCGTGACCGTGATGGATTGATCGGTGATCCTCATCAAAGGGCGAGAGCGCTCTTCTTGAATTGTGGTTTAGTGTCTTTAGGGCCATATTGAGCTGTTCAACTCGGTAACCTCTGTGACAATCGATTGTAATGACGATATCGAGACGAAATAGTCACTTCCTGGAGCTCTCTCCTCGGCAGCTCTGGCAGGGTCTTTGAAGTGCTGCTCCTTCTTGTGGAATGGACTTTGTATGGGATTCTGTACTACTAAAAGTGCTTTCCAACTCTAATTTCGGCCTAAGATTCTCAGATAGCTACGTTTCCCAAGAACTTCTGTTTTATTTCTTTTTCTTTCCATAGCATGGACCGACCACAAGGAAGATCAGACCACTTCAGATAGTTCAATTGGATTTCACCTTCAAGATGTGTTGTCCATAAACTGTCTTTGAACTCCCTGGCCATTCATCTTATAGTTGTTGATCATCCTTCAATGAAGCAGAGGTCATAAGCTTAATCCTTCTTGGCCTGTTATCTTTTTGTGCACCTTTGAGTTCTCATTTCAAAGTCTTGTTGGTCGATTTCTTCTTTTTATCCTTGTTTGGTGCCAATAATGCACACCTGTAAGTCTGTAAGCTCATCGTCCAGAGATAACGTGAACAAAGAAAAAAAATATTGAGCTATTCAACTCGGTAACCTCTGTCATCTTCAAAGCTAATTGGGCCTTATTCATCTGATCGAGTTCGTGTCTATTTATACAATACAAGCAGAAGTGGGAGCTCTAGGTTTTGACAATTCAAATGTGCATTGATGAGCTTGCTGGCGTTCAAGGTTCGTTTGGTTGAGTATAATATACTTGAGGTATTGAATGGCGTCGTAACGGACTAATTGGATGCTGGAGTATTGAAATCTTTGAATTGAAGTAGGTTGCGGTGGGTTTTAAAATGTATTCTAGTTGAACAACTAAAGAACTTCAATGTTTTTTTAAATGTTTTTATAAAAACCTTCAACTTGTTATTTCTCAAACTTAACCGGTTTTATTGTAACTAATGGTTAGTTTAACCCATTCATTCACTATATGTTTTTTTTTTGAATTTTTGTGCAGAATTATGGCATTTATTCCAATTATTCTATTTCCCGTAACCACAGAAATTCAAATGGCTCTTAACACTGACCCGATTCTCCCAACAATAGTGAACATTGCACTTTCGGACTGTACCATTGCAACAACGGTGCAAGGTCATTCGCAAGGTAATGATTTAACCATCTTTGCTACTCTTTGTGTGGCAAAGATGGTTTTTTTGTGTAATTTTTTTTGTAATACCCTATCTCATGTATTGATTGTTGTAATCCATGAAAGTGAAAAATTGCAATACCTAATCTTATATTTTATATTTTATCTCTTTTGTAGATGTTCCACCTATTCAGTTGAGTTTGGCTTCATCATCAACTCTTATTGAAGCAACAGGGGATAATAATGCAATGAATGAAGAGGAGGAAGCAAATTACAACCCAATGTATGAAGATGAAGCCTCCGAAGGTTTGTCGTATTTAAGGGTAAGTGAGCTCTCCGCCGACGGGGTTGCTCAAATGAATGTGCATTGGGCTATCCGAGGAGAAGGCGCCCGCAAGAAATTCTATTGTCTTTGGGTGGAGTGTAAAAGAAATTACGTAAGTAAACAAAAATTAAATTTTTTTACTAAATGATCATTGTTTTATTGATGTTGAAGGCGGTGGCAAAGGGGGTTAGACCGCGAATAGCGGGCCCCAAGAGAACGCGTATAACCACGGTAGAGGATAATCGAAGGAACAATCTTCGTGCTTTGTCCAATCCAGTTGCGAGGCTGAAACAACAAGACGCAAAAATAAACTCGAAGTGGGCTATCGCCGCCGCACGACAATGGAACAATATGCTTCACGACGCAGCTAAAAATCCTTTGCCAAAGGAATTACCCCCTCTTGCATTATTTTTTATCCGGTCGATCAAAGTTAATTTCGGCTTTACGGCGTGGGGTGATGTTTTTTTTTATCCAGCCACGTGGACGGCGTTCAAGCGAAGCAAACCAATTCATAACCGGATAGCCAAGTCAAGGTTGCCATATATGTTTGCTCTTGCACCCGCAATTACTCGCGAATGGTATGAAATGGAAGAATCCGCGAATATTCGCGATTTTGTTTTTCGTAAACTCGCGAGTATAATACCATAGCGCATGTTCACAAAAAATGGAGTTTTTTCAAAACTTTGAGACTTTCCTTGAACGTTATGTCAAGTTGACAGTCCGTCTTCGCGCATCTTCTTCGAGCATTCGTGCCCTCAAAGCCGAGCGAGAAGCGGCATTCGCTGAAGATTCACAATCTCGAGCAAACGATGATGACATTGATTGGAGGGCGCCAAGTCCCGAAAATAGTGACGAAGCAGACTCGGTAAACGAAGATAATGAAGAAGATGAATAAAAAAATATATAGCTATTTAAATTTAGTGATGGTAGTATTTTTGTTGTTTATTTTTCCAATATATATAAAAATATAAAAATATTTATATGCGTATGGGTAAAATATCGTGCAAAATAATCATATGCATTTGATTGTGATGTAGGCTATAATAATGTAACATGTATTTGCTGAATATATATTTTTTATATTTTTTTTATATTTTTTTTAACGATACACATATAAATAGGGTATCGTATACTATAATCTTATGGTTTAGGTTGTAAGATAGATTATAGTCAGAGGGTAATGTATCCGGATATAATATATTCAGACAAAAATGAAGATGATATTGATTTTAGATAGGCTATATTCAGACCAAATAAAAAATAAAATTAGATAGGCTAAATTCATACAATATTAGAAATATAGTATACGTACGTCAAAGCGTTGTGTTCGGCCTCGTCATTGTCAACAATGAAAACATCAAGGCGCCATTCCGGTCGGGCCTCTCGTAACTTCTTCGCCGAAGGTTTTAAAAAACAATGAGACTCTCGGAATCTTGTTTGTTTGTTATAATTCATACACTTGAGAACCCATTGCGGCAAGCATCAAATATCATAAGTGTGTAGAGAAAGTAATTGCACGCATTAGTTCCAAACGTAATATCCATAGATATAACGGACTTATCACCATACTCTAACATGATATTGAATTGTTCGGGTGATGCAAACCCAACACAAATGCCGTATTTTTTCTATCTATACAACTAGATACTTGTAAAATGAAAACATTATTTTAATTTTCTGTAATACACGAATCAACATTTTTCGCCTCGTTAGTGTGTCGTTTTCACTCACCTCGTAAAAACGTACACTCAATGTTTCGAATGTTTTTCAAAAAGAGAGTATCATCTTTGCGCATTGGATAACTCATCCGTGATCGATCCGCAAATACTTGATGATGCTCATTATAAATTTGACGTGCATTAAGGCCACTCTTCAATTTATTGTCAATATAGGTTTTTAAGGAATCCGACCATCGCGTAGCGAGTGCAGAAGGTCGTGCCGAAGAATCCGGATCTTGCATGTCATGCGCCAGTGCTCCATCGATTCGAGTGTGTTCTTCATGGAAATAGGCTATCTCTACTGTGTCCGCGAGTTTAGCCAAAATCTTGATAGAATATCGTACAAGACATCCTTGTTTATGATTTTGTTTCAATTTTTTCTTGTTTCTATGGTCTTTAGGGCCATATGAACAATGATATTTGAAATAATACATAAAAATATTAATATATATCGTACGTTAAGGATAGCTTCGGCACATGTTAGCCGAATAATTAATTAAAGTTCAAAATATAGGTTCGGCATCTAAAAATAGTATATTCATATTTTCGGCAATTTCTCTTTTGATTTTTAAAAATTCAGCCTAAATTCATTTTTAATTTTCTATTTAAGCCTATATCTTGTACATCTCTCTTGCATTGAATGACAAGTAAGATGTGAGTGAAGAGTTGAGAATGCTCTGTGCTTTATGCAAGTAGAGTGGAGTTGTGTTCAACAATGCATATGGGATATGTAAACTTTGAGGTGAAACACCGAGTTAGACTTTATTTTTATAACACGCATAACTTTTGCATAGAGTCTTCAAATGACATAAAATTTCTTGGAAGTGAAAGATTACTTGATTTCTAAACTTTTCTTAGACCAACAAAATTCCAAAAAAGTTGATCTTCTATGCACAAATGAGCTCCGAAAAACTGTTATGAACGCATTTTAATTTTTTGATCTTTATACGGCTGCAATGTTTTGTCCATATCTTTTGCATAAAGACTTATTTTGACACAAAACTTGTTGGAGGTGGAAGAAAGATTGATTTCTCAACTTTTGTTAGTTGGACAAAATTCTATAAAACTTCATTTTCTATGCTGAATTGGACTCCAAAAATTTGTGTACAACATATTTGAAAAGCCTCATCTAGAGTCTTGCTACTTCTTAACCCATATTCTTTGTGGACTAATGCAAGTGAGCTTGATTACAAAAAGAGCACCTTCTCTCTTTCAAAATTCACATATGTTTCCACTGTAAGTAAAACTCTAGTGAGAAGTAAAAATTTCTTACTTTTCGGCAATTTTGAAAAATAATTAATTTTATATTCGGCAAAAAATGTCAATAATTTTCCAATAATTTTGGCATCTATTTTTAGAATTATTTTGTGCCGAACCTGCCCTTAACGTACGGTAGTAATATCACAAGAAAAGAACCTAACTATACCTTATCCACATTCATATCCAAATTAGGTATCTTACGTTATGTGTCTAAGACTTGATGTCGATCGAAGTTGTTTTTGGAGCATTAGATCTTCACATAGTAGAGGAATCTTCCGAATTTTGTGAATAGTCCAAGAAATCTCCATACCTCCATCACCAATTATTTCTCCTTTTTGAAAGTCATCCAAATGATCTAATGGAATGCGAGCTATCCTACAAGGTCGCATTCCGTGAGTAGATTTTGTCCATTGCAAGTGGCAGTAATTGAAGGTTCCCGTATAGGGCGATTGGATGACCATAGAGGTAGCCATAATCTTGACAATAACCTATCTTGGACAAATCACACATATTATCCATTGATTTCATAAAGTACAATACCTTATATACTGAGTTATCTATGTTCAAACTTAACAAATATAACTTCAAATAGATAAATGATTTATATATATACTTAATATTTGTTAAATATTGCTGATATGTAATTTATTTTTAACAAAATACAAATAGTCTTTAAATCCAAAATCTATGTAACTAGAAAAAAATTATAAATATACCTTATTCAATGACATCATATCCCAATACAAAAACAAAATATAGAGAGAAAACATACCTTGGAAGTGGTACAAGAGAAAAAGACCTTGAAAATCCTAAAATGAAGTTTATATAGTGGACATATTGGATGAATGAAAAAACGATTGGCAAATGAAATGTAGAAACATAATCTTCATTACTTTGAACCCTAAATCCTATATCTATGCACCATGCATATAAATTATATTATGAGATGACATCATATGATATTAATTATATGGACTTAAACGTATCATGTCTATCATTCTACAAACCTATGATAAAACCTTTAAAATAATAGAATATCATCATAAATTAATGAATTAATGAATTTTTTAATATAAAATTATATCGATATTTTAATAAATATTCATAAATATTCTATATGATATAAGATATACATGATAATGAACACAAGATAAACTATCTTGCCAAGTTATATCACCTTCTACTAGATCATTTATCTAAGTTTTGATCGGATATACATAATGAATTATAAGATAGGGAATCCATAATAAATAACTTTAGAATATATTATTATTTTATGAAATATAATGATCGCAAATCATGTATCTATTGTTAGTCTAATATGGTGGTTCATCAAATGGTCATGTAGGTCCTTCAAATTTTAAGGTTGACCTTAATTTTTAAAGACATAGTGTTCTAACTTTGTAAGAAATTATATTATATAAACTAACGGTCAACCTTAAAACCTAAACCCTAGACCATAAAAAACATTAAGGTTAAACGTTGGAAAAAATAACATAAATCCCAAATTAGTAGGTTTCAAAATGATAATAATTAAAATATAATGCTTAAAGTTGAACATTAGTATATCATTATATAATTAAATATCATATAGTTGCTTAAAGTTTAATTGTTGTTTTTTCTCCTTGTTTGGAAAACTATTTTCTATCTAAGGGCCAGTTCGGACAAGTTCCAAGTCCTAAGTCCTAAAGTCACATGAGATGAATCCATGCAATCTCAACCGCTGAGAGCATGGAAGCTCATACTTACCACTTCACTCGGGGTCCCAAGTCTTAAGTCCAAACTTTGACATGGATGCCTACATTGTAATAGTTTTTGAAGGTGAGGCTTGGGACTTGTGCTGCGAGTTGGGTCAAGCCAAAAACTAGACCCAACTCTCCATCCAAATCCCGTGAATATATTTACATGAAATAATCAAGATTTAACTATAATGATATTCAACCATATTTAAGACATCACTTAAGGCTCACAAGTTGGGAGTTTGCCTCCGTATTGGGGTTTGCTAATATGAGTGGGACTTGGGACCATATGTGAAACGGCCCTAACGTAGGTGGCTTGGTTTTCCAACAAGCATGTGTATTTTAGGATATGAAACACACAATTAGTACGAGATGGTTAGTAAATCTAAATTGAGGTTGAAGTATATTTTCTCATAATTCTTTGGAGCTCATATGAATATCTTGTTCAACTTCAAAGTGAAGATTATTGTTCTCCTTAAATGGTCAAATATAGTCATCCTCCCCACCAATTTGTTGAGTATTGACACAAGAAATGATAACACTATTTATTAAAGCACATAGTCACGATCCTTTTTAAAGACAAGTCTTTTTGGAGTCCATTTTTTGATCCATGCCCAACCACATACCACTCAAATATAGGTGTCCAAATTATTGCCATGTTGGAATCAGACACATATACTTAAGAGGTTTTTGTGTGTTGTCATCATCATAATCATCTCGTTCATAAATTGTGATATTTTGTGAATGTGAATTGTTGATATGAACGATGCTTGATCATGTTGTTTTCTATTTCAATCTTTAAGGTTACAACATGAATATGTTAATTATGTCTCCCAAATGCAGTTAACAATGAAACATATTTTGTGTTGGAGTGTCCCCCAAATGCCCTGCTACAACTCCATTAGAGATAGATTAATTTTTCTATTTCATAATGTTATACTAGGTTGTCTCAAGTGTCAATTCCAATCAGACCATTGAATTGATACAACATGGTGCCTCTTCCATGATACATTATTAGATCTAACAAATGCCGCTACATTTCATTACTCTAGGAAATTAGATTTTTTGACACCATCTTGATGTACACCTAGTGCCATAAGCCTTTTCGTTTCTTGGATTTTAAAAACAATATCATTTCATTTTCACAAAGGTTATTTATATAAACAAAAGAATACTCTTGGGATGATTAGTTTGTGGGGTACCTATTGCAACTTAATCCATTACTGGCACTAGAAATAAATAACCTTGTACTATATTATTTAAGTAACTTTTAATTTGATATGTTTGATGGGTTGTAAGATAGGGAATACATAATAAATGAATATAATATAATATAATATTTACCAAAATATGATTATTGCGGGTCAATTTGTAATATATTTATTATTAATCTATTTGTGGTGGTCGCAAAATATTTAAAAAAAAAGTTACACAATATATAGAATTAATCATAAATATAAAAATTACAAGATAAGGTATCTCAAGAAATCCAAAAATATATTGCATCATCTATTATAACTAAAAGGAATTGAGATGATGATTTTTGTAATAAAATGAAGATAAGGTATAAAAGACAAAAATAATAAATGAGTGTAAATGTTCATAAAACGACCAAAGTGAAATGATGAAGATAAAGTATATAATATATCCCCAAAAATGATATATATAAAGATAAATTTGATCTTTAAGATAATATGATATAATGTGCAAATAAATGTTATTTTAATTGGAATTAGACTTGTGGGATAACATTATAGATGGGGTATACTCAGAAAATCCTAAGTTCTGACCATAGTCTATCCGATGTACTGTAATGATTTATCATCATCACATATGATATTATCTCTAAAATAATATGATGTATATTATATCTCTTCAAATAAATTATATTATATTTCTCTCAACATATATATACTTAGATAATAGAGAAATGACAATAGTTATTATTTTGAACTGATTTTTATAGTTAACCAATTTATCATAAAATGATATGTCTTAGTTTTGAATTTTGCAAATGTGTAAGCAATTACACCCGTGCAAAATAAAAGAGTTGTGAAAGAAATTAAAAAAATGGCTATGACGACACGTCATAACCACTTACCAAATATTGCACACATAGACAACTTGCAATATTTATCAATATAACCACGTGGAATCCAAGCCACATCATGGCCTTGGTGACAACTCGTGAGGGGTTAGAAATTAGGCTTAGAGCATCCAAAGCCACATCATGGCCCTTTGCTAACTAATTGATATTTACAAATTAGCTAGTAGTTCATAATAGCTATGAGAGAACAAGGGGGTCTTACGTGCCAACTCATAGGTGTTTCATTAAAGTAAGCTCCATCCAAGCTTCTTGATGGATTCATCCAATTTTTGTTACCGGATGACTTTACTTGAGTGCCACGAATCCCCGGCCCTCATCCGCCGCATTGAGAGATCTTGAACAGGCACCCAACCAAAGGAGAATTCATATACATGTATGTTACAGAAAACCTCAAGATTTGACGAGAGTCCCAGCCACTGGTAGTAGTACTGTGTCTACAGAAGATACATACTGATTATTTACATACTATTTGGCAGTGTTGTTGACAGGATTTCCTGTAAGAGCCAGGTTGCCCGAGACAGAGGTCATGAGTCATAGAACTTTAATTACACACAAAGACTACTGATCAGGATCAAATTCTTTATGAGGATCCGATGAATCATGATCAATTGGGTTTCCAAGAATCCTTATCCACATTGACAGTCCAAATAGACAGTCATTAATGCTGTCTATCTCTTGTCATCACGATTCATGGCCTTTTCATGAGCCGATATAGTTTCTGTTTGCTGCTGATTGGGTGACATTGCTGCTGCATGCACTCGTCTTACTTGCAAGATTGTTGTCGAGATTGGAGTTGATGACACACACAGATAAGATATTCCACGGGTGAAAAGTTGAGTGAGAATTTGGAACTGTGGAGGAATTGTGAAACTGTGTGCTTTGATGTATTCTTTGCAAAGATTCTTGACCGGATCGATCTGCTCTTCATTGAAGTATGATGAGCATTGAGTGCATACTTAATTACATTGGATCCTGCAATGGATGTAGGGCAAGCCCACCCGTTGCCAAATCCACATAACAAATCCTTCCCCATCCATCCACTTTTTGTGTCTGTGGATACCGATACGGTGAATTCTCTACGGTTGCCATGTTCAAATCTGCATTCAAGGGGAAACTTTATTGCTTGTAAAAAAGCATGATAAAGAACTCATCAAAAAAATATCCTAGACTATTTTAGGTAAATCACTTGTCTTTAGGCAAAAATGAGTCATATTTAAGGTACATGAGTCACCTTTAGGCGAAAATCCAAGAAGAATTAAGGGCATTGATTGCAAATTTCATTATGTTTGTGGCAAGTTTGCAGTAGCCGCGAATGGGCTCGTTTTGTTGGAGAATGTGGATGATTGTATCCACTTTCCGCAAATGTTTGTGGATACGGCAATGCGTGGGTGCCCTCGCAACAAATTTTCCAACATGATATGCATTCCTCGTTCGTAATCAATATGGATGCAATCGTCAAAAACCATGTGCAATTTAAGCCTCGTATAATAAAGATGTGTGATAGCTTCAAGTTTTGAAGTAGGCACATAATGAGAATATTCAACCCTAGAAATGAGGACCCCAATCCTTGGAGATTTGTTCCGTCAAGTCTAGAATAGAAAGAGAAAGAAATCACAATACTTAGGGATGTTATAAAGCTATGAATGTCAACAAAACATTTGGCATAGAGGAATATGTGGCACACATTTTCTTCACCCTTCTCAAGGATATACCTTACACACAATCTACTTACATAGTGGGGTTTTTTTTAGGAAGGAACTAGTGCATTATTTGTTTGTTTGGAGTGGATAACTGCTGAAAGCATCTAAGTTCACAAGATTGGAAGCCATTTTCATATGTGCACAATGCGACACATGTGCTTGAAGGGCTCCAGGTTTATTGTCCTCATTCACATCCCTCAACAAACAGTTCCTTATTATCTTTAATTCATCAATAACATTGCTAAACCTCATGCTCTCTCACCTTAGTCATGAGAGTAATACAGCCAACGGTCGGAAATAAACATGTTATGAATCTCAAAGAACGATAGCCTTTCAGCGTTGGACTATAGAATCTCATTTATCAAGAAAGGGTGAGGGTGCATGAAGCTGAAGTCTGTCCACCCGATTAAGGAATTGATTCTGGCAGTTGCAATACTACCAAGTAAAATTTAGCCACATTGCATTCTACCATGAACACAGCAATCCCAGAAGCCCAACATACTTAACATGCGCAAATTTTCCAATTGACATCAAACCTAATGCCGGGCGAGAATGTCTCTAAGTAGATGGTGAATTCGATCTACCAAATGAGCAGCATTGAGCTCTTTGCAAACTGAAATCAGCTCTGGGAAAATTCTACAACATAGACTGATTGAGATGGAGAACGGGTGACATGATTTGGTGATATGTGCAGACCTAAGTGAACATCTACACTTCAGTATGAAATGCACAAATTCAAGCCAATCCATGGCTGCTATTTCCGACCGTTGGCTGTATCAAAATTTGCGCATGTTATCAGCCTCAAAAAACCATCTGAGTGAGAATTGGATGTTGGACAAAGTTCAATAGATGTGGCCACATTGAAAGCACAGAACACAAGTTGCACAATGATTTCGAATGGTGTCGAGACCTCTTAACTTTGTCAGAAGTAAAGGACAGAGAAATGTTCAAAGACAGGGAGGAGTCCAGCCTGCAATGCAGATTGGTTGAGATCAAAATGTACCACACATTCTGGTAATTGGTCACTTTCTCGGACACCAGGAACTCAGTATCAAACGTCACACAGAAAGCACACCGAAGAATTCAAAAATCCAAATGCAACAACAGCTCATTGGTGACAAGTAAACAACGCAAGTGGAGTAATACATTCGAAAATCGCTTTCAGAAGTGGAAAGTGACTGGGTTTAAATGTAATACTGAATCTGTGGGTACAGATATAAACCCGACTCAAATTCAAGAGTTGCCAAAAGGCACATCCATCATCTTCGGCAGCTCACAAAAGTATGCATATTTACAACAAACCTCTGCAGCTAAGTTGGCATGCCCACTCAGTTTCTCAAATGCAAGCCATGGATACTTCACAAGTTTTAGCCAGAAAGAGTTTTTGCTCTGAATAGGTTATATACAATTTACCGAAACATCGATAGAAAAAAAACCTGCTACGAGAGATTGTTCTCTCAATTGCAGGAAACAGCTTGCAAGCCGCACTGAGGGATGGCTCAAGCCGCCCCCATAGCTAATGTACAAATCTCTCATATCTCATGTCAGCTTGCTAATGTTACAAAGACACTCTTGTCGACTTGAAGCGGGCCAGCTGAATCGTTTTCCCGAAGCACTTCTGCTCCGTAGAGCCAAAGCTAGCCCTAAAACTTCACAGTACTGAATGCAATCCTCCTCCCCTCGCATCGTTGACCATCACAAATTAGGCTTGAGTTGAGGTGTGACTTGGTCCTGGAAGCAGCAGCGGCGAGGGAACAGACGAAATCAAGCTCATTGCACTCAGTTTCTGAGTTGCAAAGGCTTGAAGTCTCATTTGATGAAGAAGTTTGGAAGATGTCAAAGCATCATCGTCTGAATTCTTGCACAGGATCTCACATTTCGAAGGCACAAGAAGTTTGAACAATGTTCAAAAACTGGTCGTTGCTAGGTAAAATTTTCCACTGGCCTTTACCACCAGCGCCATGGCCAGGGATGAAGCTCAAAGCTCTCAAGCTCGGTACGTCATTCGTCTTAACAAGGCCGGTGACTACGATAGAATGAGACGTAGCAGTGATACAGGAAGGGCTCATTTCCCCTTTCTCGCCCTCAGGGATCTTGTCCACAACAGACCAACTGCTCTTCTCACTTGAATACACCACGATCTCCTTCCCGTGAAGAGCAAACAACCTACCTCCAAGAACGGCGAAGGAGCCAGGGTTAAGAACCTCGGAATCCTCAGTTTCCAAAGGCCACATGTTCTCAATACTGCTCCAGAGGTTAGTTACAGGATCGAAAACCTCGGCTGACTTCGAAAACGCCCCTTGCATATCGGTTCTGTAGCCAGATATAACATAGAATTTCTCGTTCAAGATAGCACCGGTGCATTCGTCACGCTCCTCTTTCATGTTCGGTAGGCTAGACCACCGATCTGATTCAACATCATAGACATCAGCGGAGACTAAAGCCTTCTTATCCACGTCATGGCCGCCTGCAACAAATATCTTCCCTTCCAAGGCACCGCAGGCGAAGAAGGAGCGGACGGTAGGCATGTCTGCACCTTTCCGCCATGTCTGCGATGCGAAATTGTACACAAAAACTGAGGTTGATGGCTCCCAGTTTGACTGGAACCAGCCTCCCATGGCCACAAGCTTGCCATTCACCGCGATAAGCTTGGTGAAGATAGGTAAGCCTTCAAGAAGGCCAGGAACAAGAGGCAACCGATTCCAGACTTGCTGGCCTTCATCGAACACTGAAACTCCGTAAACTGGATCGGATAAGCGAGACAGAGTGCTCTTCTCTCCAGGGAAACATCCGCTTGTATCTGGATGTGGCTGCAACATGCACACAAAGCTTGACGCTGTGCCTTCCCTCTTGCGTTGCTCGTAAAACTCCTTGCTGTGCACCACATCGCGGAGACTCCTTGACGCAAACTGCACGTTCACCAGATCTTGCACTGGTACTCGAACCAAACAACTCATAAAAACTTCGTCGGGAAGGTATGGCATGTACCCTGACTGTGTGTCGTCGATGCTGTCTACATGTGAAGTGGTGCTGGAACGCACCACTCTCTCATACGCTAATGTAATCGATTCCGACATTGTCGTCATTTTCTTGTCACTTTCTCTCTTCTCTTCACTAGACTCCTTAGAAAACAAAATTATGCTCGTTCAAGAACCAAGCTAACCCTTACCAGCCACTCCAGAGCACCTAACCCTTATAGACGGTAGCTCAATCAACCACAAACCTCCAAAATTGCAAGCTCGAGCTAGTTAGCTCGCCGCTATAGTAGAATCTTGCGCTAACCTTCCCAGCTAGCACTTAGCATTCAAGCAGCTCTACTCTCAATTCCCCACAAACCAGATCACTCACTACTCACTCACTCCACTGAATTGGCTCAACCAGCCACAACAGGCATTCATTCATACACTAGCCAAGCAATCCCCTGTGTTGCCGATCTCAGTATGTCTGTAGTGCAATTACAGCAGTAGTGCACAGACAGCTTACAACTGAGACGCTGGCTTGCTTGAAATGGTCTCTTGTTGTTGCAAAGTACGTTAGACAGAAGAGAGGTCCTAACCCTTTCCACCGGAGAACAAAGCACAAATGGCTACTTGGATCACTGCAGCTGTGGATATAAATACAGATCCCTCAAACTTCGGCGCCCAATACTCGATCAACTTACCACTTGCCAGGTGATGACTGAGCAGCTATGTTTATGCGTATGTGAGGAGTAGCCGATGATCATGGGCACACTCCACTCCGGCGATGGTGATAGGGCTTGGAGGAGGCAGAGTGAGAATTGTTTTTGTGGGTTGTTTGAATATTGTTTTTTAATTTTTTAATTTTTTAATTTTATGATTCTCGCATCTTACGACTATACGGTTCTAGACGTACGTTAGAGGTGAGTGAGAGTATGTATTACTACTGAGGAGTTACTGACGAGTGCGGTGGTGAATTCGACGCTCGTGGGGGCCCCGCAGGCGCGGGGTTGGTGCCAGCGACCGACCTATAGCAGCTTTCCTTGTCAGAGAGAAAGGGAGCAGTGGCAGAAGAAAGGATGGTTTTAGAAGGGATGAGAAGGAACTGGAGCCTCGCTGAAGCTGCCTAGAACCTGCCTTAACGTATTAACTTACTAGGCTTGTCTCTCTCTCTCTCTCTCTCTCTCAAACACACTCCTACCTGTCCCTCATGATTTTTCATCCCTGCTCACCACTATGTACTGTAGTCACCTCACTGGACTGGATGTACAGCATGCCCACAATAGGGCCACTTGTTGCTCCTTGGCAGGATGAGGAGTCCCCCCTTGCTAGGAGAAGTTCATCTCTTTTCCGAAATTTACTGCAATCATGGAGGAGTTTCCCTCCTCCTCACATTCACCTCAGTGGATGTACAACATGCTCACACTAGGATCTGGGTGAACCGACCCATACATTCATTCCTTGCCGGATGCCTAAACCCTTGTCTCCAAGGAACCAGTGTACGGGTTGGTTCGCCCCAACCCTCACACTAGGGCCACTTGTTGCTCCTTGGCAACATCAAGAATGCCCTCTTGCTAGGGAAGTTCATCTCTTTTCCGAAATTTACTGCAATCATGAAGGAGTTTCCCTCCTACTCACAGTAACCTCGCTAGATGTACAACATGCTCACACTAGGATTAGGGTGAACCGACCCATACACTCGTTCCTTGCCGGATGCCTAAACCCTTGTCTCCAAGGAACCAGTGTACGGGTTGGTTCGCCCCAACCCTCACACTAGGGCCACTTGTTGCTCCTTGGCAACATCAAGAATGCCCTCTTGCTAGGAAAGTTCATCTCTTTTCCGAAATTTATTGCAATCATGAAGGAGTTTCCCTCCTACTCACATTCACCTCACTGGATGTACAACATGCTCACACTAGGATCTGGGTGAACCGACCCATACATTCGTTTCTTGCCGGATGCCTAAACCCTTGTCTCCAAGGAACCAGTGTACGGGTTGGTTCGCCCCAACCCTCACACTAGGGCCACTTGTTGCTCCTTGGCAACATCAAGAATGCCCTCTTGCTAGGGAAGTTCATCTCTTTTCCGAAATTTACTGCAATCATGAAGGAGTTTCCCTCCTACTCACAGTAACCTCGCTAGATGTACAACATGCTCACACTAGGATTAGGGTGAACCGACCCATACACTCGTTCCTTGCCGGATGCCTAAACCCTTGCCTCCAAGGAACCAGTGTAGGGGTTGGTTCGCCCCAACCCTCACACTAGAGCCACTTGTTGCTCCTTGGCAACATTAGGAGTCCCCCTTGCTAGGAGAGTTCATCTCTTTTCCGAAATTTACTGCAACCGTGGAGGAGTTTCCCTCCTACTCATAGTAACCTCACTGGATGTATAGAATGCTCACACTAGGGCCAGTTGTTGCTCATTGGCAACATGAGGAGTCCCTCTTGACATGGGAAGTTCGTCTCTATCTGAAATTTACTACAATCAGTAAGGGTTTTTCATCGTGCTCACAGTAACCTCACTAGATGTATAGCATGCTCACATTAGGGCTAGTTGCTACTCCTTGGCAACATGCGGAGTCCCTCTTGATAGAGAAAGTGTGTCTCTTTCCCAAATTCATTGCTATTGACAATAATTTTTCATCCTACTTATAATAACCTCATTGGGTGTAATGTACTGCAATTCCGTCCATTCACTTCACTGTATAAAAAAGAAAAACTCTTATCAATATGAAAGCTCTCATAATATTGTGTGTGAATCGTTGGTTCTAGTGTGGGCTCTCTCTCTCACACACACGCACGGGAATTGGTGGAGGAGAAATCGAATGCTTGCACTCAAAAATAATGGATAGCTTGAGTATGTTAGCGACTCCAGGTTCCAGGGCCAAGAAGGTTACCTAGTTCATAATTACTCCACTTCACTACACTAAATATTTCATTTAGTGTCATATGATATTCTATGGCATTGTGGTAACTTTTCTAATGACTTTTTATGAATAGGTTACAAATATCATAATCCCAACTTACTCTTAGTATTTCCAAATGCCAAATATTCAAACAAACTTTGGTAAATTTTGCACCTTAACATTTATGTGATGAGAGAAGGCATGTTTGATTAAAAAAAAACCACGTACTAAGTGATAGTAATTGCAACATTGTAAATCTACAACACTTAATGTTGTTTTACAAAGAAATGACATGTGATCATGGGTTTACATTTAGTGTTGGTGACACTACACGGGCAGTTTACAAATAGGGCCACTTCACACACAAGACTGAGAGCCCATAACCATTACACTTCAAGCACTCTCATTGGTGGAAAAGGTGGAGCCGGTCCAAGTTTGCTTCACACTACACTTGAGGGACCAACGGAGTATGTGAATGCAAGACGGATGTAAAGTCTACATGGATTCCTACATGGCACCAAATGGATCATGTTTCATGGTCATTTTGATTATTTTCAAAAACCACCTCTCGGAGGTAGACTTAACACAAAACCAGAAGACCATAGCACTCCAACCGCTCACAACCGTTGATTTATTCTATTTTATCATGCGTGAGGACCCGCATGAATAGAATTCACTGAAATAGCATTTGGTTAAGGGACCGGACACATTTGACTTCACACTACACTCGAGGGTCCGTGACCACACTAGATGATTTTGGAGGTGCATTGGGACGGCCTTGGTACACTTTCTTTTGGGCTCTCACAATTTCATGATCACGGCTCTTGGCTCGTGTGTGAAGTGGCCCTTAGTATTGAGCAAGACAAATAGAATCAATGACACCAAATACAATATTTAGTTAGTGTAGATTGCTTGTGGACAAGTTGAAGCTAATATTCTAAACCGTGGTTGTGGGGAGCGAATATTGGGCTGGCTCTTGGAAATCGGTATCCCGCCCGCTCCACCAGCCATGTCATTCCACCCTAAAACTCTCCGACAATGGAGTGACATGTGCCTAAAGACTTTCCTCCTTTGTTTCCGCATTTGAAAGGCCCAATGTAAAACCTCGTTGACAAAGTCCGCCTTAAGCATGTACACTATTTATTGTAGTTGGTGTTACCAATTCCTATTTGTCTTGCTCAATACTAAATGGAAACAGCCCGTGTAGCGTCACCGACACTAAATGAACCCTCGCATTCTTTTGTAATTCCTTATTGATTTTCTTAAAATGTTGTAGATTTATAGAGTTGCAAATTCCATCGCGAACTAATTGATTTTTCATCCAATCTATCATCCTCCGTGATGATAGTTCATTAGAAAATTGTTAGGATGTAGAAAATATCAAACTTTGTTTCAAAGAATGTAGTGGATTTTCGTTCAGGGGGTGGACTCTTCATTGGGAACCTAAATGGCTTGTGTGGGTCACTATGAAATCAAACCCCCTATATACAATAAGTTTATCAACAAAAGTAAATGTATACGTACTAACTGTAGGCTAAAAAAATGGATGTGTATATTTGATATACTAATATTTTCAGTTCATTGTGGTGGATACCTTCACTACATATATAAGGTATGCATCGTGAATTAAATATACATATGACGTCCACTTTCACTTTCCAATCAGATAATCATTCAACATTTTTTCATCCATAGCATGCAATTCAACACTTGCATCAAACAAACAAAGACAAAAGCACAATATGTTAGCCACAATGTGGAGAGCAAAATTCAAGGGAGCCCGTGAGCATTCCAAGAGCCTCCAGTTTTGTAAACACCTAGAACCCCAAAATGAAACCCTAATAAGAATGGACATGATATGACAACAATAGATGAAAACATGAATCGGATGACACTAACACATCTATTGTCATGTTTTTTTTTCTCTGAACCTTACAACCCCCTTTGTACATCTACATTTACTTCATATTTCTAAACAATCTCTACTGGATGTACGCACTAGAGAAAAATAATATCTCCCCGTTATGTATACTTTATAGGCTAATGCCTCAAATAATACCCCTTCTTGCACCCATGTTAGTTCATACGTGGTATGAAGAATCCACCTCAAGGATTTTATCCAAATTCTAGTCATCCATGATTGTGTTTGTAAAGTAATTCATAAGAAGTGTCATTAGAAAAATGATCACAGTGACGTAAATACCATATGACACTAAACACAATATCTAGTGTAGTCGAAGGGACAATGTTGTGCACACAAAAGCATGCATAACTTAGGGGCAGTTTACACTATGGACCAAGAGCCATGACCATGAAATTCTAAAATTTGTGATTGGAGAGTAAAGTGCTCTTGGTCCCATTTGGCTTTACACTACCTTGAAAAAAGGAGAATGACCACTAACTTTGAGGTCCCCAAAAACTACTAAAATCTGCCATTTGGATAATGTGCCATGGTCCAACGGGTTTTCCGTTGAGGCGAGGCAAAATGCTCGACTCAACGGAAATCAAGGGAGCCGTAAGGTTGAAAATCAGCCATTGGCCGAATTTTTTTTTAATAAATTTTTTTCCCGAATTTTTTTGACGTTACTGTAGATTGTTGGGATAGAAATATTAAAAAAATCAGCCCAAAGTTGTCCCGGTCCAAATCCACTTTACACTACAAGAGTGACCAAGCCACTCAAAAATCCATTCTTGATTTTTCATGGTCACGGCTCTTGGCCAAGAGCTGTGACCATGAAAATGATTTAATTTTCTTGGTCATGGCTCTTGGTCCATAGTGTAAACCGCCCCTTAGGCCACTTCACACATGAGCCAAGGGTTGTGACCATGTAATTGAGGACCTTGAAATCTATCCAAAGGTTGTACCAAGTGTTTAATTGACATGTTATGCCGCAATTTGCGTCAAGCCCACCTCTTAAAGGTGGGATGACACAACTCTCCGCATGCCATGTAGGAATCCATTTAGACTTTTCATTTACGATAATTTCTTTGGCCTTCTAGTGTAAGTGAACTTGGACAACCTTGGCCTTCTTGATGAGAGAGAGAGAGAGAGAGAGAGAGAGAGATTCTTATAATCAACATGTAGTGTTTGTGCAAGATTTAAAGGTGATGGTTTCAGTTAAGGTGTTGGCATTGACATTGTCTACCGTAGGTACCTCATATTGTTTGTCATCAATGAATGGGAAGAACCAACTACTAGTTACAGATGAACTAATCGAGTTTAAGAAATAACCAATTGAAATTAAAGACTTCGGATAAATACCGATCATTCTAGAGGAATCTATGAAATATACCTCTAATCAATAATTTAAAACCAAAATATATCAACATATAACCGGTTGGACTTGGAAACACTAAGAGATTGACCAATTATGCCCAAATTTCTCCCCGGACACCGCTTGTCATCTTCTTCATTTGCAATCCCCCACAAAAGTATACATAACCTCGAAGAATTCCTCAACTTTTGCCACAACGCACAATAATTATAATAGGTAAAGACTTATACTTCCAGTTTAGTACCGTGTACCTGATATTAGAAGTCGATTTCGTACACAACTCTGTCCAACTATGCAAGCATAAGTGTTGTCACTCGCACCAAGTGCATGCTCGCGCACCAAAAGTATGCATAACTTCAAGCTTTGTCTACGTCTCTTCACTTGCACCAAAACCAGTAAACAAATTATATAATATACACTATACACTAACTTATATATCATGATGGATAACCGGAGCCCACCTCTCAAAGAGGCAAAACACCCCATATTGCATCATGGGTAACATGATCAGTATCGGGCTAACGGGCTCGCATTCATGCCGGTACATTGTACGGGCGTTATTTTTTCTTTTCTTTTCTATCATGATGGATAGGTAGCATCAAAGTTGTCGTTGCAAAGTTTTTAGAATGGTTGGGTTGTTGACAACAACATGTTGAGCAGCAGTGGGCAGTATGGGAATTAACATGGAGCATCAATTCATATACATAGGTGCCAAACACACACACCGAGACAACATGGGTCCAAGCTCGTGACTTCTACTTGAGGTTTAGGGTCACTTCACACACTAGTCAAGAGCCCTCACCATGAAATTGTGAGAGCCCAAAAGAAAGTGTCTAAAGGCCGTCCCAACACACTTCCAAAATCATATAGTGTGGTCACGGACTCTCAAGTAAATGCTATTTCAATGAATTTCTATTCATGCGGATCCTCATACACGATAAAATAGAATAAACCAGCGGTTGTGAGTGTTCGGAGTGCCATGGTCTCCTGGTTTTGTGTTAGGCCTACCTCCAAGAGAACTTGGACCGGCTCCGCCAATGAGAGTGCTTCAAGTGTAGTGGTCACAGGCTCTCAGCCTTGTGTGTGAAGTGACCCTTATATTATCCTTTCATACATAATCAACTCTAATTGTGAACTTCTGATTATGTAATTCGCTTGATCTAATCATATTAAGCAACCAATCTTTTACAATTTCTCCAATCACCTTTGTGCTATATGCAACATTTCCTCTACTCTGTGGTAATGAATACATGCTTTAATGTGCAGGTGTTTGTTCCATTGAGGTTAACCCCATTATTTTCAACAACATCTACCGATGTCAATTTGTGCCACCAAAAAAAAAAAAGCATTGACCGCTGAGTGCTTGGGACAATGAGGGGTATGGAAGCTAGGGAGAGGGGTAGAAGAACCATGGTAGGGACCTACTCGGTCACGTATGCACTCCTTGGAGTATAAAGATCGTTAAAACTGAATCCCAGGATGTTTTGGATAATCAAGGTATTTCTTGTTCTGTTTAACTACATTGCAGATGTGAGTTGGTGTGGCATTAAGATTGGTGCACCAGGCCGTAAATATATTGATATTTACAACTTATCATGTAGCACCAAGTGTTATCTACTACCTTGTTTTCTCTAAATACAATTGTCACGCAATGACTGCAAGACACTGAATGTAGGTCGATGATGAATAGTGCAAGGCAAACTAAATAATATGTTAGCTAGCGTGTAAGTTGCACATCTTTCATGTTTCCTTGGTCACTTTGTCCCTTCTTGCAAGCATATGCATTTTCCTTTGAATCCATATACACACTATCTTGGAACTTACTAGAATCACTTTAACAACATGTTCATGGTAACAAAAGTAGGCCTAAAGTATGAATAAGGTAGGAAGGCATGGAAAGGAAGGGAGGAGAGAATTACGAGGAAGGAGTTGGAGAGGAAGGAGAGAATGATTTGGGGTTGGAGTCTCATTTTTGCTTTTTCTTTTTTGGGGGAGGGGGGACCATTATTGAAAGCAAATGCATATATGTAGAGGTAAAATTTGTATCTTTCGAGATTTTGTGGTTGTTGTACATATGCGGTTTCTTCAATTACCTTGTCTCTTAACTTTACGAGTGAAAAATATAAGTAAATCAACTATAACTCAGGTCCAAATCCAATGTTTTCAATCTCTCAATGACCAAGTTCTTGGGTAAGGTCTTGGATCAAATCTCTAAGCATGAGTACCAAGGAAGGCATGAAATATGTGAAAATGCAAGACAGATAGTAAACTGGGAAAAAGATAAAGCAAACCAACAAGAGTCTAAGGTAGACATGCACCCTTGTTCAAATAATAGTCTTAAGCAATTTCTAACTCGTGTGTACACGTTCAATTTTAAATGGTACATTGTTCTACTTTATTTTTGAATCCTATTTGTCAATGTTGAACAAAATGTTCGATTAAGATACACAAAATTTTAGAACATATTCATCTAGAAGTGGCTCCAAAAATTGCAACCATTATTTTATGCCATGTGTATGGAATCCAACCTCCAAGAGTCATTGCAAGTCATTGACTGCATATGGAACACTTTGAAACTTGATCCAACAAAGAATAAGCATGTGCAACGTCAAGAATTGCTTGCTTCTCGAAGGATTTTGGGGAAACCAAATATGGTACTAAGTGTGCCATAAATTTTCATGACCATGAATAATAGTAATACCAGTACTATAATAACCCTCATCCTTAAAGGACAAGAATCGTTATCCATTAGTTGGCGGTGCGTCTTCTCTTTGGTGTGTTATTAGTGCGAAATTCTCCAATTCTAACATATCCTTTGGACATAGACAAGTCAAGCCCATTAGCCTCACAACTCCCTCATGTCTCCTAAAAGGTTCCCATGCTCAACTTACATGTTGTCAAAAGAAGATGATTAAACTTGGGACTACATTCTTGAGATGCCAAAAACATCATAGACAACTGTTTGAACACGTGTTTATTTTATGCATTCCATGAGATATGCAAACCACACAAAAAGGATAATCTTGTATGTGGATATGGATCTTTTTGTGTTTCACCCTTTGAGTGATCTCTAAAGGATAACTCCAATATCGTGTGGACTTCAAAATATAATGAATATCCCACTCAGATTTTGAAGTACGAACTTACACTTCCCAAATGGACTAAGGTTAAGCCTTTCACTCCATGTCACCCTTGCACATGGCCATGTCTTTCTAATAAATACGTAATGGCCATGTCTTAGCGATCTTTATTCACTCGTAGCTATTGAATGTGAATGCCACTTACAAAAGCTTTCACCCACAAAAGCTCATCAATGGTTACCCTCTAAGCCTCACGAAGTGTTCATAACTCAATACACATTATTCTACCACTCAAAGAACATGTAATGTTTGTGGCTTCCCATCATTTTGCAGTATTTGTATTTTCGACTACTTGCATCAAGTTTTGTTTATCAAAGTCGCTCATGAAAATTTGAAGAACAAGGGTTAGTTTTTAATTCAACACGGCAAAAGGAACCCTTCTTTTTTTGTGAAATTCACATTACATGGATGCGATCCTTTGATGGTGCCTCACAACTTCTCTTTTGTGACAATCCATTAGAGTACTTTCAAAGCATTTTTTTTCTAACACATCCCAACATGTGCGATACCCCTCATCCTTTAAGCAAGTATTTCTATTGTTGAGTATGGTACTGCTACAATACATGATGGCTTAACTAGATGTTTTAACTAGGATATCATGGGAACTCCAAGGTTAAGCTGCCCAAGGCCGGAATAGTATTAAAACGGGCGACCCTCATCGCACTTGATTCTTGGTGCACCCTACCACATATAGTCCGTCCAATCATAATGGGGGTATTTGGGTGCACTGGGTATTCTCAATAAACCATATAGGAACTTAGGGGCTTGGCCTTGGTGGAGATAGGTGTCAATTGCCTTGTCCGCGCCCATTCAAGTTTCAACTTCAAAAAGACACAACGATCTCTCTCTCTCTCTCTCTCTCTCTCTCTCTCTCTCTCTCTCTCTCTCTCTCTCTCTCTCTCTCTTTAAAACTTAGGCGAACGAGAAATTGAAGCAACAATGTAATTCACGCCAATGGCAACATCAAAGTCGTCTCTCTTTGTTTATATTATAATATTGTTTAACAATGTATATACTAGTATGGTAGCGACACCTAAACCATGATAAATAAACACAAGGTTAAAGGATTTAGGTGTTTCAACCTCTATCATACATTTTAGATGTAGCTCTAATGTATAGAAGCTACATGCTAAGATGCTTCAAATCAATGCATGGAGATTTTTGGCAAAATCAGTCAAAATCTAGCTGTTTCCAAGTCCAAATGGTTACATGTTGATAGCATTTTGTTCTCTTGTATTAAGTTAAGACATGTTCTATAGAGTTCCATTAAAATGATTGATGATTTGCCTAAAGTCTTGGACTTGAACCACTCATT
Organism: Polytrichum commune; assembly: GCA_950295325.1. NCBI lineage: Eukaryota > Viridiplantae > Streptophyta > Polytrichopsida > Polytrichales > Polytrichaceae > Polytrichum > Polytrichum commune. The sequence continues at coordinate 19,063,566 of OX485809.1, forward strand.
TCTTAAACTCAACCAGTCCAAATGTAATTGCACCACTTATAGTATTTACTGTCACTTACAATTCGGGGTTCCGCAATGTCATAAATTTTAGATATGGATGTTAGTTTTTGCCACATAAAGTCGTTAATTTTGTATATTGTCTTATACAATATATCTAACATTTGTTGATAAAGACTGAAATTTGCAATACAAAGTTATAACATTGCATAATTCCAAATAGTTTGTGACATTAAATATCACAAATGTTGCAGTGGTCGGATCTTCCCATTCATAGATTGAAATCCTCTTACAATTGATTGCCGGTTTGATTCCATGTCGTGAAATCGCCTCTCTTCTTGACGGAAAACTAGCTAGGTGGCCAAGCGCCCCCTATGTTATAAATAAATAAATAAATAAATAAAAATAAAACTTCCAATTACCAACAATTATCAATGCAAATATTAATGCAATGTCTAGTAACTATGCCCTCATAATTAAAAGTGTGCACCTTCTACACCTATCATTACAACCCATTATAATTTTGTCATACCATCATAATTTTAGCCAATATAATGTTTCTTCACCTACACCATATACGAAGCCACAATATTATATGCTCAAAAGTAAAAACATGGAAGGAATTCCTTCAATAAAACATAAAAGATGGTGGGTTGAAATATAATATATCAATCTTAAAACAAGACTATACCATCACCATTAGTACTATGCTAATAATTTGTCAGTCTATATTGGAATCACAACAATTCAATCACTCCTAATCCACCATAATTTTCAACCTACGCATACATTACAACCTTTAACTTCCAGTCCACAATAACGAGGTATGTGGGTGTTATTTGGTTCGTTTTTTCATATTCTCCAACTTCTACTAATCAAATTTGCACAACTCGTGTTGCATAAGCAAATCTATGAGAAAGTTACATTTGCAGTAACCAAATTGAAAATCGGACCTCCCTTGATTTAGCTATGGTTATTGAAAGTGCATGTTTGTTGATTTCTTAACTGGATACATAGATTCTCCCGGTTGTGTTCATTATTGCGTGTAGAGTAGTTAGTAATATTTGAAGACGTTGTCCAATCTCTTTTAAAACATGTGTTTTTGTGATTTTTGTTCTTTAATGCTCACCTAATACCAATCAAATATAAGTGTCCGATTAAGTGAACAAGCCACATAAGACCCATCTATCTTACCATAGATGTAAAGTGATGTTATCTTATCGTACATAACAATCCTTGTCACCTAAAGGGTTGCCAGGTGTCCAACAAGATTAAGTGATAAGTAAGTTAAATAAGATAAGTGATTCCCATTGTCCTCATTCCAGAGACCAGTGAGCTAGTTTATAGATAACAAACATAATCTGTTCTGGTAGATTCGGGACGATTTGTTGAGATTCTATTCTTTTTGTTTTTTTTCATTCTAAGTTAAAGTAGAACAGTAGATGGGTTTGAAATGGTTATGTTTTTTGGACTATCCGGCTTCCTTAGGATATGAATCATGCAATTGACAGCCTTGCCACGCCAGGGATGGTTGACCAACCAGCTGCTGGCCCCGGCTAGAGAGGCGTTTGGCTGGGTTGGTTCGATGTGGCAGTTCATCAACAAATGTTATGGCTCCCAGTCCAACTCCTTGCCTTGCTCTGGCTCCCGGTCAGGCTCCTTGCCCTGCTCCAGCTCCCTAGTAAGTATCCCCCCCCCCCCGGCTTAATAAGACATGTTCGACCATAGGCAACGGGCAAGTGTGCCAGTTAGTTGGTTGCAAGGGGCCGGGGTGCTCTGGCTGGCTGGATGCAAAGGGGGTGCCTTATAGCCAACCAACCAACCAGAGCACCTGTGGGGTTTTGTCCTCGACGCCCTGGTTGACCGCTACCTCCTTTGCTCGGCTCCAAACCGGTGGGATTGGTTGGCTAGGACCTTCATCCCCCCAATGTGGCAGGTGTATGAGACAAGCAGGCTAGCAAGGCCATAGCCACTTTCCTCGTGGTTTTTGGAGCCTGCTTTAATATTTGATTCATTTTCAAAGCGAAGGTTCTCGTGCTCATTCAACTGCTCATAAAGATTCCCTCCAATTATTTAGATTATTGAGTTTAGAATGGTTATCATATAATGAGCACAAAGTTCAATATTTTTTGAACATACATATTTAATTTTAAAATGTTGTGTCCGTTCTTGGAGCCTCAACAAACCACATATCACTAAGATATAAGTGTTTGTTAAGATAACTACCCAAATCAAGCATGTCTACGTTACATTAATATGTGCAATCAAAATTATCTTCGTCAATAAATTGTCTTTTTACAACCAAGGTTAGATACCCACCTCTTTGAGTTGGGCTCCCATCATTCCCCTATGTGAAAATGCAATCAATAATCTTACATCATGTATTTTTCTTTTTCTTTTTTAGGTTATTTGAACCCATAATTAGCATGAATGGACCACAACTTAGTCTAGTAGGACTCAATAGAAATAACTGAACCACGAATATATGGCGGTTAGGGTTTTACTGGGCTCCCTTTATCTCTATAATATTGGTTCTCGAAGAAGTGAGTGTCTAGCCCTAACCCACCTTTTCACATGTGGAAGTTATCTTCAATCAATATCAAATGACAATAACTGATCATTCTATTTTTCATCCATATGTAAACCAACCACAACAAAACAAATATTGTACTATGTCGTTTTGGTTTTAAATATTCGTAATTTTGTGAAAAATCATTGAATTGAGATGGGGCAACCTAAATGCACATACCAATCTATATAATGGAACCTATTAAAATACACCCCCCATCCAAGAGGGAGAGAATTATTGTATACAAATGTACCTCCAACATACTAAAAATCTTGAACTAATATGCAGTTGGAGTTTTGTTTTTTTTTGGTAGGTCATTTGACCATATGCTAATAAAGACCCCAAATTAGTGTGCTTGAGGTCGTTTGAGATGAATCACCAAGAAACCTATAGGAGTTCACGTTATTATGTTGGATAAACAAGAGGTGCACTCATATACGATATTCTCTCTCAAGTTAACTTACAATGAAACATCTTAGTATAATATTTTAGTTAATGTCTTCTCCTTTCACAACTTTTATTCATACAGGTTCAAACTAATTAAGACCAATTAATCAAAGCATAATTGAGCGTAATCAAGTTACATAATTGAGCGAAATGAAACATTGTAAGTTATATTTCTCTTTGAACTACAAGGCAAGCCTATGATAATGAGTGTACGCTTGATGTTACTTTGCACTTGATTACGCTCAATTAGGCTTTGATTAATTGGTCTTAATTAGTTTGAATCTGTATGAATACAAGTTGTGAAAGGAGAAGACGTTAACTAAAATATTATCAGATGAATTAGCTAAAATCAACACATTGTGTTAAGCCCAATTTAAATTACAAAATTTATAACCTCGATGCTAATGAGGAATTCGTAACATTCCTAATTTCCAAGATAATTACATGTGTTCTTGATGGTTTCCTTTCAGAAATGAAATCCCAGTTAATTGACTATTTACTAAGTGACAATGAACATATATATTGGACTTTGGATCTTGAAGGTGAAGTTTGCTCAATACGGGTTTTCTGAAGAAAAAAAATGGGCTTCAAGAATGCAAGGACTAGAAGAAGAAGAAGAACTCCGGTCCCGACTAGGGGCCGGAGTGAATAAAGTGTCTGTTCGTAGGACATCCGTGGCCATACCCCAGGGTAGTGGCGTTAGATGTAAAACTACTGCAAGGACTTCTTCTTCTTCTTCTTCTTCTTCTTCTTCTTTGAAGTTGGACATGACAATCAAAGTCGTATTTATTTTTGAATTTTTGTGAGGCAATGCGGGTTGCAGGTCCAAGCCCTTATCCCAACCTATATTCCTCCCAAAAAAAGTTCATAGGGGGAGGTTTATCGTCCGCTTACACCTACTATAAAGCCCGAATTATATACTACCTCCCCCAAAATACATACCAACTTGCCATTTAATACACCATCTTAAGTTATTATTCTAGGCTACCATATTAAGTTACTATTCCGAAGCCTGTTCATTGAAGCGTGCCCAACCCACGGCTTGAAGCATCACCCCCTCAATCAGAAAGAGAACAAGGCCATGACTCCGAAGACACTAAGTTAATTGTTATCGCCACTTGCACACCGCCAAAGAAAAGGAAAAGAAAAAAAGAAAAAAAGAAGCGTTACAATCAATTTTGGGTTGATGGATCGATTCCTGGTTGTGAAATCTTCTCTCTACTTGACGAAAAATTTAATCATGTGACCACGTGCCTTCTTTGTTCCCAGAAAAAACATAGAAAAAGAGCGTTCCAAGTTACACTAAATATGATATTTAGTGTCACCAATTCTATTTGTCTTGCGCAATACTAATTGTAAACCGCAGTGTAGTGCCACCGACACTGAATGCGAACCCAACATTATTTTCCGTTCCTTGTAATTTTTGGGGAGATTATAGATTTACAGTGTGGCAATTACTATAATTTACCGAGTGATTTTTCATCCAAGTTTCAATCATCCATGACAATGTTTCATCATGAGTTGATGACAAGAGAAGGTAGGGGTTTGGCCACTGGATGAACTCATCCATCATCCATGACAATATTTGTTCACTTATTCATAAGAAGTGTCGTCCGAGAAGTACCATAGTGACATAAAATATAACATAAAATATCATAGTTCGTGTAGTTTAATGTTGAAATAGAGGGTGAATAGTATATACCCAATCATATTTGAAGCTGGATATATACCATATGGTAAATGATTTCCATATGAGAGGGCGCGATTCCTTGAGTTAGAGGAAGAATCTATTCTTTACACGTCATCCTTTTGTTGAGGAGCTAAAGCGTGCCCCAAGTGAGCTGAAATATCATTTGTAAATGATCACTAAATAAAGGAGAAATATGTTAGTGGAGATATTAAAGTGGGCGTGTGGTGGCAATTTAGTCCAAAATTGGACAAAAACAGTCTATAATTATCTAAACACTTGAAGTTGACCGTGGCGTGACAATATAAAGTTTCCCAAAGCCCATGACAATTCCATCGATTGCCACGGCCCGTGGGTTTGCATGAAACCCACCTCTTTTCAACGGACCTCACGCGATATCCAATAAACAATGAAACATTATCCACTTGCTGCCATGTAGGACGCCATGTAGATTCTTCACCTGTTTCGATTCCTTTGGTCCCTTGTACCCTCACCCTATAATAAGGTCATGTAAGAGTGGCCCCGACTTTCACACCAATTCAACCCCGTTCGTTGGGCCCGTTAACCCTTAAAGGACATATGCTTTCCCGATACCACACCCAAAATATCTTTTAAAATTCATTTTAAGCATGATTAACCAATTAATTTACATAGGCTCTATTCTAAAGAAGTATAGATCTTGCTAAGGTGCTCGATTTGGCATTCTAAAAACCTCATTTGGTGCAATGGAGTAGAAGTTCTGAACAAGATTCTCCCAAAATAATACCAAGCCTGTGGGGCAACATTGTCCTTTAAGGGTTAAGGTAGCCTTTTGGTTTAACGGGCTTTACAATCAACCTCGTTCCATTTCATTGCTTGGAATGGATTCCAAATGAACAAGAACGAATAAAGAATAAAAGGCACTTGGGCCGTGTCGACGCAAGTGACAATATGTGTGGTGTGCTGATTGTGCATCTCTCAATATTCGCCTTCCTTCCTTCCTTCCTTCCTTCCACAAGTTTCTAGGCTCACCTTATTCAACGCCTGGCACCAAGCAACACACAAACCCTATTTCATTCGTCCGGGCCCCAAGCATCTCCTTCCCCGCACCCCCCCCCCCCCTAGTAAACGGGTATGCCTTTAAAACGATCTCTCTCTCTCTAGATAGATAAAGAGATATATAGATGTATATGTACCCATGTCGTACATTTTGCACTTCAATTGTATGTACAATCGTCATACATAACCGAAGCCCCAAATGCGTGATAACTTCTCCTTTTGAGTGTAATAAAGTTTGAGTTCTAGGAAACTTACTTTTGAGATAATCTAATGAAACCACGAGATGCTTCACGAAGTTAAGGGTTAAGTCAATGACTCACTCGATGGCATTGTTGCACTTTCTTGTTGACAGGGTGTATATGTATATATATGCACCTTGTCATACATTTCACACTTCAGTTGTATGTAGAGAAGAGGCGCCCGTGACCGATCACTTAAGAGGTTTTGCACCAGAGCTGGAGAAGTGTAAGGTAGTTTAATTTCTTCCCGTGTAGGAAGAAAGAAATCAAGAGGATTGCGAAACAAAGGTGGTAATTTTAATACTGTGAATTTTGAAGCCAAGATTTGGCCCGAATGTATTACCAATGCCTAGAGTTTGCCATGACCGCTCAATTCTCCTAATTTTAGCACTCAAAACCAAGACATGTGTCATCGCACTATTGGTTCCGGCTTGATCGAAATTCCAATAGCCTATAGATTGCTGATGGGGTCTTGATCAGGAATAGGCACCTCTACTATACCATTGTCATAAGGTAGCGGGGCACATTCCCACTCGAATTTCATATTGGCATGTTCATTGGGGAGTTATTAAGGGGGAATCAATCTTGGAAGGTGTGCAAAGTACATTGGAAATTGGACCAATTGGAATAATTCATTTTGGATTAATATTGAATTAGTTATGAATTTTGGAAGGAGAACTCATAGGGGTACCCAAAACCACTCACCCCAAAAATGTACACCATGATTACATAGAAATTTGAGGTTGGAAGCTATAATGTACCTCTTGTTTGGATAGGTCTAGTGAGCGGTTTAAGGACCCAAGCGGGAATGTGCCCCGCTACCTTATAACCAAAGCCCCAAATGCGTGACAACTTTTCTTTTAGGTGTAATAAAAGTTGAGCTCTAGGGAGCTTACTTTTTAGGTGACCTAATGAAACCACAATATGCTCCATGAAGTTAAGGGTTAAGTCGATGACTTGCTCAATGGCACTGTCGCACTCTTTTGTTGATGGCTTAAAGAAGTAACACAGGTGTTGCCAAAAGGAAGGTGTTACTAAAAGACAATCGTACCTTACACGATGTTGGCAGGGACTTGTGGTGTCTACATTAACCCTTAAAGGATGTGAGGTCTCAAAGTACATCCATATACACAATTTATGTGGGCTTCACCAAGTTCATAATTTTTTTTAAATATTTATGTGTTTGAAACCTTATTCTATACATTGCCTTATGTCATGGAGAAAATAAGAATACAAAGTGCATGCTTGCATCCAAAGGACACCTAGGCTGTGTTTTTAAGCTTAAATCTTCAATAGCATCAAAGTGTTTAACTTATTCAAATAGTGCACTTGAAGACTAAGTTAATTTTAGATAGGGTCGCATTTGCCATGATTAGTTAAACATGAACGTATGTAGCTCAAATACTCCATTTATTTTTGTTTGGAGAGGTCCACTCTGGACCTCTTAGACACCTAGGGGTCAAAAGGCAAAAATATAATAAATATTCTTTAGATAGAAAATGAATATTCTTTGATGATTAAACTCATGAAATGACATAAGAGACCCCGGATTAGTGTGGTTTTAGACTATGTAGGTAGGCATGCTGCCAAATTTTGTTGTGCATTAGTCAATGTCGAAGGTTAACTACCATTGGAGGTAAGTTAACGTTGCGCAAACTTTCACATTAGAAGGTAACCTAGCAAAATTGCACGCTTACATTAATCTAAGTTCCATGTGTTCACACACAACAAAACAAAAGGGAAGAAGCTAAATAGCTCAAACTACACATTTAATGTTGGATGATAGCCAATGTGGGTAGAAAAATATTGGGGTCTAATGTATATTATGTGTGGGTTGAAGAAAATGTTAATTTTTAAAGCCACACATTGACTAATTGCTCATTGATTAATAAACCAATAATAATTCAATTGTTAACCATTTTTATTTTAATGTAATATTGACATAATATATTTTTATTCTATTATTCTATTTGTATCACATTACTTAGTAGTTAATGCTCATTCAATGGGCCCTCATAATACAAGTCGAATGCTCAAAAAGTTCTGCAAGGAGAGTTGGATTTTAATTAAGCTCCCAACATCCAATTATTACATTCTCAGGGCCCACATCATTGAGTAATATTATATATAGTGGCTCGTGTTATGTAGAAGAATTGGTTCTGTATTCTTAGTTTGAACATATGATGTTGTGGACTCCAAATTTCCTTAAGTCAAGAAAAATTACATTGACCAAAATTGTTGTGATATATGAAAATTATAGTGGACTGCATTAATATTCTATTTAATGTCACTTAGTATTTGAAATAATGTAATCCTATAACTATTTATTGTACATCTCATTTTGTTCCAAAAAAATTAAACTTGGTTGATTGGACATTATACAACATTAACATCTTTATTGGGTAAAAAACAACATCAATGGTAAAAAGGTATAGCACGGTGTAACTCCAAATAGTAAGTTATCCTAAGCTATCATTGATGTCATGCCCACTTAAAATATGAATCGGTAAGGTGTTATGATAAGTTGACATTATGCCAAAATTGATGGTATGTTAAAATTGGAAATGTTTGAACCAAGATTAATCTACAAAACAAAGTTTACAACGTAAATGCATGTCACTAATATTGACCATTGTGTGTTGGGGCCCATCTCGTAGGTTAAGAGACATGCAGCTCTAGCCAAGTAACCCATTGGTTAGGGCCACATGTCTTTTTTTGGGTTGGATTCTCACCATAATCTTATAAAAGTAAAACAACTATAGTAAAAAAATTATAGTAAAAAATTATAGTAGGAAATTATAGTAAAATATTTTATGCCTCCCACAAGTTTGTGAGTGGTTCTTCTCAATTGCGTTACACAAAAGTAATTTGGAGTTTTTATGCCATTTCACAAGTCAAAGAAGTTGAAGAAATATATGTCCGTGTTACTATCCCAATGAGAGAAGGCTAATAGTGCACGTGGGAAATTAGTGAAGGTGTTACTATTTTTTTAATTTTTTTAATTGTGAAATTAGTGCCACCAAACGATTTAGGGTTTCAAGAGTCCAAAGTGTCCAAGTTCCAGGAATATTCCTAATGCAAGCTCTCTTCATTTTCTTAGTGTTGGGAGATACCTTAGAAGTGAGTTGGCGCCGATTGAAAGAAGAAGGAAAATCCTCTTCAAGTACATCACACCTTGTTGAAAATTTTGTTGAAAATCCTCTTGAACAAATTTATGCATTTTACAACACACCTTAAAGCATGCATTACTTTTCTTGAAATGTATGGCAAATGAGCATGTATTCATGAAGTTAGGTCCACTTTTTACTAGGGACCAGATTGAGGGCCGGCCCGAACTCTAAAAATTTGGGCCGATAGGATCACTCAATTTCATGAAAGCCGGCCTAAGGGCTTTATACTAGGGTAAAGCATGAACACTCATTCATCCCATGTAGTGTCCTAGGTGGCACAACTTTGACGCCAAATCTTCAGGCCGGCTTGAAGAAACCAGGACTAGCTTTTCCTTGGCCCAAACTCTTAGCATAGGTTGGATTGGGCTTATATGTTGGATAATAAACATCTCTACCTTTGGTTCATGAAAAGTCAATTCTCTTCATTGCACTTCCGTCTCAATAACATCAGGACCTGAAATTGGGCCTCGTCACTTTAAATTTGACAAGGTTGGGTCAGATTGAGGGCTTAATTGCACATGAATGGGATTGGTGCTCGGGCTGGCCATGAGCCATGTATAAAGTTGGCCTTAGTATAACTTAGTAAGAAATTCAACCCTCACTAATTTTCAGATTTGACGAAATAATATGTGTTTCAAGAATTAGTACCACAAGCACTAATTGGGATAACTAGTGTAGTATAAGTGATGATGAGTTCACCTTAGATAAGATTTGGGTTTTTTGGGGGAAGGAGTGCATGGTGCTAGAAAAGTGGCATGTCCCGGCCTTGCAATAGTGCCCTTGGGTGGTTGGTTTTAGGGTTTGAAAGCTTTGAACCAAGGTTCAAGACTTTGTCTAATACGTAATGTGGAAAGTGTGTGTTGCCAACTTTTGACACGTGGCCTAACTCCAATACGGTCTAACTTGAAGGTGGGGCTCTGGCCAAACCATTTCCAACATGTGACCTCATAATCAACACTCTACAAGGCCTTTTAGACACATAATGCAAGGAGTTCTAAAACCAACGTTCTAAAACCTTGCATTACAAGTGGACATCAATTTTGAGATTGTCCACCACCTTAACATCATGTCCCCCATGTTGATTTTGGCTCATCTATCAATAAACTCATGAATCCTCGTGATTTTTGGCATACATGATTCAAATAAAGTCCAGTTTAGTGCGTTGAAACTTTCTCTCAATTAACATAAATATCGAACATGATAATGTTAAGCTTTTATAATTTATCAATTTAATAAAAATAGATATACTCACTACTTGGTTCTTAATGCATTTGGTATTGGCTTTTTGGCCTCATGTCTTGAATTTTATAAATAATGAAATAATTAATTATTTAATTCACAACGAAATCAACATCCTTTATCTTAGTGTCAGTCTTTAGATTGCTTCTATCATATTGGAATGAATGCATCTTGCCTACGAAATGAGACACCCACTAACTTAGTATGATAATTTCAAATTTGGATCACAATCGTGGCTTGGCCTCACAATGGTGGTTGATTAAGTTTGAATCCATGTTTAAGACCTTGTGTAAGGTAGAGTGTGCTCCAAGCAACATCCCACCCAAAACCAATACTCTCGAATCATGAACAATACGTACATATGAATGTTGAGAATGTCCACCGACCTAACATCATGTTGCCATGTTGGTTTCGGGTCATCTACTCGGTCACTTATGAACCTCTATAGCTTTTGCACATAATTCACATATGGCATAATTATGTGTGTTGGAATCCCCTTCCAATTGCCAATGAGAATCAAATAGAATGCTATCAAATTTTTATTTAATCAAAGTTACACTCAATGCTTTTAGCATTATTTGCCTCATAACATATCTGAATGCAAAAAAGTTGTATACATGGTTTAATTATTACACAATGATTGAAAAGAACACGCTCTAGTTTGAAGATTGGACTCTAACCAACTAAACCTTTCAAACTTTATTTATTTGGTTTACCATTGGAGTTATGAATTGTTATGACATTTTACCCAAATAACCTAACTATATAAAGTTGCACATCAAGAAGTATGATACAATATTCTTGTTAAAACCATGCTATTCTTATAGAAAGAGAGAGAGAACTCCAAATGGTAAACTATAGTACTAGGTGTGATAGGTGTACTTGGCATACCCATTTCCAACACATGACCTATAACCCAAGCCCCCAAACCCTCGACAAGGACTTTTACACACATCATGTGTATAGTTCCTAGATGTTAGGAATGCATGCGTGAAGTGTGCCTAGCAAATGGTGCACATGACTTATTATGAAAGTTTCAAGTTGTGGCTTAGTCTTTGTTCCACGTTTACATATGACCTTGTATCATGGATCAAGTTACATCTTGCTCTTAGGTAGTCTTGACCTAAGGTAAGCTACCCTATTATAGTGTTCTCCAACTTGAGATTTTTTAAAAAAAATTATGTACATTGGCATTTGGCATGGTTTTCTTTTTCTTTTTCTTTTTCTTTTTCCCGATGTAGAGGAAGTGAATTTTTTTTTTAATAATTTTTTGAATTTAAGTTATTATGAAGTTGGGAGACACTTATCATAGCAACACCTAGAATTATCTGCTAGACAATTAATGACACTCATTATTATTAGATTGCCTTGTTTTTATTCCGTCTTGTTGGTGAAAGGAGGAGGATTTCAACACATATTAGCATGTCATTTTTAGAACCATTTAGGTAAGAAAACATGTTTTTGAAAGTGTTGACAATTGACTCTTTAGGTTTTCACGTTCAAACCATGTTCATTTTATGCAATAATGTATATGGATGGTTTTGGGCAAAGGGCACAATTAAGTCTAGCTACCGGACAATGGATCGAGACTTTTTTTTGTATTTGATTCATGAACATGAACCTAAAGTTTGAAGCAAACACGATGAAGAAAAACATATGAGACAAATTCAACACCATGTAAACCAAAGTCATGTGCACACTATACTTATTGTACAAGTACAATTGAGTGTCATGTGATAAGATGTGGATCTAAGAACGGACATCAAAAACATATGCTTTTAAGAGACTACATTGAGTGCTCAAAATTCTTTAACCAACACTCATTTTATTCCCTGTGACTCAAAATGATCATTGACTATTGTTTTAAACCAACAATCAAGATCATCAGAACGTATCATATGATCGTTCCATAAGAATAATAATCTTCACTATATAACATATAATGATATATTCACACGAGCTCCAAACATTATGAAGAGAATGGCTTTGACCTAAATTTGAATTTTCTACTCATTTCATCATAAATATGTGTTGCACATCATAAAAGAAGTGGGCAAAGAGCTAATAGTGTCCATTGTAGACTCCACGTACCTTATGGTTTAACGCCTTCCCCCAAAATCATATTATCAAAGTTAGATGTACCTAATTCATAAAGAACTAAGTGGGTGTTATTTGTCACCCCCCCCCCCAAGTTCTCCAACTCCTACCTATTAGATTTACACAACAAAACTTGTGTTGCATTAACAATGAAGCATCAAATTGAAAATCAGTTTGAAAACTAGACCTCCCCAATTTTGTTATGGTAATTGGAAATGCATGTTTGTCGATTTCTTAACTAAATACACGAGCCTCCCAATTGTATTCACTATTAATTGTGGTGTAGTTGATAAAATTTGGAATCATTGTCCGATCTTTTTAAAACATGTTTCTTTGTAGTGTTTGTACTTTGATCCCTACCAAACCACAACCCTCATAAATATAGGTGTCATATTGAGAAAAATAATTGAATAACACCCGCACACCTTATGCCACATATGTCATAAGGCACGTGTTGAAGCATGATCCTTTAAAAGTTTGCACGAGACACATGTTATAAGGCATGTAAAGCTATACTCATAGGGCACACTTATTGTCCTCCATCAAGCTTGGATATCAATGACATCCCAAGCATATGATAGTGCTCATATGCATGACCCATAATATACGTTGGCAAGGGGCACATGATGCCATGTCAAGAAACTTGCAGCCTTTCTATAGTCTCCACCCACACTAATTCATATTAACATTTCAGCAAATACTATGATGCACCATGAAGACAAGCTTCTATGATAAAACAATTGCTTTCAAAGTTGATTGAATACTACAATTAGAACTCTCTCTCTCTCTCTCCAAGTTGAGAAACAAGTATACAAAGAGATCATGATTGTTAGTAGGCTACTATCATCTTTGCAACCTACACTTTGTACTTTGGGGGGGGGGCACAATGTAAATTTTGTAAACAATGTGAGACCAAGTAAAGGGTCCACTTTATTCAAAAAAAAAAAAAACCATTAATAAAGACAAGGGGTTAAAGAACCCCTACATAGAATATGTAGCAAAATTTTTAAAAGAAAAGAAACAGAGGGTATCAGATAGTGGAAGTTAGTAAAATTTACCAAAACTAATATAAATTCAATGTCATACAAAGTTCTTAGGACTATGTCGTAAATAGATTTGGGGATTGCAAGGTGGGTATTGGAGGTTATTGGGTGATACCCTGAAGAGTATTGCTAGGTAAGAGAGTAGCTGGGTCATACCCTCATGTTGAGATTTGGGATTCGCATGGAATTCTCACCCTCCCCCCCTAGTATGTCTAAAGATGACAATGGATGAATCACAATATGCTTTGTTGACACCTTCTTGCATGTTGGGTTGATGAGGGTTAACACAAAGTCTTAGGTTTAGGCAACTCATGCATTGTTTCTGCTTCTTTTGGATTGAGAGGTTCGACTGGTGGATGTGAGATTGTGTCCATGATACCACATAATATGGGTGGAGATTCAAGGTTATAAATGATGGTTGGCATGAACCTTTGTGTCTTTTGCATACTAGTTATGACTCTATGCATGACGATGAAGATGTTGTCGAGTTTCGTGTTGAGTTTCATAGCTTTTTGAAAAATTATATTCTTTTAATGTTTGTTGTTCTTTTGTGAAAATTGATGGGCTAATGCATGCCCAATTAACCAATTGGTGGCACTTAATACACATGCACATTTTGATGTATTTTGAACAAATTGATAGAAATCACAATTATTTGAAAATACACTAAAAATAGAGAAACATAAATACAATACAATCAACCCCCATATAAAAGATAACATTTGGATTACATAATTGACATGGAAATTACAATATTATGTTATTCACTTGAAAGAAGACAACAACTCTCTCAATCAATGGCCTCTTTTGGCACGTGGGTCTCGGGGGGGGGGGGGGGCAGTGTGTTAAAAAGTTAAGGATATAGGTGCGAACAACCACTATTTTATAGGGGGGTATTACTTTCAATTTTTTTTTTCACATGCTATTATTATGTAAATTTCTACTTTGGGTTAATATAAAAATGGCTTGCATTACTTATAATTCCAAATTACCTATTATTCCATACCCTATAGTACTTTAAAGATGTCCAATGCCATTTTTGATACCCTATATTACTCTTAAGTCCAATTATAAAATTTTGCCCCCATGTTTTTTAAATACCCTATCATTTGTTCGCACGTATATTGCTACTCCAACCAATGACTACCCCCCCGAGACGTGGGTCCATCATTCTACACTAAATGCACCCCCATGACGTTATGAAGGTATGCACCCTTATTTGGTTAATTTTCTTATTATGACACCTATATTTGAGTTGGTGGGACACCAAGAATGGGTACCAAAAGGACTTTTGTTTAAAAGAAATTTGATTAAACACAATAATCATTATAGATTATATAGTCAAGGGGTGACTTTTATGACCATTTATTGAGCAACAAGAATCTTTACTTCGATAAGAATAATATATTCATTGAAGCTCCATAAAGTTTGAAGAAAGTGACTAAGGTATAAATACGGGAACCCGTGAAAATAAGTCGATTCAACTAGAAAGAGTGGTTTGAAATTTTTGTGCAATATTTTTTAAAAGCTCAAGTAGAAGAAATGATGAGGAATGCAAGTTGTTTTGTATTTTTATTCCCTATAAAGAAATAGTTACATCTCCCCAAAGGGTTGAGTAAGTCAAACTCCCTACTTGTTTCGTAGAGTCTCCTTAATTTGAGCATTTAAATATCCTACCATGCATACAAATGCACACAAAACGGCTAGCTCAGTGGCACCCAAAAGTGATCCCAAGTGGTGTGAAACATGACCTATCTTGCCAATCATTGCATCCAACTTATCACTGGATCCTTTTCAAGCCATCACTTTTTACAATTAGCCATTTTGGGTCAACACGAGAATCATTCTACTCCTAGTCTAGTGCACCAATAATGATCGTTCACCGTTTTCCGTTTTCCTACCTTACGGCATTGCTTCGGGTTTGCTACTAACCGCGTGTTTCATTTCCTAGGAGAAGTGAGTTAGTTGGAGAAAAAAGGAACCCTTATATATATAAAAGCCCCTTGATACGATATGCTTTGAATGGACGCAATTGGAATGTATTAGTTATAAACTTAATGCCAAAGCTTCACATCGGTGATGCATACTCGTTCACTAGAGATCACCATTCCACTTAAAACTTAACCCCCAGTAATGTGTGGTTGATTCATGGCAGTTAGATTAAGGCTAGACTAAGTTACTTCCGAGGTCCGTGGCATTAATTCATTGATCAATCAAACATACAAAGCAACTTTAAAAAAAAAAAAACATGTAGTTCATCACGATTTGACTTTCCAAATTGTCAACCAACCTTCATGGCGTCACTAAACAAAAAAGGTATAAGAGAGAACAATGAATTTCAATGCTCTGTTTTAAATGATCACATGGAATCTCTCAAACTTGTTGAGAATCAAATCTAGATCGGTTTGAAACACTAGTCCAATCTCATCACCACATGTGTCTAATTTCAATACAAGCCTTGCAATATACCTATGCAAGAGATGCGTTTGATCAACATGTCATATAATCATTTGAAACTATCAGATTGGCTTGGGAATGATCTCATGCAAGTAACAATTGAAAATTGTTGGTTTAGGTTCCATAAAATCGAAGTTTCGATATAAAAAATGATAAGAAACCATACGAAAATACTCCAAAGAAAGAAAAGTGGTCATTAACACAAACCCTTTTGGTTTATTATCACAATCGAACTTAGAACGGTGTCCATATTTTGAACACATGCTCCAATCTCATTGTACACGTGTCTTTTTCAGGTGTTCATTCATAACTACCAAAAACTTGGCATACACCACTCAAACATAGGTGGGCTCTTCTAAATAAGACGAGCTAACTTATATGACTACACGAGACCCACATTCTCTCGAACGCAAGAGATTTTGTGATGTAGTACAACCATAGACGCCATTTGAAAGGGTTTAAGTTGAGTAACAAAATGAAGGTTGGATGCGAGAGCACGTCCTAATTTCCGTATAAGGGGTGGCCCGGCCCTCAAGGCGGACATGATGCACGGGCCCGATCTCGCCCCCCTTGTTCAATTACTTTTGCGCCACTTGGCGTGGCCTTGGTACCCGGGGGCTATCATGTGGGGTGGGGTGGGAAGGTGCTTCGGAAGATGGGCAGATGGTTTCGTGGACAGCCTTGAAATCGAAGGCAGTCCATGTCACGGAAATTCATCACATGGTGGACAAGTGACTCCTCGTTTCTACCTTACGTCGGAATCCTTATCCCTGCCACAATTTATGCTTTCCAAAAGTTTTTGGGAGCTTTCACCGGAAGGAAGAAAGGACGTGTTGGTTGTTGGCGCATATCTCTCAAGGATTTTTGAGGCAACGGCTTTTTGTTTTGAGAAAAGAAAGAAAGAAAGAAAAGAAAGAAAAAATGTGAGCCCAATTTTGCGGGAACCGGCAACCTCGCAATTGGTACGTAGAGTGCATCTAGGCCTGAGGCTAGTATAGTCACCCACCTCTTTGATGGTGTAGCCACACCAGGGGTCAAGTTGGCCCTCAACCAGCCTAGCCGGTGCAGGTCCTCTATGAGAATGGTGCCACCCATCCAGGCAGGATGGGACAAGCACCCCCGGTTGGTTGGTTGCAACCCATCCGATGTGCAGCCATCCATCTGGTAGGCTTTGGGTGCCTATCCCATCTTGATTGGCTGGGCGGCCCCATCCCGGGGAAGAGGGGGGGGGGGTGGGACGCATCGGCCGGGCTGGCTGGACAGGTCGGTGTGGCTAGCATATGAGCCGAACTGCATCATCGTTACCTAAGGTGAAAAAGCAAGGCGTTTGTATTACAACGTGTGTGTGTGTGTGTGTGTGTGTGTGTGTGTGTGTGTTATTTTATATTTTATATTTTTTTTAAAGATGATTTGACGATGGAACCAACATCATGAATCCCATATTAGTATAAGGAGTTCACTAGAGATGAGCTACCCACAAATGTACAGAGGGTCATGTTTTTCCTAGATTCCTTTTACTTTGATAATGTTCATGTGGGCCAAACTTAGAGAGGTGGTTATCTAGGCCTTGTCATGCACCTATCATGAACTGTGTGACCCATAATACTATTATGAAAAAGGAAAAAATCTCAAACAAAAAGCCTACACAACACAATTGTTCACAAGTGGCACATGCCACCTAAGCAAGTGACATTAAAAAAAAAGCAACCCTCGAGTCCAAGGTGATTGCCCTTGGACATCAACATCACCATTTTGTCCTCTCCAATTGCCAAACACACGTGGAGAGAGAGAGAGAGAGAGAGAGAGAGAGAGAGAGAGAGAGAGAGAGAGAGTTGTTGCATACAAGCGTACTCTCATCCACCTAACATCAAAAAAACCAACTTCTTTCTATAGTTTTGTTTCCAATTCATCTCATATGAAGTCAAGTCAAATGTTTTGAGGACTATTTATAGTAATTAAAGTGTCATATCAAGTAAAAGAAGATCATCATTACAATGCATACTATTTTAGGGCCTCTATGTTGGATGAAATGAGAGATACATTTGCATATAAATATTCTTTTTTCTCCCTTGTAGCTCCCTATATTTGATTCATCCTTTGCAACAAATATTTTCACCTTCCGGCAATGTTGTTTTTGTTTATTTGGCACACATTGAAAATTCAAGTGCAAGAAAGGAACCAAAACACAACCACCGTGGGAGAACTAGCTTCACCTTCTGGCAGTTGCTTTAAGTTCAATCTTGTCTCCACATATTTTCTAAGTCAAACATACGTAGAACGGGCTCCCATTCATGTTGGTGTAAACTCAAAATGGCGACATTTACTTTCTTTTTATTTAAGAACATTATGAACCAACTTAGCATGTTCAATCAAGTTAGACCACGATAAGAAAGATTCCATAGAAATCAACAATGCATTTTTTCTTGGGTTGACGCTCTATTGTTGCACTCCTTCTTAATTAACATAGATGTGCCTAATGTGGTTACTAATATAAATTGGATGCCTATATTTGAGTGATATGTGAATAAAACTTAGGTGTGGCTACAATAACAAACACCATAAAAGAGATATTCCTTAAAGAATTATACTTTGTGTTCAAAATATGATAACCATTGTAAATCAAATAATCAGTTAAGAGGGACACATATGACCATTTAATGAACACAAGAATCTTCACCTTCAAAATAAATAATGGACCTCTACAATGTCACATTATAGGGGTAATAAATGCATATACGATGGGCTCCACACATGTATAGGTACATAGTTGACATCAAATTAATGTACCTTTCACATATGAAATGTGTATAGAAGAAATTTTAATGTAAAATGAATAAACATGGGAACTAGGACAAACTAGGTTCTCTATCTCAAAACATAATCAAGAGACTCATTAGGTAATGTCTATTTCACAACATTTTTTCACCTAAACCCTAAACCAAGGTGTATAGTTTGTTTTCAAGCATTTTGAATTCAATATTTATCATGTTGCGTGAAAGCTCTTAAAGTTTCACTTCTTTTGGTGGTATTTTTGTCCAATTATGAGTTGTATTGGCAAAGTTATGAGCATTTGAAGGTCAAGGTTTTTGTAATTGGTTTCTAAACAATGATCTACTTTTTCATTTTGTGAGGTCAGTTCCAATCCAATCTTCCTCATCTATGCATCATTGAAAGGTCAAATCAAAGAAGCTCAATAAGATATTTGTTACTAATTTGCAGTGGCGACATCAACAGACTATGGATTCCTTCTTCAAATCCACATAGATTTCATGAGAAAAATTCGTATTTTTGTAAAATATTTGTAAAATATTTTATTTGTATATGTGACAAAATTATCTAATGTGTGTTTGCATGAAGCACCTCATAGTTATGACAAAGAGGTCCAATTTGTCATATCATTGAATACGTGACACCTCGAAAATACGACGGTTTTCTCGTTCCCCAAACATGTCATATTTAAAGAGGTAGAAGCGAGAGCTAGATCACAAATGTTCTCTTAAAATAATATTTTTGGAAGGCTATGCTAGCACCTACTACATGCTACAATGCACATATCTTGTATATGTGCCAAAAAAATGTCCTTTCCTCCGTCCACGGGTTGGAGTAAGTTACAAGAAAGACAAAGGTCAAGTTAAAATGAGTACATCATAAGTTTGAATTTGGTGACCTTGGAGCGCCCGGTGCATCATTTGTGATGTTCTTCTAGATGCATTTCTTGTTGGCTTTTGTGAATAATGGAGCCTTTGGGAGGTGCCATTGGTTGGACAACCGATAGGAAATGGGAGGAATCGGGAACGTTTATTGCACAATGGCACCGACAACATACTATGTGCTAAGTAGGTAAGTGTCATTGAGCCCACTATTGGTTGTCACATTGGTGGTTTTTCCAAGTGTTTGTATGGGTATCGCGCTTCGTTTTTGGTGTTACCAATGGGGTTAAGGTAGCGATGACTAGTGCGCTTACTTATCTTAATCGGACAACTACGTTTGAGCGGCATTTTGATGCGACTCCAATAACGGACACAAGAAGACATGTGTTCGAAAGTGATTGAAGTACATGTTTAGAATATGTTAACCATTCTAGGCTCAATGGTCAACATAATTGGGAGGACATGTATGATAATTGTTTAATGAGTCGCAAGAATATCGATTCGACAATGGGTAAGGTATTCATACGAACTCTAAAAGCTATGAGAAAAGTGGAAACATATTGAATTTGGATTTGCTAACCATTTCATACTAATTGCGTCTTTCCATCCAAAGTAAAGTGGGGCTAATCACCAAGAAGAAGAAGAGGAAGAAGAAGAAGAATTTCACTTAATGGTTTAAATCCGCATTCAATTGGTGAAAAGGGTTCATATTTGCATCGATTCTCCCTATTAGTGCGTGTTATTATTTGGAATCATGCAATGCGACAACGTCATCCTCAGGAGTTCAATATGTACTTATGAAAGTTCAATAGGTTGTTTGGACATTATTATAGAACATACATGACTTTGCTTGAAAAAAATATTACATTCTCGTTGAATAGTTATAGTATAGCAATGCTTGACTCCGAGTAGTTTCTCACACTAAATGGGATAATAAACGTAGTTGCAAACACCTTTGACTTGTAAACACATATGTGATTAAATACTAACAACATCAAATTACAAAAAATTATTCATGGTTAACCATGATCAACATAAGGTTAATGGGCTCACATTCATGCCGGTACATGGATACGAGCGCTACTTTTATTTTAGTTTAATGCAAAGATTTGAATCATTTGTTTTCTTTACAAGTACTTACATACGCCACCTAATACCTCGAAGAGTTGAACCAAAATGATCTCTTTTGCATCGGGCCAACCACCTACATTAGAACAATATCTTAATTGAAGCTAATCTTGCATACGTCAATCAATGATTGAGGACGACGGGTCCCATGAGCATACCCTTTTTTAGAATTTAAAATCCTTCCAAAGTTTGAGAGGTGAAAAAAGGAAGTTCCAACAGTTTCACACTACTTTCAAACTAGGCTTCAATACATGATGAACCAACAAACTTTGAATATAAAGTTTTCTCAAAAAAGGATCAAACCCACGGTTTCATCCCTCTTTGAAGGACTTTATGGATAACTCTAGTGTTGGCAAACATAGCACAACGTATTTCCAACAACTAAAGAAACTTGGCCTCAATTGAGGTTTCCCATTCCGGCCATTGCTCGGCTATTGAAGTAGCCATACCCATCCATTTGTTACACAAACTACTTAGACCCACATCCCAAATCGGATTCAAATGCTCATGCCCATCACTCTTGTTATTAATGCTCTATTAGAGTTGCGAAGGTACATGTAAACCAACACCATCCGCAAACCGTGCAAGTCTTCCAATCATAAAGATTAAAAATGGAATATTTTGTGGATTTTTCATGGTTTAAATGGATGAAATCACCTCAAAATGAGAAAATGTCATTGAAATTGGATGAAACCATCAACTACTAAATGCGTTTGTACACGTTTGGATGGATTTGATATAATCATCCATATGTGGGTTTGTCCCTCGAATGATTGTAGCTAGTGCTCCTCTCTTAAAAAATTGGTAACAAAAAGAAAAAGAAAAAGAAAGAACTGCTCATTTCTAGAAGGAGAACAAGTGGTGAAAGGCTTTCCAAAGCTAGGCTTTTGATACATTGAGTCATTACTAAGAAACTTCATGACAACACGATCCAGTATGTTGGGTTAATGTTGGACACTGAAACTAGGAGACCACGACATTATTCAGATGGTGGGTCGGTTCCATGACCCTCGAACATGTCAATTCTATTCCGTGGGCCCCTCAACATAATGGAAATATTCACGTACTATTCATACATCAAGCTGAACTTGGAGAACTGGGTGGAGGTAAACTCTTGGCACTATACGTAGGAATAATCATTCATCCTAGCAATATTCGCATGGAGCACTATTCATCCCAACATTTTTACGTGGAAGTACTACTAATAATAGAACTATCACTGAATGTAATGACACTATTCATCATACTCTTTCCATTCAAACTTGCACTATTCATTATTCGTACCAGCATCCGTTTCTTCCCATGAAGGTAAGGTAGACACCGCCCATGTTAGAGGCTAAATATAGAATGGAACACAACAATGCAGATGAATAATGCTATGAGAGCATCCTCAGTCGGTCTAGGTAAAGCTCACTGCAAACCAAGACCTATCTTTTGACTGACCTAAAATTAGAAACTGAAATTACCATCATTAGAAGCACACCTAAATAAACGTGAGATATTTCTCAAGAAAAAAGAATTGTAAAAATTTGACGTAGGTGAAATCCCTCATTGAAAACACCACATTTTCAAAATTTAGAGGGAGTGCACCAAATCTTGCTTTAAAATGGAAAGATCCTCCCACACTCCCTCCAAATTTTTGACATTTAGAGGGAGTGTGGGAGGATCTGTCCATTTTTAAGCAGATTTGGTGCACTCCCTCTAAATTTTGAGCAATTTTAAGCAAGATAGGTCTTGGTTTGCAGTGAGCTTTACCTAGACCGACTGAGGATGCTCTGAGGCTCTAACCAGGTAAGCTTTTGTGTGCCGATTATTCAAGTGGAATCCCTTTCAAACACAGGCTGCTTGCCGCTTGAGATACTATAGTGTTGAATATAGTACCACATTTTCATTTAAATTTTTAGTAGTATTTCCAACATGTTTAGAACTCCATATGATTCGCTACACATTATGAACTCCTTGGCAATTAACTGGGGGAGTCGGCTGCTAGTTGCAGATGAACCACTTGAGTTTGAGAAATAACCGGTTGAAGTTCAGGACTTTAGGAGAATTACTGATCGTTTTAGAGGAATCTATAGAAGAATATACCTCAAATGAATAGCGAAAATCCGAAAGATGTCAACATGCCATTGGTTGGAATTATGAACATTGGGATTGGGATTTCGACTGCTTATGCCCAAAAATCTCCCAAGATACTACTCCTTGTAGTGAAAAAAAGTGGCAAATAAGGTCGAGGCATCCATAGTTGACCATGTCCATTGAATTGCTCGCTAGAGAATTTGTAATGCTGACATGGATGGGATCTATATATTTCTAGGCAAACGGAGGTAAAATTCTTTTGTGGTGGCGGCTTGTGATTGATTACCCTCCTAAGAGTTTTGACAAATGTTGTGGTCAAGAATTAGCATTTAGATGAGCGGTTATGAGTTAACCTATAGATTGACTGTATGTTGCAGTAAACTTTACTGCTCCAAAGTTTGTAGCAATCCCCGTATTCATGAAAATCAACAAAAATTGCATTTTCCTTAGAATTTGTTTCTCTTTGCAAGAATAATAATGTCTACCTATTACTCCTCCTAAACAAATGCAAACTCTCTTATTGTCTCAAATATAGATGCCCCAACCTTATAGCATTTCAAGTGGCCACTTTGTTGGAGACTTAGAGCTTCCATTGCCATGTAAAACTACTATGAAATATTGTAATGTATAGGGGTAAAGTTTTGGGACATCTACCAAGCAACACATGTTTATTGGGAAATCAAGGGTCACAAAACATCATTAAGCAGTGTGCGTTGATTCGTGTGAGCGTTGATAATATAACCTTGGGATGCCCTAACTTAGTGCAAATTCAGACTTAATATAAGTCTCCTTGCACTAGGTTGAGGCATCCCATGGTTATATTCTCAGGGCCCACATGAACGAACACACATACTTCATAATGGTATGCATATGTATGTTGTGGTATTTGGATTTACTTTGCGCCAACATCTTTGACATATTTTTTAGCAACAATTAAAATACCCAGGGTTTAAAACAAAATGAAAATGAAAATCACAAGGTAAAATTGACAAGCATGTTAAAAAATCAAATCAAATCAAATCAAATGACAAACATGAGGGAATTTGAACAAGTTTGTGTGGCGAATAATATTCTTACAACAATCAATTCTAGTGGACTACGGAAATATATGTGTGTATTAGAAAATGTGCATTGTGGGGATTTGAACCCCGCTCTCGGAAGAGCTTGCCCAATCGTAGCATTGGAAATGGATTGCATAAAAAAAAAAAAATCAAATTCATTTTTTTCATAGACACAAACATAACGACACATCGACTTCTTAGCTTCAATGGCGTTCATGAGTTTCCTTTATCAAACACTAGAAGAGGATGTGACATCATGATAACATTAGAACTATCAAGAAATATACACACAAACATGAGAGTGAGTGGGTGAGTGAGAGGAGCCCAAAACTCGATATCAAATTGCCATTTAAAGGTGATTATTGAACTTGCAACACGCCCCAAGGGCCACTTCAGACATGAGACTGAGAGCCTGTGACCTAAGGTAGGTAGCCCTTATTTCATTTCAATTATTATTATACATTCACATTTGTGTCTCCAATACAAAATACCCAAAAGGCATGTATTTAAAAGAGATTTGCCTAGATGTTCCAAATATGATGACTGGTTTTTGGCTCACTGATGAGTATAAATGGAGAAGGGGGGGGATGTGTGATCATTTAATGAGCACAAAAATAATCACTTCAACATTGAATAAGATATTCATAGGAGACCCACAATTTATGAGAAAAGTGGGTACAACCTTGACATTGTGCTAATTGCGTGTTTCATAACCTAAGAGAAGTGGGCTAGTTGGAAAACAAAACCATATATTAACCATATGCCTTCGCTCAAATCCAAACCCATGGTGGGTTCATGTAGGCATGTTGGGTGCATTCATATTTAATAGGAGCCATCCGAGCTAAGAAGCTAGTCCATTGTGGGGTTCCTAAGATTGCAAGGAGATGTCATTGTGCTCTATAAATTTGTTGTGACACGCATACACATTCTTAAAAATATATTCTTAGCTCATTGTTGAAATCAAGATCGTTATTTCTAATGAATTCAAATAAGAATCATGTTAATTGATTATGTTGCATATACTATTGTTTTTGAATAACCCTTACCATATGGTTTAATGTTGAAAACAACCACAATAGAGGTGCATCTCACTATAAAGAGAAGGATAAATGTTATACACACACTTGAAGCTTCCATGTACTACGTCATGGCTATCTATGATTAGCATAAGGTGTACAATTCACATTCACGTTGGTGCTATGAACATCAATGTTTCGTCTTCTTTTTTAAAATATTTGAAGCCTCAATAGGCTTCTTTATTGTGCAAGCATCTTTTGAAAGTGAGAATGGAATTCCAACACGTTATACGAAAATCACAAGAAAATTCTTCCCAAAATGAACGCGGTTGTACAACACAAAGCCATGTTCTCTAATGTACATCATTCTACAATGTAACAAAAATCCTCTAGGATGGCATTTCTAGCCTAACACGTGTTAGCCTCTCACCCAAGAGATGTGGCCAACAATTTTATGGTGCAACTTAAGTCATTGGTCAATTGAAACAATACATGCCATGTTCCATGCAAACATGTGGCATGCATCAACTACTATTTGGTCTAATTAGTGTGGGATACCATTTGGAATTACTAGTTGCTATAATATTTACTGAAAGTATCATTTTTGACCCAAATGACATATTACACCAAATATGATATTTAGTGTCACCAATTCTAATTGTCTTGCTCAATACTAATTGTAAACCGCGGTGTAGTGTCACCAACACCAAATGTTGACCCGACATTATTTGTCATTCCTTGTAGATTTTGTGGGGGATCATACATTTACAGTGTTGCAATTATTGTCACTTACCAAGTGATTTTTCATCCAAATTTCAATCATCCACGACAATATTTCATCAGAAGTTGACGACAAGACAAGGTAGTGTTTTGGCCAATGGATGAAATCATCCATCATCCATAACAGTATTGGTTCACTGATTCATAATAATTGTTGTCCAAAAAGTTACCATTTGACATAAAATACCATATGACACTAAATAACATATGCAGTGTAATGAGTATGAACACTGAAGAATATGATATAACTTAGTTGGTCAAAAATGATATTGTCGGTATAAACTTATAGCAATATGTAACTGTGAATGATTACTTGCACTACTTAGACAAAATAATGTAGTTCATATCGGTGTTGCTACATGAATCTTGAGAAAGAAGTACTTCATGAAGAAATGGTGCATTGTTCAAAAGCACCAACAATCGTGAAGAAGTAGCATTACCTTGAACACTTAAATATTATTGAGAATTGTAAACGGACATTGCACGTCAGCTCTAATTCATAAAAAATACTTTGAAAGGTCCTTTTCTTCCTTTTTGGAAATAAGTTTTTAGTATTAAGTTACCGCAAATAAAAATTCAAAAAGTATATGTGAATTGAAGTCTCATTACCTTGACGTATAAACTACAGTAAAATGAAGAAAATTCAATTGACGTCCTAGGATGACGTACCTTACCCTTGTAGGTAGTTATATCTTTTCTAAGGTATGGGGCTAGAGCTCGTGCAATTTGGGCGGCCCTAGCAAACTAAGCCATGACCCCATCATGCGGGATGGAGGTGTCAAGGTTGGGGCCCATGACCTGGCACCCCTGCCATTTATTTTTGTTTTTTGTTTTTTTGTTCCCAATCGACAACTATTGCCCACCTGCCTGATTTTTTAAACATTTAAACATAATTAAAATTTGAAACGCCATTGCATTCCTGAAGGCCACCCACAAATCCCATTTTGAGTGCCATTAAGGGAATCCCATATTGAATCCCATATTGGACATTGAAGCGTTAAGACTTCTTGGTTCCACTTGTCTTTGTTGGTATGATGGATGAAAAATAAGTTACACATAGCACAACCCCATGGAGTTCAACTTCCAAAAGGAAAGCATTAAGCCACATACAACATCATGGATGACCATGATCAATGTGAGGCCAATGAGCTTACATTCACGTTGATTAAAGTTGTTTGTTGTTTCGTTGTCTTTCCTTGCACCATAGAGCATGTTAAAGAATGTACAAGTCCATAAAGATGGGAATTCTAAGTGCCCAAGAAGGTGGGTGGGAATGTTCCGGAGCAATGTTTTTATTATTGGTGTCCTTGTCTGCTAACTCGTCCGGGTTCCAAGCAACGTGGTCACCATTAAAGCTCATGGATGCATTATGAGCACTATGGCATTATGAGTACATTGATTATCCCAATTAGTGAGGGAGGGCTAATACTGAGTGTGGGAAACTAGTGAAGGTTATACAAAATTTCTTTACCTTATAAAATTGGTGCCACCAAAAGGTCTAGAGAGTATGATTTACCTCAACACTATTCATTGAAAATATTACTCATAATAGCACTTTTCACTAAAAAAGTACAAGCATTATCAATCCTAGCACTATTCATTGACAAGCATGTGTTTGCATGTAAAATGTTACTATAACTTTGTGTTGGTGTTATATTTTTGAATTCACACAACATAAATAGATAGTATGCACGTTAAGAATCATATTATAACTTACTTGGTAAAAAAATGATATTTGTGTTAAAAATTTATAGCAATGCATAACTCCAAATGACCACAATATCAAATCCGAAAAGTGCATTTGATTTATGGGGCCAATACAAACTTTATCATGTCAATTTAGGCAACTCCATATTGCAAAGGGAACCCAATAAATTGTGAACAATTTGAATATTTGTTGCACCATTGATGCAATTCACGAGGCCCTCGGGGAGTTCACTGCGAAAATATTAGAAAACAACGTGCGGGAAAATATAGGATAATTTATATTCACAAAAGGAAAAACTTAGAATTTTCTTAGAAGTAATATAGGTGAGTATGTATGATAAAATTTGTATTATAAATACTATAGGCTTGATACAAATAACGCATGTTTTTAAAATATTTGTAAAAATATACCGTAGGATTTAAGGATCCTAGGTTTTTTTTGAAATAGGGTGTCCATTGTGTTCAGAGGCGGGAAGATTTTGGATGAAAAACTAGGAGTTTTGGTTGGTCTTGTGTCTATCTGCTTCAAGCAGAATGTTGTAGTATTAACTCTATACCCTTCTACATTATTGCATGGACCCTATTTTTGCTTGCTTTGTTGTTGGTGTTTTAATTGTTTTTTTTGACACTCAATACCGTTGTGTTTAATTGTGCGTGTAACTTGATTGAGGAACATGGGCTGATTTTGTTGTTTGAAAGTGTTTATGAACACTCTTAATGTAAAACCTTGTTGTGCCTTGGATTTTGGTGACTTAGTACTTTGAATGCTCTTAAACCCTTTGGAGCAAAATCAAATAATTATAATGAACATACCTAGCTTAAAATTAGAGCTTCATCAAATTTAAAAGTAATTATAGGGTCATTTAAAAAACAAGAAATTAGCAAATTATATAATAATATGGTACAAAAACTTAAGGATGGATAATTAAATACCCCTTGAATAAATACCCTTGTCACGCACGTGTATACATATATACATGTCTAGTGAACTCCCCGAGACGAGGCCCCTATAACTCGTTGCAATGGTCACTTGGTCTACCACTGGTTCTATTTACTAGACAAGGATTTGTTTACGATCTTTTATAATTGTAGATTTAAAGTCCAAATTCACGGATTTGTTTTTTTATATGAATCGTGTGTAATGAAAAGAACATGTGATGGGAACCACGTGATTTCTTTTAGTCACCACAAGAATTTTGTGGTCTTACCACCGAATGTTTTCTACTACGGTAGATGGTTATAAAATATGTGAATGTGGACTTAGATTGTTCAATTGGATAGATCATAAAACCATCTAGTGAAGAGAACTGGTCTTAAGACCACATGATCACCATAGCGAGTGAATGGGTTGTTGAAGCACTTCGGATTTAGGATACTCTTGGAACAAGACCAAGACAAGTAAGACACCCCCAATTGTCGGTGGCAAACACCCAATATGTTCAAGACGTGTTTAGAATCTACATTATAACATTGTTTCCACATGCACAATATGTAGAATTCACGCCTTGGGATAAAGTGAAAAGTCTTCTATTAAGCCCCCCCCCCCTACAAGGTGAAATTATGCTTGTAGAGTGTTAATTCAAATCCCCAAAATGCCTTAAGATGTTAGATACCAATACAATTTACAATTTGGTCAAAATGCACATAATTATTGGAGGACATGCTTGTAAATTGTTGCATGGTAGGGAGGCACCAAGGACTTTTCCTAGAAAGGTGCAATTAGAGGATAGCAAAAATGCCACAAAGTGTATCAGCTAGGGATTCTTGGTGTCTATCTTGCAGGGGACCATTTTTATTGGAGTTGAAGGCCCCTTCATCCATGGTGGATGAGTTTACACAAACATCACGAATCCCAAGCCAAGTACATCCTAAACTCTGTAATATTCATCTCCATAATGTCACACACTCTCTAATAACCTGAAACCATAGGGAACGGATGTTGTACTTCAAATCTCACTCCTTATTGTCACATTTCTCTCCCTTGTATCACGAAATTTGTCATTAATGCAAACCCTCAAAGAAGTTAACCCACACCCTCGTATTGCGCCATGTGTCAACATGTGGAGTGTCACCTTCTTGTTCTTGTTCTTATTCTTCTTCTTCTTCTTATGTCACTTGTTGAACGTTGGTGCATGTGTCCGCCACATCGCCCGGGAAGGCCAAGTGGAGTGCACCCCACTAGTGTAGGTGATGGGAGAACAAATTCAAATTGTCCTCACATCTCATTTGTGTCATTCCATAATGTCACATGCTAAGCTAACTTTGTAATATCACATAATATCACATGCACTTTGGTTGCCACAAGCGTGATGCTACGGAGTTTAGAGTGTATATCATAGTTATACATACACATCAACATAATTGTAGTTCGTTATACACTTGATCTTGTGCATTAAGGTAGATGGATCTTCAATGGTTATTGTTTCCAACCATCCCACTTCTGCTAGGATATAAAACATGGTTTACAAATCCAAATAGGTTAACAAGATATTAACAAATCCAAATCGAGGTTGTAACCGCTTTTCTTATCATTTTGGAGCTCACATGAACACTTAATCATTATCAAATTTACAAATTCTTATGCTACCTAAATTATCATATAGGGCCCCAACCCTCACCAATTATATTCATTATTGAATATAGAATGGTTATCACATGTGGAGCATGTAGTCCAATCTATCTCAAATACAAACCTCATATATATATATATATACACAATCTTGTAGCCAAATTAAATCATATACCATTCAAATATAAGTGTACCTTATTTTTTGTAAGCATGACGTATTTATTCTTCATTTGTGTAGAGGCAAGTAACAAATTCTCAAGAGCTGGGGTTCTATTTTAAGGAATGAATGTTGGGCATAGGCAAGTGGCAAGTGGAATGAACATGGACTATAGGCAAGTGGCAATTGGCATTTGACAAGTGGTAAGTTAAGCTTTATTAGTCCGCACCCATTATGAGCCTAGGACATCAAGCCTTCACACAATATTAGATTAAGGCTTATTGTTGCATATTTTCCTACATGGCTTTTGATGCTTGCATGAAAGTTCCTTTGATACCCGGTCCATGGGACATTAAAGTTATCCTTTAACTCTCAGGGTGAGCAACCTCGCGCTTGAGATGGTAATCGAAGAGACCAAGGGTTTGCCTCCCGGACTAAATTAGGTCCACATCACACACGAGACTGAGAGCCCGTGACCATTACACTTCACGTACTCCCATTGGTGGAAAAGGCGGAGCCGGTCCAGGTTCGCTTCATACTACGCTTGAGGGACCAACTGAGTATGTGAATGCAAGATGGATGTACAGTCTACATGGATTCCTACATGGTATCGAATGGATCATGTTTCATGGTCACTTGGACTATTTTCAAAAACCACCTCTTGGAGGTAGGCCTAACACAAAACGAGGAGACCATGGCATTCCAAACACTCACAACCATTGATTTATTCTACTTTACCATGTACGAGGACCCACATGAATAAAATTTCATTGAAATAGCATTTGGTTGAGGGCCCGGTCACATATGGTTTCACAATACACTTGAGGGTCCGTGACCACGGTACATGATTTTGGAGGTGTGTTGGGACGGCCTTTGGACACTTTCTTTTGGGCTCTCACAATTTCATGGTCACGGCTCTTGGCGTTGTGTGTGACGTGGCCCTTAGGGTGGCCGGAGCTAATGGCCATGGATCCTCACGTGCCAATTTCGGTAGTGTCAGGCCGGCAACAAACAATTCACCAACTTCTCCTTGTGTAGTGACTAGATCGTGGCCATGTGGCCGGGCCCATTTTTCGGCCCATGCCACACCAAAAAGCTCATCATTCCACCGGCAATGACGCCATTCCCACGTTCCAAAGCGTTTCGTTGCGAAGCAACCTCCAACCACCGCATTTCTTAAGCTTTGAGATAAGCTATGTTGAGTTCCTTCGAGCTTTAGGGCTATGAATCTTGTTAGTCCACTTAACATCACACACACCATTTCCAATAGCCTTTTTTAGATGGAGATTCACACCCTTCGTGGACTCCGATTCTAGTTTTCGAACCGAAACCAATGATGAAATCTTGTAAGAGTTAGAATATGACATCATTAATTTTAATGTACGTTGTGGTGATGGTAGTTTGCAACACTCATAACTAATTCAATGCCAACGAGCTAGACGAAGGTGACGAACAAGCCATCAACCTTAAGGAGGGAGTTACAAAAATCTTGAGTCGGGTGTGTGAGGTGCCTCCGTTGTTTAAGTCTTTGACAAATTTTGAAGTTGGAGAATTTGAC
This sequence comes from Polytrichum commune, assembly GCA_950295325.1. NCBI lineage: Eukaryota > Viridiplantae > Streptophyta > Polytrichopsida > Polytrichales > Polytrichaceae > Polytrichum > Polytrichum commune. Next base: position 19,095,254 of record OX485809.1, read on the forward strand.
TTGCTTGATTTCCTTGTGTGTCCTACAATTCTTGGCAATGCACATAGCATGGGTGATCCTAGGGTTACGAGTGGGAGGCCAATGAAGTTGGCACCTGACCAATGTTTGCTCAACTTCATCATGTTACTTGAAGCATGATAGCGTCATTGCGTACGAGTGTTTTCAATGGAATGTCACTCGGTCCACTTTGTATGACAATGCAATATTAATTGCTACATGCATCAACGATGCACTTGCACATGAGATGTTTTGGCCCAATGAGTTGAATTAGTAGAGGTTGGGGTAGTCCACATTTTCTGGGTTGTATTGGAATTGTTGATGGCACGCTCGTCAACATTCGGAAGCCTTGGAACAATCCAAAGCATGCCAAATGTTTTGATGGCTACAAGAAAATGTATTGTGTGAACAATGTGGTGGTGGTGTCGCACAAAGGACTTTTCATTCACTTGGATTTAAGTTTTCCGGTGTCTTATCATGATGTTACAATGCTCCACCATTCCAACCTCTACAGTTGTTGGCGTGTCCACTTCACTCATGGTGACGGTTACTTTGATTACTTGCTTGAAAATCCCAAATGCCTTGGAGATAACATGCTCGTTATGCAGTGACTTGATAATGTGGAGAGACTACCATATATGGAGCAAGGAGTACTAACGGCATACAACAAGATGCATGTTGGCTACTCTTGATGTTTTTTCATGAACAAGCAGTATGATGTCAAACCCTAGTCCCTCCTCTAATAGAAAAATCTCCAATGAAGCACATTAGAGTGTTTGGTCCCCACCTCCCATCTTTGGAAGGATTAAGTTTTGTAATATGATGTCTAAGCATCGCCTAAAGGCTGGAGGAACCTGGCATGAGCGCTTGAATCATCCACTCCTTACAAAGGATGCATTGCATCCTCTTATGAGATAAGTCTGAGTCCTCCTAATTTCTTCAAGAGGGTTTAGTCATCCAAGAATCCACCCACATTGCAATGAAATACCAAATTGAATACATAAGAACTTCATTGACAACGAGAGTCCTCCCAACCAAAGAAAGATGAATGGATCTCAATAGGTTTTGTAAGTTTGCCTTCACCCCTTTAAACGAAAAGTCATCCACATCTTGAATCGCCATTCCCAAACCAAAAGGTGAATCGGGCAGTTTGGAGAGGTCATCTTTGTTATCCCATGTCCAATGATAAATATCTTGCCATTGAGGTTTATCCCCATGCTTGCACCAATAACCAACATTATTATTCTAGTTGATTTGTAAGCTAGATGCAACATGAAATGAGTTAAGGATTAAAAATCATATGATCAACATAAGGTTGCGCAACCCGCACTAAGAAGGAAGTATCATCAACGTTTTGCTTAATGATATGGTATGTAGTGCCGACTATGTAGGGAGATTTGATAAATAATTTTAGAGGGCTTACCTACCATGAGCTAGGCAATAGACTCTAACATGTATCAAGGGAACTCTTGAATAGAATAGGGATAACATGCTCAAAGTCACGTTGAAAGTATTGACAATAGTTTTATATATTTGTTTATTCTTGTGAATATGTGACCTCAGTGAAAGGCACAATTTGGATATTAGAAATTGCAAGCATCACGCAAGTACCAAATGACAATCGATTGTGAAGATATTGTGAAACACCCAATACTTAAAACATGGAGACACCCTCACTTAACACATCAATGTTCCGAAGTATGACACTTGAACAACCATATAAAGTGTATGGTCTTACTACAAATATTACAAAAACCACTTCATTGCTTTCCTCCATCCCCCCCCCCCCTTTCCCAATCCCCCCAACACATTCTTTGTCTTAAACACACAAAAAACAATGGATCTCACCAATTCGGTATACATCCTTAAATGTTCATATTTCCATGTTTGCTATCCTACACTATTTGAATTTGTGCACTCAACTATTTTGTGCCTTCATGGTTGTGAGAGCATAATGCTAGACAACAATTGATGCTCCCGATTCAATTATGAATTGTTAAAAGGACAACTTGAGAGGATCATATAGGACCCCTCTTACCGCCGAACAATAGGTTGATGGTGGCTCCCACCTCTCTCTAACTACGAGCAACGTGACTATGTAAACAACAACTTGTACTTTTGAATGCTTCCCTAAGCCAACACAAAACCTACAAGTGTGTTGAGTCAAAACTTGTGAGTGTGGCGCAATCAACCAACTTTATTGGCAATTGCCGAAATCCAAGTGCTTCGAGCATATTGGTTCAAACAACACAAATTTTAACCATATGGAACCTACTTAACCCTTAAAGGACAATGCTGCCCCACGAGCTTGGTATTATTTTGGGAGAATCTTGTTCAAAATTTCTACTCCATTGCACCAAATGGGGTTTTTAGAATGCCAAATCGAGCACCTTATGTAGTTAGTTTTTGCTATGGCTTAAAACAACAAAACCCAGGGAACAAAGTCTCCAGGAAGACTGAGCTAGTGTCTATAAGGGTTATTGTCACATTGGATTAAGGATTTTATTAACAACTTAAGACTTTGCCTTTTTCGTTCCTTCCTTATTCCACTTATCCCACCCTCTTATGATTCTTTTGTGCACTTTCAGTAGTGAGTGATTCCGTCCTTTCATAAGGTAATTTTCTATCACTCTATGGTTGTGACCTATATCAGTCGTGAAGCTCAAAAGCTTGGCAAGTTGGCAAGGCAATTTGTCAGGACCGAAGTCCGGGTAATGTCTTTTAGTAACCACATCGTCTTGAGTATGCCAAAGATAAAACTTGCAAATTCCTTAATTAACTCCTTGTTATTAACTTACCAACCTCATACGTGTCTTCATGTGCTCAAGTCACCACCTTAATCTTCAACCATCTGGTGACTCATCTCAACCACCATTCACTTGTTAATACAAAAGTCATGCATTCACAGCTAGGCTATGTTCTTCCTTAAGGCTTTAGTCCTCCATAGACTAATCAATCAACATACAAAGGGTAGAGTCTTACTCCAGTAAGATATTCTTTCCTTCAGGGGAAGGTACAGCTTTGACAGCCTATAGCCTGCCTCTAGCCCTTCCATCTTTTCAGCTGACACTTTGCTTAACTCTTCTCTTCTTTCCCTCTCTGACACACTAGCTAATAGCTATGAATTTGAGGCGCTAGCCCAGGCGATGGCCTCACTCTAGCCTCCCTGTCTTTCTCTCTTCCTAAGACTATTGCCCTTCTCGGCTGGCTACTAAGCAGTCTCTGGGACCTCTCAGTTATCTCCATAGACTATGGCTATCATCCTTCTTGAGGGGCCCATTGCCTGTTCTCCCTGTTCCGGGCTACTAGCCTTTAGTTAAGCCTATTGCCTATCTTGCTTCTCGTCAAGCTTTTTCTTACTTGCCTTCTTCACGACAGGCGGTATGTATCCGTCAAACTCTCTCTGACCAGTTGCCTTGCCACTCTCTGGCCTTTTATCAGACTATTGCCTGTCTTAGCCTTGCTCTCGGCCACTTCTTGATCTTTCAGACCATTGCCTCACCTCAGTCACACTCCATATCTCTCAACCTCTTTCCGTCTCATCTTTGATCACTCACTCTGAACCAATCTCTACTCTTCCGAATGCAGATTTCCTCTCAGACTACTTGCCTGATTTTGTCATTACAATGCTATGTCAGACTACTTGCCCAACCTTACTTCCAAATATCACTCACAACATTTCACATAACTTACTTCAACAATCCTCTTCACTCATAAGACAAACAATTTCACATAATACTTCACTCATAATCATCTCATTAACACAAAAGAGATAAGTCCACTTCAGGGTCCAAGTTTTTCGGCCCTTTAACTTCCTAACATTGTCATTCCAAGCTTCCTGCTTGTTCAAGACTATTGCCTGGCTCAATCACTGAGCTACAGACTTCTACGCCTATTGCTAATATGAGACTATGTAAGATCTTGCTGCTTGCAAATAGCCTGTCTTCCTACTTGCCTGGCTCCTTCTTAATGTCGAGAGAGAAGACCAGGTGGTTAGCCGTCGTAACCACTTCTTAACGGCTATTGCCTGTTTTCATCCCTTTGGATGGCTACTGACTGCCTATAGCCGAATGAAAGACGTTAAATTTCAAGAATTGTCCTTTTCAGACAGGCGATAGCCAAAAAATCAGTTCTACACCTTAGCAAGATCTATACTTCTTTAGAATAGAGCCTATGTAAATTAATTGGTTAATCATGCTTAAAACGAATTTTAAAAGATATTTTGGGTGTGGTATCGGGAAAGCATATGTCCTTTAAGAGTTAAAACATGGGTTGGTGAACTAAGTTCTTGGTCTTTCCAAGCAACATCACGACACATTCCCATCCACGTTTACGAGTTCAATCAACATTGATAGAGGTTTCCGAAACTAGTGCAGGTGTTGATCGAGGTTGTGACAACATGGCCCTCGAGAGCCGCTCCCTCGCCTCATTGGAGTTGAAGTTGGAGTTGCCTTTGAGCATCTTCTTCACATTGGTCTCCGAGGCCGAGATCTCCCCCACACTCCGGCATCTATGATTGGGGGGAGAACCGGCGGTTAGTTACAAATGAACCGGTTGAGTTTGAGAAATAACCGGTTGAAATTCAAGACTTTAGGAGAATTACCAATCATTTAAGAAGAATCTATAGAATATATTCCAATTTAATAAAGGAAAACCGAAGGATGTCAACATGTGACTGGTTGGACTTGCAAACACTAAGATCTCAACCGATTGTGTCCAAAAATCTTCCCAATCACTGTTCTGCATCTCTCTCACTCCTCACGCGGCAACTACGTACGTGAAGGGCCACTTCACACAAGAGCCTAAGAGCCGTGACCATGAAATTGTGAGAGCCCAAAAGAAAGTGTCCAAAGGCCGTGTCAACACACCTCCAAAATCATGTAGTGTGGTCACGGACTCTCAAGTGTAGTGTGAAGTCACATGTGATCGGGCCCTCAACCAAATGCTATTTCAATGAATTTCTATTCATGTGGGTCCTCATACATGATAAAATAGAATAAATGAACGGTTGGGAGTGTTCGGAGTGCCATGGTCTCCTGGTTTGTGTTAGGTCTACCTCCAAGAGGTGGTGTTTGAAAATAGTCCAAGTGACCATGGAACATGATCCATTTGATGCCATGTACAAATCCATGTAGACTTTACATCCATCTTGCATTTACATACTCCGTTGGTCCCTCAAGTGTAGTGTGAAGCGAACTTGGACTGGTTCCGCATTTTCCACCAATGAGAGTGCTTCAAGTGTAATGGTCGTGGGCTCCCAGTCTCATGTGTGAAGGGGCCCTAAATCTTTATCCTCGACTACACTAAATAGGTAGATTAGTGTTGGAAACACTAATAGTCGACAAAAACGCTAAATGTAAATTGTCTCTATAGTGTTAGAACACTAAATGTCAACTCTAACACTATTTGTACCAAGTAGTAACTTTAAATATTTACATGAGCGCATTTAGTGTTAGTTGATATTTTGTAAATCTTGGAATGAAGAATGGAAGGAAGAAGAATATGAGAACCTCGTAAAAGGTATAATTTGTTCAAACCCTATTCAAACACTAATTGTAATATCAATTGAAAATTAATGTTTTAGGTAACTATTGCATCTAACACTAATCTTCATCTAACACTAACCTACCTATTTAGTGTCGCTACCCGGTCATGTGACTTTGGTGTGAGCCGGACTTGGCTCTTCATCATAGTAAGTTGCCATGACTCTCTACTAATTGGTTGAAGACACCTTTATGAAAAATGAACCTAATCAACTTAATCCTCTTTGTGACTTGCAGCTTGATTATGGTAGGCCATTTCTCTTCCCAAATTTGGTGTGGAATGACTTGCAATTTGAGCACAAATTGTGGTAGTGTTACGTCTTGCAAACAACTATGAACTGTTGGATTTTGGCTCCCAAATTAGAGTCCTCCATCGCCAAATATAGCACATGTAGCATCCGATGAGAGCGGTCGGTTGGCATGGAGGTCGGTTGAAAAAATTATGTCATCGCAACAATTGGCTATTGCAAGGTGTCTCCAATGAGTGCATGTGGCTTGAGGTTGGGCTAATAGGGAGCCTAAATGACCATGTTAGGGCATTGCCTGCATTTTACACACAACTTTGATTAACTTAGACACCGTAATAGGTGATTGATTTGGAAATTGGTTGCATGAGGCATGCATAAGCTCAACCACAATTTTCTCATGAAAATTTGTAATATATATATGTCCATAGTCGTGTACATATTGTTTTTTTTCTTGTTGCTCATTGCTCACAATCTAGCATTCATGATGTTTGTCCTCCCCAATCTTCTTATTATTGAACCCTAAAATCATATTTCTTCATGCCACAGTTATAGGATAATAGTGGTCCTATTACCAAATATTTTGCCTTCTTCACCGCTCACAAGTTACCACTCACTGTTGACTGCTCACTAGATAACACTTCATGCAAAAAGGCTCCTCTACAATGCTATTGGATGTAAGACTTCAAATTTGAAGTCAAAAATGTTAAATTTGAACTACATTGTGCTTAAATTCATATTTAATGAATTTGTATGATATAAAATTTCCTAATTATAAATAAGTTGATTTTGCAACACGTGGCTCATCCTGCCACATAAAATGTGACACCTTCGTCTAAGATGTGGGGCCTATGTGGTTAGTCATACCTATTTAAGTGGCATACGACAAAGCTTGCACTTAAGAATGGACATAAAAAAAAGACACGCGTTATGATTGACAGTGGCTTATATGCTCACAATATACACTATTCTAAGTTCAATAACCAATACACTTAGGAGGACATATGTGATTGTTCGGAAATAAACAAACAACATGTATATATCATTTCAAACCTCTTTATAACTTTTGCATCTCAACTCCGAATCTAGAGCGTGAAATGACAATCTATAAGATCCAGTCAAATGCCAACTGCACAACACAATTCTCAATGCAATGCAACGGTCAAAACTAGATATGGAGTTGAAAGTGCCCACAATAAAAACCACCTTGAATAGTACCTTGAAGGGTGTCAACCCACGACAAAGGTGACATGATGTCTCGGCTAACTTACCTTGCGATCGTCACTCATCACAAGCACTAAAGACAATTTAAATAACTAGACAACAAGTGACCTCATGCAATTAGTTTACATAGTGAGATTTACATAGTAGGACAAATTTATTACATGGTTAACAACAATAACTAGAGCGATGGAAGGAGTTTTTCTTTTTTTCTTTTTTTCTTTTATTTTTCTTTGTCAAAGATGACCCACCTCGGTAAGATATTTAGGTGTACATCGATTGACACCAACCCATAGGGACGTTCCTTTGTTTGAGCCATGCCCATGACTATGGCATCATTTTGGGTCCCATGCACGTGGTTGGTGACAACCTCAACCTAAAAGTGCTTGGCCCAACTTATATTGCGGTACCAAAAAGCGACGTCTCCATTTCAATTGGGCTTGGGATTAAGGTCGGGCCCTAATGTAAAGCATACCTCGTGTAGTGTGCCTACGTAAAGTGTTGGTCTATAAGGGATGTAGAGCCCACACCAATATGGGCCCTAAGTTAGAATGAATGTATTCTGGAGACACCTGCATCAATATTCTACCCACCTCGGCTCAAAATTAAGATACCTGGCCCTTATTGTTGGCACTTCCAACTCTACGAACAATCTTGACCGTTGGATTAGATTGTGAATTGTGTCCTCCAATTATCACTCACGAAATATTGACACTCCAAATTTTAGAATCGGAGTTGGGATGCACAACTTATCATAGTGAAAGACTTGTTTTCACTTTGAATGATTAGATACCCTTCTGGTCGTGTTCACTGTTAAGTCTACAATAGTTTCCATAATCTAAGCCCAAGGTCTAATATCATTGCAACATGTCTCATTATGGTGTTTGTTCAAGTTAACAACAAGTTGTGCCATATACCACTATATGTATAGGTGTTTGATTAAGAAGAGTGACCATGTAAAGCTCACATGGAGAATGAGAAATCATTCTTTCCAATTTGGCGATTTGCAAGTCATTTGGAACATATGTTAGTGGTTCACTATCCATTTATTGTCCCTAGTGACCCAAGGGGTCACCTCTTGCTGGGAGAGTGTTCTAAATCACCACCTCACATCATTTATGGAGTTTCACACTTGGCATAGCGATTCTTACATATTTCAATAAGAGATAGGCGCAAGTCTTGTTAGATTTTGATTTGGTGTGAAGGAGAACAATGCTCCAAGGTGAATTTGATCCTCATGGAAGGTCACTAAGACTAGCGCGAGGAGGCAAGTTTTCTTGCATGTGGGTGTTGCCCCTTGTCAGAATCAACTATCTCTATTAGTTTGGGCAACAACTCAAAGCAAACATGCTCCAAAGATGGCATGCAAGCTTAATATGTGAGACACCCATCATCCAGTCTATGAACTTCGACTTTGAAAATTCAAATCTCAAATGTATGTTTCCCAATTTTGTACATGTGTGTATACTTGAATTGGGAGTCTCCATCCAGCATGTCATCCAAATTTAGAGACAAGACGTTCACTTGATGCCCCAACTTGATAAATTCAACTTTGCAACTATTAGATCTTCTCAAATCTTGTTGGGATGATGATATTTTTGTTCCCACATCTTCATTATGAAGCTAGCTTCTACAAGCAAGTGGCTGATGGAAAAATATTGATGACTTTGAGCTCAAATGCCCTCGACACAAGGGTGGTATGGATATTCCAAGTGCATTGGAATGCACCTCAGGGCAATAAAGGCTAAGTTAGGTAACATTTTTTAGCCCCTCTCAAGTTGGGAAAAAATTGAACCCCCCCCCCAACACACACACATGCCCCCCAACCAATGGAAGTGTGCTTGATTTATATATAGAGAATAAAAATCAGTCATTGGCACCAATCTTGGAAGAAATTGAAGTTTTGGGGGGGGGGGTGCAAAATGGGGTTGCCTCTTTATTTCAAAAGTAGAAAGTGACTTTGATCAATTTGTTTCGTAGAAACATGTTGGTGTGGGTATGATAATGTCATGTGTTACGCATGGTGCTTTTATGGTGGCATACACAATCCATTTCATCAAATTCACATATTGTCAATGCCATGACCAATACCTATACACAATCATCCAAGAGAAGCATGACAAATATGACCCGCTCAACAATAAACTTAAGAATGAATTGATGGAACATCACCCACCAGGGTTAGAATCACCATCCACAACCACACCATGTAAAAAGCTTGGAAAATTCATTAGACTACGTGCTCATGATCTGTTAATTGTTCTAGGTTCAATAATCAACATAATTGAGGGGCCCTACATGATCATTTAGTAAGGAAGAGAAATATTCACTTTGATATTGAATCGACTATTCATGTGAGTTCCAAAAAATATGAGAAAAATTGCTATGAGCATGATTTGAATTCTCTAATAATCTGCACTAATTTTGTGTTTTATACTGTATGAGAAGTGGGTGCAAAGCTTTGAAATATTTGTGTAAGGTTGGTTAAACTATTGGAACACCTATAAGCCAAGGTTTACTTGGATTGTCCCTATATTCAATATTCATGAAAATGAGGCAACACATGCACTAGCCAACTTACATGGCAATTGTTACACAAAATGGTTAAAACAACCACAATCAACATGTAAGGTGTCAACTAACCTCTGACTTGTCATGCAATTTGGCCAAGTTTAGCAATTCTAAGAAAAATTGATGCCTTGCTCCTCTTTATATGTGATGAAAAATCAAAATTGATAGCTTATGTGACTGCGCGATGCGTCTTTGTGGTCATTTTAACAAACTAAGTGATTGATTTAACAATTCCCTAAAATAAGTTTGGTTCCAACCAAATGCTAAAGGACTAGAATGGTATCACCTCTCTTGATCAAGGAAACAATATGCCTAAAAACATAGTTTTGGGCCCCATAGTTTGGTGGGATACTAGGTATGTTTGCTGAGTACATAGGTGATAAGCATGTTTGGCTATGGGATGCTAAATTGCTAAAATTTAAGGTAACACATGAGAACATATGACATGTGGTTTCAACTAATAGAAAAATGACATGTGGCACTTTGCTCAAGTCTTGAATTGAGTGTGTTGAACTTGCAAACCCCTTGCTAATCACCTATGGAAAGGTATATGGGTGCTATTTGGTTACTTTTTTTGAATTGGACCCCTATAATCAATTGGTATTTGGTTAGGTGATGATCAAAGAATAAACACAAAAAATGTGTGTGAGAGAGAGAGATTTCTTGAGCAATTCTATGATGATTTTCAAGCTTAATATCTTCTTAGCACATCCTCTTGTTCAAAGGCCATCCCATTCTCCTGGATATATGTATATTGTTCGAAACCCGGGGGGTGGGGGGGATGGGACCATCCTGCAAGGAAATTATTCGTCCAACTATCTTTCCTAACTTGATGCTTTATCATGTAAGCTTTCTCATAAAAGTAAAAAAATACAATCTCAATCATTAGCCTATTAGGATTTTACCGACTTTACAATTAGGTAAAGTTATTGTGCAAAATATCTAGAGTTTACATGCTCAAGTTCAAAAAATGTGCAAAACAAAATCAATAGCGTTTAAAGTGTCTACATTAAATCCATATGCTTAGTATTCTAGATTAACTTGTGTAATATCCAAGCAACATATGAAAACAATTGAAGAAAGATGAGATACAAAACATAAGAGTGTTGTCAAATTTGTGAAGGGTTTCCCTCACTTGTGTCCATGCCACCAACTAAATCCACAAAGAGGGTTAGTAATGTACATGAGGTAATTACAAACATAACCCAATTGTTATCTATGTCACACAATCATGTCCATAATAAAACTATCATTTTGTATCGATGAATAAATATACCGCCATTGAATAAACTACTAATTATTTAACCATTCAACCATGTAAGACTGAACTTTGTGGCAGGTTACACATTCTTTCCACCTTACTAATTCTCACTACTTAACCTTATCTCAAAATTTACTTAGGGTCAACAACAATTGCTACTTAAACTATGAATCTTGAAAGCTCTTATGGTTTTTCCTTTACATCTCATATCATTAGGTAAGTTCCCTTGACCGTAGATTCATAGATGCAAATCTATGGTGGACGTTTGTCAATTAATCTTTACCGAACCCTATAGTATTGGCATGAATGAGGGACGCTTCCCCTTGATAATAGTTGCAAGCTCATAAGTGAACATGGAACATGGTTACCTAAGTACAGGTATGCCACAAGTGCTATTGCCTTCGGAGGTGGTCTCTAACCAATGACAAGGGGTGCATTGTAGGCCCATTTGGGGGAATGTGAGTTTTGTTTATTAATGTTGCGTATCTCAAGAGTGAGTGTTATGGGGGCATGGTGTCTTGACTCATTGCAACCGTATTGGGCTTGATTCTCAAAGGTTTAACACTGGGAGGTTGTCTATTCCTTTATATGACCTAATTGAGTGGGTTTAGGCACCATGTTGTAGAGTTCATTCTTGAGGTTTTATTGTTTGTATGTGGTAGTTTCGGTGCATACTTAGGTGGGGAACATTGGCAGTTGGTGGTTTTCCGGTTTCTCGCTTGGTGAGCATGAATAGGGCATGGTATTTGATAGCTATCAAGTGGATTTGTTGCATGCATGGGGCATTAAAGGGATAGTGTCATCTAAAGAGGTTGGTGATGTTGTTCGTGTGGAAGCTCCTCAAATGCATGTTTTGAGGATAGTGAGTGTTATGTACCATCGGGCATCTTCTAGGGTGTCCACCAATGGTTGGTAATTTTGTGCTTTAGTTGGGTTGTTGTGGTGGGGTCACGTTCCTAGCAGAATGTGTACATTGAAGTGAAATGTACGCTCAAGTTTTGGGTAGTATAGTATGTGGCTTTCTCCACGGAGGTTGTGGTGATGATAAGGACGTCAAGTTGGAGTTTGGCAAGGCATTGGCATGGTCTTGTGGTGCAAAGGCATGGGTATAGCCTGTACGGATTATGTTTTCAAGGGGACCTCCTGAATAGATGCACGCGTTCAATAGGAACGTGTACCTTGTTACAGAGTTGGAGAGGAGTAGTTTGTGTATATGCCATACCACTTTTTTTGTGTATGGTTCTTTGGATGTTGTTGAGGGTGACATTCGTACACATTGAGAGGAGGTAAAAACATGTGTTGAGTTTTGTATATTCATTTAAGAAATCAACAGATTTGCACTTTCAATAACCATAACTAAACTAGAGTAGGTCCGATTTTCGATCCGATTTTTGCTGATGCATTATTGTAGATTTGGACATGCAACACAAGTTTCTTAGTGTAAGTCTAATCCGCAGACGTTGGAGAACATTAAAGCGAACCAAACAGCACCCACATACCTTACCTTATGGTGCGAAGCATGCCTCCAAGTCGAATGACACGCGTGTTTATCATATTGCTTCCGGTTGCTGGAAAATCTCATGTGGCATGAAATAATATGATATGGGAGTGATGGATATGAATGCCAATGTACCCAGGGAGGTGGTGACACAAAAAGGGGCTAACAATATCTATCTCATCTCGGTGCAAAAGGGTCCATGCGTGGGCTCCAATTGCATGTGCTTGGTGACTTGGCGGTTGTCAAATCTCAAGATACTTTGCAAAATGCCGATCCCCACCACGAGATATTGGCTTATCCACAGTGCATTCATCACAGAACGCATACTGTATCTCACTCGAGAGAAAGGGTAAGTTAAGTTTGCAAAGGAATCGGGAAGATACGATCACCCTTCCAAAAGTGAAAGAAATCATGAAGTGGCACCCCCCCCCCTCTTACGTGGAACTATCTTGTCTTATGAGCTCCTTCCAGTTGTGCACGAGATTTTTGATCCTAGATATCTATCTCTTTATGAGTTTGAGGAATATTCTGTAAATTACTCTAAATGGATTGGCTAGTTTTTCTGATGTCTTGAGTGAATTTGAACTGGTTTTTTTTTTGTTTTCAAACTGAACAGGTTCATCTGTAACTAGCAATCAGGTATCAGCCATTCATTGACTCCTTATGGTTATTAACTTCATGTAGTCGTGCCTTGGATGCAATTAACGGGCAGAGCTGACTCCTAGTTACAGATGAACTGGTTGATTTTGAGGAATAACCGGTTGAAGTTCACGGCTTCCGAAAAATTACCGATCTATTTAGAAGAATCTATGGAATGTACTTCAAATTAATCGATAACAAACTGAAGGATCACAACATGTAACCGGTTGGACTTGGAAACACTAGAATTTTGACCGATTATGCTCCAAAATCTCCCCGGACATGGGTTAGGGCCACTTCACACTCGAGACTGAGAGCTCGTGACTATTACACTTCAACCACTTTCATTGGTGGAAAAGGCGGAGCCGGTCCAAGTTTGCTTCAAACTATGCTTGAGGGACCAACGGAGTATGTGAATGCAAGATGGATTTAAAGTCTACATGGATTCCTACATGGCATCGAATGGATCATGTTTCATGGTTACTTGGCCTATTTTCAAAAACCACCTCTTGGAGGTAGGTCTAACACAAAACTGGGAGACCATGGCATTCCAAACGCTCACAACCATTGATTTATTCTATTTTATCATGTGTGAAGATTTGCATGAATAAACGTTCATTGAAATAGCATTTGATTGAAGGCCCGGTCACATATGGTTTCCCATTACACTTGAGGGTCCGTGATCACACTACATGATTTTGGAGGTGTCTTGAAACGGCCTTTGGACACTTTCTTTTGGGCTCTCATGATTTCATGGTCACGGCTCTTGGCTCATTTGTGAAGTGGCCCTTAGATGGGCACTTTTCCCTCTGCATCCACTTCTAGTAGGATGTGAAACATGCAACTACTGCAATATGATCACCAACTCCAAAATGCGCACATGGTCATTTGCCTCGTAATTTTCAAAGCTCATCTAATTAATTTACTGATTATCAAAGTGAAGATTCTTGTGCTCATTAGGTGGTTGTATAAGTCACCCGAGTCCCTAATCCGGTTCTCTTGAGGACTTCGATGTTGAGCCACCTATGGCTGGAATATTGCTAGCATGGGTGACCCTGTGAGCCCAAAATGGTGCCCACATGTGGTGATTAACTCTTCGAAACCAATTTTAGTTTGACTTTGATGTGTTATGATTATTCACAAAACATAAAAAGAGTGAAGTGTGGTTTGGATTTAAGTTTAGGCTTTAGAATGTGTTGGGTGGTTATTTCAAGGGTTAAGTTCAATAGGATAATGCCTTGATTATGTGAGTAGGGGGTAAGGTGAGGCAAGGTGAGCTCCACGGGTTAAATGCCCACTTTTGGATCCACCTTGGTGGTTTAGGAAGAAGGAAGCTTGGTGGAAGGGGATTAGTCCCTACTTTGAAGGTGAAGGTTAAGGGATTGTGATTGGAGGTGCTAATCCTCTCACCCTATCCTCACCTCTCTCTCCCTCTCTCCCTCTCTCCCTCTTTACTACTTAAGGTGGTTTTTCTCTTATTTTTCTCTCTCTCCATCAAGCGCTCTCAAGGGAGCAAGTCCTTAAGAGCTTGAGCCACGTGTGTAGGTTATTAGTTTTAGTGGAGTTAATTAGTTAAGCTCTCTCTCTCATTGTTTCTAAAGGGGGTGAGCTCTTAGAGCTTGAGACAAGGTGTGTGAAGTAAGTAGCTCTTAGAGTAGTGTGTGTTAGATTAGTTTAGTTCATTAGCGGTGTAGGTTAGCTCATTTAGCCAAAGTGCAAGGAAGAAGGAATTAGTGGATGGTTGATTAGCACCTAAGGTGGTGTCATTTAAGGGGGGCAACTAGCTGACTTGCTACCAGATACAACTCTGCTGGCCGAAGCCCAACTGGGGCAGCTAGCTTACTTGCTACCAGATACAACTCTGCTAGCCGAAGCCCAACTAGGCAGCTAGCTGACTGGGCTACCAGATACAACTCTGCTGGCCGAAGCCCAACTGGGGCAACTAGCTTACTTGCTACCAGATACAACTCTGCTGGCCGAAGCCCAACTGGGGCAGCTAGCTTACTGGCTACCAGATACAACTCTGCTGGCCGAAGCCCAACTGGGGCAACTAGCTAACTCTACTGGGCCGGGGCAAATCTTGGATTAAGCTCGGGCTAAGCCTTGTTAGGCCTTCACTTAACGAATCAATACATAGTAACCTTAGCGGCCTCACCACAAATTAACCTTAGACCACAATAGATTATTTTAGAATATCTTAGGCCTTAGGTAAGTATTGGATTCATTAGGTTAGGTAGGGCATGTGTGATTTTTGAATGTATTGGTGCTTGAACCATTGATAAAAGTGTTTTTCAACACTTGAACCTATTGGTCAAAATAAATCACTTGGATTACTAATGGAGAAGGTGGAGGACATCCGCGGTGGCGAGACGAAGGAGGTTAGGCCGATGGAGAAAGTGGAAGACTCTAGCAATGGAAAAGTGAAGGAGAGGATAATCAAAGGCCAAAGGGGAATATCTTTGAGAGCTTGTGTTGCCAAGGCCGCCGGTTGGACCCTTGAGAAGGCCAATTCGGCCATAAGTCAAGAGGCTACCATTAATAAACAAAGTGATTCAAAATGACATAAATGCCTTGGGGTGTGAAGGGAGCATTTTCAATACACAAACAATACATGTGATTCTCAAAACCATCACCCGGACTAGGACGCTTAAGGGTGGTGGGTTTGGCCTCACAGACCCTCCCTAATGTTCGATGTCCAATGCGTGACCATTATGGTTGATTCAAGATCATAGTGGTGATGTTTGAATGATCCGCATGTCTTCAATCAACTATCCACAACCTAAGGGTTTGTCACTACATGTAAATAGGTGTGGGTTCGTTTGTATGTGGCCATGCAAGGTGTTCACCTTGAGAAGAGGCAATTTTCTTCAATGCCCCTCCTAGGTCCCCTTAATTCTTGTGACCTCCGTTCTAGGATTACATATAGGATCACGCAAAATGTATATTAAAAATAGTTGGTAAGTAAATGTATTCTTAGTGAAATGTGTTATAGCACCACATAGCTTCGAATGATAATGCAGAATAGTTACACATTTTAGTGTAGTATGATTTATGACACAATTTATGACTATGCAATTTATGATGCAAAATGACTATGGATGTATGTGATAGAACAATATTTTACTATTTGGTTGATATAATTAGGCAATATGCTATATAAGGTAATATACATAGGACTTTTCAACCTAATATCATGAACCTACATATCAAAATCTCCTTGCTTTTAGGCAAAGAGACCCTATAATAATATCTTGAATAGCATCACCACTTCAAAAGTTGAATATGTATGAGTACGTCGCCGGGGTTTATTGAGATGCACACCGCTTTAAGCTGGGCCCTAACACTATCACCCAAGGTGACAATGCAAACGATTTATTATATAATGCATGTTTCTTAGTTGAACAATTTGACTTCTAAATTGGCACAAGAGGCCCCATATTATTCTAGAGGGATTCACTTGAGATGACTAAACCACAAACATGTGAACGTCATGTTTTTACTAGACCCCTTTGACCTTGGTCATAATGGGGGGCCCTAGGTCAAAGAGGTGAGCATCTAGCCTTGCCCACGAATACACTACTTTGATAACCACAATTAGTAAGTGTGGGAAGTTAGTGAAGGTGGTACTATATCTCCTTACACCATGGAAATTAGTGTGATGAATAGATCCAAGAAGCACATGTTATCTCGGCATTATTCACTGAAAATAATACTCATAGCAACACTATTCATCATGGCATTATTCACTGACAATCGTGTGTTTGCATTTTTATATATTTTTTCATCACTCTACAAGCACGTTAGGGCACTCACTAATTGTCTAGAAATGTATGGTAAATGAGCATGTATTCATGAATTTAGTATCACTAGATGAAAATATATAAACTCACTAATTTTGAGACTTGACAAAATAGTGCATGTTTCGGGAAATAGTACCCATACGCACTAATTTGGATAATGAGTGTAGTTACTTGCAAAAAGAAGCATATTTGGTCATTATTGTAGCATGTGACCTTATTTGGCATGCTTCTAATGACATGTTCCACCAAATTTAGGTTCAAGTCACATACAAATTACAACCCTGGGCTAAATCACATCTTCATTTGGCTGGGCCCCACCCCTCCCACGCCTCCTTCACACCTGGTCTTCCTGCCCGCACTTGCGTGAGAACTCTTCCCCGTTGGGAACCAATTTGACAATACCCATTCACTTAAGCCATTAAGCTCCTTTGGCGTGTGAAGGAACTCCATCAATTAACTTGGGAATAATGGAAGTGATCTCAATTTGAATATTTATAATTCTAACCAGGTACTATCACATTGGTTCCCAACAAGGAAGAGTTCCCATGCAGGTGTGGGCAGAAAGTCCGGGCAGTGAAGGAGGCATGGGAGGGGTGGGCCCAACTGAATGAAAATGTGATTTAACCTCAAGCCATGGAATGCGGGATTGTCCACATCACAAGCGTGATACAAATTTTGACTATAAAACATGCTCTATTTTGGTGTACAAATGGGTTGTATTATCGGAACACTCACTAAATCCTTGATTGCCTGTCAAGCTCATTTTGGGTCTCGAAATATCGTAGAAAGGTGTTCAAACTTTAAGTGGGTAGTTCAAGGCTTCATGTATCAATTGCTTACTTCCAATTGGATGAAGGAACAACAACTTTCCATTGAAAGATGGCAGTAGAATCACGGCTGTGGACTTAGGAAGCCGAGATTTATATATCATTTGGATTAAGGATGTGTTGGTTAATCCAAATTCAAATACGCAAGTTGGGTCAAATGAATATATTCGGACATCTTCGCCAAACATGATCATATTGAATTATTATTGTTATTATATTGGATCACTTATGACATTTGAACTCAAATCTTGAAACATGCCAGCTTCAACTCCTTTACTTTGCACACAACTCTATTCATACACCTAGGGTGCATAAAGTTTGAGAGATGATTAACCATGTGTACTTATGATTGAGAGTGATCCTCCAATCTTTAAGGCTCAAGCTCTTTCCACATAATATCATAAATTGTTGCTTTGCTATATGTTGAAGGTTCAAAGGTTACGATGTCAAGAAGTTTTGGAAGAAAACTTGGTTAATATTTGATTATGGATGAAAAAAATTCAATTATTATTCTTACATATTTAGTTGTAATTTTTATGCTTACTTTATAATAAATTTGGGTTGAAACTTTCTATGTAGAGTAAGCAGATGCATGCTTAACTTTTTCTAGACCCGGCATGTATGAATGACTATTTAAGAATGCTATGTAAAATAAGTAAATAAGTAAATAAAAATTAATGAGTTGATTGCAAATTGGTAGTAATATATAAAAATAAGTATGTGGATGATTCAATGACACACATAATGATAATAACTATTTATGTGCCAAAAGTTACATTGTTATATGAATGAGAGAGTTGGGCATTTCTTGAATAGATCTAAGCTTATTTTCAAGCATAAACCTTTCATATTACATCTTCTTATTCAAAGGCCAAATCAATCTTCTACATATCCATGTACCTTTGCATATTACATCCTCTTATTCAAAGGTCAAATCATTCTTCTACATATTCATGTACCTTTGCATACAATTGTGAAATACTTGTTCACAATGTCCAATTTTAGAGAAATATATTATTCAATTTTGATTACAGTATCTCATTTTATCTAATCATAACAAAACAATAAATGGTACGGGCCACCAAATTATAATGTATCATAATTAATGTTATGTTCGAAACTTGGGCAAGTTGAGCAAAACTTTGGTCGATCAACATTAATTCCTCTTTGAAATTGGTCAACCTTTGGTCAATGATAACTGAAATGCATGGATAGGCAATCCGTTAGTTGACAAAAGTTAATTTATTTCACTAACTCATATTGTTAACGAATTCTCCTAACTTCAAGGTGATGCAGCCATGGTTTTTGTTAGCTTATCTTCTCTTCCTTGTAAGTTAGCTATTCCTCCTAACTTGGTCGTGTGGTTGGACCCTAGGACGTTAAGTATAAAGGGCTTTATGGTTTGAAACGTAGGTCCTAGGAACCCTTGCTTCCCATAAGCCGTTTGGAACCATCATCAAAAGTGCATGCATGTACATGTTCTTTATGTAACAAGGCCTACAAACTTGTAGTACAATGACATTTCAAAAGTGTCGTATGAAATCCCCTAAAGCCTAACTAATAAGTGAAGTATCGGGAGACGGAGCCGTATATTCCTTCACCCCTTGTACCAAAACCTTTTCATAGTTTAAGCTACCTTGAACCTCCCATCTTCCCCCCCGGCCAAGGAGAAGCACCCCATGTATTTGCACCTTTCAACTTTATGGGTGTGGCCTCATACTACGCGACTATTGTTCAAAGCAAGGATATTTTGGTATTATAGTAGAAACAAAAAGGCAAATAAGCAATACATTTGGAATTGCTACATTATAGCTTTACTCATGTCAATGTAGGAAGAAGAAGATTTCTGTAAAGCCAAGGCAGTTTATACAATTTCTTTGTCAAATAATTAGTTTGCTTTTATGATTTTTCATCTTGGTAGATAAAACATTATGTTAGAATCCCATTTTTGAATTAAACAAAAGTTTATGACAAATTAAAAATTAGGAATATCAACAATTCTCAATTTATTTTAGTTAATGCCAAAACCCCCTTGGGACTATGGTATACAAGGAACTTGTAAAAAGACCTTGCCATCATAGCATCTAAACCCATGGTACCTATATAAACTCACGACTAACTAATATACAACTATTGACCACCAGAGGGGCCCCTAGGGCCATTCTTGACATGTCTACCAAAAGGATCACCTTTGGCAAGAGACGATATCATTTGCCCCATAGCCAAGTAACATACTTTGGGTTCACAAATGAGCTTGTGATTATAATCAAGGGTGAAGCTCTCTCTCTCTCTCTCTCTCTCTCTCTCTCTCTCTAGTCCATATTACATAATCTACAAACAAGGTAAGCGCCAAGTAGACCTATTATATATACCTATCTTTACTAATCGCCTAAATTAGAGTGGTGTATGATTAAGTGTGGATATTAGAACAAACACAAAAAAAACATTTGTTTAAAAGAGATTGAAATACATGCTCAAGATTTGTATACCATTCTAGGGTCAATGGTAAGCATATCAAGGGAAGGGAAAAGTATACAATCATTTAAGAAAAAGGAATATCTTCACTATAATATAATATATGATATTTATATGAGCTCTAAAATTTATGAGAAAATTAGTTATGAACAAAATTTGGATTTGCTAGATAATTGTCTTCTACTATGTGCATGTTTTATACCCTACAAAAGTGGGAACAAAACCAAAAATGTCCATTTAAGGCCCACTTGCCTTATATACACACATGTCAAAATCTTCATGGCCCTCGATGTTTCTAACATCGACATATGAGTGTCATGTCCTTAAGGTTTAAAACTCACCTTAGCAAAATGGTACACTCCAAACTTGTTAACATTGACCACCACCATCACTTCACAAACTTGTTGGCAATGATGATACCTCTTATACGTATTGGGCATATGTATGCCGAATGGGTGTCACATGCAAGGGACATGCCAAGCAAGTGTTTCAATGCAACCACCCATGGATAGTGCTTGAATTTAGTGCTTATAACTTACTCCTTGAGTCAATTGAACATTACCTACTCACATTTTCTT
Organism: Polytrichum commune; assembly: GCA_950295325.1. Taxonomy (NCBI): domain Eukaryota; kingdom Viridiplantae; phylum Streptophyta; class Polytrichopsida; order Polytrichales; family Polytrichaceae; genus Polytrichum; species Polytrichum commune. The sequence goes on from OX485809.1 coordinate 19,115,909, forward strand.
CAAGTTAAATGTATGTGAGCAAATCACTTGTTCAAAAACAATAAAGAATGTGCACTTGTGGGGACAAAATATCAAACGACAACAACAAAGCAACCACACAACAAGCACAACTTTGAATGTTTATATTTCATGTTTGTCAACCAACATCATTTTATGTAATTTTGTGATATAGTGTACGTCATAATGACGGTTGGAATTCATACATAAATCCAAATATACTTAAATCCTAGTTGTGAAGATCTTGTCTAGCAAACACACTTCCAATGTCCATACTACTACATTGTTTGTGGTATTCAAAATCACCGGCTCAATACTCTCATTTACCATGTATTGAAACCTTTGTTTAGGTTACACTTACTACCAGCATGTGTCCTTTAAAATGAGTATCACAACAAAGACACGCCCCGGGCTAGATCATATCTCCATTCGGTTGGGCCCCGCCCCTCCTTCACTGCCTGGTCTTCCTACCCGCACTTGCGTGGGAACTCTTTCTCGTTGGGAACTAATGTGACAATACCCGGTCAAAATTACAAATATTCAAGTTGACATCACTTTCATTATTCTCAAGTTAATTGATGGAGTTCCTTCACATGCCAAAGGAGCTTAATGACTTAAGTGACCAGGTATTGTCACATTGGTTCCCAACATGGAAGAGTTCCCATGCAGGTGCGGGTAGGATGATTGGATAGTGAAGGAGACATGGGAGAGACGGGGTCCAGTAGAATGAAGATGTGATCTAGCCCGCTGCCAAAGACACAAGTAAACTGAACCGACAATGAACTTGGAGATACTATCGGTATGAGTTGCATGGATGGAACCGCTAAAAGTTCTACATTATATTACGGTCATGACAATATTTTAAACATCACTAGCTTGGTTTATGATTTATGCACCTAGAATGATTGAAGTACATGTAACAGTGTTTTAATATTAAATAAAACATGATGATACACTGAATGTCATGATGTATAACTAGGTTATTTGCAACAAAACAGAATTGTGGACAATTTAGTGTCACCCTTACAAAAATATTTTGTGACAGCAAATACCATAAACAATGTAATATACACCAACTCTCCATTGTCAAAATCGATAATAAAATTCAATATGTAATGTATATCATGCTACATGCTATCATGTGGCTTTTGATTATTAAAAAATAGGGGATGTCGGTTAGGTTCTCACTTCACATGTAGAAAACCAAAGATGTGTACAATTAACTCCCCTCTTCCCGGCATCTAGTAACAATGTTGAATGGTGTTATCTCAAATGCACCGAAATCTCTTGAAATAAAAATTCCATTCTTTATTCTCTCACTTTTTCTCCCTTTCTAAACTAGGATATCCAATATTATTCTTAAAAAAACATTTATTCTAACTGCAAAAGCCTAAACTTGAAAGTGGACACTGCAACATGCTTTTAAAATACAATCTAACCATCGAAGAGGTCCAATGCGAGCCTCAACATGCACAACAATATGTTTGTGAGCTATATACTCCCAATTTTAGTCAATTGTGTCAAAATGACTCAATTTAGATTCAATTGCTTCCTACTTTAGTGTTCCTGACGCTCGGGGAGTTCACTGCGAAAATATTAGAAAACAACGTGCGGGAAAATATAGGATAATTTATATTCACAAAAGGAAAAACTTAGAATTTTCTTAGAAGTAATATAGGTGAGTATGTATGATAAAATTTGTATTATAAATACTATAGGCTTGATACAAATAACGCATGTTTTTAAAATATTTGTAAAAATATACCGTAGGATTTAAGGATCCTAGGTTTTTTTTGAAATAGGGTGTCCATTGTGTTCAGAGGCGGGAAGATTTTGGATGAAAAACTAGGAGTTTTGGTTGGTCTTGTGTCTATCTGCTTCAAGCAGAATGTTGTAGTATTAACTCTATACCCTTCTACATTATTGCATGGACCCTATTTTTGCTTGCTTTGTTGTTGGTGTTTTAATTGTTTTTTTTGACACTCAATACCGTTGTGTTTAATTGTGCGTGTAACTTGATTGAGGAACATGGGCTGATTTTGTTGTTTGAAAGTGTTTATGAACACTCTTAATGTAAAACCTTGTTGTGCCTTGGATTTTGGTGACTTAGTACTTTGAATGCTCTTAAACCCTTTGGAGCAAAATCAAATAATTATAATGAACATACCTAGCTTAAAATTAGAGCTTCATCAAATTTAAAAGTAATTATAGGGTCATTTAAAAAACAAGAAATTAGCAAATTATATAATAATATGGTACAAAAACTTAAGGATGGATAATTAAATACCCCTTGAATAAATACCCTTGTCACGCACGTGTATACATATATACATGTCTAGTGAACTCCCCGAGTCCTGACGAAGAATTATAATTTCTATGTGGGAACTCTAAGGGTGGGTTCAAGACCAAAGAAATTCCAAAACCGAGAGACCCTATTGGTTAAGAGAAAAAGTTTAGGCCGAAGGGGTCTACAAAAGAGTTTGGGTTGAAGGTATGAAACATTGAAGTGGTGTTAACGTGGCATCACTTTCCCACCAAATCTTAGTGGTCCTCACTCAGGAAAGAGAACGCCTCCTAGTTTGACGGTCTGTTTACATTTTGGGGTCCGAAAAACTTGAACTCAATATTAAACCCAAGGTCGAACATTGGCTTCTCAACCTGGGAGGAGTATATTCTTGAGTTGGGACCATAAAGATTTGAAAGGAAAGTGATGCCACAATAACACCACTTTGTATTTTCATACCTTGGACCTAGACCCTAGTGTAAAGTCTTACAGTGTAGACTTTTGCTCTCAACCAATAGGATCGCTCAATTTTGAAGTTTTTTTGGTCTTGGACCCTAGTGTAACCCGCCCGCTTAGAATCCAATCTTGACTTTGAAAGTAAGCTCCGTTTAGAGTTGTTTTTTTGGACCCCAAGTTTCTTGAGCCCGGATCCAATGTAAACCCTAAACCCTAAGATAGCAATTTCATTTATTCCCATCAACTCATGCAACACTAGTAAAGGAACATGTGTAGGTTTCAAGAACACATTTGTGGACTTGTTGTGTTTTGGACCTGAGTAGAAAACTAACCAAGGTTTATCACTCTTGAATAGTGAAATGACAAGCCACATTCATGTTTCAAGGTTCAAACAAATTATCATTATTAAGGGTCACTTCACACATGAGCCAAGAGCCATGACCATGAAATTGTGAGAGCCCAAATGAAAGTGTCCAAAGGCCGTCCCAACACACCTCCAAAATCATGTAGTGTGGTCACAAACCCTCAAGTATAGTGTGAAGCCATATGTGACCGGGCCCTCAACTAATTGCTTTTTCAACGATTGTCTATTCATGCAGGTTCTCATACATGATTAAATAGAATAAATCAACGGTTGTGAGCGTTCAGAGTGCATTGTCTCCTGGTTTTATGTTTGGCTTACCTCCAAGAGGTGATTTTTGAAAATAGTCCAAGTGACCATCAAACACGACCCATTCGATGCCATGTAGGAATCCATGTAGACTTTACATCCATCTTGCATTCACATACTCCGTTGGTCCCTCAAGCGTAGTGTGAAGCGAACTTGGACCGGCTCCGCCTATTCCCACCAATAAGAGTGCTTGAAGTGTGATGGTCATGGGCTCTCAGTCTCGTGTGTGGTGTGGCCCTAACATATCGACTGTAACGTTAGAAGCTATGTTTGCTAAAGGGCGCTGGGGGGAATTTAAAAGCTCATGTGAAGTGCAATTAATTTTGATGTTCTTCAATTGGAAATGCATGTGACGACTGCACCCTTGAACATCGATCTCTGGTGCATTCTTATTATACTCTCATTCAAACTCACAGCAAATGATCAAAACCCTCACATATTGATCTTCTAAAAAAAGGCCAAATTTATCCTCAAATGAGACTTCATTTTCCCTCAAACTTGTAGACAATTCTTATTCAACCATGTAATGAGGAAACGGCATTGTAAGAAATATAGTGTGATCGGCCATGAAACATTAGGAGCCCCAAAGCCGCTCCAACCCTAATCGTCTATAATTTTGTCGGGATGGGGTCACATGGGGAATACTCTTTTCCATCTCCCCAAACGATTCGGGAATCCCAAAACTCTTGGAAACGGTATGAGTGCCAATATTCTTTTTTTGGGAGATGGTCCTTGGAGGAGCTTTCAAACACACTCTCACACTACCAACAATGCGACTTAAAGGGGGCCTTCTCAATGGCCAACACAAGCAAGTTGCATCCACATTAGGTACCCCCAAATGACAAAGGAATAACTTTGATAAGTAAGTTGGTGCTTTATAGGTTTAGGCCTTGGTTGGGACCTTATGTGGCAAAAGCGCAAGTGACATGGCAAAAAGGAGACACTTTTCTTTTCGCTTTTGGGGACGATTGGCTAGACATCCTCGATTTAGGAAAAAAGAAAAAGGGTATTGTCCACGTTGAAAACACATAATCCAAACTTTTTTTTTTTTTTTTTACTACCGGAGTTAGGCTTCTTTGCTATCCTAGCGGCGATGCCTCTCCCATGCAACATACTCCACTAAGTTCGCCTAAGTTCCAAAATATGAGGCGGATGTTGATATACATCTTGTGGCGGAGATGGAAGCAATCCAATTCGCCAAGGATTGCGATAGGTAATCTATACCTAGTGCAAAAGAATGTCTTAACCACATTGTTCTCAAGTCTTTTGAATAATAAAAGTGAGCACAAACTTGAAAAACATCAAGCATCGATGATGATGCTTAATTTAGGATCTCCTCTTAATTTGTATAGTCCATTGGGCCCGTTTACTGAAAGATATGCATTATACCAATACCTTCTTGCAAACCTTATTAAAATTGGATGACTTTCATTGAATGTGGAGGTGATGCTTGGACACGTTTGGCGCCTATGTGCCCTCCCCACTTGTTAAAGGATTTAAAAATGTAGTGCCCCACGGCATTGTGGCGACATCAAACCTTTTAAAGAGAGACAACCCTTGTTCAATTACTTTACTTAGTAGGACATCAATTTTTTATTATGGTATGTGTGATTTGGTGCAGGTCCAAAAACGGACAAAAAAAAAGAGGCACGTGTTTGAAAGAGATTGGATTGTGTTCTCAAAATATGAAAACCACTCTAAGTTCATTAGTCAACATAATTGGGGGACCTTATATGAACATTTAGCGAGCATGAGAATCTTCACTTTGATCAAGAGATTGATATGAGCTCTAGAAATTATGGGGATAATGGTGAGGCCTCAACTTAGATGTGCTAACCATCTTGTACTAATCACATGTTTCATATCCTAGGAGAAGTGGGCTAGTTGGGAACAATAACCATTTTAGAGCCATCTACCTTACACCAAATGTGTGGATGTAGTCTATGACTCTGTGTAAACTACACTGATTATCCTGACTAGCGCGTGTTGCTATTCGGAGTTATGCAGTGCAATAACGTCTTATTCATGAGTTCAATTCTTATTAACGAAAGTTCAATACATTGTTCGGACATCATAAAACATAGAGGTCTTTGCTTGGTAAAATATTGTATTCTCAATACATAGTTATACCACTAAGGTTGCAGTTTGGATAATGTTGAAAATGTAGAATGTCCGTTGGACAATAGGAAAGGGGTAATAAAAGAATAAAATAAAATTGTATGGCTTTCAATGAATGCGGAGATGATGCTTGGACAAGTCCGATGCTTGTGAGCCTTGCTCCCTCGTAAAAGGAGAAACAACGTGGTAAGTTAGTGCCACGGACACCGCGCCTTTGCAAACCAATTGTATGGATGTTTTCTATGACTTTGTGCCGACAAATCTATCACAAATGTTTCGGAGTCTAAGATTGCAACTTTAGATTAAGGTCAATCGAGGCACCCATAGTCAACCGAGTCCATTTAACCACTCACTAAGGTACTTGTAATGTCAGCATGGAAGAGACCTATATTTTCTAGGTGAATGGAGTTAAGTTTTATGTGATGACAACTTGTGATTGGTTTACTCTTATAAGAGTTTTGACAACTGTCGTAGCCAAGAATTAGCATTTAGATGAGCAGTTATGAATTAACCTATAAATTGACTATGTGTTCGGTAAACTTTTACCACTTCAAAATTTGTAACAATTTCCATATTCATGACAATAGTGTCTTGAAAATGGAGAATGGTTGATGGACAATTGACAGGAAGAGATTAATGAATTGATCAGAGTGGCATTAAAAAATGATGATCGGACAACACCGGTGCCCATGTGGCTTGCCCTCTCAGCATATAGAGAAAATGTGCATGGCCACATGGTATGGATACAGTCTAATAAGGCATTGTGTCACAGGGACTCTGCTTCACAAATGGTTTATAATTAATTCCAACTTGCAACTTGGGACTATCTTGAAAATGGAAAATGTTTGTTGGACTAGAGGTAAGGTTAATCGAATGACATTCCATAGCTTTTTATTGAGCGTAGAGAAGATGATTGAATAAGCTTGGTGCCCATGTGGCATGCCACCTCAAAATTAGAGAAAAGGTGCACTGCCACATGACACTCCTAGACCTTTCTTACACCAACTGCATGGATATGCTATGACTTTTGTATCAACACATTCACTTCGCCGATGTTTCAGAAAACGGGCTTGCAATTTGGATAATCTTGAAAATGTGGGTAAGGGTTAGTTGTTTGGAGTTTTGAGGCTTTGGTTGAATGTGGAGATGATGCTTGGACAAGTCCGGTGCCCATGTGGCATACCTCGTCAAAGAAAAAGAAAAAGAAAAAGAAAAAGGTGCATTGTCACGCGACATCACGCCTTTTAACACCAACTGTATTGATGCGATCTATGACTTTGTTTCAACAAGTTTCTTTCACGAATGTTTCGGAAATTAACTTGCAACCTGGATAATGAAAATGTAGAAGATGCTCTAGACACTAGGTAAGGGTCAATCGATTAGAATTGCATGGCTTTTGTTGAATGCGGAGAAGATGATGCTTGGACAAGTCCAGTGCCCATGTGGCCTGCCCTCACAAAAAAGAAGAGAAAAAGTGCAGTGACATGCAACATTATGCCTTTTCACACCGATTGTATTGATGCGATCTACGACATTGTTTTAACAAGTTTCCTTCATGAATGTTTCGAAAATTAACTCGCAGCCTGGATAATGAAAAATGTAGAATATTCTTTAGACAATAGGGAAGGGTCAATCGATTAGAATTGCATGACTTTTGTTGAATGCGAAGAAGATGATGCTTGGACAAGTCCAGTGCCCATGTGGCCTGCCCACTCAGAAAAGAGGAGAAAAAGTGCAATGCCACGCGACATCACGCCTTTTCACACCAAGTTGGCGGATCACTTGGACTACAGACACGCTTATCCCCAATCCCTAGCTTTGTCGGTCTTCTCTCTCTCTCTCCCCCTTCCCCTCCCCCTCCCACAAAACCCCCCTATTGCAAGAAAGCCTGCAAAACCCTAAGGCTACTCCCGCAACTTTGCGGTTATGTAGCACTGGCTCCTCCATCACTGAATTGTCAACCTGTGGCCAAAAGCCCAAAAGGAGTCCCTCTCCTCCACATCCAGTTACCTAGGAATCAAAAGCCGGGCTAACCCTAACCCTAACCTAACCTAACCTAAGCTAAGCTACTGGAAATCAAACGATTTTACAGTTGGGTTCCCATCAATATACACCACATTCATGTTTGTGGCAGCTGCATCATGAGAATCCACACAAAACACAATGTGCTCGTGCAATCGTTACTTTTGTATGGGATAGACCGATATGGGGAAGAATTTATGCAGCGGCTCTGATGGATCTAGTCGACCTAAGGGCCACTTTACACTAGAGCTTGAGGGCCCGTGACCGGTTATATACAAATTATGTGGTGGGTCGAGAAGTTGGAGACGGTTCAAGTTCACTATGCACTAGACTCTAAGGGCTTGAGGGACTGGAGACATTCGAATGAATGAGAAATCTACGTGGTGTACTACACGGCACCAAGTGGATACTTACATGTCTTATATTTGTTTATTGGGTGTTGTGTTTAGGTATGTCAAATAGAATTGGGTCTAATGCAAAAACTAGGGGCCGTGAGAATCAATTTAAATTCCCATGGGCTTTTAGAAATATTATGTTGTCATGATAGGGTCACGGACTACCTATTGTAATGGGGTTCTCCATAAATATGTTGCGATCACTCAACATGGTCTTCGTTCACTTTACACTAAGCTTGAGGGCCCATCAATTTCAAAATTAGATTTCTATTTCCCATGGTACTCCGTAATATCACGCTTGTGGCAACCAAAGTACATGTGATATTAAGGAGTTCAGTAGTGTTGACATGGGTGTGTGATATAAGAGAACTAGTGTAGCATGTGACATTATGGAATAACACAAAGTCAGCATTGCAATAATGACAATACTTACTATGATGACAACGTGATGTGTGCGAGTGTGTAGTTTGAATTCTTTAGTATCAAAACTTGTGAAATGTGACAATAAGGAGCAAGACTTAAATTGAGAACATCTGTTCCCTAGGGTTTCGGGATATAAAAGAAGGAGTGGCATCAAGGAAGTTGATTTTAGAAAGTTTAGAGTGTATCTCAATAGAATTCACAAGTGGGAGGAACGAGGTTTGAAAGTATGTAGGCTTATTTCTTTCCATATCTTTTGGTGTAGAGTCTTTTTTCCATTTTCCTTTCTCACTCTCTTTCTCTCTCTTACCAATGCGTGCAAGCTCATCGTGGGGAGAGCATTTGTACATTTTAGTATGGACGTGTGTGTCATAAGCTTACATCACGTTCCAAAGCAGTTGACACCTCTTTTGGCATTAGTGTTGAATCAAAATTTTTGAGGCTGTAGCAGTAGGAATGAATGATAATTTTGAATCCACTCTACTAGTCAAGCCCGGTCCACACTAACTTAATGTGGAGGCCATGGATCCATTATGCTACCATTGGTAGTTTGGATGCTTTTTTTGTTTGTTCCGGCGACAAACTCTAGGTGATTTGAGCCATGCATGTTGTAATTCTTAGCAATACTTGAGAACACACGAGCCCCCATTCCTCCGGACCAACCGAGTCTTCCTCCTAGTTTTATCACCCTAGTCCCACCTATTGAAAGCTACCCATTAAGGTGGGTGCGCATGCCTAATTCGGTGCCTCACCTTGAACAAAACGCCTATATGTGACTGGTGAATGCTTGGTTGTCGATCTAAGAATGGACACCAACAACACGTGTGTTGAAAAGGAGAATGGACTACGTGCTCAAAATTTATTTGGCAATAGAGGTATCCTACAATGCAACTGGAGTTGTGGTCGGGAGTTGGTGGTTTTGTGTGCAAAACTCTCTGTGTTTGGTAGGTTTTTGGTGCATGCTTAGAGTCGGTGTGTCGATTTTTTGAAGGTCAAACTCAAATTTGGCATGCCAATACGTGCTAAAACGAGCTTGATCCCCCAATGAACCAATGTAGAATCTTTTTCGTTCAGACATCCACACCGAGTTCAAGCATGCACCGATAACTTTCTAGACATAAAAAACAACCAACACCTAGCCAAAATTCCCATTGAAGTAATGAAGGACCCTATGCTAGATGCATTAGTCAACACAATCAAGGTGCCTATATGATCATTAAATAGTAGTCTCGGAGGATCTTCACTTTGACAATGAATGAGACAGTCTCACGAGCTCCATAATCAAGGTTGAGGCATCCATAACCGATCAAATAAGAGAGTTTGCATTTGTTTAGGAGGAGTAATAGCGGGGAGTTATGTTTTCTTGCGAAGACAAACAAGTTCTAAGAAGATTGCAAAAATAAATAAATGAATTCTTCATGAATATGGAAATTGCTACAAAATTGAAGCAATCAAGTTTACTAGAACATAGAGTCAATTCATAGGTTAACCCATAATTGCTCATCTAAATGTTAATTCTTGGCTACAATAGATGTCAAAACTCTTGTGAGGGTTATCAATCACAAGCCATCATCACAAAAGAACTTTAACTCTATTTGCCTAAAAAATATAGATCTCATCCATGTCTGGGTTATATGACCCTAGTGAGCAATGAAATGGACTTGGTCGACTATGGAAGCCTTAACCTTATGGGTATAGTGGCTACGGGTGCAATTTTGATTTGCTAATCATCTCACACTAATTGCATGTTTCATATCCTTTGAGAAGTGGGTGCAGTGTGTAGTGTGTCCACCCGCTTACCTCAACCCATAATCTCTCTCTCTAAAATGGATCAAGCCCCAATCTAAAATTACAACATGTCAATTTTTATGGTAGGATCCTCCAATAGATATACAAAGATGATTATGATACTCTCACCATCTCTATTTTAAACTAAATTGAATCCTAATTTTGGGTCAGAGACCTTGAGTTAGTCTACTAAGACCCAGTTGAAATGATTTCAACAACAAACATACAAAGGACATGTTTTCACTACCATCCGTCCTTCGATAGGTGGTGTGAACTGAAATCTAGTTCCTGCCATCCGGATATGGAATCTTGTTCACATATAACACGCTTCCTTTGCAAGGTAACTTGCTTTTTTAGATTACAAAACGGTTTGGTTTCCTAACATCTACCAAAGGGGTAATAGTAAAACCCAACCTTCTACAAATTGGTTGTTGATTCATGCCAAATTAAGCTCACTATACTAATTCATGATATCTAACCATGATTTAGGAAATAAGTTTAGCTTAAAATGGAAACATACATTACTCTAACAATAATCAATGTTTTCACCCTCCCCTTCCCCTTAGTATGTGTTGTGAACATTCACCCATTATGAAGAGCTAAGGTTGGGGTTTCTGTAATCAATAAAATAAGAGAGTTTGTATTTGTTTAGGAGGTGTATTACTGGGGATTTTTTTTTCTCGCGAAGAAAACACAAATTCTAAGGAGATTTCATTTTTATTTTTATTTTTTAAAATATCATGAACATGGAAATTGCTACAAATTTCGAAGCAATAAAGTTAGGGTAACACATAGTCAATTTATAGGTTTACCCATAAGCGCTCATCTAAATGCTAATGCTTGGTTATGACAATTGTCAAATCTCTTATGAGGGTAATCAATCACAAGCCGTGGACACATATAATAGAGGCGTCTATTCTTAATCAAGACCCCATCGGTAATCTATAGGGTACCAAAATTTTGATAAGGTTGGGACTGAATTTCAATCATGTCGGAACCAATAACGCCATGACACATGTCATCATTTTGAGTGCTAAAGTAAGGAGGAATGAGAAGTTTAAAATAGGCATGTATGGCAAACTCTAGACATTAGTAATATATTTAGACCAACTTTTGGCTTTAAATATTCATAGTAATTTCAATTTAAAGAATAAAACTACCAAAAAATTTGCAGCCCTCTTGATTTCTATCTTCCTACATGGGAAAGATTTGCACCGCCTTCTATTTCTCCAGATCATGCGTGGAGTCTCTTAAGTGATTGGTTATGGGTGCCTCTACTCTAAACCTTAACTTCATCCACCTGAAAATATGGATCTCATCCATGTCGGCCTTACATGACTCAAGTAGGCAGTTAAATGGACACGGTCGACTATCGATGCCTTGATCTTACATGGTTCAATAGGGTTGACTGCCGAAACATAATTCTCCACATGGAAAATGGTAGGGCTCAACGTACAAGATTATGACATATGGCAACGCTATGTCAATTATTTTATGTGGAACCAACTTAACAACTATGAGCAAGTAAGAAGTGTGCCATGCATCTACAATATCTTGGACTAAGCGATGCTCTTGAAATTGTTACTTAGCTCATCTTTTTATTTTGATTTTGGAACTAGATAATGGTAAGCATTTCATGATCTGGAGAATTAAACATGACAACCGCAAAACTTGATAAAATGAATGAAACATGACAAACTTTGGGTCGAGTGTGGACACGCTTCTAATTGAGACTTTGATCATTCATAGTTCATTCATAGAGATACTTGTTAATTTTTGATGTTCTTTAAAACAAAATCCATTATTTAAGAGAATCCACACATTTGTGGTTGACGTGTATTATGACCCTATAAAACATCTTTATGCAAGGGAATGGCCTTGAGGGTTGTGCATTATGATATTTAAGGACACTTGGCTCCCGTCTTCAAGGTAAATTTCGTGAAGCATACTCTTTGGGGCGTTCCCCTATACATAGATTAGTTGAAACTACTACTTCAATGGGTTGACAATGCTCTTTCAAGTTTCAATCACCAACAAGACCCAACCAAATATGGTAATCTACTAAAACATTGTGTGCATATATGCTTAAGAGGACAATTGGAGGTTAAGTTACCATAGCAATGTATCACCATTTTTGTAGTTTGTGGACATGCTTTAAGTTTCGTGATAGCTACCATGGGGAATGTGAAAATGTAGAGAAATATTGTATCATTGGAGGATCCCTATATTTAGCCTAATTGACCCTTAATTGGGATCCCATGGTTGGTTATGTTATGGTGGAACACATTTGGATTGATTCATTAACAAACTTGGAGAGGGCAGTTTGTAACTGTAGCCCACCATTGGTTATTAAATATCATATCTAGTGTCATATGGTATTTTATGTCACTATGGTAACTTTTTGGATGACACTTCTTATGAATAAGTGAACAAATACTGCTATGGATGATGGATGAGGTCATCCATTGGCCAAAACCCTACTTTCTATCGTCATCAACTTGCGATGAAATATTGTCATGGATGATTGAAATTTGGATGAAAAATCACTCGGTAAGTGACAGTAGTTGCAACACTTTAAATGCATAATCCCCCAGAAAATTTACAAGGAATGACAAATAATGTTGGGTTAACATTTGGTGTTGGTGACACTACACCATGGTTTACAATTAGTATTGAGCAAGACAATTAGAATCCGTGACACTAAATATCATAATTAGTGTACTTATGTCATTTGGATCAAAAAAATGATACTCTCAGTAAATGTTATAGCAACAAGTAATACCAAAATGGTATCCCACACTAATTAGACAAGATAGTAGTTGGTGCATGCCACATATTTGCATACAACATGGCATGTTCTATTTCCATCGACTAAAGACTTAAGTTGCACCATAGAATTGTTGGCTACATCTCTTGGGTGAAACACTTACACTTGTTAGGCTAGAAATGGCATCGTAGAGGATTTTTGTTACATTTTAGAATAATGTACATTAGAGAACATGGCTTTGTGTTGTACAACCGCGTTCATTTTGGAAAGATTTTCCTTGTGATTTCTCTATAACATGTTGGAATTCCATTCTCACTTTCTAAAGATGCTTGCACAATAAAGAAGCCTATTGAGATGTCTTTAAATATATTATCTCAAGGAATGATTGGCCTCCTTCCCGAAAATGCCCAACCGAGCATTTCTAGTGTTTGGTGAGGTTGAGTTTTGGAAACTTTGGTCATTTCATATCATTTTAAACCCTTTACTCAAAAGGATAAGTTCCCAACTCCTTCTAATAATCATGCAAGATGTTGAGATCATAATTATTGTGGAGACTTGAATGTGACTAAAAGGAGAGCCTAGTTTGTAAACATTCGAATGTTGAATATGCATACCTTAATCCAACACCTGTGTGAGGAGATTTTCAACAATAGTACCAACTTACTTTCTTTGCCAAGCAATGTCCAAATATGCCACGTTTACGATGTGTTTAGACGGAAGGTCACGTGAACCACTATTCGTGTACATATCAATCAAATGCTAGATGTTGCTCTTTGGCAAGGTGGGTGTGCAACGAGAATCACATCATCCTTTGATGTGCTACCATTTGTGAGCCTTCCATTCTGTCAAACTTCAGCTATATTGCCATGTGTCCCATGAAGGAGGTGGAGGGAGTACAAAAAGGGAAGTTAGGGTTTCGTCACAAACCATTTGCAGCCAAGCGTCGAACTCCAATACATCATAATCTCGAAAAACTTAACTTACATGAAACCTAAACCCCCCCCCCCTCCACTGACAACATAACTTATCAATAGGGTGTCCAAATCACAAAACCCAACATCTCAATTTGACGGGCTCGGGACGAATGCGGCTAATAAGTGCCACGTCCACTTGGGCCCCCCAAAAAACACATACACACACACAACCGAAGTGGGTTCTAATTGCCACACGACATGTTTTTGCTACACCTTGTCTTCAACCCCACCTTGGCCGTGTAAAGCACGGACGAGCTTATCTTAAAAGAGCCTTTTGCGATGACTGGATATATTTCGCTGGCGCCTCCGGCCAGCCATAATAATAACAAGAAAGATACACTTTCCACGTCACACACGGAGTTCCATTTGTTATCGACAACCTCATCAGAAAAGCAAGAAGCAGGAGGCGTCCAAGTGTGTACATTGCATCATCTTCATGGAACCTAATGAAACCGAAACGACAACCTAATAACTGGAACCCATTCTAGAACCACCAGTTTCAAAGTACCCACGTTTTGATCGGCACCACAACTCCGCCGACCTCACATCGATCTTCCCGATTCCATGATAAAAACAACAAAAATGCAAGCAAAAGGAGAGGAAAAAATCCATACAAACAAACAAACGAACGAACGCACAAAGAAAGTGATCTGCTACCTTGCAATCGTGTTGAAGATGCACCACCAGATGTGCTCTCGGAAATTTGTGAGCGAGAATGCAGCACTGACACCCAAAATGTTCATGTGGAGATGACAATGGAGATCGGCCTGCGCACGTGTCCAAAAAGTCGTATCTCATGTGGTGAATGGATCTCGAATGTTTACTTTAAAACTAAAAAATAATAGTTTGGTTTTCCGAGTACCCAACTCCTAGGATACAAAACAAGTGATTAGAACAAGATCGTTAGCACATTCCACATCGAACCCGTAGCCACTTGCCTCATGATTTATGGAGTTCGTATGAATATCTTATGCATTATCAAAGTGAAGAATCTTGTGCTCATTGATGGTCGTACATGCCTCCCAACTATGCACATGACATTAAGAAGGTATGTAGTGTTAACATGGATGGGTGATAACAGAGTGTAACATGTGACTGTATGGAATAACACAAAGTCAACATTGCCATCAACGACAGTCGTTACAATGGTGACAACGTGACGCGTGCAAGCTTGTGGTTTGAATTCTTTGGTAGATTACTTTGATGTCAGAACCTGTGATAAGTGAGAAGGAAATGTGAGAACAAGGAGGGAGATTTAAATTGAGAACATCAGTTCCCTAGGATTTCAAGGTAAAAAAGAAAGAGCGACATTAAGGAAGTTAGAGTGTATGTGTAAAGACGAGATTGGACTATGTGCTCAAAACACAGATAACCACATACCATTCAAACATAAGGTGTCCGACTAAGAGAAGTGATTGGAACTAGGCATGTGTCAACCTCAAAGCGCACTCACTTAACCTTCCCAGGAATATTGAGCAAGAAGGGAGCACTGAAGCCAAAACTTTCATGTGATCGAAAATGACATTGGATGTCCGTTTCCTTGACGTGCCCAAAAAGTCGTTGTGTCTGTACATGGTAGTAATCGAAGCCAACGTCGGAGTGAGCCGGTTCTTTGTACTTGCAAAGTGGAGTGTGGATAACGGCAGGATATGAGGCTGAGGGTAGAGTTAGAGTAAGCTTTCAAAAGAGTAATGGGAGAAACCACCACGTGTTTGGAGGTGCATCTTGTCTTTGGTGTAGTATCTCGAAACTCTCGAGTTTCAACAAACACGTACTCGGGATGTAGACATGCTTGGTCGAAGAGCAATCTTTGTGGCACCCTCACGGCTCCTCACAAGTTTCGAAGCTCAAGTTATGTGTTTGCAGGAGATAACGATCAAACTTGGGACCAAAGTATGGTAAGACTCAAAATAGGAGGAATTTTGATTTAGAATTATGTTGTATTTTATAAGCCTTGACATGGGAGAGGCAAGCTACACAAGAGTGGAACTCACTGTGAAGCTTGAGGTTTGTTTTTTTGTGTGTCACCTTTCTAATCGACTTTTTCATGATGACTCTAATGTGGTGTCAAAATTGACAATGTGCAATCCATCGGTGAGTTGTATCTTGATGAAGGGATGGTCATTGGGTTAGTAAGGTCAATGAGCCCAAGAACGACGCTTTTAGCTCTGCACCTACTTCTCCTAGGATTTTAATCCCATGATTAGGAGAGATGATTAGCAAATTCAAATTGGGCCCATAACCATTCCCAACCACTTTCCACATGAATCTCAAAACTCATATGAACATCAGTAGCTTGTGGAGGCTTATTTATTCAGTACAAATATGAAATAACATTTTAAATTCAAAATTTATGTCATAATAATCACATTGTTTTTTTTGTTCTCCTTTATTATGTGTCACATTATACTACTACAAAGAAAATTGTAATAATTCAACCACTACAATCTCCAAACAAATGATAACTACACTCAATCAAGGATTCAATTTAATTCTTTGAGACAATGTTCACTTGTATCAAAATTTCTATTAAAGTTAATCATTTAAACCCTCAGACTCTCGACAAACTCATATTAATCTCTCGAATACATTTTGTATATTTTAGATTTGTGTGTAATGGGGGGGGGGGGGACTTAGTCAATGTACGGTATGACGTGGGTGTAGAATGATACAAAATGACATTTTAAGAAAACTTTGGCTTACAAAATATAAATACAAGGTGGGTTTTTGTTCCACCTAGACTCTATTTTGTAGCTAAAAATAAGGTTTTTTTTGTTTTGAGGATTGGTGAGTGTACCCTAAGGCCCCTTTAATTTTTCTCGCTGGAGGGATGCATTTCATCCCAATTTACCTTATACCACCCCCAAAACTTCATATGTACTTATTTATGAAGCAATGCTTATCATCTCCCATGTCAAACTTCAATGACTTTGGTAATCATGGGGGTTTTTATAGGAAGTCCCAGACGCATATTGCTCTCACTCTCAAAGAAAAATGCGCCCCTAGTTTTTACACCTACCTATTGTCTATTATGTCTAACTATGACCTAATTTAAATGAAAATTTTATTTATTGTCCTATTCCAAATGGTGTAATACACTACCATCGAAATTTATTCTATTTTTACAAAGAAAGAAAAAAAGAAAGAAAGGATCATAATCTATACAAATATGGTAGTGGTTACAATAATCTTACTATTTAGAATATATGTTATTGCTATTGTGACATGAAATCGTACCTTTGCTTGATTATTCCAACCTTGTGTGGTAAATATCAAAATAATCACAAATAAAAGATGCATAGTATTTCACATCACTTGAAAATGTTGAATGCATTTTGAAACTTATAATCATGATCAACGGATTTTGCCAAAACATTTTTCTTGGCAAATCTTATGTTTGTGTTTATTTACATCTCAATCATATAAAATTCATATGCATCAATAAATTTTCATTGCCTATTGAAAAAGAGAAAGGGAAAGAAGTATTGGTTAAGACTTTTGATCTTGAATCCTTAGGGGGTTCCAACCAGTGTTGGACCAATATCAAAATTTTGCGATACCAACCTAGTACCAATATCAGATATTTATGAAATTTCAGCCGGGTTGGATCCCAAGTATCACAAGAATCGTATTTTTATAGATATGGTATGAGTATGAGTATGAGTATCAATCTTGTGAAAATAAAGCGTATAGGTATCAATATTGAGTATCATGATAGTGATACCAGTGGAGTATGCACAATGGTATGGTATTGTATTGTTTTACCTTTTTACCTTTTTCCTTTTAGAGACCTATTTTCCACTTCAAAATCAAGGTGTCGAATAAAACAAAAATCACTTGAATGTACTTGCAGTCAAGTAGAAAATACAAAAAATCACGAAGATTGCAAGGAAGAATCGAATGAAAACATGATGGTTGATTAAGAATGAATTGCATGGTTATGAAAATATATAGTATGATGGTTTACAAAAAATTGCCTTTGGTGGTAGATTGTGATGCACATCATGATAGACCAAAGAGGAAATCATAACACAACAATCACCATGCACTCTAATTCTCAAAATATCCTGCCTCCTCTAGCTCATCCTCATGGTCATCAAGGATCTCATGCGTTTTGTTGAGAAATTCCACCACATTTGTAGAAGCCACCTCACATTCACTTCTCGCATCTGTAGGCCAATTCTTATAAATCATGATAAGACCATTCACATTCGAAAGACCAAGGCGGCAACGGCGCAAACTTGTGAGAACTCCGGCAACACTGAAGATCCTCTCCGTCTCAATTTGAGAACCAGGGATACCAAGAAATTGCCGTGCCAAATATGCAAGAGTTGGAAACCGAGTAGCATTTGCCTTCCACCATGCCAATGGTGAGGCTGCCTCAACCGGAATTTGTAGCCGTCGAAATAAAGAAACTTCAGCGACAAGGGTGCCCTCACAAGCTTCCTCCGGAGAAGCTGCATCTCCAAACAAAATAGAAGACAGAGGGGGTTCTTCAACACGTGTAGCTATTCCACCAGGATGCAACAATTTGTGCACCTACAAAAAAAATTAAGCACAATTTTATTAGCTAGCACATATGAATCATGGAAACCTATTAATAAACATTTATAAAACATTCACAATATCCTGAACCAATTGAGTCAACTCATAAAACCAATAATAAATTACAACTGTCATGCAATCAGCTCCCATAGAAGCCAAGAATGGCACAAAATCCACCCTTATCCTCACCATTCACCCACAACATCAAATGGCCGAACATCTACCTACACAAACAGTCAACTATAGTGAACTACACAAGATTGCAAAAGAATTGCACAAAATTGCAAAAGAATTTGGACATCGTACCTTCACTAAATAAGGAATGAGCACCTTCTGATCGTACTCGCGTACAATTGCCCGAGCTTTCTCAACTCCTGTGTATGCAATCACACATTCCAGGCCCTTGAAGCGGGGATCTACCATCAACACAATCATGTTGTGAGCATTTTCTGATGTGAATGTGTGGGTGAATGACAGAAAAGGCTTCATGACAAGCATCGCCTCCAAAGACATCTTCGCCCTCAAAATCTCGAGCTCGGCATCAAAATCGCCGTGTTGAAGCGGAGGGTTCATGTTGCTGACATGGTCGATATGGGCACGAAGCTCCACTGAAATCGCCAATGCTGCTGCCAGGGCATCCGACAACAACCAGTAGCCCCTTGTCTGATTCAGAACACATTGCTTCACAACCGGATTCAGAGTTTCGGTGACTGTTCGAGCCACTGCCCAAGTTACCCCAGTTGGCACTCGTGCTTGCAGTTTCAGAGACTGAGCTGCATAGCAAATATTGATTGCATCAGCGTACTCTAAGGTTTCTTGGAAGAGAATAACCTTCGAAGCAAAACGAGTTTTCACCGGCGTTCTCAACTTCCTCGCTGGTAATCCAGCCTTGATGTAGGCTTTCCTCCATTCCGCCCCTCCCTTTCCTGATTTCTTTGTCCACGTAATACACGACTGCAATGCACTTTGAGCAGATCTCAATGACAATTCTGTCATATCCCTACAAACTTTGTCATCATCTGTAGCATATTGACAGGCTTTGGACATGACATGTCCGAAACAAGCTCCAGCATAAGGTTGCTCAATGTCCAGTACATCGCATGAGACCGTGAGCTGCAATGCGCGCTCAAGTGTAGTCAAATTAGAACCCTCATCCTTGACCCAAGCAATTATTTTTTTTGTCAACTGGAATTCATCTAGCAGAGGTTTAACTATTTCAGCAATAGCAAGACCAGAAGTATCATGGGCCTCAAATAAACCAACTGTCACATGCCGCGGTTCCCAACAATCATCGATAAAGTTAACAACCAACGCAAAAGTGTCGAAGCCAGCTCTCGACATCCACAAATCAAAAGTAATCGACGCCGTCGCACAGCTCGCGATTGCAGGAAGCACATATCGCTCCATGGTCTTCGAAAGCAGTGCAGGGATGTGCTCATGCACAAGCGCCTTCCGAGTTGGAAACTTCACCTTTGGATCTCGCCGCATCACCAATCGGCGCAGCCAAGGGCTCTCCACCACCGCCAATGTCTCATAACCCTTAGCAATGAAAAGCACAAGGTCCTCAAGAAAGTGTTTTTGTTGAACATCACCTTTATGATACGATTTCTGTCCGGCGAAAAATTCTGTGATGGCCGAAGGCTGCACAGCTTTCCTCTTCTTCGTCTTTTGGCGCGCTGCCTCCGACTCCTCCAACACTGTTACCTTATACCTCTGAAATTCCGTTGAGTGCTCATTCATCACGTGATTCTTCATGCTTGTCAACCCGTGCAGAGGATTATATTGCAAGACACCCTTTCGCTGGCGTGTCGCACTCCGCGAACTAGAAGAAGACGTCGCATTGGTAGGGTGACAGATTGTGCACTTCATCACCTGGATTGCTTTGACGTCAACTTCTGCACCTGGCTCATTCAGTTTGAAGAAGGCCCACACCAAAGATTGTCGGTGATAAGGTGCCCAAAAATTCCGGTTGGTTGTCAATGCGATGAGAAGAACCTGCCACGCAGCCTCGAACTCTGAAGCCACTTCATTTGACAATGTTGGCACTGCATTCACAGTCTCTGTGCAATCTGAATCAATCAGATTCACTGTGTTATTAGAGAACCCAACATCCATACATTGATTCACAGCAACTTCCATTGACGCACGTTGTGAACCAGACATTTTGCAACCCTAAATGAAGCTTGAAATGCACATAAAAACACAAGCAACAATCCAACAGAATTGCATAAGGAGTGTAAGACATCAAACAAAATGCATGCCTGCCTCATTGAAGCCAAGAATCTGGAGTTGTTGAACTGAAATTTGGAATCATAAAGTGCAATGCCGCCGATTTGAAGAGCATTCAAGCAGACAGGTTTCAGGCTTCTCGACAGACGCGAAGGCGGGGGTGAGTATCGGCCGCCACCTCCGACCTCGGGTATCGAAGGCGGGTATCGAAGGCGGGTACCTTGCAGTACAGGTACGACACAGGTATCGCCCCATCTACATACTGCGGGCAATCTGGTACTTAATACCATACTCATACCAATACTCTATACCAGGCAAATGGTGCTATACCGGTCCAACACTGGTTCCAACCTCTCTCTCCCATATTAACCTAGTGGACAACATGGATTTGGAGAAATGTTTTGATTCTATAGCTTGTGGGTGGAATGCATTCTTGACTCCCCAAAACCTAGAGAGCCGCTTATTGAGAGAATCGTTTTCCATTGACCATACATGTTTCTCTAGGTGTTTGTGATCAATTCGAAACATTGATATGTGCACAAGAGAAAGATTCGTTGACATTTTGATACCAACAATGATTTGGGAGAGAGAGATACGACACTTCATTGTTGATCATTTAAAGAATAACAAAATTCATGGGTAAGTCTAGATTTACTTGAAACCTACTTGTATGTGGATGAGGATGTAACAGTAGAGTTATGTGTTAAGTCCCTTAAAGATGGACAAGACCCGTGGCTTTGATCCTTCTTAGAAAAAACTTTCTATTAAGAGTTTGTTTGCTCATCGTGTATCAAAACCTATCTTTTTGGGAAGTTGGGTGAAAATTTTGGGATCTCCTCTTTCCACCTCTCAAACTTTGAGAGAATTTTAAATCTAAAATAAGGTATTCATTTGGGACATGCTGTCCTAAATTTTGGATTAGCCTATCCAAGGCTAGCTTGATCCACCCATTCTAGTAGGAAAAGTTAGAAATCCAATTTTAATAGCCCAACACCACTCTTTGTATATGGTAATTTAAGAATTAGAAAAACTTGAGTTACTTTTTGTAATCCTTATAAACTTAGGGGTTGTTTACACCCTGAAGCATGAAGTCATCCCAAGGCCCTGTAAAATCCATGATTGGATGTCGAACTCGTCCTGGGACCACTTCGGTTTACACCAAGCAAAATGTGCATTTTGGGGACCTCAAACTTCAGCCCAAATGTCAGAGTGATCATGAAGTTCAAGGTCCCCAAAAGACATATTATAAAGTCTCAATTTTCCACTAACATGGTCCAACGGGTTTAGTGGTGGGAGAGGCTAAGAGGTGCTCTCATAAAAAAAGATAGGGGCCCATGGCTGAGAAATATTGTTTTAAAAAATATTTAATGGAAATTTTTTTGGGGAAGAGAAGATGAAGACAAGAGAAGCTTAGAGAACGATCACACTTGAATTTTTTTTCAAAACTGCCCTTTTTGGGCATGTATTAAAAACAATCAACACATTCACTCCTCTGGATCCACATTCGGTATACACCCAGTGAAGGACCCAAAGGCTTTGTAAATTGATTTTTTTAAGAAATCAGACCATGAAAGTTGGACCATGGGAAAAGGCCATCTTCCATGATCCGACTTCATGGTCCATAGTGTAAACCAACCCTTAGGGTTTTGGGACTAAGGGCCACTTTATACTTGGGGCTGGATTGAGGGCCGGCCGGAACTCTCAAAATTTGAACCAATAGGATCGCTCGATTTCATCAAATCGGGCCCAAGGGCTTTATACTTGGGGCCGGCCCGAACACTCACCTATCCCATGTGGCGTCTTAGGTGGCACGATTTTGGCGCCAAACCATCGGGCCCTAGATGAGATTTCGGGACGAGCTTTACCTCGTCCCGAACTCCCATCTAGGGCCGGATGGGGCTCCTCCGTTGGATTGTTCCAATCTTGTCCGTCAATCAATAGGAGGGGTAAAAGGATTTCCTCTCCTCCTTACTACTCTCCCCTCCACCTTCCCCTTCTCTTCTCTTCTCTTCTCTTCTCTTCTCTTCCCCTAAATGCGCCACCACCTTCCCTACTACCATGTCCCCCCGGGTACGCAACTCCCGTATTATATGGTCATGATTATAATCACTTATAATGCGTTTTAGTCCAATATTGAGTGATACAATTTGTTTTAATGTAGGAAACCCTTGTAGCCCTTCTAACAAGGAATCCAAAAATGTAATTATATATAGGAAATGAATATATTTTGAAGCATATAATTGCATTAAAAACCTAATTATATGATTTTTTTAATACATGTACCATAGGTCAAACTACCCAACTTTTTGGACTTTTTAATAAAATTTTAACATTGTGAATGAATCATAATTTTAATGGGAGGCAACTATTCGTGGCTTATAATTTTAATGGGAGGCTTAATAAATATGCAACCCAACTTTTTTTTCATCTCATTTTATTTAATTTGGTCTTCACCCAACTTTTTGATCATTTTAATTTGATATAATTTGATATAATTTTTACAAAAGCCGTCCTCTAAGCCGTTTTAAGTACGATGCCCCCTGCGTATAATATGGGAGTTGCGTACCCGGGCATGTCCCTTCTCTTTTTCTCATTGTTGATTTTTTTTCATATCCTTCCTAACACTAAATTCGTGCATGTAACTTTCACATATTACCATGGATGATATTTAGTGTTTGATTTTACATTTAATGTTACTTACTTTCATAGGGTTAGTGATATTTAGTCTAGTGATCGTATTTATAGTATCTCACACTAAAATCATGTTTAGTGTAGTGACTCCACAATTTTAACCATAACAAACACATTCCAAAAATAAGCCAAAGATAGTTTCCAAGTGGAGCCATGCTCAAAAGTTTACACGCACTTAGATCCAACAATAATGTAAACTTCTACTATGGTTAGAATTATTATTTTTAAATAAAATCTCTTATCTATAAAGAGAAAGTTAATTGAGGCTTTAGAAAGGTTGATATGGTTTTATAAATTTACGGAGCTTGAAAAATAAAAAGCATGACAACAATGTTGGCGCAATGCCTACTTACAATCAGTAACCCACACGAAAATATATGCTCAATGTCGTCATGTTCCC
Source organism: Polytrichum commune (assembly GCA_950295325.1). Classification (NCBI taxonomy): domain Eukaryota; kingdom Viridiplantae; phylum Streptophyta; class Polytrichopsida; order Polytrichales; family Polytrichaceae; genus Polytrichum; species Polytrichum commune. The sequence goes on from OX485809.1 coordinate 19,139,665, forward strand.
GAACGGAACGAAGCCAATTAATATCTACAAACATAGATTACTCTATAATGAATATTGTATCATTGCAACTCTGGTTTTTTTTTTGTAACCGGGTACATCAGTTATTCCATTGTACATGGTAGGTGAATTTATATGAGCATTTTGACACCGGAATTAGATTCAAAGGGCTCGATATAGTCTAATGGGACCCAAGGTTGACCCCCTAACCATAAGCCTATAGAGATCATCCCCCATAGTAAAAGCCGTGTAACTAATGCTCAAGAGCACCGGGCATTGACCACGGTAAGTTCCATGAAACTTAACCCTCAAGACCATCGGGCCCTAGAATCGGGCCTCACCACTTTACATGCGACAAGGTTGGGCCGGAAATAAGTTCATAAAGTGCGTCCCGATTGAGGCCTCAATCGGGCCGGTGCTCCGGCCAGCCCCAGGCCGTGTATAAAGTGGCCCTAAACCCATGGTTTCAAGATTTTACGTATAACTGTCTTGGCCCCCCGAAACTTTGAAAGTCGATGACTGAAGAATCATTTTAAAGTGACCATGGGAGTTCCTATAAGGCCAAGCAGGGGTCAACCTTGCACTTGCCAATAGGTACAACACCATCATATATACATATAATCCACCTAGAGAACGCCAGTTATTAAAGCTACAATCATTGAAGGTGGATCCAAGGTCGTAACGGTCAAGGTTATTTTTTCCAACTAGCTCACTTCTCCTAGGATATGAAACACATTATGAGCACAAGGTAGTTATAGCAAACTTAAATCAATGCCGTAACCACTCCCCTTATTAATTGGGGAGCTCACATGAATCTCTTATTCATTACCAAATTGGAGATTCCTCTAAAACAATTGGTATATTCCCCCCAAAGTCTTGAACTTGAACCTGTTTTTTTTTTTTTTTTTTTTTTTTTAGATGAAAGGTCTTGACTTTCGGGCATAGTATAAGAACACTTTCTGCAGTGACCAAAAGTTTTGGTTCCAGATGTAGAATCTACACCAACTTCATCAACACCCAAACACATCCCGCTCAAGGATCGATCGTAATTGTCATTGAAAAGTTCGTCGTTCACATCAAGTCAATGAAGGCCTGTTCGACTCACCGACTCACTGGGATCTAGATGTTGATTCCCTCGGAATGCTATCGACCTGTCTGTATGGAGTTGCATAGAACTTAACTGATTCAAGATGATCACTCAAATCATCACGAGACGCAAATGATTCAGGTGCTTCAAATGATTGATAGGTAGGTGAAGTTATGTCAATGTAATTGCTCGTGCCGCGCAGTGTCGGATTCGGTCAAACGTGTTCTTGGTTGTCAGGAAGATCGATCTTGCTGATTCCCTCGGAATGCTATTGACCTGTCTGTATGGAGTTGCATAGAACTTAACTGATTCAAGATGATCACTCAAATCATCACGAGACGCAATTGATTCAGTTGCTTCAAATGATTGACAGGTAGGTGAAGTTATGTCAATGGAATTGCTCGTGCCGCGCAGTGTCGTGTCGGATTCATTCAAACGCGTTCTTGGTTGTCAGGAAGATCGATCTCTGCCCGATCGATCGCTGCGCCATCCCTGTGTGATGATCAAGTGGTAAATGATCTGGAATTGAAGTGCATCATATCTACATGATTTTCGAAAGAGAGAGTTTCGAACTTCATGTTGAGATCTATATGTATTCATGTCAGTTGCGGTTTGCAGTCTGAATCTCCGCCACCTGGAAGCTTAGGGGCTGTTCCCATCATGGACCACGAAGTCGTCTCTTGCTCTTCGTAAATATGTGATTGGCCATCGAACTCATCCTCGGATCACTTGGGCTTACATCAAGAAAAAAAAAATGTAAGAGTGATTATGGATTTTGAGGTCTTCAAAAGGCCTATTTTTAGGCCTTTTGTCATAGCCCAATAGATTTTGCAGTGGGAGAGGCAAAAGAGGTTCTCTCGTTGCAAATGTCAAGGGACCATGGCAAAGAAATGTCATTTTAATTTTTATATATATATACACATCAACTTTTTGGAGCATGGTCACTTCTCTTAGTCCATGTTCAGTTTACACCTAGACCTAGTCAAGGGCCCAAAGGCTTTAAGAATGCATTTTTCATAAACCAGACCATGGAAGTGTGACCATGAAAAAATGCCATCTAACATGGGACAACGTCATGGTCCATGACATAAACATGCACTTATGACCATTGTAAAATGATCATGATTCTATCGGTCACTAAGCTTACAACCATGTGAATGCTAGGCAACATGTCTTGTGTCAGTGAAAAGCATCATGCATCATTGAAAATTCTAAAGATTTATCACTATAGTAGATTTGCAAGGAAAATCAATTGATGAAAGATGAGTTGCCTAGGTCTCATATGCTCGTAGTGGATTTTCAAAGTTTTTTTGTTTTATTTGGTTTTATTTGGTTTGCATCAATGCTATATAGTCTTCTTAGCCTAGCTCGTTAAATTCATGCATATATCACAACTCTTCATTACCCAACGATTGTTGAGAGATAGAGACGATTTTTTACAATCCTCTAACCCTCAAATGTTTGGAGTGGAAAGGGGGTTTAGAGGGTTACTTCTCTCTTAATAAACGGTGGACAGATTAAAACACGGTTTGGAAAAGCATGTGGGGCATGTGGGCTTGCTCCCAAAAATTTATTAAGCCGACTATTGAGAGAATGATTTCCCAATCATGACCATAAGACTTGCTACTCATCTCATGCACCACATTTGGGGTCGCTTCATCATCAAGCCAAAGTGTCATACCAGAGCCTGCCATGTGGCCCCTTTTTTTTTTTATAGCTTTTGTACTACACAAAATATGATATTTAGTGTTACTTACTGTTTGGAGTTACATGTTCCTATATCTTGCTATTATTAATATACTTTTTTACCAAGTTAAGATGTTAGTGTTCTGTAGTGTCCAAACAACCAATTCGACCATGCTTGATAAAAAACCAGATGTACAGTAGACACTAATAATAATAAGTCACACTAAATATCATATTTTGTGTAGTGTTTCAACTTTATATTTAGGTTGTAGTATTTAGTTTCATGTCTATTCTACTATTTGGGCTTTTGACTCTTCAAATTCTCAAATACTTGACTTTGTATGATAAATTGTGCTCAACCATGACACTTCCGAGTGCATTCAATGTTAGAATATGTTTGTCTGCATAGTCTCATTTTATTTCTACTTTTTAAATTGAACATTTTGAAGGAAGTTTGAAAATACCAAGGCTCAAGTGAAAGTATTATGTTAAGTTTGCATGAAGGTCAAATTGTTGGCATGAACAATAGGCATAGATAGGACGTGAGGAGGCCTTTTATTTAATGAGATTGGAATCTACTTTGACCATTTACAAGTGCAAGTGGACTTCTCATATGCATAGAATGGTATGGGGCCGTGGACTATGTGTAAAACCAACTTGAATAGGAAGCCTATTTCTCTATGCCAATCATAACTTCAAGAGGTCAAGTTTTCCCTCTCTTATGTTTTGGTGCAAACCACCCTTAAGGTTTCCAAATTGATTCTTCTTGTACACTAATGAGGATTAATACACACCCCTTGAATTGTGATATTGGACATTCTATTAATATAGTGCACTCCTTGGTAAATGTTTTAGGAAAGAAAAACTCCACATACAAACACGTCACCAACATTAAGTACTAAGTTGTCACAAAAAGCTGCAAGTAACAAGTAAGGCAAAGTCATTGTCACCAAGAGCAAGCCTCAACCCACTACTTTGTTTGGAAAGAGGCCCGGGGTTGGACTCTTCATTGGAAACCTAAATAACGCGCGTGAGTCACTATGAAATAAAACCTCCTACATACAAGAAGTTTATTGAGAAAATGACATGTATACATACTAATGGCAAGCTTAAAAATGGACTCTTGCATTTATATTAATGTTTTGCTATTTAATGTGATAAATGCCTCCATTACATATAAAATTTATAAATCATGAATTAAATATGCCTTTCTTACATATAAAATTCATGATTACTTTATAATGAGAAAGTCATTGAACTTTTTCATCTATAGCATTTAACTCAATGATTGTATCAAAAATCAAAGACAAGAGCATAATAACCTCGGTGGGGGGGGATAGTGTGTTAAAAAGTTAAGGATATAGGTGCGAACAACCACTATTTTATAGGGGGGTATTACTTTCAATTCTCTTCTTTTTTTCACATGCTATCATTATGTAAATTTCTACTTTAGGTTAATAGAAAAATGGCTTGCATTACTTATACTTCCAAATTACTTATTATTCCATACCCTATAGTACTTTAAAGATGTCCAGTGCCATTTTTTATACCCTATATTACTCTTAAGTCCATTTATAATTTTTTGCCCCCATGTTTTTAAAATACCCTATCATTTGTTCGCACGTATATTGCTACTCCAACCAATGACTACCCCCCCCCCCCCGAGATAATAACTTTGCCACAATCCGAAAAGCAAAACTCAAGAGAGCCCATGAGTACTCCAAGAACCCCTAGTTTGTTCTATAACCCAAATGCGAATCCTAAAAAGAATGGACAAGGGAGTCATTGAGAGTTCTTATTATATGACAACAATGGATGAAAATGTGAATTGGCTAAAACCAACACATCTATTGTTAAAAAAATCTCTAAACCTTAAAGCCTCATTTTGTACATCTACCCTTACATTCTCGGGGGGTTCACTCCCTCTTATATTTTGCATACACATGGGTTCATGACCTATTTATTAGGGGGCTATTTACCTTGCAGAAAAGATTATAAGGTATGGTATTTTTCTAAATAAAGGTGTGATGGTATTTTACATGTGATGTTATTTTACATGTAATCCTTTTTCTTTATTTAAAAACCCCCTATATTATATGTAAGTTTTTTACAAAATTTATTTACAATGAATATAGTAGACCCTATTTTTTATCGCACGTTGTTCTACGATTTTTCGCCAGTGAACCCCCCGAGCTTACATTAGAATTCTTGATAGCCTACTTAAATGTACACAATGAAGAATACCTCTCCCTTATGTACAATATGTATGCTTATGCCTCAAATAACCCCTTCTTACACTCACGTTAGTTTGTACATGGTATGGAGAGTCTACCCCTGGGGAAAGAGGTCCCACCTATTTGTTGTTTGCAAAGTAAATCTCTTTAGAATGGATCACCACATAAATATTGCAACTACTGGATCTGAAAATAATGCATGATGATAATTGAGCACATTAAGAATACCATGAGATTCAAACATAATTCATGATACAAATAAGCAATCAAGCAATCTTCAATTGTCAATGAAGCTCCTAAATATACGTCTTAATTATTACAAACTTTATCAAGTACTTTCCTCTTTCACATTGCACACAATCTCTTTAAGCTTGTGGCTCAATTCAACAAACTTGCAACGTGTTGAATTAGGGTTGAGATTTCTAGCCAAAAAGTCATGACTCCTCCATAGGCAACCTTGAATTCCTTGACGATAGGAGACACTTCTACTTCCACTACCACAATCCTCATAAATTATTATCAAAAAGTGCATGACATTTGAAATTAGCTTAGGATTTGAAGAAAGAGTTTCCAAACAGAAGTCATGAAGCAATGGTGATCAAACAACCTTCAATTGACATCAATAAATTTCATTGTCCCTTTGCCTCAATGATTATAGACTTTACAAAATACAATAGTTGCAATACACACACACACACACACACACACACACACAAGATTGTACCATAATTCAACAAGAATTTTGACGATGAGAGTAAAAATATGTGAAGATTGTGGCAATCATTGGCGCTCGCAATTTTAATTTATTAAGAACTACTCCTCCCACTCAAGGAACTCTTTCATCAATCGCCATCTAAATTTGGTCACACTGGGGAGCCCTCAGGGTAAATCATTGGCACACTCTCTCGTGCGCAATTCCTCTCTCTATCTTTCAACTCCTTGGACATATTCCCCACACACACTTTAAAGATTGTACCACTATTCAACAAGAATTTTGAAAATGGGGGTAAAAACATGTGAAGACTGTGGCAATCATTGACGCTCACAATTTTATTTTATTAAGAACTACTCATCATGCTTATCATAATCTAAATTCGCTCACACCGAGGAGTCTTGAGGGTAAATCATTGGCTCTCTCTCTCTCTCTCTCTCTCTCTCTCTCTCTCTACTTCTTGAAATCCTGAAAAAATAAAGCGCCTAAAAATATACCCTTATGGGCTGCCCACATAAAAAAATGTGGCAGAAATAGCAATATAAAAAGGCAACGAGGACTGGCACAACCCAGAGCCAGATTTTCCGAGACTAGAAGGTAGAGCTGTCTGTCAGTTTTTCTGAGAACAGAGCCAGGAGACTGGTAGTATCTGCCCATAGTTGTTCTTCGAAGAGGAGGGTGGTCTGAGAAAGGTTGATGTGAAGAAAAGACTCTGCTCAACAGGGATTCATAGCTATACAGGGATTCAGAGCTAAGGCCGCGGGTTACCTGTTAAAGTAGATACCACGAACTCACAGTCTGTTGCGGAGTGGAAGGATAGAAAGAATAGATCTCCTGAGAGAGAATCTGTTTCTTTCAAAGGAATTTTCTGTCTGAACAGTGAAGTGGGTCACAAGACCAAGAAACTGCTATTGCTGCAAAGATGAGCAAGAATAATGCTTCCAAGGATGATTATAAGGTTTTATCCCATGTATAAGTATAATTGTATGAATTATACTCTTGAGGAAAACTACACATGAATTCTTGATATATATTTGAGATTATACATATTTTGATAAAGCTACATGGATATATGTTGATCTTTCTAAATCAAGATATATAGAGAGTTGAATTCTACCTATTTCCAAGGAAATAGTACAGCCTTGTTGACATCGATAACAAGTAAGAAGGTCCGCCTACACCTGTTGTACGCTCTACTAACTTATGTTTTGGTAATGTTGGGGAGCATGGGCACAGGTGAGGACCTCTTCTACAAGTGTTGTGCACCATCCGAAGAAATGTCCATTCATAGCTATTCCACAAGAAAAATCTTCTTGAAATTTGGAGCAACGACTATGAGACTATCTTTCTTGATTGAAACAACATTTTATACTCTCTATACTCTGATTCAAATAATACCTGCTATATGGGTAATATGAAAATACTACGGGGGCTATTACATTGCAGTGATATTGTGAGGGTATTTCCTGCTTGTAATTAGTTACCAATAAATCTTTGTTAGCAGTAAAATAGATTTTCGAATAAGCATACAAGTCTGTATGATCAATAGATTTCTGTGACTATGACCAGATGAGAAGTGGTCAGGTAGAAATTACGGTAGATCACACCCTAAGTACCTCTGTACTGACCACTTGAGAAGATAGCTTCAGAGTATGCTACTGAAGCCATACTCATCCGTGCTCTTCTGTTCGGACACAAATTAACAGAATAAAGTCCCTCATGAATAATGAGAACTAAGAGACACACATGTATACAGAAGTTCACTGAGAAAGAAGGTCTGTTACACTGAAAGAGGGTTGACTCCGTACTACTGATGCTTGATGATGTAATGTTGAAGCAGAAATTTCGACTTAAACGTGTTCCGTGACTATGGTAACATATCAAATTGGTCTCAAGAAAATCATGGAATTATAGACAGAGAGTATTATCCTTAAACTGGGTGATCAGTACACCACGAGAATACTTAATGAACCTCTGTCAAATGACGGGTGTCTCATACCAGGTGTATGAGTGACCATCTGAGAGTAGGGGAGTCTTATACACCCTTAGTCTGAAAAGAGTTCCATTATGTTGTAAGGGTTTCATCAGCTCTTTTGTGATATCTACATGTGCTTGCATATCTGCTCTCTGATTCAGGGGCTGTATCTGAAGATTACACCCTAAGTAATGTAATAAACAACCATTTGAGAGTTAGCTACAGAATCTGTTACTGAAGCTAAATTTGAGATAATACTCATATGTACTTTACTGATGATACAAATCTTCATGAGTAATGAGACGTAGAAAATATGCTAAGCTAGCTGTGAGTGCTGGATTCACTGGGTAACAATTGAAAAGGATCCTGCATGATTCCTGTCACCTGATGTTTAATCTACTAGTTGGAGAAGTTGTGAAGCAGAAACCATGACCATAACATACTAAGTGATTATGGCAACCTACTAAGTGGGTTTCTCTAAAAATCTTGATTTAGAGAGACAGAAAGGATACTCTTAAACTGGGTACAAATAAGAACAATCACCGGACCGCAGTCAAATGGTGTGTGTCGCAGTCCTGGTATATATATATTTTTTTTGACCATTTGAGAATAAGGGTTGTAAAGGCTCCTTTCATCTCAGATTAAGTTCCATTTGCTCAAGGGTGTCTTTAGATATATGTGAGTGATTCCTATATCTGCTATGAGGCCAGAAATGTTACACAGATAAAAATCCTATTCATACAGGACCAAGCAAGAGAGAAATGTATAATAAAATACCCATTGATTATCAAGACCCTGTTCTAACAGGGATGTATGTTGTCTTTACATTACTTAACTTAACTCTACAAGAGGGATGTAATACCCTAACTTGACAAGAGTATAATCCAGACAAGATTAGTCAGCTCTCTCTCTCTCTCTCTCAATGGGAGGCAAAGAGGCAATCCGGATATTGGTTATCCTCATCACCTTATAATTTCAAGAATTACAAGCCCAAAGCAATTGCCACCATGCCTTTGCATGTCACTTGGCGCAAGTACACTGCCCCACCCTTGAAAACCAACTAGCCCCCCCCCCCTCCCCACACTAATGCATACAAAGAGGTCCCACCTATTGAGTACCGTACGAATAATTCTAACCTTCTAAAAGAAGAGGGGGGGGGGGAAGAGGGTAAAAGGACGGACATGCAACATTGAAACCCTAAAATGATCATTACACATATAGTTGAATTAGGATGTGTGACAACCATGTTAGGGAGTCTGATAATACACACCCCACTATAAGTTTAAGATTGAGTTATCTCAACTTCATCGCATTCAACTATTCCAAGGTCACTGATGTGAATTCCGGAATCAATTGTGCTAAATGAAAAACACTCCACAATGTAAGTTCCCAACGTTTTCACCTTCACCTTATACGGCTACTAAGGTAGGGGTGGCAATTTCCGTGCGGGTCCTAAAGTCGACCCCTATGTCGGAAGCACCTTTTTAGGTGCTTTTACCTGGGTTTACAAAAGCACCTATGAAGGTGTTTTTACCGTTCACAGCGCTGCCAACATTTCATTGGCTGCCAGCGGTCGGTTTTAGAAATCCACTTTGTGGATATACCACGTACCCTATGTGCGATTGTTGGTCACTCTACAAGGTTTCCTTTAAAAATTTGTAGGAAATCATAAACATGCTGGAAATTTTTGATTTTTTCATAGTTGCTCTTGCACCAGCTTTGCGGAGCGCTCAAAATTTATAAAAAAAAAAAAAAACTTTCAGCATCCCAACTAGGCACATCTGAAATTTGGACGGAAATAGCCACCCCTACCTTATGAATCCTTGGCAGTGTCTTGGGAGACTTTTAGGCATAATCGGTCAAGATCCTAGTGTTTACAAGTCCAACCAGTTACATGCTGACATCTTCTGCTGGTTTTTCTTTATTAGTTCGAGGTGTATTCTCTCGAATTCCTCTAAAATAAAATGATCGGTAATTTTCCTGAAGTCTTGAACTTCAAGCAGTTCATCTGTAACTAGCGGCTGGTTCTCCGCATTCATGGGTCCTTGTTATCAAATTTGCAACCTCTTTTCTGTATATAAGTTAGGAGACCAACATATTGATGTACACAAGGAAAGCTCGGTACCAATGACAGTTCAAGTACAACATAAAGCATGTGTAATATAAAAATGTTTGTATATATCACATAGTACTGGTGGATTTGGACGGTTACCAGTTTCTGATATGTGATTAAATTGAGACTAGCATCAGTATTATTACTAGTGTGAATTTGAGCCTATTGGCCCTCTTTTGTTCAAGAGTCTTCTTGGTGCAAGAGAGGTTTTACAGCCTGGTTTACTATCTACCTTGTAGTAGGTGAGCTCTAGTTTGTTGTTTGTGAGTTGAGTGACAAGAGGGTATTATCCCAGAGGAGGGGGTAGTTTAGAAGCTTGTTAATTGTTTCTTTACGTTTGTTTAGGACCATATAGGTGATGTACTTAATGGCTAGCATGTGTATATTTTTCATTGATTTTTTTGATGTATGTCATGGGTATGTGTCGACTATGGAGTTCTTCTAGGCAGTTTGTGTGGATGGCTCCTTGGACACTTGTAGTGATTACTTTGAGGGGGTTGACTATCCATCCTTGTGCACGGATTTCATTGATTAGTGGATTGTATTTGTTTGTTCTGGCTTGGATGGCTTGGGTGGTGTATCTATCATGGGTAAATGTGAATTCAAATATTTGTATGGAGAGGTCAGGTTTGGGCATGTTTGTTTTGTTGTTGCTCCTTGTATTTATATGATGTGTAGACGTAATTTGGCGAGGCATGCACAATTTGAAGTGTTGCATGTACAGCATGTTATCCATGGTGGGATGGTGTTACCTTGAGGTGTTCTATTTATTGTTCAAGCGTTGGTGAGTGTGAAGTGTCGTGTGTGTATGCATGACTTCAGTAGATTGGTTACTTGGTGGACGGCAATGTTGTGTCTTGCTATTCAGAGTCCTTTGAGGAATTTGTTTTCGCATAGGGAGAGGAGGTGTGGCCATGTGTCTTTGTCATGTAGGGCATAGGGTACAATTGGGATTCGTGTATATGTGAGGCCAAAATAAGTTTTTTCCTATGATTTCCCATGTATGGTGAGGAATGGAATTTGAGAATTTGTGTATTTGGGCATCTATAGCTTGTGTGTTTTCCCAGTAGTGGTTTGAAAGATTTGATCATTGTTTATCCATTTTTCCGTGTAGAGGAATATGTGGGTGTGTGTGATTGTGAGCCTAGTGTACTCTTTTTGTACGTAGGATTGTAGATATCTATTGACGCTTGTGAGGTTTGTGGTTGAGGGAGTTTTGGCTAGTCTGTATGGATGGTGTGCACGACATGTATGTGTGGTAATGTGGTTATGGTGCTTTTGAGAGCGCCCTCATTTGCTAGTGCATCTGCCAATTCATTGCCTTGAATGTATGTGTGTGCTTAGACCTTGTGTTTGGTGATTTTATGTTGGGACCACATGATCTAGACAAACAATTGATGCTATCAAGAGTTTGTCTAGGTGGTTGTGTTGGGAAGATGGGTGTTTGATGTGGTTATTTATGAGGTATATATTGTTGAGGCTATTAGTAAATAATGTGTATGTCGTGCGGGGTTGTTTGGGTGTTGGCTAATGTTAGCCATATAGTGTATAGAAAGCCCCACTAGTTTGGTTTCAATATTTTGAAGTGGTGAGACATTGGTATATTGTTCCTAATTGGCCTTGGTCATTGAGGGCTTGGATGAGTTGTTTGCTTATGCATTTTAAGTAGTCTGGAAGGATGGATGTGATGTTTATGCCAAAGTCTTCCGTATTGAGGTGGGTAAGGATGTTGGTTGTGCTAATTTGGGATTTTAAATATGGTTTTAGTAAGTTTTCTTAGGATTATGTCAATTTTTCTTATGTTAGGCTTTGAAATGGCAATCCATAGTATGCGTATGCAAGTCTTGATTTGATGATGGTGTTCAAGATTTTTATTTCCTGTTGAATAGTGGCATGTAAGGCTATTAGAAGTTTGCTTTGTTCGTTGGCTTTGTTTATGATAATGTCTTTTTGGATATGCCACTTCACTGATGGTACTAGTTGTATACCTAAGTAGGTATATGGTTTGTGTTGAGATTGGGAATCCTTTTTGCATTGTATATGATTCTTTGGGCTTCTATGTATGCTTTAAAGATGGTAGATTTGAGTTTGGCTTTGTCGGGGCTTTTGTGATAGCACATTTGGGAATATTCAGGTTCATGTGTGCCCATTCATAGCTAATATAAATTCTTGGTAGCGTCTCGAGAGTTCTTTTGGGCATTATCTGTTGAGAACTCGGTGTTTCCAAGTCTAACTTGATACATGTTGACATCTTCTAGTTTTTCTTAATTAGTTCAAGGTGTATTCTCTAGATTCCTCTAAAATGATTGGTTATTTTCTTGAAGTCCTGAACTTCAACCAATTATTTCTAAAACTCAGCTGGTTCATTTGTAACTACCGGTTGGTTCTCCTTGTTCAATGGTCCTTGTTGTCAAATATGCAACCCATTTTTCTTTAGAGTAGAGTCACCCAAAACCAATCACTTACTTTTACACAAGATTTGGAGATGTATAAGGCAGTGCAAATTTAACCCGTCTAGGAAGATAGAAATCAAAGAGGATTGCTGAAAATTGGTAATTTTGTTCCTTAAATCAAAATTACTATATTTTTTTGAAGGAAAAAATTGGCCCGAACATATTACCAATGTTTAGCGTCTGTTATAACCGCTCATTGCTTTGCTTCTCACTTTAGCACTCAAAACTAAGACATGTGTCATGACATTATTAGTTCCAACCTTATTGAAATTTAGTCTCAGCCTGATCGAAATCCTGGTACCCTATAGATTGCTAATGGGTCTTGGTCGGGAATAGGTGCCTCTACTATACATAAGTTAGGACACCAACAGATTGATGTACACAAGCAAAAGCTTGGTACGAATGGCGGTTCAAGTACAACATAAAGCCTGTTGAATATAATATTATGTATAGGCCACATAGTACTGGTGGGTTTGGGCGGTTACCAGTTTCTGATATCTAACATATGGCCCAATGCGAGTCACCAAGTCAACTGAAGCATGTTCAACTCAGCAATGTGGCATAAGGTAGAGGGCCCTGCTGAAATCCACCACATTAAGCAGTGTGTGTATTTAACATTTTTAGAATGCTTAATTTTGGAGCTTCATTTTTGCTAGCGATTAAAAGGCGATTCCAACGCACCATAGTATGTCTTATTTGAATTTTCCTTGCAAAAGTTCAAGGGTCCAAAGTTTTTTTTAGTAGATGACCCAAAACCAACACTAAAAGCTTGATGTTAAGGTGGTGCATATTGGAGTGTTGGTTTTGGGTTTAGGGTGTTGATTTCAACACCTCTGCCTCAAGTTGGATTGAAAACAACTTTGCGTATTTATCACAAATTGGTGAGATGCAAGGAAAGCCTCAAAGTTTCATTCTATGATTACATCCTGCATTACCTACAATTGCATTCAGATGCATGAGTGTTTATTTAAGACGTTTTTGTGTCTAAAAAGGGCTCAATTGTAGAGTGGTCGCGATCTTTCAAAATGTAGAAACCGTTTTGATTTTTGGATGCGAATTCAAGGAAATGTTTACATTGGTAACCCTTCAGGAGAAAAAGAAGTTTTAGGCTCATATACCTTAGCGTGATTTGTGAAGGCATGGCCACACTAGCAAGTGTCAAGGTCTTATGATTCCATTCCACATTGATCAGGTTTGGTGGCGTCAGTTTTGGTTTGTCAAAACCAACTTGTGTGTAAAATGTAAATGTCATTGTGTTCTCCCCTTCAAGATCCAAGAACCTTGTCATTGGTGGGAAGCCTCTTACACATGTTTGTTCACTCAAATCCACTTCACATATGAGCTCTCAACTTGAAAACTTAAACTTTTTACCGGGCTTACCACACTTATATGGCACCTTGATGGATCCCATGCAGAATGACTACAACAAACTCTTGGTCACCTTTGACACGCTCTCATTTAAAATCCTAACCTACCTTCACGATGTGGTAGCTTAAGAATTGTCAAGAACTCAATCCTCTTGTTTTTGGACTCCCAAACCATGGGCTTTTAAGCATTCTTTGGTTTGTCATGAACATTTCTTTGGTTAATATCCCTCCCCCCCCCTTGATATCTCACTTTGAACATGGCCACGAGTTTACACTTGCTCAAGTTGTTGACGGCTAAAAACTTGGTGAAGCTCTCAATAGTCTGATATTTGGACGAAACCTTGTCAACTCCAAGCACCAAACTTCCGAAAAATCGCAAGCTCGAGCTCTCAACGCAAGCTCGTGTATAAAGGGGGCCGGACTCATTTTGTTTTGATTGACGTAACTAAGTAGATTTGCATGACACAATTATGAATGAGTCAGAGGTCCAAGATGACCCTAAACTACAATTTGGGCAAACCAACCCATACATTCGTTCCTTGTTGGATGCCTAAACCCTTGCCTCCAAGGAACCAATGTACAGGTCGGTTCGCCCCAACCCTAAACTACCGGGCGACAGTGGAGAGGAAACTTAACACTTTGAATGGAGTGGTTGGCCAACAGGCTCAAAGTGACGTCGGATTGCCCGACGTTGGTTATTTATTTATTGGCTCTGTCTGTAGGCAATAAATAACCAACGTCTAACCCTAACCACTTTGTGTTCACACTTGGACGTTACTTGTTCTTGTTATTTTTGGTCCACTTTATTTAATGTGGATGTTAACTATAGTTTATATATAAGTGCTCCCTAAAATGCATTGAAAGAAATCTAGTTAACTATTGTTATTTCGGCAGTTCTTGATTATTTATTTAAAGAATTTCAAGTTATAAATGAGTAGCGTCAATCCTTGACCCGTATTTGAGAAGAAGGTGCACAAAATCCAAGAAAAGGTTTGGTATAGTGAATAGCCATGAATTGGCATGAGCAAAGTGGACAACTACAATTGTAGTCTTTCATAATAAAGGACAGAGCCTCACGGTTCTACCGTTTTCTTGTTTATTTATTTATGAATGAGTCATCCAACCTCATGGCCTACCCACTCACATCCGGTAGGCTGCCACATCATCACCTTAATACAATATCCAAACTTATTATTAATTTATCAACTTCCCATACTTATCCCCACACCCCTACCCTTGTGACTGGACATTGCAGGGCTGCCACCTCATTATGGCATGCAGTCAGAGGCATGGAGTCCATGATAAAGTAACCCACCTTACATGCTTGCATGAAAGAGCAGTGTCTGGGGAGATTTTTGGCCACACTCGGCCAAAATCCTACAAAGAGGGGCCACTTCACACACGAGCCAAGAGCCGTGACCATGAAATTGTGAGAGCCCAAAAGAAAGTGTCCAAAGGCCACCGTCCCAACACACCTCCAAAATCATCATGTAGTGTGGTCACGGATCTTCGAGTGTAGTGTGAAGTCATATGTGACCGCGTCCTCAACCAAATGCTATTTCAATGAACTTCTATCCACGCGCGTTCTCACACATGATAAAATAGAATAAATCAACAGTTGTGAGCATTTGGAGTGAAATGGTCTCCTGGTTTTGTGTTAGGCTTACCTCCAAGAGGCGGTTTTTGAAAATAATTCAAGTGACCATGAACATGATCCATTCAATGCCATGTAGGAATCCATGTACACTTTTACATCCATCTTGTATTCGCATACTCCGTTGGCCCCTCAAGCGTAGTGTGAAGTGAACTTGGACCGGCTCTGCCTTTTCCACCAATGAGAGTGCTTGAAGTGTAATGGTCACGGGCATACAGTCTCGTGTGTGAAGTGGCCCTAACTCACCTTACATTCTTGCATGAAAAAACAGTGTCCAGGGAAAATTTCGGGCAAAATCGGTCAAAATCTTACACTCATTATCCTACTTAGTGAGGGAGGGCTAGTAGTGCATTTGGGAAATTAGTCGAGGTGGTACTAAATTTCTTTACGTTATGAATTTAGTGTCACCAAATGATCTAGGAAGCATTGTTCATCTTGGCACTATTCACTGAAAATACTATTCATAAAATTGTTATCCACTGAAAGTATTGGCACTATTCATCCTGACACTATTCTGTAACAAATATGTGTTTATATTTTTTAAATCACTCTACAAACACCTTAGAGCATATACTATTGTTTTTTTGTTTTTTTTAAATTTATGGTGAAATGAGCATGTATTCTTGAATTTAATATCACTCCACAAAAATTCCAACCCTCACTAAATTTAAGACTTTGCAATAGAATGTATGTTTTGAGAGTTAGTGCCACATGCACTAATTGGGATAATCAGTGTAGGACAACTAGTTACATGTTGTGATCTTTCAGTTTTTCTTTACTTATTTGTGGTATATTTCATACATTCCTAAAAAATGGTCAGTAATTTTCTTGAAGTCTTGAACTTCAACCAATTATTTCTCAAACGCAATTGGTTCACATGTAACTAGTGGTTGGTTCTCCCGTTCATTATGGAGAAGGGCCAAAAGAGCCTCACGTCATTGAAAGGGAGCTTTATACTAGAGCTTGAGGGCCCATGACTATTGAAATTTTAAACCTCTTATCAGTGTAAAAAGATTCCATTTCACAACACCAATTATGGTGAGGAGGTTTGCATGGAATTTGTTTGTTGTTGATTCATTTGAATTGGGACCCCTTAGACTAATTCGGGGTCTCTAACCTTGACTTTGGAGTCATTTCAACTTTATATAGAAACCATAGGGTCTCTCCATGTTTTCAATCCACCTCCCCTAAGGAGGTGTTACAAAATAGATGAAGGTTGAGAGACTGGAGCTTGAGTGCCAAGGGATCAAAGAAATATGAATGGATGAAAAACTTATTTGTGTACTTGCAAGCCATGAAGAGGACAATTTTTTATGCCTGCTAGGGCATTCCATAACACAAGATCGGTTGCACAAAAAATCAAGAGACCGTGACTCTTTAAATCTTTACAACCCTTGATTTAAATTAATTTTCATGTGAAAGAGCCTACACGAACATGATGATGTTGAAATAACATTTGGTTGAGAGCCCGGTTCCATGTCTTCGCACTACACTTAAAGGCTTGTAATGACACAAATTAAACATCCACTTACCATGGTACGGCCTTTTGATGAGTTTCACGGGCCCTCATAGTTGCATGGTTATGACCCTTAGCCATAGTCTAAAGTGGCCCTAACCTTAAACGGGAAGCAAGGAAGATGGTCAAGTGCATTAATTCATACCTATTCAACTGCAAAGGAGATGGTCCAACAACCTAACTTAGGGTGGGTTAACACTATGGACTAAGTCCAAAGAAACTCCAAGATTGAGCAATCTTTGAATAGTTGAGAGCAAAAAATTGGACTCAAGAAGTTTACTAGGGTCTAGGTCCATGGTATGAAAAAAATGAAGTGGTACTATTGTGCCATTGCTTTCTGGCCAAATCTCAATCGTCCCACTCAATAAGATATTCCTCTTCGTTTTGAGACAATGATCTTGAAGCTTAGGTCGAATCTTGAATACAAAAGTAAGATTCATTAACTTCTAATTTCCTATGAGGATGTTTGTGTCCTCATGGGAAATTTTTGAAAGGTGGACGGGGATGCAAATGATATCATATTGCTCGGATCCTTTCGTGCAAAGCATAGTATCTCTGCTTATGACCACAAAATATGTCAAATTTTACTTAAGAAGCTCTTTTCAAAAATTAAATGCAATGATAATCAGTGTGCAATTGATGAATTTTTTTCACCGGTTGAATGTACTGAAATCACAAAATCCTTGATAGAAGGAGGTTCCTATTACCAAATTTTACTTATGAAAAAACAAAAAGTTGTGAGTATATTTTTCTAGAAGGCATTCATGCAATTTTCACATGAAATGGGCCCTATGGTGTTCCAAAATCGATTTAAACACATCTACACGGTCATAGTTCATAAGAATTGCACACCAAATCATAAGTGCATGGAAATTGACACCCATACCCTAATGTTAACCCATCCTCGACCCTTAACACAAAACTCCAAACAATATCACAATTAAGGGCTGGTTCAAAACGGGGTGCCAAGTCCTAAGTCCTAAGTATGACATGGATGCCTACATGACAACATTTTTAAGAGACAAGGCTTGGGACTTGTGTTGCAAGTTGGGTCGAGCAAAAAGCTAGACCCAACTCTCAACACAAGTCCCTGGAATATTTCTCCAAATAATAATCAAGATCCGACTTCAATGATGAGTAGAAGTATTTCAATGGTGTCTTAAGGCTCAAAAATTTGGACTTTTGCCTCGGTGTTGGGACTTGCCTAACATGACTGGGACTTGGGACTCCATATAAGAGTGGCCCCAAGTAGCTGCATTCAAAATAAAACACTATGCTCTACATTATACTAGACTTTAAATTTGCAGTACGGAAGCGTAGACATGATGTAGCCCAGTTTGTCAACATGTTGAATAAGTTAGTGTATTCGTAACACAGCCATCGTACTACTACATATTCTCCGGAGCAAATGCTTTATATTAGTTTCCCTATCCCCCAAAGTCCAATTTCTCTATAAATTCATTGGTGTCACATATGCCACGAGGTTGACTCAAGTAACACATAATATGAGGGTGGAAAGAAACTTAGTATGTGGTTCGACACCTCATTTGTACATCTTATCTAGTATCATGCTCCTTTAATATATATGTTTTCCATATTACACTAGATAGTCCTATCCATGTGGGTGGAAAATTAGCATGGAAATAATTAGGGTGGGGAACGTTGATTTTCTCATCAAGGTGGAAATAACGTTGGGTCCAAGACTTTGAGTCTTCCCCTGTGCCATCATGAAGACTTCCAACCACCACGTTGGATATTACTCGTAGGACAAAAGGAGCACAAAAGAAAACAACCACCCACATTAATTTTGTAGGAAAACAAGTATTGTGAATCCACTTCAATACTCATTTTGAGTATTAGCGTTGGCTCTTGAAAATCATTGTGGCCCACAGTAAGAAAAATATTTAGTGCGGTAGTGGGAAGTTGGGCCCTGGGCTAGATCACATCTTCATTCGGCTAGGCCCTGCCCCTCCCACGCCTCCTTCACTACCCAATCTTCCCCATGCTCCCTGCCTGCACCTGCGTGGGAACTCTTCCTTGTTGGGAACAAATATGACAATAAAATTACATCAAAATTACAAATATCTTGATACAACTCCATCAATTAACTTGGAGTTGTATAAAGATATTTGTAATTTTGATGTAATTTTATTGTCATATTTGTTCCCAACAAGGAAGAGTTCCCACGCAGGTGCAGGCAGGGAGCATGGGGAAGACTGGGTAGTGAAGGAGGCGTGGGAGGAGCGGGACCCAGCCGAATGAAGATGTGATCTAGCCCAGGGCAGGAAGTTCGAACTCGATTTGCTTGGTGGAAACCATGACTTGATTTAGAAAGTTGTGCCGTCGGCAGTGACGTATGTGTTATGTAATGTAATGTACTACAATGGGGCAATTTTCCTTATTATAAACTTTGCTTGGTTTTGTCTTCATCATGCTCTTAGCCAATTTTATTTATTTTTCTTGTCGGCTAGTCTACGTACTGATGAACCCAGTGCAACTTGGTGCATTGAAAATTTGAAGTTGTCTGTTTGTTGCAGGAATTGAGGTGTATGGCCCTATTTGTGGGCACTTTTAATTCCACAGGCAACTTGGGCCATTGGGTTGGATGGGGAGTTGTCTCATCCGGTCATCAATTGTTGTCATTTTATTAGTTCAAAATTGCAGTGAGATCTCAGCGAGAAACAAAAGTTATGAGAAGTTCAATCATGCAAAGATTTCATTTCTTTTAATTGTGGTATCTATTATAATTAGAATAGGTCATGTATTTGGAGCACATAGCCTAACTTTGGCCATTGGATTGGATTGGGAATTATCTCATCCAGTCATTAATTGTTAACAATCATAATAATTGTTATTTTAAGTTTCAAAACTGCAATGAGATCCCAAAAAAGGTATAGAAGTTATAAGAAGTCAAATCATGCGAAGACTATTAAATAATGATATATTACAAATTGACCTCATTCGTTGGATCTACCTTGAAGCCGAGCTTTTGGTTTCATTAGCATTTTTTGCACATAACTTTGTCTTCAAAGAATGTTCTTACATGAGTGGAGGAGACTCAGGAGAGTCTTATGAGTAGATGAACTTGTCTTGCATAAGTGGCCTTAGGATTGGAATATTGTCATTTTAATTCATTTTTAAAAATATGTTTGGAAATAGATACCCTAGAGGGAAGATTGGACATTGACAAAGTCTATTATACAATGGAGATTTTGTGGAAGTATTGTTGGACAACACTTATTTGACAACAACAATTCCAATGGGCCAAAGCATGGTATAATGAAAAACAGTTGTACCATGTCAGTTTAGAGGCGCAAGTAGCCACTTTCCCTAGTTATATAACTCAAAACAATAGTAATGTTTCATATCAAAGTTATTAATAAAGTGGCTCATGATGTTTTCATAAATTTGTTCACAAATTACATGATTTACATCCATAGAAGTAGATTCTACAAACTTTAGATTCTAAATTTTGTAGAATCTACTTTCATAATTGTCAGTTTTCGGAAAGTGAGGGTGAAGTAGACCTTAAGAAAATGTATTTTGCTTCAAAAAATTTGGCGCACTAACATGCAATATAATCTTGCCAAATACTTAAACTATATACACAAATCATCATTTAAAAAAAAATGAAGTAGGTTTTAGGTTAAATTCACCAGGATCTACTTCATACGTATCTTCGTAATACTAATGAGGCACAAATTTTGTACTATGTTTGGATCAAACCAGTGGAGGGCTCATTGATCTCGAAAAGACATTTTGTATAGAATTGAGCCTACTTCCCTTACTATACATGAAAATTGTATCACAGTGGAAGGGCATATTATTTTTCCCTTGCTCCATGACACCTCAAATTCCTCTATGACCAAGTAAATTATAAGTGGGTAGATGCGTATTCAATCATGTCAAATGTGGCATGGAGTATGATCCAATTAGGAGGATTTATTTGCTTGATCCCGTAGATGCTAAAAGCTTAGATGAATTTGTGGGAAAATCATAGTTGCATTGTTGTTGATCAAGCTTGAACACCTGCCCCTTGTAGACAATATTGTTGGCCATTATATTTTTTTGCATACAAGATTTGACTCATGTTCTAGGTGCATTCGGTTGTGTTTTTGAGCACATTACTTGAATGAGATATCCATCCAATTTCTTCCTTTGTTCATGTTTTTGAAGGTAACTACACCAAGTTGCAATACTTTAGGCATTGAGCACAATTGTCATTATTTGAGTCCGTTAATATATTGTTGTCGTTTTGTTATGGATTAAATCCAATTTATGTCAATATTCTAGGATTTTGAGAAATGATACAATTTACAACTAAAATAAAGTTTATAAAATAAGTTCATGGTGCATATTATATTTATATGTAGGGTCTTGAAAATACCTCAAAGTACCATATATCTATTAATAGACAATAATGCTTAAATGTATAAATAGACCATATTTAAATAACCCCCAATCGCATGTGGTTTACAAAGCTTTATAGCTACACTAAATAGGTAGATTAGTGTTAGATGAAGATTAGTGTTAGATGCAATAGTTACCTAAAACACTATTTTTCAACTGATATTACAATTAGTGTTTGAATAGGGTTTGAAAAAATTATACCTTTTACGTGGTTCTCATATTCTTCTTCCTTCAATTCTTCATTCCAAGATTTACAAAATATCATCTAACACTAAATGCGCTCATGTAAGTATTTAAAGTTACTACTTGGTACAAATAGTGTTAGAGTTGACATTTAGTGTTCTAACACTATAGAGACAATTTACATTTAGCATTTTCGTCGACTATTAGTGTTTCCAACACTAATCTACCTATTTAGTGTAGTGACCTCCCCGTAACAAATTCTACCCAGTCATCAACCGATGAGTAATCGATTCATTAGGTGGAGCCTCACATGAGTAGCACCTTGTTCACAAAGCTACATGATTCTTTAACTCTTGAGGGAAACATGTCACCAAAATGAACGCCCTTTTGCAATAAGATAGAAATAATATTTTGAAATCAAGAAATGAACTAGAATTCTGGAAAAGGCAAATTATGCAAGGCAAAAAATTGAGAGTTGAACTACATATGGTGTCCAAAGTAGATGCTTATTGAAATTTATATGTTCAATCTAATGATAACTATGAACTACAATAGCTTCATGAACCTACTTAATGTCTACATACACTACAATGGTCATGTGTCGTCCCAACCTATTGCACCCGTACATATGAGTAAATTTTGCAAGCCATCCCCACACTATCCACTCAACATCCCACCATCAATTGTTAATCATTCTCAAACGGTGGACAATGTTGGGCAGCAAATGGGAGGGCAACACCCTCACCATGCATTCTCGATTCTATAATAAACATTCTTTACATTTGTAGCTAAAATGAACAATTGGCATGTAATTGTTGTATCCCCTCTCAACTGCACTAAAGTGCTTGCAAATCTCTCAATTCATTGTTGACATCCTTAGAAGCAATGTATAACACTACTGAGCTAATTGGGTATCAATAATCAAAACCCTTATATTCAACTAGTAACTAACACCAAGCCTGTGCCAAATAGTTTGATAGGTGAGTTGATTTCATTTTAACAAAACTTCAGA
Organism: Polytrichum commune; assembly: GCA_950295325.1. NCBI lineage: Eukaryota > Viridiplantae > Streptophyta > Polytrichopsida > Polytrichales > Polytrichaceae > Polytrichum > Polytrichum commune. The sequence continues at coordinate 19,162,064 of OX485809.1, forward strand.
TTTTTTTTACTCTTAAGTTCAACTTTCATGATACTTGGTTGCTTGTTTATAGTCCAATAGAGTTCATTGTAGAGTCATGAGAAATGGGGAGCAAAACCCCATACTTTGATTAACTCTAATGTTCATAACATTCTCCGGCATCACTTCTCTTTTTCTAATTATGGCCTCATCAACTACGTTTGTCACATTCAAATAAAAACAAATGGAACCTCAGCATGTCAGTGGTTTTATTTGTCGACAACACTTTGTTATTCTTTGGGCGCATATAACAATGTGGAGCCCTGGCTGAAGAATGTTACTGTATGTTAATTCACACACACACAGTAGAATAAATCTTGTCTGTTGCAACTCCTGGCAAAAACTAAATGCGTGTACTACATTTCTCATCAGGATTCGCGATTGAGGGTTGCTACATGGACATGATTTATCCTAGTGATATTTCAGGTTCCCACTGATTTCTCATTCATACAACTACATTCCATACTCGAGTTGGTGGAGCTGACAATCGAGATCCAGAGGTGAAAAACAATGACTTGCTACCAGAGCCTTTCGTCACATACACTTTCACACTTTATTTTCATGGTCTTTTGTTGTACGAACCAACTTTCAGATGTCCTAATATCGCAATAATTTCTTGAATCTGGAGGTTGAATCTATATTCAAGAGGAGGAAATTCCACACCTTCCATCTATAGCAAAAACCTCGAGTTGCTAAAGCACGTTTTTAAGAAGCCTTGTTTTGGAGCTACCCTGGAGCTACTTATATGGTGTAAGCATCTTGAAGACTATAAATTCTTTGAAATTCTGCCGGGTCTAGATTGTGACTCCTGCTGCTTTGAGGGGAAAAAAGGAAAAAAGAAAAGTAAAAAGTCTTTCTGAGTAGTTTTAAGGTTGACAATTGAAAAGTGTAGAAATCTTCTAGTTCACACACAAATGGTATCACTGAATTCTTATCTCAACGCTCTCTTTCCAAACATGTTGTCTCTCTTTGTGAAATACCAGATCATCAACGCTTTAGAAGCATAAGAAGCCATTTAAAATAATTGTTCTAGAGGCGAGAGTTGTCATCTCGGGAGTATGGTAGGGCACATTTCCATGTTGCCAGCCAAGAATCAACGGTCTACAAAATGGTAGAGGGCAGTTGAAGTTTGAGGAAGGGGAGTTGACTGTCTCGCCCTTTTCCATAACCGGAAAGCGACCTTAATTTGAGTTGGAGAACCTTGTTGATGCCGAACCCGTCACCCAAGATTGTCAAAGTGCACACTAAATACTTTCAAGATCTAGCATAGTCTTATTATTAAACCTTGTCCGAACCTTATAATACCTTCATGAGACCTTCAAAAATTCTCAAATTTTCTTACATTTTCATGATATGAAGTTCCATGCATCGACTTTTGCATCAATCAAACGGATAAATGTGGCGACCAGTTCATTCCTACTTACACGTTTGACAACCAGACAAAATCTACTCTTCTCACATGTCGACCTTCGTACTCCATATGGAGTCCTGGACTAACTTAACCAAATGTTGGCCGATCATATCTTAAGGTCCGCCGACGACATCGGCGAAGTTTGATTTACTTCTCCAAAACGGCCGGCACATTGCCCTAAGTCCAGTCATGGTGGATGACTTATTAGGGTAATGATCCGGCAGATCCCAGAGGTCCCACTCTTTCGAACCTACTCCATCTTGGTGACTTGTTCTTTCATGGCATATGCCAAGCTACCCATTCGCTTGACATCGCACCTCTTCGATCACAAAGGGTAGGTTCCCAGCAAGTGTGTGACGCATCAATCTCGCAATTGCCGAGCTCCGTTTTCCATAACATTCTTCAGCACGCAGACGTGGTTCTCTGTCTATAAAAAAAAGGCATCAACTTCCATACCATGCCTGATTAAGCCTTAAATTTGAGCGTCCCGTACCATCTCATGAGCATTGTGCAGGAAACAATCCTGAGACCCACGGAAGTGCTTGTAAGGGTTGAATTATGTGATCGTGTCTCTTCCCGGTCTCTCTTCCTCGCCCTCTCTCCTCATTATTAATGACTCCAATTCTGCACCGGTCTTTTACTCCCTGGCCACACTTAATAGTGCAGGGTGCATAGATATATTTCAAGCAGGTAATGTTCCTCGAAGTAAGCCTGGAGGATTACTTGGGGTATGTGTCTTGACGTTTCCAGCAATGATCAAGACCCCATATCTTGGAACAAAATCGAAACCATAAGCTCCAGGTTCATCGTAAGGCTAACCGAGGTGGCAACTCTTCTCCCCTTCAGTACAGTGGTGTCTAACTCAGTTCTAGTAACTTCAATAAAATTGATGATTTGGTATTACACAAACATGAGGAGTTGGTAATTTGCTTGGAGAGACAACATTGAGATCAAGAATCTATTGATACCATTTGTGTCAGAACTAAAACGAGAAAGGTTGCACTTTTGAATGTTGGTTCTAGTACTGACTGAAGCGATATATCCACTACAAGCATATGAGTCTTGAGTAATTGATATGCGTCACTAGAAAATTGTCCTACGCCATTGGAAACTATGCAAAATTACCACACTGGTAATTTTGCATGTTTCTTCTAGTGACGCATATGTTCTTCAAATTGCATTATGCAACTACGAAATGAGCAGCTCCGAAGCATTGATGTTTTGAAAAACAAAAAGTTTATCTACTTTAACCTTGGTTCATAACATTATTAAGTTGGGGGGTTAGCTTGTTCCCTTTCCTTGGGAAAAATTTCGGTTGGTTGCACTTCAATTTTAGAGTTAACGTACACAACACAAAATCTTGCTTCATTTTCAACTTGAATGTGAAGTGAATGGGAGAGTGGGAGTGAGTTTTACTAGGATTAGAAAGAGAGCATGCTTCACATGTTAAGTAATGTTATTGAAATTGAAGTTCTTAAGACATTGATACATATGGGTGCTACAAATTATTGCCACACCCGGGTAAACAACCTAGAAAAAATACACATAGAACACCAAAAAGCCTCATTTTCAACTTGAATGTGAAGTGGATGAGAGAGTGAGAGTAGGTTTTACTAGGATTAGAAATAGCACATACTTCATAAGCTAATAACTAAGTGATATTACTTTATTAAAGTCCTACAGACAATGATACTTGCAGGTGTTGTAGATTATTGCCATAGCAACGGGGGTCTACTTTGCTATTACATTGATGTGTACATAATATGAAGATTAAATCCTAGAATTCATCAACACATAGAACACCGAGAAAATCAATTCCAATTTAACATCATGGATCACAAGCGTGGTTACAACTTCGTGGAGGACCACAATTCGTGTGTTTCACCCACAGACTCACCGTCCCGGCCAAAGCGCCTCAAGGACCTATCCCACCAGCATGAGTATCCCTACCACTTGGACCACTCTAGGCCATCTCAGCAAGCCACGTCATGTGCTAGTGCGCCAAAGAAGAGCCATCATGCACTACACAACCTCCGGTGGCAGAGCCACGTGGCATTGGATAGAGCCGAGATGGAGACTGCCACTAGGCTCAGATCGGCTCCACAACAGACGGAGTTGGAGAAGAAGATGGAGGATAGGGCTTACTCCAACTTGTTGCCCATGGTCAAGAAGGTGCAAACTAAAACACATTAGAGTTAATAGAATTGGGATGAACTGGCACTACAAGCATATGAGTCTTGGGTAAATGTCCTACCTCACTAGAAAATTTGCAAATATATCATCCTACTAGATTTGCATATCTCTCTCGCCGACAGAGGATGGATTGCATAGGACATATATGTTGGTAGTGTGGGGTTGAAATCCCTTGGGTCCTTTCTTTGAGTGCAACAAAAGTTTTTTGGATGGTTTCTTTGAGATTTAAGCATTTGACATAATTTATGATTCTTTTTATAACTAAGAATCTTCTCATTTTCTTTGTCACCTATATGCACATGCAGCTCCTTCCTCCTCTTACCACTTGTGTATTCCCATATAGAATCAAGCTCAAGAGTTTCTCACAGCTTTGTTGACCCAAAAGAGAGTGAAACGAATTTTCTCCTTTTTTTTTCAAAAAAATTATTGACACAATTAATGAAAGTGACAAGTACCGGGAGATTCCTTCAAAACACTTGAATTAGTCCCCACTTTTGGTGACCTTATGATGAACTCTATTACAATCCAAGTCACTCCTTCTGGTTCATTCACTTGAAGATCCTTAAACCCCAAATAACCAAGGAATCAAAAGTGACCAAATTTAGACTTCATTGAGGTCATGGATGAGAAGTGCAATTACTTGAATGGATCGAGACAAACTATGGATCATGTGTGGGAAAACCTCTTTTTATTCTACTGGAATTTAACATAACATTATTTAGCACCTATTATTTGTCCAATGGACCATCAAAATGTAACAATTAGATGCTAAGAAAGCTGAGTCTCTTTCTTAGCTTTTCGAGTATCCGATTGTTATATGCCAAGGGCCCACTGAACAAACAATGGGTGCTAAGTAATGTTTTGAAGTTTGTTGCAAAAAATAGTTGTCTATATAGATATCTTCATTGAGTTCTTGCTTACTGCTTACTTTCTTACTGAAGATGAAAAGTTTTGCTAGAGCTTCTACTTGTATTTTCATTTTTGAGCTGAAATTTCACAAATTGAAAGCACATAGTTTAGTGACATCTTTGACATGAACTATATTACATCAATGTCTTATGAAACTATGAAGTCGAATCCTTGTAAATATGAATTATGAAGCTCACAAGAGGTTTTAAACATTGCAACCGTATATATACAGTGATCTGAAAACAATCATCCACAACTCGTCAGAAATGTGAAATTGTGTCTTTTGAACCAACAAGTCAAAGTTCTTTACCAATCTATGGATTGAAAAGTACTGCTTGTCAAGCACTGAGGGGTTACTAATCCAATAACTGAGATGCTGATGACAATGAACGGGGAGTACTGATCGCTAGTTACAGATGATCCGGTTGAGTTTGAGAAATAACTGATTGAAGTGAAAGACTTCAGGAAAATTACCCATCATTTTTAGAGGAATTTAGAGAATATACCTCAGTTTGATAAAAGGAAAACCGAAAGATGTCAACATGTAACCGGTTGGACTTGGAAACACTAGGATCTCAAACGATTATGCCCAAAAATCTCCCCGGACACTGGCTGACGATCACACTGACGACATTAACACAGGAGTTAGCTCAGTGGACATTTTGCAACAACAGCAGGGGCACAAAGCGCCCATCCAGCACAGATTCAAGTGGTGCAGCACAGCAGCATCTGAATCCGGACGACGAAACCACTTGTGCCGTGTGCCACAAGAGAAGGTTCAAAGGATGGGATGCCCTGCTCATTCATGCACAAAAATTCAGCAAAGAGATGCCCTGGCAACACCGCGGCTACTTCCGTGCCCTCCAAGAGGCTCTCAACGACAAAAGAAACGAAGATTCAGTCGTTCAACAACACCCACCGGCTCATGATCATACCGTCCAAACGACAACACACGTCAAACAAAAGCTCAATGTCGAGAAACAAACCAATGTATGTTATTTTCATCGCATTACTTGGATAGACTATTGAGGACTACCAATGCGTTTCGACTGTGTTATTGTCAACTTTATTGAGCACAATAATGTTGCAAATATGACATTTACTCTCACTGCAAACTAAGAGTGTCACAAAGTTGACAAATGAATATGACAATAAATCCAATGGAATCCAGTAGTGGATGTTGACCCATAAATTTTACTATTGATATTATAGCCTGATATTTGAGGGTTACTTTTGTACTCTCCAAGAGGCTCTTTAGGACAGAAAAGGAAGTTACAATTCAACACTCAAGCTCGACATGATATTGTCTGAAAAGCAATAGATGTCAAACAAAAACTGATAGAGAAATAGGCCAATATATGTATGTGATTTTCATTGCATTAGTTGGATAGAATGTGACATTCAACCATAAATTTGTTGTTAATAATAGGGCATTGTTAGAATTGATCACGTAAGTTTTTAAAACAACCATAGAGATGTGTTGCGTGGTCACATGACCTGTCATTGATTCTTCATCGCACACATGAAGAGGAGCAAGGTATTAGCTTTGTGTTAGAATTAATAAACTTGGCCAACTCGGATGACAAGCCATAGCCTAGTCGACATCTTACATATATATATATATGTGGTCGTTTTAACCAACGTGTGATTGATTTAACAATCCCCTAATAATATAGAGTCTTGGAGGGTTATTTCCATGCCTTTCAAGAAGCTCTCAAGGACAAAAAGGAAGTACATTGTTCACACCTATCACTGAGGTTTATCATGCGGAGTTACACTATCATTTTCTTTATCAAGTAAGCTACGTTGAGTTTCTTTGGTGTGCATGCTAGTGTTTATTATGTTATTTGGGTCAAAAACGATAATATTGATTTGAAGTTATAGCAACCCGTAGCTCTAAATGGTAAACCACAACAACAAGTATGAAAGTTGTAGTTCAAGACCCAATTCATTATACATTTTGTCTTGCCTAGCTTTCTTGGTTGCAACAAGTGTTAAACAATAGCTGATGGAGTGATATACCAAGGCCTATGTTTTTTTTATTCATATTGTTACAACTACTTCTATTACACCCAATATTGTAGCCCACTACAATTTTGACATATCACACTAATTTTGATTAATGTAACATTTCTCAACCAACTCCATTTTTGAATCCAAAGTATCAAATGTTCGGATTAGGAATATGAAGTCAATCTTTTTAATATGAACAGAAGTTACTATGGGTTTTCAGATCTATAATACTAATAAATACACCAAAAATATCAATATTGTATTAACATTTGATCATTTTGTATTTGAATAGTATTAGTTCACGAATCTGTAAGACACCCTAAGTTTCAACCCACACATAAATTATAGTACGCCACATTAGTTTCTACCTGCGCTAACTTTCAACTCGCATTATTAGTTGTAAACGGTGTAGTAGCCAAAGTGGCACTCATTGTCATCATAAGATTTCAACTCCATTGCATGAATCGGATAGAATGTGACGTCCATTTATAAAGTTACTGATTACAATGTAAGTGTCACAATTTTTGTCCACTTTCTAATGAATTGGTGAAGGAAAAAAGAAGAAGATTGTGAGCACAAGATTAGTTCTTCTGAGATTAGAGATCGCCATTTGACGAAATTTTGGCAAATTAACATAGTACACTGAAACAGACAGATGTGGGACCAAAACTAGCCGATTGGAGGCCAGACATACTTATTGTTAAGAACAAGGATTTCTCCAAAGTGGAGAAGGTTTTGAAGGAGCAGCAGCAGGGGAGGATTCTCAAGCCTGACACTGGCAGTTGTGCTGAGCCTAGGTTGAAAGTAATTCTAGCTGTGTATACAAATGAGGAATCTGATAGTGACGAAAACGAAGTGGTTATGATTCCAGCTTCAAAGGTGATTTATTTTTATTTTTATTTTTATTTATTTATTTATTTATTTATATTACAGAATTTGATGTGATGTTGTTTTAATTTTTAGTGTGTATATATATAATATATATAAATTTTGAAAGCCATAACATTATTTAGCTTATGAGTTGTGTTCATGGGTTTGGCAGTGTATTCAAGAATAAGATGTTGGAATCTCACAGCTTTAAACCGAATTTGAAGTTAGGGGAGTTGCACACAACTCATCATTTGAGTAATGTTATGGAATTGAAGTGATGTCATAAAATCAAAAGGGTGCACACTAGTCTAGTTCCATTGTGAGGGAGTTTTTTTGGGAGGTGGCAAAGGGAGGGAGGGGGAAAGACTTTCACTGGAGGTGGAAGAAGTCTCTCTTAGAAAATACTTCACTGGCGCATCAAATTCTAACTTAGTGAGCTTCAAGAGTTGTTGGGTTTTTGGAGCTTTTAACATTTGCATATTTCATAATGTGAATTCTATGGGTCATACCAGCGTAAATGGTATCATTCCAAGTTCATGTGTGGCCTCATTGTGGGTAGTTTTAATTCCGCAGACAATTATGGTTGTTGGGCCTCCCAATTATGTTAACTACTAAACCTAGAATGGTGTCTATATCTTGAGCATATAGTCCAATCTTAGTGTACCACGTAATATCTTATTAGTTATTGTTCTTAACTACAAGCTTTGCCATGCACCACTCAAACATAAGGTAAGTGGATGTCATTCAAGTTGTCCTCTTAAACAAACACCTATATTTGAGTGGTGCATGGCTATGTGTGAACCTAGGAACGCGTACCTGAAAGACGTGTGTTCAATAAAGATTGAACTACGTGCTCAAAATTGTTAATCATTCTAGACTCAATAGTGAACAGAATCGAAGGGACCTATACGATCATTTGACGAGAAACATAATCTTCACTTCAAGAGTAAATAAGATATTTCAAATGAGGTCAAAAAATCATGAGGGAAACGACTACGAGCAAGATTTGGATTTGCTAATCATCTTGCACAAATTGCATTGTGCGTACCCTATGGGTGCATAGCACAAAAATGCCCGTTTAAGGCCCACTTAACCTTTGGTGTTGAATTGAGAAGAGTGTCCACTCAAGGTTCACAAAAGTTACCCTATGTGGGGCATATTTTTGTAGCAGTTCAGTAGGCTGCAGCAAATTGCCAATTTGTTGACTAACTTACGAGATGGATTTGGCAGGTTGGCTATGTGGATGGAAGAGAGATCAGCAGTTTGTGCCTGGGTGGTAATGCTGGTAAAGGCAAGCTTCTAGTGCAGGCTGAAGAAAAAAAATTGGTTGGCAATGACCCACCATGTTCACCAAAAGAAGAGCCTGCACCCTCAAGTAGGTGAGCAGCAAGTCTCCGAATTGGATTTGAGTTGCAAAAATTACAGGAGGTCAAAGTGAAGATTATTTTCCTCTTTAAACAATCACATACTAAGTTAGATCCTCCCTATTCTGCTAAACATTGAATCTAAAGTTGATTCTAGTTTTTAAGCTACCCCATACTTGTTTCATAGCCTTCAACTGAGCTACATAACCTCGAGAGTAGGGTTTCGCATCCATCTCTAGGCGCTAGCACATGATAGAGAACCCGACTCCCTCTCAAAGAACCGCGCATGATAGTCGCCTATCACGCGGCTCCCTTCTCTTGAAACCTTTTATTTCTAGAAGACGACATTCAAATCAATACCGGGCATCGATACCTTGCCTTAGTAAGAACAAACACCAAAAATGATATGTGTAGCAATGACATTGGGCGATCTGCTCAAATTGTAGATACCACTTCAATGTCAATGGTTAGCACTAATCGTGTACTAAGTGCACTAAGGTAGAGGGATCCTAAATGATTACTTTTTTTTTACTAGCCCGCTTATCCTAGGATATGAAATACGTGATAAGTACGAGATCCTTAGCAAATCCAAATCGTGATTGGAGGCACTTTTTTTTGGAGCTCATATGAATATCTTGTTCATTATCAAAGTGAGGATTCTCATGCTTATTATATGGTCATATAGGTCCCCCCCCCCCCCCCATTATGTTGACCATTAGACCTACAATGGCAATCATAAATTGAGCACATAGTCCAATCTCTTTTAAACCAGAGCCCAACATTGGGTGCCCATGCCCATGCCCACCCATGCCCATGGGTTTTGGGTGGGCATGGGTGCGATATTATGTTCATGGGCGGGCATGGGTGGGCGTGGGTGTGATATTATTTTTCATGGGTGGGCGTGGGTGCGATATTATTGTTCATGGGTGGGCATGGGCTATAGCAAAGCATATTGAATGAGCTCTCATTCAAATGCTTTCGACGGTTGCGTGGAGGACCGGACTGTGTTACATGCTGGATTACTCTTCTAACCCCTTATGACTTTCTCTTCTCAAAGTAGTGAAGTTGAAAGCTCCAAAATACAAAAGCCACTGGGCAAGGTTGACTACATTGGCACAATTTTTGAATACATGGGTGCAATTTGAATAGCATGGGTGGGCATGGGTGGACACATTCATGCTATGGGTGGGCATGGGTGGGCATGAATGGACACATGTCATGCTATGGGTGGGCATGGGTGGGCATAGGTCGTTGCTGATGGTCATGGTCTGGGTATGGGTACAAATTCGAAGGGAAATGTTGGGCTCTGTTTTAAACACATGTATTTTGGTCTTGGAGCCACAATTGATCACATACCACTCAGATATAAGTATCTAATTTAGATAAGTTATTGACTTAGGCACTTCTACCTTATAATGTATTGTGGCCCTATCATGGGCACTTCCAGCAACAATTTTGGTTGTTGGATCAAATCAAGAATTGACTCATTCGGTTAGCTATTAGGGAATCATGTGAGTAGATTGCCATTTTAGCTTTCAATAATCAGAGATGAGAAGCAAAAGTATAAGAGATCAAACATTATCAAAGTGAAGATTCTCTCTCTTTAAATAATTGCATGGACCCTCCCAATTGTGTAAACTTTGAACCTAGTATGATATCTATAATTAGACACATAGTCCAATCTCACTAGTACATGTATGTATCTTTTCAGTGTATGTTGTTTATTAAAACTCTTGCCATATACCACTTAAATATAGATGTCTAATTTACAAGAGTGACCACATGACCATGGAGCTAAAATGGGAGGAATTAGCTTTATTTTGCACATAAATCATGAAGGTCTTGTAACTATGACATTGGAGTACAAGTTATTAAGCCTTAAGCATCCGAGAGGCCCAAACTGGACTTTTCCATGCACAAAAGCATGCATGTGAACTATATACTTCCAATTTCATATAGTTGTATAAAAGGTGATACTATCTAAAATTAACGGATTCTTCAAGTACAAGTTTTGAGTCAAATAAATACCTTAATGTCGTTGAACATTCAAACTCAAATGAACGTCACGAGTGTTCTTGAATGCAAATGTACATACTCTGTATATTGATCACCAATGCCATATATGAGTATGTACTCATATTATCATTGACATAAGATAACGTACTAAGTGCAGTTTCAAATACCCAAACTGAAGAAGAAAAAGAATCATTTATAGACTTGATGAGGCTCATAGAAATTGTGTATATATGGTTTACATTGAACCCCTACACCCTCTAAGGGTTTACGCTTGGATGTTGTTATTTGGGATGTCGGAAGGTGTGAGTCCCTCAAAGAGACTCGAGGATTACGACTAACTCTAGATGTCGAAAATTATGAGGAACCCCACACCGGAAAATTGTTTGATCCTGAGCGGTTCACCAATCGCACTACAAAAATCATGAGCAAGTGGACCAACAACTTCAAAGCTGCGAGCAGAGAAGTTTTGGTGCAACAACGGGTTTTCCGAAACTCGTCCAAGGTTTGGTTAGCACATCATCCACTTTCATAATAATTAGACTCATGAGAGTTGGAGCCATGGAAATGAATGCATTCCCCTCAAACTCTAGTATACAATTCAAACAGATCACCAAAGTTATCGACCTCAAAAACCTGATACCTTTAACATAAATCAGAACTGAATTTATATCCTGGTTCGTGTACATCAATCTCCAGGTCAAGCCAATATAAAGTTCACCATGAAATTTACAAGATGTTATGTGCATTGAGATTCATCCTAAGACTCTGGTAAGGATCCACTGTGACTACCTTAGAGTGATGTCAGTGAATCAATACTTTTGAGTGTCGAAAGGCAAATTCCACTTAGATTTCAGCAGGCTTTTCAGTAATGAGCATATGAGTTGTGTCAAACTTTCCAAAAACACAATGAGTTTACAAAAGAGCACCCTAGAGTATATGCATCATTCTCTTCCACGTTTTATCAAGATTCATAATATCTGCACTTGCTGCTTTTAGTTTCTTACCCAATTGTGCATAGGATGTAGAGATGGATGCTCGATTTCGTGAGGATTTGAGGCGAATCCAGACGTACACCCCGTCGTGCAAGAAAAAAATCAAGGAGGAGATGGGTTTGATTGAGGACCACTTGCGAGACAAGCGTCTTTTGTGGCTGCAAGAACTGGAATCCATTCGAGACCAGTTTGAAGAGCTGGCACACAACTTGCAACAAGAAGAGTGAGCACCCGGTGCCCTCACATTTCTCTAACCTATTTTTTCCCTCCACCCCAATATTTTTCCCAAAAGGTATGTGGGTGTTAGTTGGATTGTTTTTCATGTTCTCCAACTTCTACCGATTAGATGTACACAAAAAAACTCGTGTTGCAATAGCAAATCTACGATGAAACATATGTAAAAAACAGATTGAAAATCATACGTCCCCTAATTTAGTTATAGTTATCGGGAGTGCAGGTTTGTTGATTTCTTTACTGAATACACATGCCCTCCCAATTGTGTTCACTATTAAGTGTAGAGTGGTTATTACTATTTGAAGACATAGTCCCAATCTTTTTTAACCTGTGTCTTTAGGATGTTTGCTCTTTGGTCCTCACCAAACCACGTACCAATCAAATTTAGGGTCCGATAAAGAAAACAAGTCACTTAAGACCCATCTACCTTACCCTGAAATATGAGATGAAATGTTTCTGTCATGAAGTTTCAATTCGTGCACTGAAGGATTAGATTTGCTCATAATTGAGCGGATGACGTAGAGAGCGCGAATGTTTGTGGGATGCACGAGCTGAAGTCACAAATGCAAAGGCACTGAAAGAAGAGAATGAGAAAGCGACTCAGGTGTTGCAAGCGAAAGCCATTGTAGCATTGGCTCGGCGGAGGTCACAGGTTTGTTCATCATATTCATCGCAAACTATGTTTAAAGCGATCCCATCTAAAATTAACTCATTCTTATACCACAGGTGCTCTTACATGCAGATAAATGCATTAGTATTTGGATCATCAATGTCACGTATGAGTAAATTTTTATTTTCTCCTTGACATGAGGTAATGTCCTAAGTATAGCTTTGAAGTAGGACTGCTTACAATGCAGAAGAATGAGTAACAATGTCAGAATAAATGCTTAATTTGTTATTTGCCATTACACTTAGCTTGGATTCCAAAGTTAGAGGTTTTCTTGGATCCTCAAATGCGATATGAGATTTTGGTATCAATATGTGAATTTTTTTGGAGCTCTCATGGTCCTAAAAATGATGAAGTAGCGTCACAACCCCCCCCCCCCCCCCCCCCCCTTGGAAAAAAGAGAGTCTATTGAGCCTACTAAGGTTACCAAATTTTGAGCACATAGTCCAATATACGACTTCTTAGGCGCTTAAAACTTAGGTAGTGATGAAATATCTATATCCCAATTGACAATGCTTGTTGTGTGGAGAGCCAAAGCAACAAGCTGAGAGGGCTGAATTTATGGATCTTGTGATGGAAGACGCAAAGTTCTTCAAGTTCACGAGCATAAAAGCAAGGGAGGAGCGCGAAAGGCTTCAAGGAATTCACCACAAAGTTCATCAAAAGGCTCAAGCTTCCAGGTTCGATCCAAAAGTTGACAAGAATGAATGAGATTGCTCAAATCAACTAAAACACAATAAACTTCACATAAAAGTGTTCCCTAAACCAAGGAAAGAGGGAATTATTGCAAACAAGCGCACCTCTCATTCATCCAATATAAAAACTTCACCCCTATAGGTTTGTTGTGCATTCATCTCAAATAACTTGGACTGGACTAATTCCAGGTCTTTAAAGCTTATTCCGGATGTCAAATCAACTTTTAAAAGTAACCTCCTGACTGCATACTATTTCATGGCTTTTGTGTTGGATAAAAGAGTGGTACACTCATATGTAACATTTCTCTCTCTCCCTATACCAAGAACATCAGAGTGCAGAGAAAGAAAATCCATTGATTTGTTGAGCTTCTGATGAAATTGGTGCTGGTGTTGCTTCAGGAAGGAGTGTCCAGTCTGCTTGGAGAGCTTTCGAATACAACCTAAAGTAGAGGTTGATGATGCCAACGATGATGACGACACTGATTGAAGCTTTGTCCGCATATATTGGGTACAGCAACAAACTCACAAACAGATTCAACAACCCAGTAAGTCCAGATTACAAAAAGGGCTTGAAGGTTACCCAGGAAAAAAAGAAAAACCAGAATATATGGACACAATGTACACCATAGAATTTACTTAGTGACATGAATTTACAAATTCATGAAATCTTGTAGGAGTCCGCAGTGTTTCTACAACTACATCTGTCCTAGCACATTGTTGGAATGAGACCACATCGAGCAGTATCCCTATGGCTAGAACAAAGCACAGTAAAAAAACAGACTTGTGAAATAAGAAAAACCCTTGCAACTTCATCATGTGATAGGATGCACATCCACATTATGACACCACTTGCAAGACTGAAGAGATGATACACACATGACCTACATTTTATAGTGGATAAACACTTAAAGGCCAACGCTTCTGACCTGTAGCCCTGGCCACTTCTCCTAAGATATGAAACATACAATTACCTAGTACTGGATGATTAGCAAATCCAAATCGAGGCTGTGGCCATTTTCCTTATAATTTTCGGAGCTCATTTTCCTCATAATAAGAAAAGTATCTGAATAAGGGTTGTCTACCGTATGACTAATTCAAGTCATACAGTGCTGCTACCCTTGATACGCTTCCTCCCCAAACAAATTTTGTACTCAAGTTAGCCTAAAAATGAGAGTTTAATTGCAGACTGCTCCCTATAATAATAATAGCACATATCTGACCACAACACATAAGAGCATAGACGATTCAAGAATTAAGAAATAGAAAAGCCAGTATCTCAACAAACATCCAATGAGTGCAAAGTTGGAAGATGGCCAACTTATTGTACTTGTCAACTTTAAGAACTTGTCGTGACAAACTTTACATATCTACCATATCATCTTTGCAAAGATGTTCCTTGTTGAGTATGCTCACCCTCTTTTCGCAACATATCTAGGGGGTGACATGAACATTAGCCACATCTACCTTGGGGAAAAGAGCAGTACCTGGAAAGGATGACCACAAAGATTGAGCATGACTACCTTCCAACTTCCTTAAATGTACATTTGTAACTCTACATTGCCTACCTTTCCAATAATTTTTTCAATCACACGCCTACACATGCTTTAGAAACTGCTTGCAAGGGATTCAATAATAAGCTGGTAGCCATCAGGCACAGGTCCTTGCGTATGGATAGCTTCCGTTAACTGTGGAACATCTGTGTTGATGTCGAGGTAGTTAGACAGCAATAAGAGCAGATGGAAGTCTGATAT
This sequence comes from Polytrichum commune, assembly GCA_950295325.1. Classification (NCBI taxonomy): domain Eukaryota; kingdom Viridiplantae; phylum Streptophyta; class Polytrichopsida; order Polytrichales; family Polytrichaceae; genus Polytrichum; species Polytrichum commune. The sequence goes on from OX485809.1 coordinate 19,177,197, forward strand.
CCTCTTTACATAAGGCTTATTCTTATTGCGCTCCAGATAACCCTTTAGAGCCTGAAGACTGGCTGGTGGCTGCCGATTTTCAACTGGGAATGTTGTTGTCAACGGACCCTATAGAGATCCCAATAGAAATGTCAGATTCACAATTACAGTAAAACCAATATATACTCGAGTGGCATTACACACTACTACTTGAGTGGTTGTGGTTGAGGTTGTGGTTCTGGCCCACTTTCAACCCAAAGTACAATTTTGTTAATTTACACACAAGGTGTACTTGTAATTGAAGAGTGGTTTTGACCTCATTTATTGTTCCTCCTATTGGTGCAATCTGAGTGGAGACAAACAATTTGTGGATTCTAGTGAAAAGTTTGTCTGACCAATCGCCTCTTACAGAACCTCACCCAAGCTTTGCCTTTGAAGTTCACTCCAAATGCCACATAGAAACTATAAACAAAATAGAACCAAAGAAAGTAAAATACAACCATCATAACCACTCCCAACTACACCTTGTATTGTAATGGGCCCATAAGAGTTGTGGTTGTGGTTGTCATCAATGCACCTTACCCCTCAAAAATAGAACCAAAGAAAGTAACCTATGACCATCAACCACTGTAACAGTGGTTGTCTTTAAATGTCCCTTCAGCATCTAGAGGCATAATACATGTCAACCAAATTTCAGAAGAAAATTTTCAAAAGGGATTCAAATGACCAGCCTATTCTGCAACTTCTCAGAACTGGCTCAAAAGTAGCCTCCGCAAGCAGAGCTCACATGACACTTGATCCATCAAGCCGTCAAAGGGTAACTAAGGCAATAGTGCAGGGGTACCTGAACCCAGTGTCATATTTCATGACACTACAGGAAAATGCACTAAATGTTTGGATCTATAAAATCAGTAACATGTTCCATGAACATCCTTAAAACCCAGAACACAGACGACATGCAGAATTACAAGTCAATGCTGAAGCACAACTTCACACTTTGAAACCATCCACAATGTATCAGGAACCTCATCCAATTGCCATCCCTAAAGCTTCCAGCGAGGTTTTTGGCAGAACTGGATTGTGACTCCTAGGTAAATGTGAAGGGAAGAGCAATTCAGTGATTGAACAGTTCGTGAGAAAAGTCACAAGATATTCTAAACTTGAAATTCTCGGATCATACAGTTCCACACCCTTAACAGTATAGTAGCACTCTGCATCATACAAAAGTAAACTTCTGTGCACATTTGGTTCTTTCTGCAAATAATGACAAATACTGCGCTGCGGCCACACTGTTGAGCTTATTTCCATGCTCAAAACATTGGGGAGAGTACTTGGTGCACACTATTTACCAACCTACAGTATTTAACATCATATGTCATCGTTGTAGGATACAAATCTCAATTGGATTGAAATTAGTGTGCATTTAAATGACTTCCAATCTAGGGAAAGGAGGTGAGTATATCGCGGCAGCCACATGACAAGTGTAACAAACGCTGCATACTCTTTTCTTCCATGATTATGTATACTGTGGGCCACATTATAGGGTTTCAAAGGGTAAGTCACAGTATACATCTGCCCACACTATTTACCATAATCAATGTATCGAGAAGTGAGGATATTACAGGTCCAACCACAAATCCCACCAAAAAATTTGTAACGATCATATCAAAGCTTCTATTTGAAGTTGAGCATTATGTTGTATACTGTGGGCCACATAATACGGTTGCCCAGAGCAAGTCACACTATATATCTGCCCACACTATTTACAATAATCAGTGGAAAGTGAGGGAATTGCAGGTCCGACCATACATCCTTAAAAAAAAAACTGTAACGACCATATAAGAGCTACTCAAACACGAGCATTATGCTGTATACTGTGGGGCCTATTTATAGAATTGCCTAGGATAAGTCACACAGTACATCTGCCCACAATATTTTCCACAATTATATCAATATGGTAGAAAGTGAAAAAATCATAGGTCCAACCACAAATCCTACAAATTCTGTACCGACCATATAAGAGCTCCTACTCGAAATTGAGTATTATGGTGTATACTGTGGGCCGCATTATAGAATTGCCCAGAGCAAGTCACACTATCATCTCTGCCCACACTACATGCTCTAATCAGTGTAGTGGAAAGTGAGGATATTACAGGTTCGACCATAACTCCTATACCGAATTCTGGAACAATTTGCAGTTGAGCATGATGGTGTATACTGCGGACCAGATTACAGGATTTCCCAGGCAAGTCACACTACACATCTGCCCGCACTATTAGCCATAATCAGTGTAGAGGAATAGGAAGGAATTACAGGTCCAACCACAAATCCTACAAAAATTCTCCAACGACCATATAAGAGCTCCTACTCGAAATTGAGCTAACTGCACTCAGAAACCATACAAACTCAAGTAGTCAAAAACATGGTCACTCGGAAGAATTGAGGGCAAGAAACCACCCACCTCATGATCAAAAATCTTGACCGGCACAAGGAAGAAGTCGTTATCCACATCATAAGTATCTTTCCCAAGAATCACAACGTCCTTCTTCATGCGAGTCAACTTAGGATCGAGGTCAGGGACATTCTCCACAAACCAATCATCCTTAAAAAGCTTCACACACTGGTCACTAAGCTGAAAAGCCTCAAAATGGACATCAGCACCACCTTCTTCATTAACCTCCAGCTTCACGATAGCCGTAGCCCAATGCTCAAACTCCGACTCAGCATGCAACTCAGCTGCCTGCCTAATCTCCGGACTGCTTAAGGTGTAATCTCTCTTAGTCTGACTCACAGTCTGAGTAAAAATAAATCCAACTTTCCTTAACCCCAACCCGGCAGCAATGACATCCGCACGTTTCTCCTCATCCATATCCCGCATGAGGATCAAATTCTCTTCACTCCCTTGTTGTGGAGGCTCATAGATAAACTCCACCAAAACCTCCCCAGCCTCATTCACACTGCCATACATAAACCCACCTCGTTTGATGGAAAAGGCTAAACTTTCATGCACATAATGCTGGAATGAGTTTGCTGCATCTCTGTCGAATGATAGAGAGCTGCAGTGTGGCTTCTCCTGGCGTTCAATCCTTGTTTGGCGTGCAATCAGGTCATCCATGGTCATCTTCTTCCCAAATGCCCCATGAGGAGTTACCGGTGGTCCTGCTATCACTCTCTCCCCACTGTATGACAGAAACAGCACCGCTCCATGTGTTATCCCTAAAGATGATAACGTTACCGCTGGGTTCTGCATGTCGGAAAATTGGGATGCATTCACGGACGGATCCTTGCTTAATAACAACGCTTGGTTACGTGATACCAGCTGATTGCTTATGGGGACATTTAGAGTCTCCGCTATCGCCTTTTGTAGATCCCCCACTGTCGCGTTCGCCGCCACCGTCACCCTCTCTAGCCCGTCACGGCTCCTCATCCGGATCAACATCTTGCTTCCTGGAACTCTTAACCCCCGATCGCAATACAATCGCAAAAAAACAAAGCTCCCAAAAATATGCAAAACAAAATGGCCCAAAAAATGGAAGAAATTGATGCGATTCGCTTCGAACTTCACTGGTGGAAGGCAACTAGTTCCAGCTGGGATGCGATTGACGAGCGGAAGCGTCTGCGAAACGGATTGGATTCGCAAAGACGCTGGTGACCTGGTCGGTGACGCACCGGGAAGAATGAAACCCTAATTGTGTAACCCTAGAATTGGTTCTGTACTCTTAACATTACCCCCTGCGTCTTTCTGGCTCTTCGTGACAGGGTGAGTATCAAGTGCTGCCACTTGGCGGATGCCCATTGGTGGCCGGGTGTAGGATAGTGCTTAATACGTTATGTGGGAGTAACATTATGTGAGAGTTCGTTATGTTGGTTATGAATGAGGACTCTAGGTGTAAGAATTGGATTGGTAGATTCCCATGTATGTGGCTTGGGACCTAAGCAATCAATTTATGTGAAAAGCAACGGTGGGGTCTTAAATGGTTACTTTTTCCCCAACTAGCCCACTTCTCCTAGGATTGCATTTGATTTGCATAATTATCTTAGTATGAGATGCTTAACAAATCCAAATCTTTCCTCATAATTTTTGGAGCTCATATGCATATCATATTCCTTATCAAAGTGAAATTTCTCGTTCTCGTTTTATGGTCTCATAGGTCTCCTCAAATATGTTGACTAATGAACCTACAATAATTATCATATTTGAGCACACAGTCCAATCTCTTTTGGACACATGTCTTTTTTTTTTGTATTTGTTCTTAGATTCACACCTAACCGTACACCATGCAAATGATACATGTGTCCATTTTATCTCATAAACCCAAATAGGCACGTCTACCATATCACTACAATAACATGGTCGGTTTGCACATGGAGAAACCGTCTCTTCAAGTAGTTTTTAAAATCACAATGTAGTCACTAGATCATCACTCTAAGTCGCTTGTGCTAAAGGTTATCGTTTGGAAAGCGGATATTGAAGTTATAATATGATTTTGCTTCCACTTTGAGCTCATAGCTAGCCTCCCAACTTGTGGATGTTTTCCCAAAGGAATCATTGTACCATATCAAAACATGGCCTCTCAATCCTCAAGTGTTTTATCTCTCCGAGGCTTGAATGTTGGAAATACATTCACACATGTTTTTGAAGATATACTGAAAAAAAAATATTGAGTAAAGAATGAACTTGTTAAAAATACACATCAACTTTGGCCCAATTTTTTTAAATAAAATTACTGTAATTAGCTAATTTTGTTCAAATAGGATGTTATTACTTCTCTTCCATATGAAGATACCAAACATCGTTGCAAACTTCCGACCAAATTGAATGTAAATTCCATTTATGAAAGATTTCTTGATGTTTTGACTTTGAATACGTATCTTACATGGAGCTCCTTGAATAAATAGAAAGTTCAATCATATGGATATGGCCTAGGGGTGGACTCTTCATACCATTTACAAATTGAACTCATATTTAAGTAAATATGGACATGTTCTCAAATTTTGGACTTTCACAATATGTGATTTTTATGGGAGATATGTGAATCCTCACTAGAACCTTGAATGTTGTAATAATAAAATATGATGGGGAGTGTGTATAGAGAGAAAGAAAGAGTTCATTTTTCAAAAAAATTACAAATTTTTGACTTCCTCTTTTCATAGGCCAAATCCTTCAACTTCTTCATCATTGCAATACAAGGGTGGGTGGGTGGGAATTTCCACAAGACTCTTTCCATTTCTTTTGCATCTTCCTATTTGGTAACACAATAACATTTTGCATAATGAAGTTGTTTGTAATTATGCCTAACTGGATCTGATGTACAACATATACAATTTGTGTCATAACCTAATTTGCTTTGCAAGAATATGTACCTTACTTAGGGAATCTGCTATCAAATGGTATCCAACAACAAATGTTTGATTTTGACTGTCCCATACCTTGGAAGTTTAATTACCTATCTTCTTGCTTCACCTCAAAGCACATATAGCTAATCCACCACGTGTATGGAGTATTTACAAGGGAAATGTTCCTAGTAACTTCAACCAATAGATATGCATAAAATGTCATAATCACAATACATCATTGTATTGAAGGTGTGAAGGACATGCCTCACATGTGCCCATGCAACCAACCAACAAGCATTTTTGATTAGTTACGTACATAAGGTAAATAACAACAGGACCCAATTGTTATCCATGTCGCACACATATAACCGTCTTATTTATAAAGAAGACAATCGCTAGGTATATTAATGTAAGAGTTTACAATCAAATGTTTTAATAGCATGGCAAAGAGAGAGAGAGAGAGAGAGAGAGAGAGAGAGAGAGAGAGATTCGAAACAACCAATATAATATTATCATAATGAACTATGCATTTCCAATTAATATATGATCCTACCATACAACTCTATAAGAGGATCCTACAATAGAATTGAGCATGTTGTAATTATGGAATTGGATGTAATTGAGTTTTACTTAAACATTACAGTTGACTAACATAAATGTGAGAAGGGGTATTATTTAAGGCATTAGTGTACATACTATACATAAGGGATAGGTAATATTCTTCTCTAGTGTGTACATATAGAAAGGTTATTAAGAATTTTGAAGTAAAGCTAGATGTACAAAAGGGGCCCTAATGTTGAAGAGAAAATTGACAATAGATGTGTCGGTTTTATCCAATCCATTCTTGTTAGGGTTTGCATTTGGGTTATAGGTTTTTAACAAACTAGAGGCTCTTGGAGTGCTCATGGACTCCCTTAAGTTTTGCTCTCTAGATTGTGGCTAAGTCATTGTGTTCTTGTCTTTATTTGTTTGATGTAATTGTTAAGGTACATGCCACGTATGAACAAATGTTTATGACTTTCTCATTGGAAAGTGAAGATGAATTTTATATGTAACAAAAGCCTATTTAATCCATGATTTGTATATTGTATATATAGTGGAGGCATTAATTACTTTAAATTGATAAATACTTAGTATACAAACATGAGCCCATGTTCTAGCACGCCATTAGCACATATGCATTTCTTTTTCTCTTTAAACTTCTCATATATAGGGGTTTAACTTCATAATGACTCACACACATCATTTAGGTTTTCAATGAACACTCCACCCCCCAAGGAATGTGGTCTATGAATTTTTTGCAACAAGTTTGATTCATAAAAGTTTGAAAGCTTGCAACTTAAGGCAAATGTGCTTTTATTGGTTAGTTTTTCTTCTTTCCTATGATTCTCAACTTCGATTTCAAAGTATGATATTTCTTGGATCCGCAATCGTGATGTAAGATTTTGGCAATAATCCATGAAATTCTTTGATCTCCCATATTAATGCTATGGTTTTTCAAAATCAAAAATGTCAAAGCCATAAAATGATTAGGTAGACCCCTACAATTATGTTCATCATCAAACCTAGAATGATTAAGATTTTTAAGGATGTAGTATGATTTCTTTTTAGCACTTGTCTTTTTAGTTTCCATTCTTGGAGGGTGTTCTACAATTAAGTTCTAGGCGTCAACATGTATCATTTTTATATGACTAAGAGTCTTCTCCTATCCAAATTTTCCACATAGTATGTGCACATGCATCTCTTTGCTCCTCAAGTATAATTAAACAATAAAATAGTTGACATTTTGTTGACCAGGCATAGAGCAAGTGGCGCCCCTCCCTAGCTTTTGTTTTTTAGGTCATTGACACAAGTGTTGGAAGTAGAAAAATATGTAAAATTCCTTCAAAAACCTTGACTTGGTCCCCAAAAATTATCTCTATCATCAATGGACTTTGGAGATAGAAAGGGAGGAGAACGAGGTGTGAACACAAATGAAATGCGACAAGGAAGCAGTAATGCAAGTGCAAAAGAAGAAGAAGGTACAATTATAAAATAGCAAGGAGTTGCAAATGTAATAGGACCTAAATATCATAAAGAAATTTTAGCAATTTGCATTTTTCTTTTCTTATCAAAGGTGTGCACATGTTTGAAGCAAATTTTCATAACGTTACGGCAACCATGTGTTAAGCATCCATTGCCAAAAATGGCCATGTAGGAGTAACTTGTAAAGATTGGGGAAAACCCTAGGCATGTTGGTAATGAGGGGCAACCAACTTAAGGCGTCAAGCCAATACTATAAACTATTAGCCTATAACAACCAACGGAGGGATCTTAGGTGGGGCCCCAAAGCTAGGAGAGAATACTTGTTGGTAGGGCAAGTAACTCTTGCACTTGCAATTTCATACTCAGGACCACTTCACACATGAGCCAAGAGCCATGACCATGAAATTGTGAGAGCCCAAAAGAACGTGTCCCAACGCCATCCCAACACACCTCCAAAATCATGTAGTGTGGTCACGGACCCTCAAGTGTAGTGTGAAGTCATATGTGATTGGCCCCTTAATCAAATGCTATTTCAATGAATTTTTACTCATGCACGTCCTCACACATGATAAAATAGAATAAACCAACAATTGTGAGCATTTGGAGTGCCATGGTCTCCCGGTTTTGGGTTAGGCTTACCTCCAAGAGGTGGTTATTGAAAAAAGTCCAAGTGACCATGAAACATGATCCATTTGATGCCATGTAGGAAGGAATCCATGTAGACTTTACATCCATCTTGCATTCACGTATTCCGTTGGTCCCTCAAGCGTAGTGTGAAGCGAACTTGGATTGGCTCCGCCTTTTCCACCAATGAGAGTGCTTGAAGTGTAATGGTCACGGGCTCTCAATCTTGTGTGTGAAGTGGCCCTCAAATATGCATCTCCCAGGAATATAGACAACCTTGTCCGGCATCACCTTGTCTTGAGTAATGTTGGGCCCACCAAAAATTTAGCACATTGTTAAATAGTGCTATATTTGACTATATTTTTGATGTAGGTGTATACATATGTTATTGTATGTATATCATCCTCAACATAACATTATTCATATCCATAACAGTGTTCTGCGGGACTGACAATATTCCACTGAATATTCCGTCTTGATATATAAAAACATTCATTGGAATATTGTCAGTCCCACTGAATGTTGTTATGGAATTGAAGAATGTTATGAAATGGACATTATGAAAGTCTACTTCAAATGCGTACTTTCAACTAGTTATATTCCACGAGTCTTTTTTTGTCGTTTAATTAATAGTCATAAGTATGTAAATTACATATTTAGAAGCACACACGTATAGACAATGCTCATTAGATAATGTTACTCAAACTCCAATATATTGTGAACCTTAATGTGATCTTTATATCACAACTGGTGTGCATTAAACCAAAGTATCACCATCGGATACATGCGTACAAGTATAGAGTGTAAAACAAGTATTCTAAAATGTGGCTTTAGGAACACTAGAAAAAACAATTTTCTTAGTTTTTGACCTTGAGTGTAGTATATGTTACATTGAATAAAAATTAGAGGCAAAGTGGCCCGATTTGTACGACAACCTCAGTTTGTCATTGTGACAATTGGAGGTGGGTTTAAACTAGGGTCCAAAATCAAGGAAATTCCAAAGTTGAGCAATCTTATAAGTCAAGAGTAGAATTGAATCCAATGAGTTTACAATAAGGTTTGCATCCAAGATATGAGAAATTGAAGTGGTGCTAATGTGGCATCACTTTCCCTCCAAATCTTGGTAATCCCCACTCAACAAAATACTTCTCTACTTTGAAACATCAATCTTCAAGTTTGGTCCCAATCTTAAAGTCCAATCTCCAATCAAAATATAAGTTCCATTATATGTGAGGTGCACACCTTTGCAACGCATGTGTGATGTGTACTCGGATGTGTAGTTGGCAACGTTAACAAGAAAGCGCAGTAGGTGTTAATAAAACAAAGTGAATGTAGAACAAAAATGGAGTAGACTAGGAGGTTGGGAGCATGATTTGCATGCATGAGAAGGGTCGAGATGCAATTATCTAGACAATTTTAGTTTAAATGACAAAATTTTGGAAGGGTGGATCATGGATGAGGATGCAAATTAAACCTATCTTGCTCAAGTTTTCATGTGTGACAATAGGTGACATGTCTATCTACTTGTGGCCATAAATTTTTTTTTAAAAAAAATTAAAAAAAATTGAAGATCCATCATTTTAAATAATTAAAATGTGTAGAAAAGTGATGTGCAACTAGTGAACGGTTGAATACTAAAAAAATCCTTCATGAAGGGTTTTTTTCATGACCAATTTCATTGCTCACAAAAATAAAAATTGTAAGTGTTTTTTTTATAGCATAACATTAAGAAACAAGCTCGAAATGACCCCTTGAAAGAGTATCAAACTAGCATGTTGGTTTCATGCTCTTCTTCTAGTAAAGGTTTCGCTATCTTTGAGTTTTAAGGCCATTTTTATTCTATTCAGGCAATAACTTTCACTACTTGGAATTAATTATGTTGGTTTCTAGGATAACATTAATGCCAAGCGGCAATAAATGTTATGATATAGACTAGACTAAATCTAAGAAAATTTAAATAACAATTAAGCAATGGTAAAACGGTAGTTGCACTTTTAAGAAAAGTCTTCCTAAATCCACAATGGAATCTTTTTGATACATTTTTAAAGCTTTTTTTGAAAGAAAAAAATTGAAATTTTTTGATTTCTCATTTATTCAACCTTACATTGCAAGGTTTTGTTCTTCTTGTTAAGGTGATATTGTAGGTACATAAAGGGTACCTTGCTAACATTGGAACTTAATATTATGAGAAGATTTTTTTACAGTGTTTAAATCACTTGGATCCAAAAGTGTCCCGAAATTGGGTTAAACTCAATCAAATGTTCATGATTCATAAAAATTGCACATCAAATCATAATTGAATGAAATTTGTTACATAGACATTATTCATCATTTATATACTATTAAAATATTCATTCATGAATTCTTAATTTAGGTATTGGATATTATGGACTCTCATGTTTTGATACCTCATAAAATCTACATGTGCTCATATCACCTATATCTAGTTTTAACCCATAGCACTATCATCTCAATTGAAGATTTGGTTCTTTGTGCTCTTTAGTGTTTGTTCTTTGTCTCAAGGTTGGACTCTCGTTGTTCTCAGGCTCTTTCACTCATTGTCTCACGATTTGGCTCTTGGCTCTTTCTCTCAAGGTTAGGCTTATTTACATGGTATTCGTGAAAACATCACATGGCACATAAAAATGTCATATATGTTGTTTTCTCGAATGCAAGAAAGGCCATCCTGAATTGGTTTTTGAAGAGAGTTTTTTCCAAAGTTGAAGTGCATTCCATAAGATTAGAAACTAAGTCAGCCTTGAAAAGAAAGAAAAAAAAATCACATATGAATGTGATGTTTTCACGAATACTATGTTGATTTGCTCTTTGTCTCAAGATTGGCAATTTCTTTGCTCTTTTTACACAAAATGTCTGCAGTTTACACCTATTCACCTTCTACCCATTGCCATCTACACCACATCTCATACAAACATTGAAACCCCTCTCGAATGGCATGCACCCATCTTTGCACCCTAAGCTCCATGTGGCCACTCCTACAATCTTCAAAGCCCCACCTAATTTGCACCCTCATCTTGAGCATGGCCAAAACCACAACACTTCCACAACAACTAATCCTTGGATTAGTAGAAGGAAAATGAAATTTGAAAGTAATGAGATTATGGAATCAACCACGGATGTGATGTGGTCTATGGTCATTATGTCACATCACAAAGGGACATGACACCATTATGTTTGTCCTTAACATAATGTGACGATTCTATATATGTAATTTGTTTTTGTTGTATTAACAAGTTTTGAAATTGTTTGGCAAACCGCACCAATTGACTGTTGTTAGCAAACAACTTCAAAAGAAAGATTGATATTTATAGTCAAAAACCTTGTGATCCTTTTTGGTTTCTTTATTTGAAGTGGACTGCTAGTATCTTAACAATTGTCAATTTCGGTTTGTGTTGTCACACTATCAACTAAATTAGTTGGGCACATAACAAACATAAATTATGTAGTAAACCTCTAGTTTCCAAGTAATCATTTTATGGTTGATGGATGATTTCTGCCCTACATTAATTTCCACCCACCTCATTCATATGCAATCAAAATTACTATGAATATCAAGCCAACATGGATCTCTACCCATTATTGACACCTAACCCATGCACTTTGAAGATCATTATAATGTGCAAAAAAAAAAAATGGTAAAAATGAGAAGTGGTCATGTTTTTTGTTATGTTGGAAGCTCATGTGAGGGTGTTCACTACCATCAATGGTTGCCACTCCGACGCAAACTCTCCTTGAACATTAATGATGTTAATTTTGGTAGAAATGAAATTATTTTTCATGTTCTTGAAAATTTGTCCTTCATGCTCGCATCCATTGTTCAATTTAACTTTCGGACATTCTTTAAATTTTAAGAAATTCTTAACAATTATGTAGCCAGAAACATGGTGCAATTTGCATACCCCAATTGCGAGGTGGCTAGCTCATTGTAGTTTGCACATTTTGGCCTGAGAATTTGTGGAGATGCTTGACTATTGAGTTGTTCCCATCTAGTGGACTATGCAAGTATTCCGCTCATTTTCTAAGTAAACTTGATAGGTCAAAGGTTCTTTATTGGGGGTAAAAACATGACATTTCCATGTGCACACCTTCCTTCAAATCTTATAATTTGAAAATCCATATGGTGTTTCAAACCCCAATTCCCCTCCCCCCCCTTGCAAATAGCTCATCTCTCATGTTTCAATATCCTACAGATGTAACCCACTTTAACCTCAAAATTGTCCATGAAAATGCCACAACCAATATGGAGTAAAATGCACTCAAAACAATTCTTTCATGGCCTTGGGAGGTTAAGGTTCTAGTACATGTCCAAGGTTAAAGGTTGTAGTATTGGTGAGGTTTGATGCTCTTATGGCACTCCACGTATGTCACCTGTGTAAAGGGGGTGTGGGGTGCAAGTGCACCCTACACTAAAAGCATGCATGACCATTAAACCCGGGGGTGGACTCTTCATTGGAAACCTTGAATGACTTGCATTGGTCACTATGAAAATGAACCCCTCACCTATGATCGGGGAGAACTGGCAATTGGTTACAGATGAACCGGTTGAGTTTGAGAAATAATCAGTTGAAGTTGGAGACTCCAGGAGAATTACCGATCACTTTATGTAGTGTGAATTTTTTGGCTATGGCTTAATTTGATTAGCGGCAACAGGCTAGTTAGTAGTAAAATTACTCACAAAGACATTTTGAAGCTAACTACAGTGTGAATAGCAGGCTATAGGCGGTTGCAGGCGGTTTGCGCCCTACCAGCAGTTACTGTAGCAGGCATGCTATAAGCAGTCCCTCTCTGACGAGAGAGACGGATCATTTCAAGTTTAAAATCAGATCACAGCTGTGAGAGCTGAAGGAATAGTGCAGGCGATAGGCTAGGCACCGATTGTAGAGGCAAGTCGTAGCTATGGAATCCTGAGAGATGAGCATAGGCTATAGACAGTAGGGTGTGTTAAGATGATAGGCTAGCCAGGATATAGCCTGGTAGCTTTGTTTACGCTTTATTTTATGAATAATCAAAGTGAAGTTTTGTGGAATGGAATGACGCTGAGTGGAAAGCCAGGAAGTGAGAAAGTGTGTTAAGTGTGAGTACAATTGAGATTGTGATGTTAATGAGCAATTAGGCTATAACCATGGATATAGCAGCAAAAGTGGTTGTGAATTGAGTGGTTAAACCAGAGAGGTGAAGGGTCAGAAGAGATAGAGGAGACAGAATTATTGAGAGCAGACAGCCTAAGTCGAAAGAAAGATGGAGTGATCAGACAATGTGTGATTGTAGCTATAGCCAGGACTATCTGAGTCTAAGTAAGTTATTCAAGGGATAATTATCCTAGGCTATGGAGAGAGACAATGAGTCTAGTTGTAATGTGTGAGAATCAGAGAGAGTTGTCATTGAAATAGAGATGATTCACAAGAGGTGAGATCAAAGCAGGGAGTTGATTATAAGCGGGCTATATTCTCAATATATAGAGCGAGTCAGAGAGATTAACTACAGGAGAGTAATATATATATAGCCGAGGGAGAAAGATGACATTTACTACGGAAGAGTAGAGTTACAGTTCCCCGAGAGTAAAATACAGGCATCCGAGAGAATATATGAGATTAAGTGTATAGCCATGTAAGGGCACTTTGACTTGGTGCTATGGCTATATGAATTTAATTATCGTTCGCGAATTACAAAGAATACTAGAATGATATAAACGAACCTATATACTATAAAGCGATGATTGCAGGCTTGAGACGCCAGACTTCACCCGTGTTAGGAAATGGTGGCTATAGTCTTGGAACCAGTGTTGGATTAACCGTGAGTAAATCTAATTATATCCTTTCATTGAAGAGCAATACACAATTAAGTGAAGAGGTAATTAATCAATCCACACATGAGACCATGATAATTAAGAGAGAAAGGAAGGGAGAGATGGCAGTTACAAGATTATAGCGCCCAAAGGGTGAAGACAAAGCATATAGCCTTTTAACCAAAACCCCACAACTGAATTAAGTCCAAACCTTAGAGCGATAGAAAATTCCTTGAAGATAGGACGGAATCACTCACTACTGAGAAAGCACAAAGGAATCATAAGAGTGAAGGATAAATGGAATAATTAAGGAACGAAGTGAGAGATGACTTAAATTGTTAGTATGAACCTTAATCCAATGTGACATTAACCCTTATAGACACTAGCTCAGTCTTCCTGGAGACTTTGTTCCCTGGGTTTTGTTATTTTGAGCCATAGCAAAAACTTACTACACTTTAGAGGAATTTATGGAATATACCTAAATTTAATGAAGGAAAATTGAAGCATGTCAACATGTAACCGGTCGGACTTGCAAACACTAGGATCTCAACTAATTATGCCTAAATTTCTTCCCAATCAATGCCCCCCACATATGAGAAGTTTAAGGGAAAAGAAAATGTGGGAGCAAGCACGGCAAGTATACAGAAAAATACTCCGCTATACTAATATCATAACTTTTTTGGTCGAACACCTAAAAATAGTAGCAAAGGGTTGTTTAAATTGGATTTTTCTCCATGATGCCCTTTGTTATTCTTCATATCCATATTAGAGTTCGGGAAGTTTTTGAAGCCTTAGTGGCTAATTGCCGGTAGTTGCTACGAAGGGTCGGATTTTTTCCAATTTACATCGGCAAGAGCCGGTCTTTTGTAAAATCAATCGGCCAATTGCCTATATTTTCATATTTTCATTGGCCAATATCCGATTAAATGGAATTCATATCGGCACTAATTGTTTAAAAAATGTATGAAAAGTTATTAGAAATCATTTCTTAGTACAAAATCTTGAATAAGTGAAAAGAAAGGCATGTTCAAAACTTTAAATTTGAAGAGTTAATATCCTTGGCAGGAATTGAACCTAGCAATGCCTTCACCGCTTGAAGGCCAAGGGTCCCCCAATTCTTCATAGAAGCAATTGGATTTGGTCATGGAAAGGTTGCATAATTCAAAAAGTTTAAGGTTTAGGGTACTTCCTCAAGTGCATCATCAAATGCCCCACACAAGTAGCGCTCTGGATGCTTCCGGCTAAAATCCAATAACTCACAAGAAGAATCGGCTACATTTCCGGGACATTTTCTGGTCCATCAGCTAATTGCCGGAGGATTGAAATTATAGTCGGATTGCCATCCGATGGTTGGAAATTTGGACCGGCCATGAGGGGAAATCCATCGGCTGATAATGAACTAGCCGTCGGTAATCCCCAAACATAGATCCATATTCTCCATATCCATAATCCCTGTTGAGCCGCAGGACCGCCGGTATTTGTACAGGACTTTATGTACTACCGGTATTTATTAATTTCCTTGCATCTTCCTCTCTTCTATTAATAAGAAGTTAGCGAGCGAGGGCAGAGCAGTTATTAGGTCAGTCTGAAGGTTGAGGCAGCTCACTTGTACAAGTTTGTCAGTACTCATTTGCTGCAGGAGCAGCTGTGGCGCCACGCCTAGTGTTGATGTGTTGCGCTTTAAGTTAGCTAGCTGCAATCTTTAGCTGCTCATTGGGAAGTGTTACGTTACTCAACGGATACTGAACAAGTGTGAAGCAGAAGGTTAAGTTATTTGGTAGTCACAGACAGATTGATTTATCCTGGCTTTCATTTCATTTTGGTTTTAGCTTCTCAAGAGCGGCATGGCGGTCAGTGTTAATACGCCATTGATACTGGCTACAGGAGAATGTGATAAATTTCTTGATCAGTTTAATATCCACCCTCGCTTCAAACTCAGCCCTGACGAGGTGGCGTATCTCGGTCTGGAGATTTTTGTCATCTATGACAACCTTGTCCCAGATGCCGCAATTAATCCTCCTGCGCCAAACGTGGAGTGAAACATTTTTCTGGACATTCATGAGCTACTAATTGGAGCCTGGTGGATGGTGGTGTTTCAACAACTTCCGGAAATGACAATCTGATGTGAAGGCGACGTTTGCAATGACTTTCCCAGGACAACATAGAATTGGCTTTTGTTTAAGAGTAATGTCCTGTTCCTATACTGAGAAGTGCCCAATGATATGTATTATGCAAATAGTGTAAATATATGGGCGTGCAGAGGGTGTTGAGTAATTGGTCATAACTTGTGCTCAGCTGTTGCAAAATCCATTTTCAAAGATTGAGATGGTTTAGGCTGTGGTTCAGCCATTATTAATTTGAGAGTGTCTTGACTCAATGTTGTTCTCATTGATCCTTGCCATAAATTCAGAAAAAGTTTACTTCTAATTGATCATGTTTACTGAGCCATGCTTGATGAGTTATCCACCATGACAAATGTTAGGCTTACCGTTTTTCAAATTTTCTGCTTGTGCACAGAAAATCATGTGGCAGGTCGTTAACATATAGTTCTATATATACCACACTTCCGAAATTTGATGCTCCTTTCGCACATTTGGTTGCAAACCAAGAAAAGCAGCTTGATGTCTACACCTTCTGTTTCATATTTGACAACACCAAGTTCTTTGATGCATGAGGTCTCCACGTATTGTTTAGGGTAAATATGTAGCTTATGTTTATGTGTTGCTTAGCTCTGGCCAGATTAAACACAGAGACACAAACTACGAAATCATCTAGGACAATCATAGCGGGCTTAACTTGAACCCACACTACTAGCATACACTCCTAAGGTAGAGGATGCTTAAACCGACACTTTAAGCTATAGCACATACGTATGGCTACATGGTTGATATAAAAAACATATATTCATCTTAGCCTTTTTTCTAATCATAGGTATAAAGAAAGAGAAAATATTTGTAGTCTCAATTAGATATTTGATGAATATTCAAACTCAAAACCACTAGCTTCCTTAAATCAATATATAGGCCCTGTGTATGGTGACCTTGGATGATGAGGACCCCCACTTTCATTGCCTAGAACCAACACAACATTGTTGGGTACTAGACCCAAACTACATCAAAGCCCAAGTAGTAATGATACGCAAAGCCACATGGCCACCTCCATGATCCCACCTAGTTTGCTTATAAAACCATCACCTTGCATCTCGGGAACCAACCCCCTTGCATATGGGAAATGGCCCCTTTGTGCTTTGTGGACTTACCTCCTTGGCTTTGTGAATAAAATGGCTAGAAAAGGCATTGACAAGCCATACTAATCCCACCTTGAACCAACCCAAGATAGAGTGGAGCCCGCTAGAGTGGAGGAAGTGAAGGCCGCTATGAGGTGGCACCACTAATGGCACCCAAAACCGTCACTCCATGGGCCCGGACACTCCTACATCATGGGAAACGGTTCAAGGTAATAAAGTGTTGGCAATTGGGAGGCATTTATAGGTGTTGGTTTTGGGCGGGGTGTTGGTTTTAGCACCCTTTACCTTATTCTAGCATACAAGTCCTACACAATCGTCCCATGTCAATGAAAGAACAATGCGAATCTACCACAATTGTAGATTTGTAGATTTGTAAATTTTTCAGTTGCATAGGACAAGTTTCCAAAGACATAGGTCAATTGCCTAGGACTTATATGCTTGTAGTGCCACGTGTGAAACATTTGAAATTCTAGCAACCTTGCCTTGTTGCGACACAACGTACAATTCTATGAAATTATGAATGTGTCAAGCATAGGTGCAACTCACCACCTATCCTTTGTGCAAATGTCACTCGTGTGCGTTTGCTTAGAATTTGGAGGTCCTTTCTTTCAATTCTCCTACCTTTTCAAAATGTTCTTTATTTGAGACAATTAAATATATTAAAAAATGACAAACATGGAGAGCATCAGTGGATCTCACCACCCATTCCTTGTTGCCTCGGATTTATAAGTTCCTCTTTCAATCCTCTTTCCTCTTGAAAGTTAGTCCTTTGAGACAACTCAAAAATGTAAAAAACAAAGAACGTGGCATGTATAGGTGCAACATGTAACCGGTTGGACTTGGAAACACTAGGCTTTTGACTGATTACGCCCAAAAACCTCCCTAGACACCGCTGTGAATGATTATCCCTCCTATGAAGAGGGAGAAAAATACAATATACCTCTTAGTAGCCGTCAATCATGTAGCTACAATTGTAACTTGCTAGTGGCTTATTGGTAGTAGGAAAGCATTGCTGGTGACTTTTCATGTAGGTCGCTTGTCCACAAAAGTTCTTGTGATAATAAGGACAAATGTAGATGGAATTGAGAGTGTTTCGAAGTGATTTCAAAGTGTGTTGAGGTGTTTTCGACAAGGCGCGGAGGAGTGCTTGAGAGTGCTTGAGAGTTGTTGTTGTTGTTGTTGTTGTGGAATGGGGAGCTTAGGCAGATTCGTGAGGATCATTGCTGCGGCGGGGGCTGTAGCATTCACGAGTTTTGAGGTTGGATTAATTGATGCATTCCCCGAGAGCTGTTGAAGGAAAGTCGAACACCAGCTGTGATCGGCTTCGTGCTGTGCTGCGCATCCAGAAGAAGCTTCTGAGGAATCAAGAAGGAGTGAATCAAGAAGGAGTGCTTGAGAGTTGTTGTTGTTGCGGAATGGGGAGCTTAGGCAGATTCGTGAGGATCATTGCTGCGGCGGGGGCTGTAGCGTTCACGAGTTTCGAGGTTGGATTAATTGATGCATTCCCCGAGAGCTGTTGAAGGAAAGTCGAACACCAGCTGTGATCGGCTTCGTGCTGTGCTGCGCATCCAGAAGAAGCTTCTGAGGAATCAAGAAGGAGTGAATCAAGAAGGAGTGCTTGAGAGTTGTTGTTGTTGCGGAATGGGGAGCTTAGGCAGATTCGCGAGGATCATCGCTGCGGCAGGAGCTGTAGCGTTCACGAGTTTCGAGGTTGGATTAATTGATGCATTCCCTGAGAGCTGTTGAAGGTAAGTCGAACACCAGCTGTGATGCGGTTTCATGCTGTGCTGCGCATCCAGAAGAAGCTTCTGAGGAATCAAGGAGGAGTGAAGCAGCTTGCCAGCAAGCAAGGCGTGAAAATACAGGTGAAGAGAGGAGCTGGTCCTAAGTTGGCGCCACAGTTCGATGGATTGAATTTCTACGAAACGTAACTTACATCGGCGCATCCCAAAGGTGAATTGCTTGAAGGGAGGGAGGCAGGCAGCTGGTTCCAACGCTACCGGAGAGGACGCTCTGTTTCTTGAATTTCATCTTTACTCTGATTGCCGCAACAAGTCGGTAAAGAGTGACGACGCTTGCCAGGAAGGGGCGAAATTAATTACAACAGTTGAGAGGAGCTGCTCCAAAGATGGCGCCACAGTTCGGTGGATTGAATTTGCATAAGACATACATCGGAGCATACCAAAGATGAATTGCGTGAAGGAGGCAAGCTGGCAGCTGGTTTCGATGCTACTACCGGAGTGGACACTCTTGGCGCAATCATAGGAACACATGGTGCAAACATAGGTGATTTGACCTTTCAAAAGTAGCTTAAAACCTACCTCTTTGAATTCTTACATCGAGGTGTCATACATTTACAAAATTAAAATTTGAAAAAACATTAATAAAATCAATTCATATCTTTCCAATTTTCATGTAATAAGTTCCGAGAATATCCCTAAATTGTGGTTTATACACGTGGCCGAGTTCTTAAATGCGCAATAATAGGTGCATCTACCCTATATCTACCTCGGCTTCGTCCCCTCCGTCATCCAACACGTCTTCATCTTCATTCGTATCTTGATTTCCGGTAATCGGAAATGCATTGTCCTCCTCTAAGAACTCCTTCGTGGCCTCGCACCATAGTTGGACATGAGGGACATTTTCCCTACTTCTCACTATGATGTCGTCCCGTGCGCCTTTCAATGATGCCTCCTCAACGGAAGGTGTGCCCGTCTCAACACCTTCTATTCGGCGCACTCTTGGGGCCAAGTTCCATGTGCCGGTCCCGGTCCGTTTTTTTCAAAATAAATGGGTGGGCCGGTGAAAAGAGGGTGGTGCCATGTGCCCATCCTTCTCACCCAAGGACCGGTACCCCCCATGGATGGGTGTCCCACATTTTGTGTTGTGCAAGAATGGGTGCCAAAGGACCGGCGGTCCTAACGGTAACATGAAGGACATGTGCCGGTTAGAAAGCTCCGGTGACCGGACCGGCCGGTCACCTAGGGTACACCCTTGGATACTAAAGGCCACTTTGTTCTTCTAATCCCTTCTTTTGAGGAGTACTCCTAGGGAACCGTGTATTTTATGATGTTTTTAGAATCTAGATGACCTTCATAAAGTGTCATGTCTTATCACTCACCAAATTTAGTTAGAAAGTAGGAAATCGGAATAAACCGGCACCCCACATAGAAGTACCCCTCCATAAAATGGGTGACATCACCCATTTTTTGGATGATGTCACCCGTTTCTCACCCATCTAAAAAACGGACCGGGACCGGCACATGGAACTTGGCCCTTGCTCTTGTGGGCACAACTATTACCCATTCTTTGTTCATTGGATCGTCTACATAGAATACTTGGTCACCGTTGCTAGGCAATGTGATTGTGTTTGTCTATACTCCAGCAATAGGTAGCCAATGGTCTTCTTATGTTTTACAAGTCCAGTTTCATCCATCATTTTTGTTGTTAGTCTGATAGGTTTTTTGTTGGTGGCATGTTCATCACTATATTCGGTAATTGGAAATTTTTTTAATGATTTTGAGACTACTTAAGGACACGGTTTTCAGGTAAAGAACAAGGAAAACACAAATATATATTCAATGTGACTTAATAAACCGATTCGCATGGGCGGCACTAACCAATTTGGCACAAATACATGTCATCATAATAAGAAATTGGACCAAATATCAAATCATTTGCATTTATTTTGAGACTTTCCAAAGTCTCTGATTAATGAATATAGTGATATTATTTTGTTTGAACAAAAATGAAGTTGTAATCTTTTCTATCGTAACCCAATAGTAAGATCTATTGAATATAACCAAAATAATCTAATCGATCTATAATCGGGCACCACCTTGTGCTTTTTTGAAAGGAATGCACCTGTTTTTTTCATTGTTTGTGGAACGTTTCAAACTACATATTGGGTTGGGTCTAGCTTTGGTAGGTACTCTGACCAATAATAAATTGGTATTCTTACCTTTGGGGGGGGGGGTCTAATATTCTCCACCTCGCCATTGAATAATTTTCTTTTTCTTGTTCACCATGGATGGTCTATGCTCAAAAATTGCCTATAGCCACAATACTTTTTTCTTTTTCTTTTTTAATATGTGGACTAGTTCTATAATCTAGTTCCGGTCCACATATTGAGCATGTTGAATGCCCTTTTGTTTGTAGACATGAACACACCAACATTCTTGTAATAGGCAAGCACGGTATAACATCAAAAAAAATTGTCGTTTCCTAATGACTTAACAAATAATTCATTTCAATTTACTAAAGAACTGCAAACATTTGGAGTCCTTTGAACATTTGTTTATATCTAAATTTATGATGCCATGCACCAACTGCTTACCTAAACCATCGTGCATTGTCCACAATAATATTGCATGCACCTTAAATGTTTTTGCTTCATCCCCTTTGGTTGTAGAGTCAAACAAGTTGACTCCATCTGTTCATAAAATCCATAGTTCATCTATAAGAGGTTGTAGGTAAACATCCATGTTCAATACTTGTGACGGCCATGTTTAGTCCAAAAGCATTAGATATTACTCATTGATCACTGGTGTGAAATCATATCCTTATTTGCACCTCATTGTAGCAAATACAACAAATAAGAATTCAATGTTTGGAAGGGTCAAATGTAACACTTACGAGAGACCAATGTGGACAAAATTATATGCCCCCTCCTTATAGACAAATAAGGAAGAATGTTATAATTCACCAAGCATCATATTGGCCGTGTTAAGTGTTGAGTGTCTTTCACGGGAAAAAGATTTATCTCATCCGTAATTTACATATTGGGACATGAATCAAACCATATTATGGTAAATTCCACTAGAAGTAGATAGATAATATCAAAGGCTCCATGCAGTACTTAATTAGCATCAACTATAATCATAAGTAAAACATAATTAGGTATTCTTACCTTTGTAAGAATATTGGCCCCAATGGTGTTCATATTCTCAATTTTTTTTGCATTTTGGGCATTTATCAAGATTTTTGTTGGCCCCCACAAAACAATATGCAATCATCTCAACAAGCGTGTATGGTTTTCATCTTCAATCCCACGCCTCTTAACACCTTCATCGGCTCTTCCCTACTACCAAGTAATCCACTCTTTGGGGAAGGTGGGAGGATAAAGCATGAAGAGTACAAAAAGATGTCGTCAAACCTAACGTAAGTTGAAACTCTCTCATAACATTATTCAACCATGTGGGTCGGTTCCATGGTCGCAGAATATGTCAATTACATCTTTTGAGCCCCTCCAACAAATTGGGAATATTTGTTTGTTATTGATACGCTTACGTCGAACTTGGAAATCCGGGTGGAGTCATACTCCCGGCACTATAGACAAGAACTATTGTTCATCCCGATATCAGTCCATTCCCTTGCTATCAATAGAAGAACTATCATTGAAAATGCTGACGTTATTCACAATGCTCTTACCATTCAAACCTACACTCAGTCGTCATTTGTACCGGTGTGATATTCTTCCTATTTTCTACATTTCTTCCCATGAAGATAAGACAATGGAAGCCCATGTTAGATGCTAAATATAGAACACAACACAACCACGCAGTTGAACAATGCTAGACTATGTCCGAGATTTCAGATCTTATTTGCATATTGAATATATATATATAAATAATAGCAGCACAAACATTCAACCTAGAATTTCATGCTCATCCGGATGTAATTCTTCTCTGGATGCTGCATAATTATCATCCAATCCGCTCCCTGATGAATGTTGCGGTGGACCCGAAGGATGCCCGGGCTCCATTCCAAATGGCAAAGGTCCCGGTCACATTGCGTTGCATTTGTAGTTAGAAGTAAACCAATACAAATTATAGTAACACGACAAGGACCTAATATTATTTGTCATTCCTTGTAATACTATAGGCGGGCATAATAGATTTACAATGCCTCAATGGCCTTCACTTAATCGGTGATTTTCTCCATCCAAATTTCAACCATTTATGAAACATAGTTCACTATATCAATCTTACAAAGCAGAATGACATAAAATGCCATATGGTATTCTGTATAATGTGTTAGAGCGTCCCCACCAGACTGGCATGGGGCATGCCAACGCCAAAAATGGGGCATTCCGGGTTCTTAGGTGGCGGTACCGGCATATATTGAGCCCCACCAGTGTCCAGTCCCCCATAATTTAGAACCGGCCCCGGTATAATAAAGACCTTCCCCCGCCATAAATGGTTCATATAACGGCCCTCCTCCAGCCCGCCAAGAGATTACTTTAATATCAAATACTCCGATATCCTACTTTATCCCATGTTAGATAATAAGTGTCGTTGTCTTATTGATTGCTTCCTAATTATACCGGGGGTATGCCTAGGCTTTGGTGGGCTTTGGCTCAAGATGAGCTGCCCTGCCCAAGATGGAGGGCTCCCCAAAGGTATAAAATATTATATACTCTATTTGGCGTGTACCCGATCTGGTGGGGATGCTCTAAAGAGTTGACTACACAATCATGGAAGGTGGTTGTGTGAAACTACACTAAATATGATATTTAGTGTTCATATGGTATTTAATGTCACTATGGTAACTTTTTGGATGACACTTCTTATGAATAATTGAACAAATATTACCATGGATGATGGATGAGTTCATCCATCGGCCAAAACCCTACCTTCTTTTCAACAACTAGTGATGGATGATTGAAATTTGGATGAAAAATCACTTGGTAAGTGACAGTAATTGCAACACTGTAAATCCATAAACCCCCCCCCACCCAAAAAATTTACAAGGAAGGACAAATAATGTGGGGTTAGCATTTAGGGCCGCTTTACACCTAGAGGCCGGGCCAATTTCTCTTGAGGCCGATTGCACAAAATTTGAGCCTTTTTTGGGTTGGAGGCCGGCCTCTACTACACATTATAATAAGATTATAACGGGGGCCAATTTTCCCATATGTAAAGGCCCTCGGGCCAAGAAGCCAAGCAGATTCAATAAATTTAGGAAAATTTCAGCCCCTCTTTCTTTCTTTTCATTGTCATTTGTACAAGATGGATGAACGTAGACGGAAGATTTTAGTTGCTCTTGTGTTCTTCATGGCCGTGCGAAATGTTATGGCGGTTGTTGCAATTTTGCAAAAAATTGCTTTGCATGAACATTATGCTGCCATGACAATCGTTTTTGCTACGATGGTTGTGGAGAGTAGTACGTCTAGGAGGACACGGAGTATTTGGATGTATGACCGGAGTACTATTTTTGCGGATAGATTGTTATTTGGATGTTATTCGGTTAAGTTATTCAAACAACATACAAGGTTACTTCCCGAAACTTTTGATTATTTGTGCGGTGTCTTATCTCCATCATTAAGTCGTAATGATACAAATTTCAAGGCATCCATTCCTCTTAGAAACCGGATTGCTCTTTCTTTGAATAGACTTAGTAGTGGTAATTCATTACGCGATTGTACTGAAACTTATGGAATTCATGAAAGTATTGCCTCTATAATTGTAAGGGAATTTTGTGTAGCAGTTGAAAAACATTTAAAACCATTAGTAATTAAGAAACAATCTAAAGCTACATTGAATAGAATTGCAGCCGAATTTGGGAAGCTCAGGGGATTACCTTATGTAATTGGAGTGGTTGATGGTAGTCATATACCTATCATTGCTCCTCCTATAGATCCTACTTCATATTATTGTAGAAAAGGTTTCTATTCAGCTCTACTTCAAGGTGTAGTGGATAGCAAATGTAGGTTTTGGCATTATGATTTTGGATGGGTTGGGCGCTGCCATGATTGGACTTTGTTCCAAAATTCAGATATTGGGAAAAAAGTGATGAAAGGTGAGCTATTGTGTCGCAACCCTTGCTAGGTCCCTTAATAATCTTGCCAATTTTCAATTCTAGCAAAGGTTACGAGTGGCTAACCCTTCGCATTCCGCCATGCTAATGGTTAGCTCCTCTTACCCCGGACCAATAGTTCATAGGAGGGAACCAACCCTCCTACTTTGCTTTCGGGACTCACCCCTTAATCGGTAACCCATTTCCCCAATGTGGACTTCCACCCATGGAAGTCCAATCCTATGTTGATCATCGCGTTGCCGGAGCAACACTACAACAACCCGAACCATACTAGGCAACTATGGCCTCACAATAGGCCAAAGCCCATGGAGGCCTTGCCGTTCGGCCTCGGGTGGGTGAGGCCACACCACCTCACCCATATAAGCCTCTAGGACTTCACGCGGGGCCCCTACCCCACCGTCAACCAACCTCTTGTCTCTCTACCAAGAGTTGGGGCCAAGTGGACATTTTCCTTTAGCTGCTGGGCCTAGAACCCCCCCAGCAGCTTCAGACCATCATAACTTCCTTGTATGATGTCTGATCATAACAACCAACCACTCCATCTTCATCTACGCTTCACGTAGATGCCGATGGACTCCTCACTTGCCCCATTCGGGCAAGTGGTGAGGACGTTATGCCTGTTTGAACCTTGGCAGTCCCGGGAATCACTCCCAGGCACTGCTGTACCAGGGCGCTGTCCCGGGACAGCGCCCCACTCAAATGGCCATAACTCCTAGCTCACACCTCCGATTGAGGTGTTCTTGAGCTTTCTAGAATCACCACGCCATGAGCTACGCATAACTCATGGCCTTACCCTTGTGCCTCCTAATCTTCGTGGGTGGGAGGCGTTCCCAACGCCCGGGGCCCTCACCCACACTAGGATCACTTGGGCCCTCTCACCAACGGTGCCACAAGTCCCGGGTGTCACTCCGGGGTCCCCCTTGTGCCCATGGTGTTTCGGGCACTCCTCATGGAGAGGTGCGCGACATATTGCCTTACAAACTTATGGGTGATGCTGCTTATCCAATGAGACCATGGTTCTACTCTCATTTTAAAGGTGAAAAAGATGGATTACCTAGAGCAAAGACGCATTGGACTTTCATCCAATCATCAACAAGAATGGCAGTTGAAAGAGTTTTTGGCATATTGAAAGGGAGGTAGAGGATACTATTGAAAAGAATTGACATGCCTCTTCGACATGTACCTAATTTGATTACTACTTGCATTTGTCTTCACAACTTGTGCATAATACACCGAGACAAATTTGATGATGAATGGGCAAAAGAAGGAGAAATAATCATGCATAGGAATAATACAAATAAACTTGGACAACTAGAAAATGTAGATATATTTATGGCAGCTACACAAGCCGCAAAAGAGATGAGGAGATACCTGAAAATAGACGAGGTTGAAGCAGAAACTATGCAAATTGAAGACCTTAAAGAAACTGTAGTAAATGCATTTGAAGATGTAGGAGAAGATGAAGATGAGAGTGCGGAGGTTGTTGAAACAAAAAAAGACAAATAAACAAAGATTAAAAACTTGCTGGTGCAAGCAACACAAGCACATGAATTACTAGCTCAATTTTTTTGGGAAGCCCATTTGAGGATGGAGGGAAAAATTCTTTTTCCTCGTGACCATGATGCATCTGATTTGGAAGATGATTAGTTCTAAAGTTTATCTATAAGCCTATTCATTTGTCGGTCTACCATTTCTAACAAAACATTAGTGTTCTAAAAATCTTTTACCATGACTGAACTGTTTTCGGCCATTTGTATAATAACTCCATAGCATCGCTCTTGAAAATTCCTCTTGTCCACCTTGATTGTTGAATTTGGAGTCGCTGTCATAGCTGGAATTAGCGTATCTTTTGAATGCAAATCATTCTCATTGTCTGTGGTGTTGTCTTCGACACTAACAGAATCACTAGCAGATGTTGTCACATGCTTCATTACAATTCTAGTTTGATGCCACCACTGATCAAAAGAATCATAGATTTTACAAGCGTGACGATCTGATCCTGAAATTCCATTTGCCAGCTTGTCTTCTTTGTACAACTTGTACAAGGTATTAAATTTTTTTTTGCAGCCCTCGGAAATTCGGTTCAGTCCAATAATTACCGCAATCAAACGAGCATGTAATTTCAACCATGTATTCACCCCTGCACATAACATGAGAGCGTCATAATGACAATAAATTACAAAAATGATTCTAGTTTAATTACTACATATGAGACGAAGTGGACAAGGTAGAAAAGAATGTAGAGTTGGTAGTCCGATGGATATATCTTCTCGCGTGTGAGAGGTGGAGGGATCAAACCTTAGCACCCTCAAGATGCTCTCCCAATGCTAGACACAAGCATTGGGGGGGAAAGGGAGGGCTCGGGGCCAAGGCCTTTAAAAAGGCCAAATTGGCCAAATCAGAATTTTTTTTTTTCAAAAATTTTAGGGTTGCAAAAATCTTACCTTGTTTCTTTGCGTTCTTCAAAAATTCAGGTTCCATCTCACCGCGCATTGCAATCATTGTCTCCACATCACGATCCCTCCAGTTCTTTGAGCCGAGTTCTTCATCTTCTTCCACCTCCTTCATGTTCTTTTTCCGAGGTTTTTTTGAAGTTGCGATTCTTTTTTTCTTCGGTGCTAGGGGAGCTATAATCTGGACATCCTCATCCCCAATCTCTTCCGTAGCCTTTCTCTTCAAATTTCTTGCACACATGTCTATAATCAACGGAGGCGGAGGAGGAATATGATTTCCACAAGGTGGTTGAAAAAATTCGAGAACCCCTACACTACCTCCATGTTCTTGTAGAGGAGCTTGATAGGGTTGGAAAGCATGAGCTTCAGCACTTTGATACCTTTGCATCGCCTCACACACTTCACTAGAATTCCATCCACTCCTCTCTAAAGACTCCTCCATGCTAACGCTAGAAACGGTAGCAACAATCTTGCAAGCGCAAAAAAAATTCAGCAAGAAAAACTCTAAGGAAAGAGAGAGAGAGAGAGAGAGAAGAGAGGATGAAGTCACGATGAACCATAAGAGCCGTCCAGATTTCCACATAATCCAACGGAGCTGTTTTGCTAAAAAAATATATATTTTATTGGAAAAAATATTTTTTATTAAAATCTGACATTGGCCCCTAGGCCATGAATTGGCCTTCCATTTTCGGTGCACCCATTTGAGTGAGCTCGGGCTGTGTCAGACCATCCATTTTTTGATTAAAAAAATCATACCACCAAATCGGCCCGGCCTCTAGGTGTAAAGGGGTCTGGGCCGATTTCAGCCTTTTGACCAATCACAAGTAAGGATTTCAAGCCTCTTACACAACAAATTGGCCCGGCCTCTAGGTGTAAAGCGGCCCTTAGTGTTGGTGACACCATACCACGGTCTACAATTACTAGTATTGAGCAAGACAAGTAGAATCGGTGACAATAAATAACATATTTACAATTTAGTTCTCATTTTACAAAACCGTTAGAGCATAGCTTTGAACTAAAATATTAAGGGCACCCACAGTAAAGTACAATGGCGGTAATTTGGAAAAGGATATCAGTCTTGAGGGTAAAATCTAATAGTGACTATACACAAGTGCATTTGAACATTTTGCATGTGTAGGATATGAATAAACAATTGTAGGTGCCTCATGAAATCACAATGGAGGAGAGACTTAATAAGAGGCCCAAAGAAATACTTAAATAAAAAATTAAATCATACTAGATACAACACTTAAACCTCGAGGAAGTTGAGAACCCTTATTATAACAAATGTACATAACAATACAGTGTTACATATACTTAATTTAAGATCACACCTCGTGTGATGAATATTGTAGAATGTGCTAAATTGTAACAATGGTACATGTGGCATAAGGGGGTGTAACTTAGAATGAGTAATCCAAGAATATCTCTTCTCTTGAAGCTATAATCATTACAAAAAAATTCCTATAGAAGGATCCAACCGAGGGTAACCATCGTTATTCAATGATAGTGCTTCACCCAAGTTAATTAGGTTGAATCTACTTAGACAAGCATCTACAAAATATAATTTGAGCACCTTACATGACATATTCCCAGCCCTACACATCTTGATCACTCCATTAAATAATGTGTTGAATACACTAGTGCCAACTACTGTAAATGTTCGTAGTTTTCTTTACGATTAAAAAAATTAGAATAATAAGTTGCCAAAACACATTAGCATTATGTAAGGTATGTGTTAATACCATGGAAACGTACCTATAACAACAAGTCTGTAAATCAGTTCAAAAACGGCAAATGGAATTTGTGGCCTCTTAATTAGAAAGGATGTGGACCTTGGAAGCCATATGACATGCACAGAGAAGCTAGAGGAAAGGGAAGGGGTGGAAGAGGCTATTATATACTATATTACCAAGGAGCCACTCCAATATAACTGCAGTGATCAGGAAATAAAGTGACAGTACTCTCTCTCTATTTTTTTTTTTTTTTTTTTGAGACAGAAGGCCAACCAGGCCAATGCCAAAATGAATACCACAGAAGAAATATTTCACGCCCTCACAGAGGGGGCTAGGGTGAACCAACTCCCACACACGTACCTTCGGGGGATGAAGGCCTCGCGGATGACACTGAAAACGTCATCCTTCTTTATGGGAAAGCCCTCCTTTAGAAAGCCTATCTTTATGGCATGAGAAATATAGGGAGGACGTTAAATACCCCCCCACGAACTTTTCAGGGGGAATATTTTGTCAAGGGCAGCCCCCCGACATTTTTTCTGCACCCGACCGAAAACTGTTGCCCGCCCGCCCGATTTCCAAAAAACTAGTGTACTTGCATTTTTGAAGGCTACTTGTCCACAAATCCCATATTGAGTGCACTTCATTTTCAAGGTCTCAAATCCAATATATATGTTCGCTTCCATTGAGTAAATAAGCAATTGACAAGATTTCATTTTCAAAGTGACACCGTCAATAAAGCATGCAATTAACTTGGAAGTCAAAAACATTACAAAATCCTCATTAATACTGAGGTTATAATTTTTGTCACTTACAATTGAAAGGGACCTTGTCATTCTAAAATGAAACTAAAATTCATGATTTATTTATTTTATTTTTAATATTTTAATATAATATAGTCAATACCTTCTACTATCACAAAGTTTCCATATGCATTTAAACTAGTTAAGTAAGATTGAATGCAACTAAGTCTAATATATTATGATTAATCCTAATTAAATCCAATTAAATCAGAAAATATGCTTACCAAATTAATTAAGCCTAATTAATCATAAATTATATTTACTGGAGTTAATTCCATTTAAATCATGACTAATTCCAGTAAGTACATATAATAATTATTTAGGGTTAATTAATTTGGTACGCATATTTTCTGATTTAATTGGGCTTGAATACGATTCATTAGGATTAACTAGAAATTATTAGACTTAGTTGCATTCAATCTTACTTTACTAATTTGAATGCGTATGAAAACTTTGTGATTGTAGAAGGTATTAAATATATAATATATAATATATACTATTAAAAATAAATTATACTAGAATACATAATAAAATATTAAAAATAAAATAAATAAATCATGAATTTTAGTTTCATTTTAGAATGACAAGGTCCCTTTCAATTGTAAGTGACAAAAATTATAACCTCAGTATTAATGAGGATTTTGTAATGTTTTTGACTTCCAAGTTAATTGCATGCTTTATTGACGGTGTCACTTTGAAAATGAAATCTAGTCAATTGCTTATTTACTCAATGGAAGCGAACATATATATTGGATTTGAGACCTTGAAAATGAAGTGCACTCAATATGGGATTTGTGGACAAGTAGCCTTCAAAAATGCAAGTACACTAGTTTTTTGGAAATCGGGCGGACGGGCAGCAATTTTCGGTCGAGTGCAGAAAAAATGTCGGGGGGCTGCCCCTGACAAAATATTCCCCCCGAAAAGTTCGTGGGGGGGTATTTAACGTCCTCCCTATATTTCTCATGCCATAAAGATAGGCTTTCTAAAGGAGGGCTTTCCCATAAAGAAGGATGACGTTTTCAGTGTCATCCGCGAGGCCTTCATCCCCTGAAGGTACGAGTGTGGGAGTTGGTTCACCCTATTCCACAGAGGGGAGGCGGGGCCCCTCGGGCGTGAAAACACCGCCACGTAAGAAAAACCAAGACCCGACCCCAACCAAGGACAACCCCCACCCCACCAACCAAGGACAACCCCCAAACCGCCAAACCCCCAGGCCCCCGACCGGACCTTGCCAACCTACCTATGGTGTCTCCTCCAGTTCCAACTGACATGCATATCTTGCTTATGACAAAGAACACTCCTCGCCCCCCAAGTCTTGTCGAAGCCGCGCAACATAGCCTCTTTTGAGAGGCTACTAATCTTAACTTGTGCCACCACTCTTTTCCAAGCCATCTTGGCATAAATAATCAACGCATCCCAGATCTGTTGCTTAACCTTAGATTCGTGACAGTACTCTCTATGCACATCTATGAAAGATTGGATAAAATCAAGCTATCTACTTTAGTGTAATATTTTAGAATTGAATAAAATTTAAGTTCAATGAGAGGCGGGCATCACAGAAAAAACTCGGACTAATCATTTGTAAAAGGTAGTTAGAATGAGGGGTATGGACCAATGAACGGGGAGTACCGAACTTTAGTTACGAGCTAGCCGAAGTTTTTTGGGAGATTTCTGAATGAGTTCGCAATGATTCGGACGAGGTACCGACTTAAAATTGTTCAGGTCGGAAATTGACCGGTTCAAATGAGAAATGATCGGCAATATAGCCGGTTGAGGCATCATATTTTAGGATATTTACCGAGCCGATTTTAAAATTTAGGCAAGTAGCCGAATGGACTAGGGATAGGGCGGAAATTTCTACTAGGGTAATACTAGAGTCATGACTCATAAGGTCAAGAACCATGGAGGCTAATTAATTTAGGGTTGGTTCCGTTTACTGGGCCATTAGGGTTTTGAGGCTCTAAGCACCCAAGGACCCTCTCTCTCTAAGGAGTTTGAGTCCCTTGTGCAAAGTATCTCACTCCTCACACTCCTCTACTGGGATTTCTCTTTGTGTTCTTTCGCTACTGCTCTTCCGCTTCTGCTTGTTTCTGTATCCACCTACGGCGATCCATCTGCGATCTAGTTGGAGACATTTTTTTCGAAGGTCCAGTTCGGTGCGGCGATCCACTGCGATCCAGTTGGAGACATCTGTTTCGGAAGTCCAGGGTGAAGGTCCAATTCGGTGCAAATGAATGGTATTTGGCAGTGATGGTGCAAGCACCATGGTGGGGTCTCATAGTGGAGTAGCAACAAGATTAAAAAAAGAACCTAAATTCATTTATTTTATTTTGTCATTGTATTGTTCATAGGACTAATCTAGTTGTATTTGATGCATCTAAAGCATCAGATTGCAAAGTAATATCTGATGAGGTTCATACGATTTTGAATGCAATTGCTTATTTCTTTAATATTTTAAGGAAGCGTAAACATGTAATCACATCATTGTAAATAATAATTTTTTATGCAAAGAAAACCATGAAATGGTATCATAAGATACGATGGCTTAGTAGGTGACATGCTGTGACTACCTTATGTGATTCATTAGAATCCGTTTTGTGTTTTTTTCGTGATGACAAAAAAAACTTTGATCAAATGAAGTTTGTTTTTGCCAAGTTAAAACAATTTAAATACATCTATATTTTTAATTTTCTAGTTGATATCTTACATTCTTTAGTTTTGTTATCAAAGATTTTTCAAAACAAATTTGTGGATGTTATAACTATTGGTAGCATTGTTAGAACAAAGATAGCACAAATTAGAATGTTGTTTATTGTTGAACAAACTGATTTGAATGCTTATACATTTAACGAAAATACTAGTTATTATGTCATTCCCAAATATGATCCTCTTGGGGGTCATTTTTGAAAGCTTTCAAGTGAAATTTATGGAAAAATGTATCACGGTTTTGAAATGGACTGGTCTAGACTAGGAGATGACCTTGAGAAAGCACTTAAATTCCAACGTGCATTTGCAAAGGCTGTTTGTCCATGCTTGGATACTAGATTTATAGACAATGATCTTATTTCATGTTTTAAAATCTTAAATCCTACTAATATACCTTCAAGGCAGATAGGCCTCCAAAATTGGGGGGTGATTGAATTAGAAAAAATACTAGCAGACTATAAACATGATCGCTACCAAGAAGGTTCAAAATTTCCCTCCTTCGTTGATTTAATGGCTTGTAAGTGTGAATTTCTAGCTTTCAAACTGCAAGCCACCACTGAATGAGGAGATAAGACTTGTAGATATTTATGAAGCATGATCATATTGAATCATTCTTTGCAAACTTGATATCCTAATTTGTTTGTCCTTGCTGATTTGGCTAGGGTACAATGTGTATCAACATCCACTTGTGAAAAGGCGTTTAGTGTCCAAAATTTAATAAAAACACGAGTGAAAAACAAACTTGGAAGTAAAAATTTAGAAGTTATGCTTAGAATTGCTTTGGAGGGACCAGATGAAAACTTTGATAATATTAATGAAGAGACAATTCTGTTGTGGAAAACTGGAACCAAATACCGGTTTTCATATGCTAATCCTTCACGTTATGTGTCTTCTGCAAGTGATGCATCTTGTTCAGTAAGTTCAATTATGTTTTCTAATTCTGAGGATACGGATGTTTAAAAGTTGTATATATTGTTGTACTAACTAGCCTCTAAATAATGTATGACCCCTTTTTGGATTTATATATTTTTTGAAGGCTAAATCCTTGGCCCCAAGTTAGTGGGGCTTTGGCAAGGTTCAAATCCTTCCAAGGATACTTGGATTTTCTATCAACACAAATTCACCCCTTTAAAAACATAACACCAATTTTTGTTTACAATATTTAGAAAAACAAATCCGACATACAATACAAATTTTTGGAAACAGACCGAAATGAAATTCAGAAAGTCAGATGATTACCGAATGGTAAAGTTAAATATCGGTTTTTAACCGAGAATAAAAATTGGATTTAGGTAGCTTCCGAGCAAAAAAATAAAAATCCGAATGTCTTTATAAAAGATTGGAAATGTACCGATTTTTGTATAAAACTCCCCGGACTGTGGTATGGACGAGTTCATATTCTTCTATAAAAGCAAGGTCCCAAAAGTTAGCTAAATATAACTGATTTTAGTGGTTACTTCCTCTAACCAAGGTCAATATAAACGGGAAGTGTGGCTATAACAAATCTGCAATGGAATGTTGTCATGAATGAACCACATTAAAATGGTTTGAAGAGAAGAGTTAAGGTTGATCGACCAAAGTTTTGATCAACTTGCCCACGTTTTGAACATGACACTAATTATGGTAGCTTATAATATTGTGACCCAAACCATGTTAGTGTCATCATAGTAAAAATTAAAATTAAAACTTCTAATGAGATCCTACCATTTATCTAAATCTCAACATTAAAAATGGCCAAAAAATCAAATCCGGTTTTAAAATGTACGCTTATCTAAGATGATGTGAGAAATAGTGTGTTACACATCAAACTGGCTGGGCTGCCCTTGCCTTCCCACCATATTCACCCTTCGTGTATGTTGAGCCTTGGGGATATAATCGAGACAGGAAGGGAAGAAATCTCCTCCATTGGGTTTCTTTTTCTTTTTCTTTTTCTTTTTCTTTTTCTTTTCTTCGGAGACAGAAGGCCGACATGCCAGCGCCAAAGTACAGGAGGCAGTTGACCACCTGACAAGTTTTCTGTCAAGTAGAGAGGAGATTTCACAGCCGGGATTCGAATCGCCAACCTCTTCCTTGCGATTTGGGTATCTCTCCACCATCATCCGGTAGTTTGAGATCATCTCGGACCCAAATCTCCTCCATTTGGACTGTCAAGTGCATTTGCTAAGGAACTTACTGGTGGGCGTACGTACAAACGTACATGAAAGCAGCCCCAGAAGGACAGTGCTTTTCATTTGCAAGTGATTCCAAGTGTTTTTTAGAATCCCAAATCACCGGTGACGTGTAAAGCACCATCCTCAGCATCTCCGGGATACACAGAAACGTGATGGGCTGTAATACCGCAGAGAGTGGTGGTTTGGGATACTGTGGAAAGTGGTGTGCTGTAATATTGTGGAGAGTGGTGGTCTGGGCCCGGGGTGGCAACTCAAACAAATAATTACAGGGGGCTCGTCCAAAAATTTCACAAAGGTATAGATTATCTACACATAATCGTACATGGAATCTAAATTAATGTTTCAAATAATCTACAACTTTCAACTATTGAAGAGGGGTTGAAGAGTTTCAGAAGCGAAGCGGGAGAGAAGCCACCGAGAGAAGTCGGGAAGAGAGTTAGGGTTAGGGCTTAGAAGCCAAAATAATCTACATCATCTTCGAAATTTTGTAGATTACATAAATTATAATCAAGTATGACGGAGACCAAATTATGGACTAGTCCCCCTGTGCAAGAGAAAGTCCACATTATTTTCAAATTATTCATGTATTCTAATACATAGACATGTTCAAATCAAAAAATTAGTATGTATTATGGACGGTCTCAATGTGCACTACATCACTCCATACTAAATTCTGTAAAATTGTTCTTCGGTATGAATATACAAGGATAATATGGATGGATTATGTGTTACAAATTATTTTGCACTACACTAAATAGGTAGATTAGTGTTGGAAACACTAATAGTCGACGAAAACGCTAAATGTAAATTGTCTCTATAGTGTTAGAACACTAAATGTCAACTCTAACACTACTTCGGAGTGGGCAGGAATACTTCGGAGTCTCAGTGACACGGGTGGTTGTCTGGGATACTGTGGAGAGTGGTGGGCCGCATGAACCGCCCGTAATACACGTTGAAAATCAACGAAGTTGACTGCATGTCACTGAATTCTACAGAATCATTGCTGTGAGCTAGCATATGAAGCCGGAGCCTCGTATCGGACCGTAGTGGTCATCACTTAGGCCAGATAGTATTTAGTCATCCTACACAGACCCACCACTTGTTGGCTCATCCACCCATCCTCCTGTCTGTAAAGAAGTTTGTTAATTTGCAGCAGCAGCAGCAGCAGCAGCGGCGGCGGCTGTGGTGCCTGATGTTGATGCGTTTCGCTATAGCTAGCTGCAATCTTGACCTGCTCACTGGGATGTATTTTTAACTGGATCTCACGCTGCTCAAAAGCGGCATGGCGTCCAGTGTTAATGTGCCATTGACATTGGCTGCTAGAGAACTTGATAGATTTCTTGATCAGTTTAATATCCACCCTCGCTTGAAGCTCACCCCTGAAGAGGTTGCGAATCTCGGTCTGGACATTTTTGTCATCGATGACAACCTTGTACCGGACGCCACGTTCAACGTTGCAATTAATCCTCCTGTGCCAAACGGGTAGTGAAATATTTCCTGGACATTCGTTGAGCAACTATTAAGAGCCCCATGGATGTCAATCAAGTTTGCGGTTCTGGACATCCCATGAGCAACTACTTACTACTTGTAGCTACTAGAAGTTGGAGCTATGTACTGAGAGAGCCCCCCCGCGATGCTGGATTGTTTGCAGGTGGATTCGGAAGCTTTCAGCTGCAAGTTGACCCAGATGGTGGATTCAAATGTTTTCAGCTTCAAGTTGTCCTAGATGGTGGATTCGAAATTTTTCAGCTTTAGTTGATCCGGATGGTGAATTCAAGTGTTTTCCGCTTCAAGTTGTCGTAGATGGTGGATTCGAATGTTTTCAGCTTCCAGTTGTCCTGGATGGTGGAATCCACAGTTTTCAGCTTCAAGCTGTCCTGGATGGTGGATTCGGAAGCTTTCGGCTGCAAGTTGTCCTAGATGGTGGATTTGTTAGTTTTCAGCCTCAGCTGTCCCGGATGGTGGATTCGAAAGTTTCGGCTTCAGTTGTAGCTACTGGAAGACCCCCCCCCCCAATGGTTGAATCAAGTTTTCAGTTTCTGGATATCCCATGAGTAACCACATACTATTTGTAGCTACTAATTGGAGCTCCATGGATTTGAAGCAAGTTGCAGAAATGACAATCTGATGTGAAGGCCTTTTTTGCAATGACTTTCCCCGAACCATATGGAATTGGCTTTTGTTTAACAGTTATAATGTCCCGTTCCTATACTGAGAAGTGTCCAATGATATGTATTGTGCATTTAGTGTAAATACATGGGCGTGCAGAGGGTGTTGAGTAATTGGTCAGCTGTAATAACTTGTGCTCAGCTGTTGCAAAATCCATGCTCAAAGATTGAGATGGTTTAGGCCGCGTTTCAGCTATTACTGATTTGAGAGTGCCTTGACTCAGTGCTATTCTATTCATCCTTGCAATAAATTCAGAAAAGTTTACTTCTAATTGGTCATGTTTTCTGAGCCATGCTTGACGAGTTATCCACCATGACAAATCTTAGGCTTACCGTTTTTCAGTTTTTTTGCTTGTGCACAGGAAACCATGTGGCAGGTTGTTATCATATAGTTCTATATATACCACACTTTACGAAATTTGATGCTCCTTTCGAACAGAGCTGGAAATCAAGAAACGCAGCTTGATGTCTACAACTTTTGTTTCATATTTGACAACACCAAGCTCTTTGATGAGGTCTCCACGTATTGTTCAGGCAAATATTTAGCTCATGTTTATCTGTTGCTTAGCTCTGGCCAGATTAAATAGAGAGACACAACCTACGAAGTCGTCCAGGACAAACATAACTTGAACCCACTCACGAAACATTTGAATTCCAGCAGTCTTGCCTTGCTCAGAGTTTGAGGATTAGAACATCGAGGAAGCCATCAATATTGTTACACTCAACACCTCTGCAAGCATTTCTGTACAATATATTTCATTTTTTATTTGAAATCCATCGGATCCCTTCACCCGCAAGCTTGAACTGGATCATCTCAAGTAGCCCCGTTTGTTGACGTCAACATGCTATCCGGAGTACACACCGATGGTTTCCTAAGGCCAATGCATGACCTTTGTTGTGAACACAGCTCTACAGACAATTTTGGTTCGTTGGATCAGATCGGGATTTGTTTCATTCAGTTAGCAATTGCAAAATCACGCAGATTGTCACTTCAAATTTTAAAATCGGAATTGAGATGCAGAAATTATAGGAGGCCAAACTTGCAAAGATTTAATGTTAGATCTATTAAACATTGATCTCTTACTTTGTGTTAACTATTGAGCTTAGAGTGGTGTTTGTGTTTTGAGCACATAGTCCACTTTCATAATTTGTAATATGTATTGTTTTAGTGTCCATTCCTAGCTACAAGCCTTGTCATACACCACTTAAATGCAAAAGTTGTCAGACTAAGAGGGGCAACCACATAAGGTCCATACATCTTAGTGTAATATATGCTATTTGGAGGTATTGGGTGAGCTAGCAAAAGACTTGAGCAGCTACGGCTAGTTACACTAGGAGTCAAGACCAAATATTTGCGTAAGAAGGTTGGAATCCGTGTTTCTCATTGGTGCAATTTCTTAAATCAATCCCAACCATGTTACGCCTAGGGTGAGACCAATTTTTCAAAGAAAATGTTTATTTAGAAGAGACATGATTTGGCATGGTCCAAGCTTGAGCGAAGAAATGCATCATTCTTGGCCTCAGGACTAGTGTCAAATTTCAATATGAAATTTTCTTTATCTATATATATATATTGATATTGAAACATTTCAAATTGTTTGATCGATGGAAATTTGAACAACTCTCTTTTCTTCTTCTGCAATTTCTGAAATGGGCCTTCTTTCTTTGGCCTCAAGGCCATTAGACATGGGAGAAATCACCCATGTTATAATTTTATTTTAATAAGTACTTGGGACCAACCTCAAATCTAATAAGGGTTGAAATCTCATTGAATCATCCCCAAGAAAAATTTCGATGGACATGTCTAATTTTGTCTCCAAAAGCTCACCTAGAGTACATTCTAAGGTGTATGATATATCCAATAAATCTATTACAATTCTTAATACAATTCTTAAAATTAATCTCTATGACTTGTCTTCTAATAGGTCACCCACACATACGAGTGGTGGGCACCAATGAACGGGCGAACTTCGTCTACTGCCGTCAATAAGTGTGGGCAAGTTAGTGAATGGGAGAACTGACCGCTAAGGTAGATATACAAAAAACGGTGAAAATAACATGATTCAATCCAAAATATTTACTTGCAAGTTGTGCAAATAAATTCAAAGATGAAGTAGAGGATATGATGAGGAATGTTTCATAATGAAGTTGTTTCATAATTTTATTTCATACATTACATAATTAGTTACATGACCCCAAAAGAGGTAAGTAAGTCAAACTCCCTACTTGTATAGTAGAGTCTCCCCAATTTGAGCATCAATATATCCTACTTTGCATACAAATGCACAAACAAAATGGTTAACTCAATGGCACCCAAAAACGAGAGTAAGTGGTATAAGATAGCACTTATCTGGCCAATCACTGCATCCCACCTATTGTTGCATCCTTTTCAAGCCACCACTTTTACAATTAGTCATTTTGGGTCCATAGAAGCATCATTCTACCCCTACTCTAGTGCATCAATAGTGGTCTTTCATCATTTTGGATTTTTGTACCTTAAGTTACAAAGATGAACCGGTGAGTTTGAGAAATAACCTGTTGAATAAGACCTCACAAAACTTACCAATCGTTCTAGAGAGATTTAGAAAATATACCTCAAATTAATAAAGAAAAAATCAAAAGTTCACACAACATGTAACCAATCAGACTTGGAAAGAATAGAATTTAGCTGATCATGCCAAAAGATCTCCATGGACACCTAGTCATAGAGGGATATGGATTCATGGCGTCTATTCAAACTCACTTACTGCGAAGGTGAAAACATAGTGAATTATCTCGCGCAAAATTATCTGATAGTGCAAATTACCTCGCGCATCAGCGAACGAGAGAGTGGCAGGACGGGTGCCAATCGCTGCCACTGCTCTAAAGTGCCTCAAAAGTTCGGCCCTGCTGGTGGGAGTTGTCGAATGGCCTCACAGAACAAAGCTTGTGTTCTCAGATGATTATGCTAACATATAAATAAAATCCCCTGACATGGACTGCATATTCATCATGGTACCATACAGAAGTTTTGACCACTTATTCATGTTTCAATTCATCCACACCAACAGAGGTTGGGTAACCAGAATTGCAACAGAGAATTCCCTTGTTGCATTGTGGGATCATGACATATGTTGAAGATACATTGTGTGATCAAGATTTTCAGAGATACCCATAAACTCAACTGACATAATCGGAAAGCCAGCCACCTTAGATATATATGTCACCATCAGGCGAGGTACTTGAACATTCCATAAGAAATACTGTGTTTGAAGTCCATATTGATGATCCTCAATGGGCCTTAAAAGGCTGGATTCAATGGTGTAGGATATCAAGAACTGAGATCCAAATATTAGTTTGATCTACTCAAATGCAACTTATAAGCTTGGAGAAGTAAAGAATAGTTTGGACCTCAGGTTACAATCAAATGGCAGGATTTGGTTTTTGCACTAAAGCACAGCAAGTGCTTCTGCTTCAAGACAACAACCTTGAGACATGCTCTTCCTTGAGAAAGAACACCTTAAATGGAAGTCTACCTATCGCTTAAGGACAAGACTGTCTGCAACAAGGTTCTCAGGGCGGCGTTCTATAACTTCGTCCACCAAACCAAATAGTTTGGCTTCTTCTGGTGACATGAAGTGGTCCCTCTCCATACTTGACTCTGCAGTGTGTAACAAAGAAAGACAGTCATCACAAGCCAAGACACATCCAATTCACATGTCTTTCTCCTACATAGACATTTACAAATGTGAAAACACAAGGTTCTCTTTGGACTTGCAAATTGACATTCACATTCTGTGGCATATTTTCCATGTACAGAAATTGAGTCATGCAATAATATGCCTCCAGCCCCAAATTGAACAAAGACAAATGGCAGTGACGGACTTCATCAGACCGGAAGCTATGAGTTCATCTTCAACAATAGTTTCTGATGAACACGTATTGGAGACACCCACTTCAATATGATCTATCCCAGAGTTTGCACATGTTTAGAAACACCTTGTATACCCTTGCACCCACTCTTGCTAACAATAATCTAACAACAACTGTGGCTACAAAGCAAAACAATACCAGGAGGAGAGGTAC
Source organism: Polytrichum commune (assembly GCA_950295325.1). Lineage (NCBI taxonomy): Eukaryota > Viridiplantae > Streptophyta > Polytrichopsida > Polytrichales > Polytrichaceae > Polytrichum > Polytrichum commune. Next base: position 19,218,129 of record OX485809.1, read on the forward strand.
TAACAAACTCACCAATCTTTTCATACGGGTGACCTGTATGCTTCACATAGAGCCGGCTCAGTCTGGCCCTCATGTCAAGAATCTCCCGTGCCTGGATTGCAATGTCACTAGCTTGGCCACTGGCACCTCCTGAAGGCTGATGAATCATGACCCGAGCATTAGGTAAAGAGCGTCTCTCTCCAGGTGCCCCTGCTGCTAGCAAAAGTGAACCCATCGAGGCTGCTTGCCCCACACAGAGTGTACTCACCGGGCTCCTAATATACTGTGACCATCCATATCACAGCCCGATTCATTATTTGTGCATTTTCAATAACTTTTCACAAATGTCCAGCTATCCTCCCTCAATTCTCTTTATGAAATAACATAACAGATAGCACAACCAACCTACTGCTTTGAGTTATATATCCCTTGATTGACACATAAGCTGAGACCTGTTGCTGACTAGCACAATTTAATGAAGACAAACAGACCAGTAAAAAAATTACATTTAATTTTCAAATGAGGGAAAGAGGGGGGAAAGTTCAAAATCCATGAAAAGAAATAGAGTTGAGAAACAGTAATGCAATCTATTGTTTCCAAAAGGTGAGCTCAGAAAATATCATACTCGACCATTATATTCACTATGTTCTAGCAGTGACATGCTCTGCGTTTCCAGTTGGTATCAAAGTATGCTCACAAGTGAAAGCATATGAAGTGTCTAGCTAACCTCTCATTTGCAGCAAAATTATGAATGAGAGCTTGGAGCTTTGTTTGGCCACAATAAAAACATTTCCATCATAATTAATATAAAGTATCAGCTCTTGGCCAAGAGCTATTTTTCTGCAGAATAAAGACTGATATCTCCTCCACCATTTGTGGCACTATGCACCTGCCTTTGCAATGAAGCAAAATTGAAGTGAAAGGGCACCATACCTGCATGGTATCATAGATTGCTAGTCCTGCTGTCACCACGCCACCAGGTGAGTTGATGTATAGATGAATCTGCAATATTCCATATGCATTTCAACATCATCTAAATACCAAGACCAAGAATTTATAGCGCAAACTGAAATCCCTCAAGTGCTACTCCAACTATACAGAACCATTTTATCACCAATCTGCACGTTCAGCAAGGACAGGTAGTGCAGGACATAGACTTTTGGAACTCCATTGTACAAAACTTGCCAGTCTCAACGCTCAAAATCCTAGTAATGCAAATCAGTATCTGTAAATCCCCAAATGAACCATTTCGTACATGCTTTTGGAACTTATTAAGGCAAGCGTCCACTCCCTTACCAAGAATTCAGCCTAGCACTCTAAACTGCTACCCAGAAAAATCAGAGAAACTTAGAGATTCAATGGCTATTGTAGCTGTCGAACTGGGATTCCTGCTGTCATTCAGCTCTGACTTCGTGAGCCTCCCAGAGCTACACAAGAAGCATTCAAGGAATGTACCATCTCATTGGCATCATTTAACCTAGCTATGAGAGTACCAGAAAATTTACCACCTAACACCCGGTTTATGCATGTGAACAGAGAGTACACATCATGGAATTGGGAGACGTGCCTCTTAAAGTGTCTCACGAGATAGTCTTAAACCCAATCATCTCCATGTCACGATTCCATGCTTTAGTCTACCCAATAGTGAACTTTGGAAACTATGGAATTAAAAGAGCCTGAGTTTCTGGGCTCCACGATCTGTCCATGGATGCACACAACCGGTACAAACAGTAGAACTCGGCAAAACTGGCATAAGCGGCTTCCTCAAATAATAAGACCATCTACCTCTACTTATGTATCATGTGGCTACTCTTAGAAGCCACAAGTAAATGCAGAACCCTCGTATGATTAAAAAGGCCCCACATGTCACAACCTAACAAACCGTTGCACTCAACATCCCTCCTTATGCCTTGCGCATTCCTTCCACTGAGATGCATGGCTGTGCTAGCAAGAAACCGCAAAAAACCTCTTCTCCATCTGCCACATCATCCCTGAGGAGAACGATTCATGTCCAATACATGCTGCTTCGAGCTAAGTTATACAATTACCTTGAGCAAGTACCAAAATGCAATTGAGGAGTCAAGGGGCAGGCAGGCACATACCGGTTTATCTGGATGCTCCGACTCCAAGTAAAGGAGCTGAGCCACAACAAGCGATGCCGTGTCATCCGAGATTGGTCCATGGATGCACACAATCCGCTCCTTCAATAGCCTGGAGAAAATGTCATACGCACGCTCCCCTCTCGAAGTATGCTCGATCACCATGGGCACCAACCCATAGCCACGGCTAAATTGCGCAGGACGCCTACACAACAACGACGAAGAAGAAGGAGACGACGACGACGACGCAGAAGAAGAACAAGACGACGATAGAGCTCCTGCGGCCCTCCATAGCCTCCCTGACCCCCTCATTGCGAACAAACAAATAATTCCCAACCCCCAATCCCCACCCCTGCCTCCCACACACTCCACCACCAATCCTTTACAAATTCCCAAACCCCATGTCGATGGAGAATTGTAACCCTAGGGATGCGAACCGGATCAAAGAACGCGGTGTAACGAGTGGAAGGAGCGATTACAAGTGTTAGAAATTTGTGAAGATGGTGTGCAGGGTGTGTGATCGTGATGATGATGGTATAGAGGTGGGATCGTGGGGATGGCAATTTATGAATTAGGAAGTTGAATGGAGAGCGGGATGGGAACCCTAAATTGGAGATGGTGATGTTAGCATGGAAGAAGGGGAGGGGAGGTGGCAAATGGGAAGGGAAGGGAATTAACTGGTAATGTATGAGGGGGAGTGCATTTATGGGGAATAAGGACATCGTGTTAAGTGGTAGATGAGCGTAGGTGTGTCTATGTTTTTCATAATGCATTCTTTCTCATGCACAATCAAACTTGATGATTCAAGGATGGATTTCAACGGCTTTGATTAGTTGGAGAAACGTAATGCTTTGCCCTGAAATATCGTCTCGCACAAGTGTTTGTGTTCTTCATAATGCATTTCTCATGCATTACCAAACGTAAAGGTTCAAGGATCGATTTCAACGGCTCTGATTGGTTGGAGAAACATAATGTCCTATCCAAAAATGTAATGCACTCCGAAATGTGTGGGGTTTGTTATGCAAACTAGGGGTGCCTCATATTATGAAGGAAATTGGACCTAGGTCTTTACAGGACGGGGAGTGACTCAAATGTCTATGCATTGCACAATCCTCTTTAGATGAGAGAGCTACACTAAATATGATATTAGTGTCCCCATGTCCTGTGGACATCGGGTTGTTGGCATTACGAACGGACACTCTATTCACGCCGGCCCCTCAAAGGGACCGGAGTTTCTATCTATCTATCTATCTATCTATCTATGATATTAGTGTCATATGGTATTTAATGTCACTATAGTAACTTTTCGGATGACACTTCTTATGAATAAGTGAACAAATATTGTCATGGATGACAGATGAGTTCATCCATTGGGAAAAACCCTACCTTCTCTTGTCAGCAAGTTGTGATGAAATATTGTCATGGATGATTGTAATTTTGGATGAAAATTCACTTGGTAAGTGACAATAATTGCAACACTGTAAATCTATAATCCCCCCCAAAAAATACCATAAATGACAAATAAAGTTGGGTGGACATTTAGTGTTGGTGACACTGTATTGCGGTTTACAATTAGTATTGAGCAAGACATTAGAATCGGTGACACTAAATATTATATTTAGTGTAGTTCTACAATAGAGTTGGAATGCTAGGATCTTGATGCACTTTTGGGGAACCCAACATTATTTGTGACCAATGTCTATGGGTGTCCTAAGGCATGTGGGTTTATGTGGCCACGTAACTTAAATGTGAGTGGTCTAAGGAAAGAAGGTCATTGATGGACATTTTTAAGTATGCTCTCATTTCTTGTAGGATATGAAACACACAAAATGGTGCGAGATGATTAGCAAATTTGAATCGTTGCATGTCATTTTTTTTATAATTTTTGAACCTCATATGAATATCTTATTCAATGTGTGGTTCAAATTTTGGATAGAACAAACCTCAAGGAAACAATTAGGGAAGACTTAAAAGGTGATTTTGATCTCACCTAGGTGCCGCATTCAAGTCTTATTATGGCGATGTTAAGTTTATTTCAAGTTTTTTATGATTTTGGGTTGGCAATCTATTCATTTAAGCATAAGGATCTAAAAGTCTCTCAATCATAGTGCATGCATTTTGTGACAATCACTAAATCCCGCATTATTTACCTAGGCAATAGTTTGATAGTGAATTCATTAGACTCAAACCATGTGCAGTGCACAAACATAGGCACAACCATTGTCAATAGTATTGCATAATTTTGCAATGGTTTGATTTTTAGGAAATAGGCCCAAGCATATAGGGGTATATAGCCAGCTAGTACAATGAAAGAGAATATTTTCTTTGATAATGAATGACATATTCATATAAGCTCCAAAAAGCCATGAGGAAAATGGCTACAAACAAAAGTTGCAAGATTTGGCTAAGAAAACTCACAGTAATTGCATATCCTTGAAGAAGTGGGTGCCAAACCTTTCATCATTATATTCATATTGTGATCCAAAGACCACGTATATTGTATGAATACAATGCTTAAAGAGTGACACTTGTAAGCATTCAATTGTTTATTCAATTTTATTTTGAATGAGCAACAAAATTCCATTGCCAAAGAATGAAGTTAAGGAAACATGCCTAATTCATTTGTAGTCTTGATTAGACACCTATATTCAATGATATGTGATTAAGTCTAACTCCAATAATGGATACCAAAAAGACACATGATTAAAATAAGTTAGACTATGTGCTCAAATTTTGATAACTAGTCTAGGTTCAACAATCAACATAATTGGGAAACCTGTGCGACCATTTAATGAGCACAAATATCTTCACTTTGATAATGAATAAGATATTCATGCGAGCTCCGAAAATTACGAGGAAATTGGCTACGGTATTGATTTGGATTTGCTAACCATCATCGTAGAATAGTGTGTTTCATATCCTAGGAGAGGTGAGCCAGTTGGAAAAAGTAACCATTTAAGACCCATCTACCTGACAACCATAGCGTGTCACAAATCTACATATCTATAAATATGCTAGTGTCATATCTACGAAAGTCTAGATATCTTATCTTCATTTGGTGGAAATATCTTGTTAGGTTTGGGACCCAAGGTCCCTAACTCCACCTAATGGAGCCCACGCTGTGACAAAGGTCGCATCCGAACCGTCAGATGCTGATGGAGGGATCAGATCAATCCAATACATTTATAGTTCGGGCAGCCCGTGGCCTCACGAGAATCATCTAATTTCTGATTTTCATCCATGAAACCCTAGCCTTAACTTACAAATGCACCCACGATGGCCCACACCTCAAGAAGCCTAAACCCTAACCATTGAGCTCCGTGTCTCGCACATCGCAGCGATGGTGCGGCCTGTGTACAGAGATCTTAAGGTCGTGCGTCGTCACGCCAAGGGTGACCACTTCGCCGGCTTCGTCAGCCAGGAGTTCCGCAAGAACACCGCTCTCAAAGACCCAACTGACGTTCGTCACAGAATCGATTTGGCGAAAGATTGCTCGTTTCTTGTGCGAAGCGTGCACGCTCACAAGGTTTGAATCTACGTGTTATGCTTAATGTTTGTTTGCGATTTTCTTCTGGATAGAGGCACTGCTGATGTGCTTTGATTTTTTTTACTTGTGGTATGTTATACGTGATGGATGCCTTGAGGCATGTGTTTCACGGCCCATTGTCTACGATTTGAGTTATAACTATCTATGAGTAGATGAGTTTATAGTTATCTTGATGTCTTTGACAAGTTTCTTAGATGGAGGCGCTGCTGGTGGAGTTAGGGCGTGAATTTTTTTAGTGGTGTGTATTGGAGTGTTGTAGCTAAAAGAGTTTTTTTGCACATGGGGGTATTTGTATGATTGCCATTGGGCAGTTTTGGTGTATGCGTTATTTTCTCTGTGTCGCATTGGTTATGGTTCGAGTTCATAACTATTCACAAGCCTTGTTGTAGATGAGTCAGGTGGCTGAACGAACTCGCATATTGCATTTGTGTTTTTTATCTTCTCTCTCGGTTGTGAGGTGTAGAGATAAATATTGTCATTACAGTTCTTTTGATGATCTTAAGTTCAAAGCACATTGGAAGTGCATTAGTGAATTCAGCTCTAAAAAATGGGTTCTTTTTGAAGATCCACTCACAGAAATACTAGCGGTTGTTGAACTGATGAGTTGCCGATTATGTAATTGGGTTCATAACTATCCGCTGACCTTGTGTAAAGATAAGATGAGCGGCTGAACGAACCCGCAGATCAATCCCGTGTTGCTTATCAACTCTCTTCTCCCTTATGAGATGTAGTGTTAAATACCGACACTATATCATTCCCCAGACTGGATTTGATCGTACTGAAATCTTGTTCGTTCCTCCGCATTTGCTAGAGCCCATACTGAGCCTTCTACTCACAATGGGTGTAGAATGCAATGCTATACGTAATACCTCGACACCCAAAAAAGGTCAGTTTTTGTTTTCTGATTCTTAACTGGATGCGGCTCGATGCTGAGAAGAGGGATATCATTTAGTGCAGTAGTTCAGTTGCAAGTCACCTTTCAGAGTAGGAGGTTTAGTCAGGACCAGTGGGTTGAAATTGCTATTTGCTAATTCTGGAGAGTGCTGATGTTGTGTTTTGCAGGAGCTTCTCATATCCTACAATATTGGTGTAGATCGGGATGTGGATCAGTCAGCGCGCTTGAAAAGTACTGCAGAGCGAGTTGGACTTTCCATGCCGAAGTTATTTGAGTCTGACAAGCTACCGAAGTGATTTCTTCGCACTATCAGGTTTTGGGCATATTGATGTCATTGATATGGACACCATCGATGTGTCCAATCTCAATTGGCAATTCCTCTTTGGGTGAGCACATTCTTTCGGTCCCACTTTAATGTAGTGGTTGGTTGGAATGACCAGTTGGCAAAGTAGAAGTTTTGCTTTGAATAAAGCACGACTCCATGTGGATTAAAGGGTTTAGGGGTTAGGCATGACCAATTGGTTGTAAAGGTATCAAAGAAGTTGTAGTGGCAAGTATTTGTGATGGTTGTTCAGCAAGCTCAATTTTTACATGCCTTTTGTTCGTTACTTAATTCTTCTCAGGAGGAATGCAGGTCAAGACTTAATAATTTAATAGTTTGTTTTTGGAGGATTCAAGACGTCTAAAAACCAAAAGCTGAGGTTGCTGCACAAATGGTGCTGCAACGAGTGAAGGGTGCTACTGTTGTTCCCCACTTCTGCAGGATTGAGGAGAAAGATATTACGTTCTAAATATTTCCAAATATTTATCTTATGCCTTGATTCACTTGAAGCTCGGAGGTACATCAACTCTGTGGTGTGAGGCTTTTAAGGTTTGATTTTACAGCCATACGGCTTGCATGTTTATTTGTAACTAGTGGTTGGATCTTCCCGTTCGTAGAGTGGGACATTATAACTTTGTTCCCCTCTCACTTGGGTTGGAACTTTCACGTACTGTGCAGTTCATAGATCGATTATTGAAGGACTCGTGACCCCCTTAAAATGTAAAATTTATCACTGGTCACTGTAAAATGTAATATACTGGTACTTGTCACTGGTAAAATCAAGCCCAAAGCAAACACCCCTTAAAATGTAAAATTTATTCGTTTTTCTCAAACATATATTTCTCCCGTGGAGGCCATCTTATTCCCTTTGCGGGATTTTTCATATATACGCGTATGGACTACTTATTGTTGAAGAATATGTACGTGATAGATAAATGGAGGCCCTGGTTATTATTTAAGGTTATTGGAGTTTCAATATACTGAAGGATAAGCGAGGCTTTACTATCTGCCATTCCTTAAGATGTTGAATGGATATTTAAAGGGTCCTGATGAATGCAATAATGGCGTGTGATAAAGTTATTCTAGAAATGATTTATTTTATGTTAAACCATAAAGACAACTTTGGTATTATGGTTTGAGCTTCTAAGCACTTCCATTGCAATCCACTAAATAGTATTCTGATTCCAAATAGTTTTGTACACGTGGATCCAACTGGACTTGGGCTTCGTGGTGTCTATGTAAGCTCATTAATTCATCTATGTAAATTCATTCACTCATTTTTGTTTATTTTATTCTTATTAAAATTCAAATCTGCACAATAAACGAGAAACCATAGGAAAATTCTATTATGGTCCTCAAAGTATCCAGCCTCAATTGTACACTATGCCAAAGTAATGACAAAGACAATTGGTCCCAATTACTATTGTTTTGCAATCATAAATTCCTCAAAGGTCTCAAAATAGGAAGACATAACGCAACAACCCAAGAAATCACCAATCTATTGAAGTCCAACACACACATGCAACACTATACACTTCCAAATGCTGGCAACAACAAAAAACATCCCCACAATAATACAATTTGTCTTGGTTCCTATAATGTTCATACCTAACAACCAGATGCACCTGCCTAGCAAGATTACGTCCATAAATAATGCATATCCAAGGAGCAATGGAAGAACAAACTGGCCCACTAATACCAACACCTAGCCTCATTGTAAAAACACCCAGATCATAGAATTCACATTTACACATGATAAATTTATGGACCAAGCCATTAAACCTAAGCATAACAAGTATAGCCTTCTTATCATGGCAATTAAAGAGAAGGTTGGACAATGAACCCCCTCATACTCATTGCCATAGAAGTTCGGGCGCTAACACACAAAGCATAGATCTCCTACAAAAACTACACATCCCTCCAAAACTTATAAAGAAAACAATGAAAAGCATTCACCTCATTACCATTAAGTACCTAATGTACATAGTTATTACTAAGAGGAACTTAGCAACAAACAAGAACTTGTTCAACTCGTTTAGAATGACAAAGACCCTTTCCATGGTAAGTCACAAAAATATTAACCTCAATGCTAATGAGGGTTTTGTAATATTTTTGACCTCCAAGTTAATTACATGCTTTATTCACGGTTTCACTTCAAATGAAATCCCAATCAATTACTTATTTACTCAATGAAAGTGAAAATATACATTGAACTTTGGACCTTGAAGATGAAGTGCACTCAATGTAGATTATATGAACAAGCAACCTTCAAGAATGTAAGGGCAATTTTATTGTTCGAAGTCGGGCGGAGCAGGTAGGGAGCACTGACTTCATCCAGGTAGTGCAGGTGTGCCTGGGGCTTGACCCAGCCCTGGGCAGATGTGATCTAGCCCAGGGCCATATTCATGAATTTCAAACCCTTTTTATGTAAGAGAACGAGTGGTAAGGAACATGTGTCTACATGTTCAGAATCTCGAGGGTTCATGTCCTTATAATTATGATAATGCATCTTTCCTGCGGCCTTTGCAAATGTGACAATCCTCTGCCACACTATTGCAATATGGTTGTAGACACTGCAGCAAGAACAAAACATGCAATTAGGTCACCAATCACATTTCGACAATAGAATTCCAACCCAGGCTTTAGGTTCCTATCTTATCGTGTAAATAACTCATCAAATCACTAAGATAATGTTTACACCGAATAGTAGAGTAGGTCTCGCATGTTTGATTTGTGAATTCTATGAATCGCACTAAAGCACAATTCTGTGGGCACACACTTACTTGATGACCATTCTGATCACCATAATCTTCATAAAAATCATGACCATCCAACGCATGTCCTCCAGAAAATTCTTGAATTTGCCGAATTGCAGATCCTAAACAAGGAGGGATGTCAAGGTTACAGCACCCGTACACACAGATCCACTTCAGTTTGGAGAGCCGTTGTAAGTCTACTAACTGGCGAAGACCTCGACAATGGCTGAGGTTGAGTGTAGTCAATTCGGATAACAAATGCAACCCTTTCACCTCCTCAATTGCTTCTGGAAGACGTAAAGACAACACGGACAACGTCGAAGATAAGTCACTCAGTTTGTTGAGATCGATCGTGTAACCACCAATTGCTCCACGTTGCTCCCGATATTGTCTCCATAGATACTCCAGAGCAGTAAGATTCACGAGTTGCAAGGCAGTCGTCAACCACTTGATCAAAGCGGGAAGATTAACTCCAGAGATGTTGCACCCAATCACGCTGAGTATGCGCAGCTTCCTTAGGTGTTGCAAATCTATAGCACCACCATTTGCATCAATTGTGCTGTAGCCAATTAATCTCTCGCAGTTGAATATTCGCAGTGACTGGAGGTTGGAACTATGCCTTAAAAAGGTATTTATTTCGACTAATCGTAAATTGCTGAGTCTTACGACCAGGAGTTCAACCATGCATCCCCAGCCAGCCTTCCTTTCGTAACACGGCAGGCCATCATCACGGCCATCACCGCAGCTGCAAACAATTCTCTTTACGTTCTCACAATGCTCCAGATCCAGAACACGTAGACACTTGAAACCTCCGAGTTCCAAGTCAGGTCCAATGTCATCACAACACCATAGCTCCAAAGTAACCAGACTCCGCCATTCGTGCAACTTCCTTGGAGGACGGCCAATCAAGGACTCGTCTGCATCCAAAATCAATCTCTTCAACCGCGGCACTTCCCCCGAATCCATCTCCTCCCGGCTCATCCACCACTGCCATTCTTTACTTCCTTCCTTATGCACCAAAAACTTTGCAAACTCCTTGTAGAGGTCATGCATTGAAACCTCCAAACCTGAACCCTCCAGCAACGACAGTCTCTGCAATTCTTTCACCTGGAAGTTGAGCATTGTTCAGTATCAAGTGGTTGTTCACTGTTCAAGCTGTATCAGAATACAAATGAAATTCAGGAAACAAGTTCAGCTGAAAGAGTATTATACTTACCATCATCTTTGCATCGGACAGAGATACTCCATGCACTCTGGAGATCCATGACACCCACAAGTCAAAATCTGACCATGTTCTACTTTTGGTAAACCATGGACGCCCCCAATTCATGCGTGGCGGATAAAAAGCCAGGTCTAGGAACACCAATTTCAGCTCTTCGGGCATCGAATAGTAGTTTAATCCAAGAATGTCATTAACGTGTTTTGCCTCCCTGCATCGTTGCAATTTGTTCTTGTTTCCTAAAGCTTCTTCCCAACTCATCACATTTTGCCTATCCATATCGTGAAAATAAGTTCCCAGGGCTCTGAGTATCAGTGGATGATATTGTTTTGAAGGATAGCCGTTGTCTGCAAATTGACACTCACTCAAACACCTCTCCACTATCTCACTTTCCTTAGGTTTTAATAATGACATGGACGATATATTGGGAGAAGCTACAGAAAGAAATAGCTTTGCAGCTTCGTGGCGTTCCAACCTTGGAATGGGTTTACAGCACTCTGCTTGGCCAAGTACAGATTCTAGTATTTCTCGGCTTCTTGATGTCACTAGCACCTTGCTGCCAAAGGCAAGCCCAACATTCAGGTAAAATCGTGCTTCTTCTCGAGAACTCTCAGAATCACCAACATTGTCAATTGCTAAAAAAACTGGTGGCTGGTTGCGAAGTCCATTCTTCAAGCACTCCCATCCCTGCTCCAAAAGTGACATCAAAATGCAGCATGTTCTAAGTCATACACAACAAAGGCACGCAACTTCACCATGGACTATGGTATCACTTAAGTTAGAACTCATACTTCAAAAAGTCAATATGCAAAATGATGAGACAAATATGTGTGAGATTATTTACACATGAATTTTCAAACCACATGAAAAAATACCTTGAAAAATTTGCATTATACTTCAGAATCCAGTAAACATCCTGGGTACCTGTTCTTCTGAAGCAATTCGATTAGAAACATACTTGTCAAAATCAGTCAACTGCCGGACTGCCCGTTTTAATCTTGCAAGTCGACGTTCCTTCAGTTGGTTACTTATCAGCTCCACATGAAGCACTTTTCCACAATATTGCTCTTGGAAGTAGCTACACATGGCCACACATAGAGTAGTTTTGCCGACACCACCCATGCCATAGAGTCCAAGATATTGTCGACCTTCTTCCTTATTAAACATTGATGATGTCATCTACACACCAGCAATAACCATGAACCAGATTTGTACTTTTCTTTCACATCTGTCACTACGACCCAAAAATGAAGTCCTTGAAGGCAATGTGGAATATGCCATCTCTCTTAAAATGCTTTAAGCAGCTGAACATGGATCATAAAAGATGAAAATCAAAACAATTTGTCACAAAAATGAGCAGACAAAATCTGAACAAACCTTGCACAGGCGCTCAAAACCCTGTATGTGATTGATACTCCACTCTAGTATTGGTGGCAACAATTTCCTAATCTCCCCCACCACAGCAGATCTGTATTTATATTCCGAGTTTGCAAACTTCCAATACTCCAATCCATTCGTAGACCGCAGTTCCCGTAGGGCCTCACTCCACATCACCAACTTTTCTTCCTTGACCTCACCTTTCTTAACCAGCTCCCTCCAAATATGCTTCCATTTTCTTTCCACTTCATTTTCAATGAGGTCACTGGGCAATAGCTTATAGAAGAGAGGGAACAGTTTAAGGTCAAGATTTTTTGTCTTTTTAGACTCCACAAACATGCTTAACTCCATCATCGGCCACTTCGAAGACAAATAACTCTCCGACAGAACTACCACTCCCAGCTGACATTGTTCAGCTGCTTGAAAAATCTTGCCAGCAAACTTCTCCGCTTTGGGCAAGCAGTCAGATTCTTGGTCAAAAAACAGACGGTGGTTTGCTCTTTTCAAGTCCTTGTACAGCTGCTCCACAAAAGCTTTCTCTTGTCCACTATGACTCAAGAATATAGTATTCTTATGCTGGAACTGAGAACCACGTCTACAAGAAACCAAGGCATATATCAGAATTACAAGACCGGGGTAGAAATAAGATTCAATCGGAAACTTAAACGAGTAAATTTATGAGAATGAGAAGCACTTGACATGAATATGTGCGGGTCAGAAGTTCAAATTATTGAAGTGACTCGTAGTGACCTGAACATAACATTCCAAAAATCCAATGTAAAACTTTCAAAATCTGATGGCCGGAACATGTAAAATGCAGGAAAAGCTAAATTGCAAGTTCCAACGATAGAATGATCAACGATTTCCAGAAGAGAAATTGTACCGTCGTTTCGCTGTTGGTGGCTCCATATCGTGCTCGAAGCAGGAGATATCAAGGGTATCTACACACGTTCATAGCAACTATCAGAGGACGATCGACACTTGCAATAAGATCTGCATTCCAACAGCTACAATGAAGACACCGCAAACATAGGGAACCAAACCAGATTAGCCATGACCATATGTGAAAGAAATGTACTGCATCCGTATAATATACTGTCCCAGGCAAAGCTTTGCAAAACTAGTAGCGATTGACGTCAAATGACTTGAGCAAACATCACGGACAGAAACAGTAACTCAAAATAGAAGGCTAGCTATCATCACACATGATTCTTTAGACTAAGAACTGGTGACCAGCACCTCCAAGACAGTATAAACGATTCCATAGCTTTAGGGTTACGAATCATGCATGGTTCTCTTTCCAGCTCTAGTTTTTTAATTCACACCAGAAAGCCTCACTAAGAGGGGCATGTCCGCTCACCGTGGCTTAAAGACATGACATCAATAGATGGTATCTTCTCACGGGTCGTTCACTCTTCGGAGATGGTAAAACCCACTATATGTAGGAAGAATCGTAATCAGCACCTCTCCACATGTGCACGTCAATCATACCTTGAAGGCTCTCCGAACCCATGATTTAAAACTTAGCGACATCTTCATCAAAGAAATTTTTAATTCGAGCAGTAGAGACTCGACCCAATGTCATGATCTGTTGCTGATGAAAGAAAGGAGGCACCGGCCAAAGAAAATCGAATTGACACCCTCCAGCACTCCAGATCAACCGCAGTGTGCAGTGCAAAATGGCTAGTTTCTGGTTCCCCTCAGGGAGGTGTGGGTTACATGTAGACACCCATTGGATCTGAGGGTTTCTTGTGCGCTCTAGTCCCCAAACCACCAACTACTCCAAAAAGTTTGAAAACAATTAACGGTGTGCTTTGGAGATGCAAGACTACTAACAATTACTCCGACAGACGAGATGAAAGTAATTATATTTTGAGAATGTGAGACTCCGCATATCCTATCTACTCCGACAGAAGAGAATATCAACTGTTTGTCGTGCTCTGAAAACGCTGACTAACTAACTAAATAAATTAGTGGGAAAACACAGTCACTCCCTGCAAGATAATATTCTTCATATTGGCAGTTTTTATATTACCAGTTGTCTTTCCTCACTACCACGTGAGATTTGGCCGCTAATGTAGCCTGGAATTTCCCCATATTTCAAGTGTCAACTTCTAGTTGTGATCGAATTCACGGTAATCCAGTGAATGAAAGATCACGCACTGATTAGAGCTGAATATCTAATTAGAATACTCGTCCATGTTGTGGTGCATATTCCTTGCCTGGAACCAATCGAAAGCACCCAACTAATGTATTGAATCAGCTGAATGTACAAGTACCATCAACCAACTCAAGTGTGGTGTGTCCTTCAAGATAAGAGGCATATATGTACCTCTCAAAGTAAGTCCCACTCGAATCAGACTCTCCCGTCCGTTTGAATCAAAAGTGACGAGGCTAAGTACTGTAGTGCACAAAGTATGCCTAGTCTCCACTTAAGTGTCTTGAACATTTGTCCATTCATGCTGTACACAAATAATTAGTTAAAGGCCATTGTTGCACTTGCGTGTCAAACAGCAGTCCTGAGCTGTCAAGTAGGTGTGGAATATGAGGGTCTGTCTGCACAGGGAGGTATGGGCCGTCCCGTTAGTCGGTGCTACAGCATTAGCACAGTTCGCATTCGCACAACAGTTCGTGAAATAGAAATAGGTGAAAATGCAGATGATGTGGAGATGAATTAGTGCCCTGGAAAGCAGAGATTGCATGGAGGTTGCTCAGAGGTTCGAAAGAAAAGCACCTGCATTTCCTATCTTTTCTCAATTCCGGTAGTGCACTGCACTCACGCATTTTCTCACTGTTCAAGAGGAATGAAAACATCTCAGATGGATACCAACTTAATCAATTGAGTGATGGTGTGAGTAACTGACAGTGTCAAGTCAAACCTCAAATTTTATAAGAAATTGGATGTGATGATCTCCCAAAGTCTGATGTCTGGCATGTGGTAGTCGAGCAGTTCATGTGGCAACTTATCCAAACATATGCAAATGTTGACGTTGCAACTTTTATTATATTTGTTTTGAAAAAAATGAAACAAGCTTTACTTCATCGCCAAAAAACAAACAAGGCCATTGTGATCCAAAAAAGAGAGCGGGGGAACTCTTTGGGTGCACATGGGGGAACTACAACCCCAAGAAGGGTGAACAACTCAAGCATACTTAATTAGGCTATTTTTTTTCTTAATGTCAACATTGTAATGTTGCATCATGTGATGACTAAATATTACGACATCACCCCAACAAAATTTACACTAGTTTAAAGATGAGAAATACATAATAATGATAAGTAGCTAGTAAAACAAAATGATGTGTTGTGAACATTTGTCTATAAATAAAATTATTGAGGGTTAATGATACTTGTAGAGAGAGGTGACACCAACCTATGGTTGACATGAATGAGAAATGCTTCACCTTGAATCAAAACCACAAACGCAAGTACATCTTTGGTAAAATGACTTCACAAAAGTGCAACCTCAATTTCATGAAGGCTCCAAGCTAGTTCATGAAACTTCCAACTAATGTTAACAGAGCGTTCTATCAATTTCATGAACCTTCTAAATTAGTTCATGATTCTTCAAGACCAACTTGACATGTGGTGCACCTCAGTTTCATGATAGTGGGCCTTTACCTCTAGCAACTTCATGCCATCGTTCAAATCAATTTCATAAATCTCTCACAATCTATGGTTTTGGTATTCTCAACTTCTCGACTTCTCACCTCCTTGTTTTGCATTCTTTGCCTTTTGATTGTTCGTTGGTTCTTCTTTGTTATGTGTTTACTTGGAAGCCTCAACCTTGACATCGATTTTTCTTTGGCCTTTCATTATAGTACCTCAAAGCCGGAAGCAAGTAGTGTTGGTTCTTCTCTGGACTTTGATTATTATACATCGAAGCAAGCAACACAAACCCAATGTAGTTGGAGTGTGCAATCTTGTGGATTTGATTGTGGGAAGAGGTTGGCTGCATGAGTAGAGCAAAAAACTTGTTTGGAATGTGGTGTCCAATTGTGCGGCATCAGGTTGTTTCAACATCCGGTTGTTGGTGAGAGCCTCCAAACATTGTCTTCGTACTAGGTTTGACACTAGAATCAATTTTGAGGTGATTCATATAATAGTATTTGAAGGGTTTGCTCCATGTTGGTTAAGGTGTTGGTTGGGAGTGATTCATCTTTCATTGTTTCACAGTTCATGAAATAGTTCATAACATGTAGCGAAATTGATTAAAAATTCAAGTTAATTTGGTTGACTATATAATGAACTTGGTTCACGATCCCAATGAAATTGGTAGAACCTATTGCTAAATTGGTTTGTAAAATCATGACGTTGAGTTTTGCACTTCTGTGAATTCATCTTACCAAAGGAGTATTAACACAAGACATGTTCACGAAGCATGGCTAAAGGGACAAGCCTGGCTACTGTCTCTCATATGATACTTGATTAAAAAAAAAGCTAGCTAGGCCTAATCATGTGGCCATTTGGCAAGCCTGGGCTTGCCCACTAAGCAGAGGGGGGTCTTTCTATGCACTACAATGACCTTCGACAAATCCATACTCTCCAGATGTTGCTCTCTCCTTTTAGTAGACTTGAGTCAGAAGGCATAAAGCTCAATAACCCTTGCAGTTCAATAACGTCTTACTCAGGTGTTCCATTTTTATTAACGAAAGTTCAATAGGTTGTTTGGACATTATGAATATATAAATGCCTTCGCTTGGTCAAAATATTACAATTTTGGTTTAGTGTGCATAACTAGCAATGGGTTTGGGTTGATCAACCTAAACTACCCCTCATATGAATTAACAAATTAGTCCCTTTAATAATGACAATACTCTCTTAACTTCAATATCCCCAAACGCTACCCCGCAATGCAATTCTTTGTCCATATTTCTAAAACAAATGATGTGAAGTAAATGAAGCAATTGTTTAGGTCGATCAACCCGAACACCATCGTTGAATGCTCACATTTAAAAGCATGAGCACTTGAATCTATATTTCACATGACAAATGACCATTTTCATTTACCTTATCCCTCTCGAATCCAACATTGAATTTAGATATGCCATGTTGATGTACATTTGCGTCCACATAGTGATAGTTGGTTACTTAACAAACTTATAATGTGAGTACTTGGTTTAGTCAATTGATCGATCCAACCTAGAAATCCACCGGGTAGTCTTGACATTAGTGATGCCCTTGCAAATGACACCCGAAAAAAGTCCAGGAAAAAGGTGGTTCATGCTTGCCCCTAGTGTGATAAGGTAGAGCACGATACTCTTAAAGATAACTCATATGTGCCGAAAAACGGATTCATTATGAATTGGTTTGTTCAAGTTGTTAGCGCGACACAACTGAATATTCTATTCATGGTTAAGGTTGGTGTTGTGGAGCAATTCACATGGTCCACTTTGACGGGTTGGGATGTGGCATCAATGCAAGCGTTGGGGAAAATCTTGATATTGTCCTCAAGAACGTGGCATTGGTGAATGTGCACATGTTCATGCACCAAATCTCCAAGCCACTCGATGCAACGCATGCAAGAGATTTATGTGTGGACCCTGCCATTGTGAAACTGGAGTCTTTCTTCATTGACAACAATGTTACCACATCCAAGGTAGTAAGTTGGATTAAAAGCTAAAACTTGCAGTGAACTCCTTGAATAAGGTCAAGTAGGGCAAGACCTAAGAGATGTTGCAAAGTCAAGCCACAAAGCAACAAGGCGCGGATTCATTAAGAATACAACCCTAGAGGATCCCATAGGCAATCCCTATAGAGTTCAGAAGAGCCACTATAATGGAGGCGCCTGGTGACAATGGTGTGCAAATGCCTACCAAGAGCAAGCATAACACCATGTCGAAGAGGATGAGAAAGACTTCAAGAATGACCAATGAGTTCGTCTCCCTTGAGCTGCATATGCCAAGATTCGGGCATGAAGTGAATGCTTCATAAATCTAGAAGATTATAAACACTTTCATAACAAAGTGTCTACATTGCTTCTTCATGGGCATGGATTTCAAGTTTGACATCAATTTTACCCAATGCCAACATGTGCCACCTTAGAAATGCATGAGGGCCAAGGAACACACATATGTGGACTGGGTAATCATCCAAATAATGAACAAACATTTCAAATACGATAGGCAAACCATTATCGTCGCGCCTCAAGGGTAGAAAAAAAATGCCCACACAAGATATGTGGGCCATACTCGAGAAAGGAGGTTTTGGCTAATTAGCGACCAACACAACGTTGAGGCAGCTAAAAAAATCCAACTGACAATTGAATGGAAGGACTCCAATGATTAGAAGGAGAAGTTGAGGGTCTGGAAGGCTCTTGTCATGTGGTCAAACAACAAAACCAAACTTAGTGATTTCCAAATATTTTGATATGTACAATAAAAAGAAGGCGTACCAAACATCTTGGATTTGGAATATCATGGCTTTACGGGAGGTTTGGGAGTTCTATGGAAGACCTCCTAACGAAAGAGAAAATGCCAAAGATAAGAACCCCAAGTGGGAGGTGAATATGGCTTTGGTCGACCGACCCAAATTCCAATTCCATTGCTTCAATTTTGTGAGCGTAGTTTGGGCAATCGCCCCAAGCAATTTGTGCATTCTATGTATGCCTTCTTTTGTTGCTACAAACTAAGCCTTGTATATGTTGCACGCAATATTTTAAATAGCAAATGAACAACAAGTTCACGTCTATCGATAATGCTTGCCATAACCATATTAAGAAGTTTAATGAGTTCAAGAGGAGATCTACCTAATAACATACTCAAATGCCGTTTGAAGAAAGTGGAAGGAGGTGTTTGTGCGACACAAGATTGGAGACCTCATTGACTTAGGCAACAATCTATAATTTAATTACCGTTCTTGACTTGATGGACACTGTGGGTCATTCCTTTGTGATAAGCTAGGTAGACTCTCGATGAAACATCATGTTAATTTATAATCGCTTGAGAAATACGGTGCCTCATTAATGTGCTCGGTCAAAAACCATTGTCAAAATGTTAATTTCTCTTCCTCCTTATGATTTGAATATGATTACTTGGAGTTTAAAAGATCTCAAGTATCTCTACTCTCAATGCTCATTGATCATGAAAACAACTAAGGTGGAGTGACCTCTTAAAGGTGTGTCAATATACTAAATTTCCATCCATATCTTTCCAAACTAAATTATATTAATCAGTATCATTAATTGGTATTGATAAAAGAACTTTCTGAGAACTTTTATTAAACTTTTTGAAGAAGGTCAAATTCGTAGTTCACTTTATGATTTCCGTGATATGTAAGTCCTTCAATATCAAATCACATATTTATATGCTTGTGTCAATTTTATATAACAATAATTATAAGGTATGTATAATATCAAATCATTTCCCCAATAGGTTATAGTTGTAGTGAGAATTGAATGTCAATGTTTTAAATAGAATTGCATGTTCTTGTAATTTTTTTCTTTAAGTTCAAGTGTTACCACTATAATTCTTATAAGTATATTAAGAATATATATGACAAGTTTAACTACATTGATATAATCATGAATACAATACTTCTCATATTTAATCATATATCATCATAAACAGTCTCATTGATAATGTAATAAGAAAAATATGTTTTTGTTGTTTCTTTCAAAAAGTACAAATTATAGTTCTTTAGTTTATGAACAATCGATTTTAACACTCTCTCTTGAGGAGTTTTATCATAAGTGCTCCTTTTTTATTAAAAAAAAAATCTAAATTTTATGAAGTCTTTGATGAGAGTTAAAGTTCGATTCAACATCATTAGTTTTTCAAAGTTCCATTAATTCTCCAAAGTCTTGAGCGCTTCAATCTCACCCTTACACTACTATTTTGAGTGTTTGCTTAAAAAATGTTATTTTCCTCTTAATTGTTAATCATTCAAGTCTTACAACATCCAACAACTCATAAAGAATAAAGAATAAATATCTAACACTTCTTGAGTATAAAGAAAGTGTGTGTGTGTATATATCTATATATATATATATATATAAGGATGCCTTAAAGGAGGTGAGATACAAAATAAGCTTAAATGTTTTTTGACACTCAATCTTAAGATAACATCGTTGCTATAAAAAATGATGTTTTCCCAAAAAGGTCTCCCTATATATAGTCTTATTCCTTCTTACTAGAATCTATTTTCCAAATGATGTTCATCTTCTTTCTCTTCATATCCTATATTATCTCTAACATTCCTAGATGAGAGCTTTTCAAAAATGGTTACAACCGTTAATCCTTTTGGATATTCATAATCCTAAAATTTTACTTTCATCTTTATTATGGCTACATACTCTAAATATTGTATAAGTATAAATTTACCAATACATTTTATTAACATAATTGGTAGTTACCAATCCTCAAGGTATAGGTGAGGTGACTTCAAAATTGATTGACTTGGCAAAATACCTACTTAATGTGTGATAACTTTATATCCCTTGTACTGGATTTCATCCTCATAATTTGTTCTTTCAAAACGATAGCATTGAGCTCTAAAATCTCTCTGCCTACCCTATCCTTGTGTGTTGTGTATCCTATCACCGTGGTTTGTGTACCTTATTGCCACGTGTCTTCCTTCTGACTCCGTGGTAGATTCTAATTCCGTAGCAACTCTAAATCCGCGGTGGCTTTTAGTACTGTGTGTGCTCTCATTCCTATGTGTTTTCTCGCATATTCTGCTGCTAGTTGGTCCTTCCACCTTTGCTCTGGTTGCGGACATTATTGTTGTGCGTTGCTTGTACTGGCTTATGGCTTGTGGTTTATGTATCAACAAAACTTCAAGCAAATGAAGCCTTTGGTGAAGGAGTTTTGTAAGACTCTGCAAGGCCTCACCGCAACAAAGATGGGGAAGGCCACATAACGCATCCTCCATGTAGCGTTGACCCCGAAGAGATGTTGGGAGCCATTCTATTCTGTGAACTGAAAGCCTTTATTCGCTCATGTTATACAATGGAATAATGGTTCGATAATAGAAAGATTAAGACAACCATCTTATAAGAGCTCAACAAGCTCGTGCTGCAAATGAATATCTTTATTGATAGGGTGGTCAACCAAGAGAATTAGAGGGCATTTAAGTCTGAGTATAAATTCACCAGCACCTCCATGGCCATTTTTATACGAGAGCATGATAGGACTACTTGAAGTCCAAAATGGTCCAGGGGGCAAGAACCGAGTGTTTCCCAACTACACATAACAAATATTCTCCAACTTCATCAAGGAGAAAAAAATTGTTTGGTTCAAAGAAGATGCGCACTTCATCCAAGTTACCTTAGAACCCTTGAATATCCAAGGTTGGGATGGTGTAGATCCACGGAAACCCATAAGGACAAAAGCAAAGGACGACTTATCCTTTGCAATTATGAACTTTAAGAATATTCTAGGGGGTTTGTTTAAAGACACAATGAGCACCCCATTTTGTGAGCCTTTCCTCTCCAAGTTCATTGAGGAGCAAGTCCCAAGTTGAGGGAGCCTAAGGCATGGTTGTGGATCGTTAAAGACATGAAGGTTGAGCAAGTTTACAAAATTATGAGGAAATTGCAACCGGATTTTGCTGTAACAAAGTTCCACTATATTGTTGCCCATGTAGAAAGAATATACTTGACCTTGAAAGACAAAAGAACAAGGTCATCAATGTCCTTGGTCTTTACTATGTATACCACATGAAAAACCTGAAGCGTGAAGAGAACCCAATGTCCAAGATGGAAAAATTCTTCTAGGTTCCAGAAGGGTTGGCTACTCAAAAGTCCTTCTACGTCAAGGCTAAGTATGCCAATCATCCTGCGGACAAGTTGAGGATGGATTTCTATGTCAAGATGATGAGGACCCTTACACGTAGAGGGGACATTGTATTCAACAATTTTTAAAAAACAAAGCCTATCTATGTTGTGTTGGTAAGTTTGGGACGATCAATCCAATTTTGTTTTATTTTGAATTTATTGATATGGTTATCGATGTGCACTACATGTCTAGATTGACCACCCCAAACATGCAGTGCTTAGTTGGGTTGACCTCCCCAACCTATTTTGTTAATTTTGTCAGCTTTGTAATACAAACACTACTATTGGTCTAGTATACTAACCAAGCCTCACAATGTACAAATTTTGTAGTTGAACATATACTCATATATTGAGGATAATGATCTTCCATTTTACAAAACCCAAAAGTCTTTGGCAAAGAAGATGGATGTCATGGGTTGGCTCCCTAGGAGCTACCAAATGGAGAATGTCGAGGGGTGGAAAACAAATTGGACAATGCAAGATGCCATCTACCTGCGAAACCTATTCAAATGCCCCCATCATCATTCATGAACCTCGCATTGTAGTGCATCCTGACAATCTGTTTCGAGGGGCAGACTAGGGGGAGACGGAGGACATGGAGGAAAATGACAAAGAGTAGGATGCCATGAGGGTTGAAAGGAGGAAGAGGCTGGGGTGATTGGCTACACCCAACAATTAGAAACCCTTCATAAATAAATAAATAAACACTGATGATCGGAATTCCTCAAAGCAATTGGTCCTTAGCCTTAGTGTGCACGACAACTGGGACATGCTCTCTAGGGATGCCACGACTACCTTTAGAGAGCAAAGGAATGTGAATGGGAAGAAGTTGTATAGCGAGTATGTAGTGCACGAAACCATGGCGATGGCAAAAATTATTCAACGTAGAGCATTACATTGCTTGTAGTCATAGAATGATGTTTGTTAAAGGTTTAAGAGCGAATACGGTTTGAACAAATCCATATGGTTTATGGGAAGTGAGAGTTGAAGTATCTCATATTCATTGTAAGAACCAAGGAGGAAAGTTGTCATAAAAGGCAAGGCAAGGGGTTCTCTTGTGCTTCAATAGGTTATGGGCCCACTCACGCAAATTCTAGAGTTGGATTGCTAGTTGGTTAGGGAGTGGATCTTGAGTGTTCAAAATTGATGACTTGACAATCCTTTGAACACAATTTTTCCATTCAAAATAAACCTCCCTAAAAATTGCTCTTTACAATGATATGCTTGAGTGGAAGTATACCCTTTCACTTGTTGTGTTGACAATAAAGTGGCCTTCAATTAATGGTAATCCAAAAAACACTACATTAAATATGATATTTAGTGACATATGGTAATTTATGTCACTATGGTAATTTTTTGATTGGCACTTCTTATGAAGAATTGAACAAATACTGTCATAAATGATGGATGAGTTCAGCCATTGGCCATAATAATGTTGGGTTAACATTTAGTGTTGGTGACACTACACTGTGGTTTACAATTAGTATTGAGCAAGACGATTAGAATTGGTGACACTAACTATCATATTTAGTGTAGTTTAACTGTTAGCACCTTGCAAGTGGCTTCCAGTGGCAGTCCACACTAACCCTAATCCCCTACCGGTTGACATTGACTTGGGTTGAAGAATGATTCAAACTTAATCTCCACAATAGTTGATACTAAGAAGACCAAGAGGTGGAGGCCATTGTCCCTTCAGGAGGTAGATTTTAGCGATTGATGTTTTACAATTGCATCATGTAGTGGTAGCATGTGCTTCTACATTCAAATCATACATCAATAGAAGGCTTTTGTTATATTATATACTAATGGATAGATTGTATTTCTTATTTCATTTGAAAATGTGAAGTCTTATACTAAGAGTTTATGAGTCAAGTGAAGGGCTACTAGAGTTTAAATGTCCTTCTAAAATAAACTTATAGGACTCATATCTCATAAACTTAGAGGAAGCCTTCAATTTTAAACCTTGCCTTTTCAAGGGTCAATGTTTGAAAGTTTTAGGAATCTTGGGGTTGGCGAAACTTATATTTGGAAGTAAACACACACACGCCTACACCGTACATGAGTGTTTTAAACAAGCCCATGTGCTACATTGTTCTAGAGACTCGAGCCGCCATCAAGACATGTGATTGGTGAATGCTTATCTCATGTCAGTGTTTGCTTCCCTTGGACATGCATTTTTTATGTCACTACAACACTTGAACCTTTATAACAAAAAAAAGGGCCCACCTTCAGTTAATATATACTTGTTCATTTCAACATTGACCCAATGAGGGCACTCACTTCAAAGTGATGACATGTGCAGATGTGAACAACCACATCTGCAAAACAAAAACTTACAAGCAATATGTGTGCAGCATGGATTGTGTAACACTACTATATGATCCTTGTTATATCAATGACTATAATGGACTAAAAAAATACAATACTATGATGAATTTCAGGTTGTATGCAACTAGAGATTGAAGTACATGGATCTTTCTTTGATTTTATTTGTAAATGTCTTAATTGTCTTTGTACATGTATCAATCTCTCCATGTCCCAATTCTCCCCAACCCTCGTAGATTATGAAACATAGTATAGGTGTTCTCTTTTCAGAGAATACACTACAAACTTGAATTGTTCCCATGTGATGCTTATGATTTGATGATGTCTAACATGAATCTAGACTTGTCACACACCAATCCCACTTTGAATGAATTCAAAACATCAATTGTCCAATAAGAATTTCAATGTGAGAATTTTTTTTGTAATATGTGCTTGAAATTCTCAAAATCTCGGATTATATTGTTTATGCCCCGGGGTGGGCTCTTCATACCATGTACGAACTAACGTGAATGTAGATAAAGGTATTATCTGAGGCATGAGCATACATGATGTACATAAGGGAGAGGTATTATTTTTCTCTACTGTGTACACTTTAAAAGGTTGTTGATTTTTTCAAGTGAAGGTAGAGGTTTACAAGGGGTCCCTAAAGCTACCTTCATCCAATTTACCTTTATAATTGAAGGACGTGTATTTCAAGGTCAAGTGATTATGAGTTATGTCCTATAATTGAAGAAATGTTCAATGACTTTCTCATTGGAAAGTGAAAGTGGATTCTTTATGTAACAAAGGCCTATTTGGTTCATGCTTTAATTTGTCTATGTAGTGGAAGCATTTATGCAATCAATTTGAAAGGCTTTGTATAAATACATGAGTCCATCAATGATTTCAAATGTGTACGTACTAAAATCAAAGTTATTTTTAGTACATACACATCTATTTTTCTCTATGACTTTCTTGTATTTTATTTCATAATCACCCACACACATCATTTGAGTTTCCAATGTCACGACATAGTCCAACCCCCAAGTGTTTATGATATTTCATAATTTGAAAAGGAAGACTTGCTACTTGACTACGCCATGCTAAGGGCCGGTTTACACTATGGACCATGAAGTTGGACCATGGCTCTGCAAGGCAGCTCATTGGCTGCTAAAGTTATCCCGGGACAACTTCGGTTTACATGAAGGTCGAGGTCCCCAAAATATAATTTTTAAGACCTAATAAATGCACTGACATGGTCCAACAGGTTTTGCAATGAGAGAGGGAAGAGAGGTGGTATGGTAGGGGAAGGCAAGGGCCCATGGCAAAGAAATGCCATTTTAGTAATTTTTAATGAATCTACCCTCTATGTGCCTTAGTCATATCATAGCCCATGAGACATGCCATTACTACCTTGCCCTACCCCTTAAACCGGCTCCCACGTGTTTCACCAAACAACGTGGGACATCTAAAACTCAAGAATTTGAGTGCAGATTTGTTTTTTGGCTCTACCAACTGAAATATTTGGAATTTGTGGGCTTGTAATATACCGTTGGAAAGGCCTTGAAAATACCTTTCCAATGGTATATTACAAGCCCCAAGGAAATGTAAAATTACAGTTGAAAAACGAAAAAGAAACATCTGTAGTCATTTAGTGACTGTAGATCAGGGTGGTCAAAAGAACTGCAATGGGAAATCTTCTAACACTAATCATCAAAGAATTGAACTTTAGTGTTGATCAACCTATGGTGGTAACAACATTAAATATAATCAAACACTAAATATCTTATTTAGTGCAGTGACAACACAAGGTACATGTCACATGTAAATTACAATGAACATGTACAAATTAAATCACTCATTTTTTGGTAAAAATTGTTGTGAGAAGATTTGCAAGCCACATCTTCGACACATCTAACAAGAAGTGAAGCCCAAGAAAAGACAAGAGAATGGTCGAATTGATTTTTTTTCAAAATTGCCCTTTTTGGGCATGTATTAAAAGAATCATCACCTTTATATTTTGGTGTATGGTCATTCTTCTTCTTGGTCCACATTCGGTTTACACCTAGTGAGGGGCCCAAGTCTCTTAAAACTAATTTTTTATGAAGTCGGACCACGAAAGTCGGACCATTGACAAAGGCCATCTTCCATGGTCCGACTTCATGGTCCATAGTGTACACCGGCCCTTAATAATATTATGTTCCCCATCTTTCCTTATGCATGATCCATTCAACACACACACGTTACAACAACAAAACTGAATGTCGAATGAGCATTGAGAAAGTGTCCAATAGCTTGCTGATGTGAATGTCACTTGACACGTGGATATTGTCATGATCTGTGTCAAATGAACGACATTATTCCTCTGCTTGCTCATGGGCCACTCAATTGTAAGCCTCATGTTTTGAAAATCTATCCTTATCATCCTCTGAACTCGATCATGCACTTAATTCCACTAAGCTTGTGTTATGATGTGTAACGGGTCTAATTCCGTATAATTTGTTGTAGGGTGCGTGCCATGTGTTGTTGCCTCCATTGCTGCAGTTGCAATGGAGATCTTTCAAAACCATGACCTAATGTTTTCTTCACGCCCTACAACGACAACCTCTACCGTTTCTTTGCAATGGCAACTCACCTTATGGACGTTATTGGCGTCACGTGCAGAAAATTGATGTGAGCGAATTTATGTTCCCATGGCGCCATGCGTCTTACGAAAATCTTAGGGCAAAGGAAATAGGGCACATGATGAAGCTAACATAGCTACTCCTGGACGATTCAAGCAAGGGAGACACCATGAATGTGACAAACTGGGCGCATGGGGTGATTGCCAACATCATGACTGATCAAATGCTCATGAAGAAGAGGTAATGAAACATTGTGTAAATTCTATTTGAACCATAATATACAATTGATATTATTAATATTTGACTCGCATCACAATTTCAAAACAAGGTGGGTAGACTCTTTGACCTAAAACTTATGTATTGATACATTGCATGTATACACCTTTGCCATTCAACATGTTGATGGCCTTCAATGTGTCTGATGTTTTTCAAATGCTGGAAGAAACTTGGTCCAATTTGTTTTCTAGTACTAGTGGACAAATAAAAACTAGAGATGTTCAATAATCGGTAGTTGATTTGGGCCCTTCGTTAATGAAGTCTCGGCATGATTGTGAGCCCAAAATGGTGCCCACATGTGGTGATTAACTCTTCGAAACCAATTTTAGTTTGACTTTGATGTGTTATGATTATTCACAAAACATAAAAAGAGTGAAGTGTGGTTTGGATTTAAGTTTAGGCTTTAGAATGTGTGGTGTGATTATTTCAAGGTTGAATTCAATAAGAGTATGCCTTGATAATGTGAGTAGGGGGTAAGGTGAAGCAAGGTGAGCTCCGCGGGTTAAATGCCCACTTTTGGATCCACCTTGGTAGTTTAGGAAGAAGGAAGCTTGGTGGAAGGGGATTAGTCCCTACTTTGAAGGTGAAGGTTAAGGGATTGTGATTGGAGGTGCTAATCCTCTCACCCTATCCTCACCTCTCTCTCCCTCTCTCCCTCTTCCCCTCTTTGCTACTTAAGGTGTTTTCTCTCTCATTTTTCTCTCTCTCCATCAAGCGCTCTCAAGGGAGCAAGCTCTTAAGAGCTTGAGCCACGTGTGTGGGTTATTAGTTTTTAGTGAAGTTAATTAGTTAAGCTCTCTCTCTCTCTCAATGCCTCCCAAGTGAGTGAGCTCTTAGAGTTTAAGATTGCACGTGTTGATTAGTTAGTAGTTAGTGAAATTAGTGTGTTAGATTAGTTCATTACTTAGGAGCAAGGAAAAGGAAAGAGGAAGAAAAACTTAGAAAACCTTTGATTAGTGAATGAAGGGGTTTGTATTAAGGTGCAACTAGTAGGTGGGTTACCCATTCGGGTATTGGAACTCCGTGGCTAACTTGCAGCTGGGCTGGTGGTGGACTGAGACAGCACCGAGACCGTGGCTAACTTGCAGCTGGGCTGTTGGTAGACTTAGACAGCACCGAGACTGTGGCTAACTTGCAGCTGGGCTGGTGGTGGACTGAGACAGCACCGAGACCGTGGCTAACTTGCAGCTGGGCTGTTGGTAGACTTAGACAGCACCGAGACTGTGGCTAACTTGCAGCTGGGCTGGTGGTGGACTGAGACAGCACCGAGACCGTGGCTAACTTGCAGCTGGGCTGTTGGTAGACTTAGACAGCACCGAGACCGTGGCTAACTTGCAGCTGAGCTGCTGGTAGACTTAGACAGACCGAGACCGTGGCTAACTTGCAGCTGGGCTGCTGGTGGACTGAGACAACACCGAGACCGTGGCTAACTTGCAGCTGGGCTGCTGGTAGACTTAGACAACACCGAGGCCGTGGCTAGATTGTAGCTGCTAGGCTTAGCAACAAACCACCATTATGATATCTAGGGGTTAGCAAGGCTAAGCCCAATTAGTGGGTGTTAGCATATAAAAAACTAGATTACATTAGGCCATTTTAGGGGTGGCTAAGTAGTTAGACCCATTAGGCTAGTTTGTGCCACGTGTGGGTTTGTATGAGTGTGTTTAGCCGTTGAGAAAAGTGTTTTTCAACACTTGAACCTCCCGGTCAAAATAACTCACTTGCATTATTAATGGAGAATGTGGAAGATTCTTGCAATGACAAGAAAAAGGAAGTGAAGATTAAACGAGCGAGGGGAATGTCCTTAAGGGCATGTGTGGCGAAAGCCACGGGTTGGACTCTTGAAAAAACCAACTCTAGCACAAGCCAAGAGGCCAACATTAATAAAACACAATGAGGGAGACAAGACATGTTCATTCGAACATGAAAATTACCTTGCACATGGTTCAATGTTGTAATAGATAAATGTGATTCTCAAAGCCATCACCCGGACTAGGACGCTTAAGGGTGGTGGATTTGGCCTCACATAAATGGTGCGTCCGCCGGGAGTGAAGCGAGTAGTAGATAGAAGACTTGGAGGCAACTAGGAAGACATGGAGGCACGAACTTGAGAGAGAGGAAGGAGCACTCGAGGTGCGGTAAGTTTTCTCTCTTGGGTTTTATATTTGACTTTATTAGAGTAGTTGTATTTCAATTAATTCCTTGGAATGAATTGCATTGTCAATTATGCAATTTCATTTTTGAAGAAGGAGCGCGGCGAAGGTACGTTCGCCACCTTCTTGGGATTTTGCTAAGAACATCAAAAGGACCTAAGATCGGTAGCTCATTAATTCTTTAGAGGGATAATGAATTTAGGAATTCGACTTCGACATTCACCCTGGGGTGAGTCTCCAAGTCTTGGGCTTGGAATCTATAAGTTAGAGTTATTAGTTAGATTTAGTGATTGTGATATCACGTTGAACCACGACCGAGGGGAATGCTAACTTGCAGGGGAAAATGATAGCTTGAGGTATGTCATTTTCTTCCGATTGAAACTTCTAAATAATTAAGGAACGATTTTAGTATTCGTTATTGTCGTTACCCATTGTAGAAGGTAATTCCTTAGCCATCACATTATGTTGGAAACTTGAGGGTGATGCCTTGATTTTCAATGTAGTGTATGGCAACGGTCACCCCCTCACTATCAGTATAGTGGTGAGTGTCTATTCGAAGAAAAGTGCGGAGGTGATGCTCCGACTTGACTGAGAATTGGCATGAACATGTCTATCCCTTGTTGGGGATTTTTCACTTAAGTGGGCTTGTAGGTTCTTTTTCCTCACCTCCATAAGTTTTAATTTACACCAAGAAAAGTGATAATACTAAAAGGGGAAATGTGAGAATTGTATGTTGGTCAAGTGAGGGTTGATCGATTCTTATGGAATGCAAGGTAAGACTCATGCGATAAACCCGTCTGAAATCAGTGTCATCAAATATGGGGTCGTCCGAGAAGTAGTCTTTGAAGAGCAAGGCATCGTACATCTCGGCTAAACGCTCTTTGTTCGCCCTCCTCCCTGAACGACTACCACCCCGCTGCTTTGGTTCATCGTCGCTGTAAACATTGTCATATTGTTGGGCTAGCGTTCTCATAACGAATTCCTCTTCTTCATCATCTTTTAGATTAGCTTGAATGTTTTGGTTGTACCTTCTCCAACGATCCGACATTGTGAAGTACCCCAAACAAACTAAACAACAATCCTGCGGATACGAATGACAAAAATAAATGATAATGGCAAACCCAATAGTTTCAATATATAGGATGGAACGTGTGCGAAGATGTACTACATGGAGTTGGTCGTACACATTTGCTATTTGGGTAAGAGGGCGTGGCTTCTTTTTATTTAAATATCCATGGTTGTCGTAGGAATCGAAGATGGCCTCAACGTGTGGCAAGAAAATTTTCAATTGGTATCCCACGCATTATTGCTAGACACAAAAATAAATAAGACAAAAAATTGACTCAAACTAAATATTGGTGTTGGCGAATATTAATTGAGTTAAGATATGACCATAGACAAAGTAGCCCGTGAACCGCGATGTAAGAGCCGGTGCACCATTTTAATACATCGAGTTTAAGGCAAATATGATGATGTCACGCTGGGTCGGGCAGGCCTTCGGGCAGCCCCTAAAACTTTCGGGAGAGGGTGGCTCACATTCGGGACAGCGGGCCCAGTTGGGCAAATTGGGTGTGACAACCTAAAATATGCCGGGACTCATGGGCTAGGGTGGTGCGTCCCGGCCCCGCCACCCAAGCCGGCCACCCTAAACACCATATAATATATTTTTTTGGCGGGTTGCTTTCTATCTCTCCTGGGCTTGCCCTAATTGCAAGTATTATTTGTGTACACTTTAGTCAACTTGTCAACCATTGTGTAACATAGGCATGCACCTCATAACATTATTGAACCTACTCATGCCAAGATAATAGTAAGCACACTTGAATGCCAAGTGTCATGACGTGACACTTATGGTGAAGTTGGTAATCATTAGTGCAACCTAGCATACACCTCAAAATAGGGCAAGTGACATTATTACGCATGTGACACAAAATAACATAAACAATGTAGTTGCATTTGGGATCGATGTCAGTGCACAAGGTTATCACTCCTTATCAATAAAAAAGCTAAAGAAAATACACTACCACCATCAACCAACATGCTTGTGATTGTGTGTAAATGATCCTTGAGAGATTCAAAAACCATGATGAATGTGAGAATGCACAACATCATCATGCTACCATGGGGTTATAGGGAGGCAACATCTCAATTTCAATTATTAAAGGACACCCTTTCAAATTTAACCCCTAGAGGTCAACCTCTATAGGCTTGTGGTTTATTTATCTCAAGTGGGTCCTTTGCAACTCATTCCAAACCTTTAATGGTAATTTTGGGTCAAATCTTTCAAAAAAAATTACACGTATGCTATATTAGAATTGCATGTGTTTTTACTTCAGGTAGTCTAGGGGCCCAACTCAAAGAGGTGGGCATCTAGCCCTGGGCTAGGGTGAACCATTACTACACTTGTATCCCCGATTGATGAAGGCCTCGCAGATGACTCTCAAACTTTCATCCTATTTTATGGGAAAGCCCCCTCCTCCCCCTAAAAAAACCTATTTAATGGCTTGGGAAATATAGGACCTACACGAGTTGGCATCCAAAGCCCATATTAGATTATCTACAAGCAATGCATGAATCAACAAATAAATTTTAGGGTTCTTCTTCCTCACCAACTTCACACTTGCGAGCCTACTTGCATCAACTTTGTAAATGTAATTGTCATTGTGGGTTGTCAATCTTTGGAGAGTTCCTTGTGCATGTATGTGGGTGCCCCCAATCTTTAGTCAATAGGTTTGCATTTGCTTCAACATCAAGTCCTATCATGTTTGAGTTCTTCACAACATCTAAAACTTAAATTGGCAAAAATGATGTTGAGCT
Organism: Polytrichum commune; assembly: GCA_950295325.1. Classification (NCBI taxonomy): domain Eukaryota; kingdom Viridiplantae; phylum Streptophyta; class Polytrichopsida; order Polytrichales; family Polytrichaceae; genus Polytrichum; species Polytrichum commune. The sequence continues at coordinate 19,250,269 of OX485809.1, forward strand.
AATTCGAATTTCAAATTCCAATGTGAGGATTTTGCAATGATCTAGTGTTTTGAGTTCTTCAAACAACACCTACACTTCACCTTATTGTTGCTTACAACCAAGTTGTGTCAGTCAGTGGGTTGTAAGTATTATTAGAGGTTTAGTCAAATGTGAGAGTACATTATGGATGTTTGAGCATTCTGAAACTGGCCGAATCTTCAAATATTAGTTTTGTGAAGTAGTTAATAAATAAAAGCCACTGTCTTCTTTGTTGTGAAGGTGCCTATTGAGAGGTTTTTGGCTTGTTAAATGAATTCTAAAGTTGTTGTGGAGGTGAAGTTTGGATGTACGGAAACAAACGACAATGTCGAAAAATGTTTAGGTTGTGGATGTTTTTCGGATCACAAGTCTTAAATTGCAAGTCGAACGTTGTTGGAAATCTCCACTAGGTTGGCAAAAGTTGGTGAAGTCATCTAAACATTCCAAAGAACAACATTAAAATAAAACACAAGTATACACATGATATTGTATGATTGAAATAATATATTATGTTTTTTTAATTAGTTAATATTTTTGTTATACATATTAACGTGATATTATTTGAGAAAATATGACACCAATCTTGCCATTTTATTATGATATTTAATGTTTGAAGATTCAGCCAGTTTCAGAATGCTCAAACATCCACAATGTACTCTCACATTCGACTGAACCTCTAATAACACTTACAACCCATTGACTGTCACAACTTGACTGTAAGCAACAATAAGGTGAAGTATAGGTGTTGTTTGAAGAACTCAAAACACTAGATCATTACAAAACCCTCACATCTGCATTTGAAATTCGAATTAACTCAACATTATTTTTGCCAATTTAAGTTTGAGATGTTGTGAAGAACTCAAAACACGATAGGACTTGATGTTCAAGCGAGTGCAAACCTATTGACTAAACATTGGAAGCACCCACATACATGCACGAGGAATTCTCCAAAGATTGACAACCCACAATCACAATTGTACTCACAAAGTTGATGCAAGTAGATCGCAAGCTTGAAGTTGGTGCGGAAGAAGAACCCTAAAATTTAGTTATTGATTCATGCATCGCTTGTAGATAATCTAATATGGACTTTGAATGCCAACTCATGTAAGTCCTATATTTCCCAAGCCATAAAGATAAGCTTCTTATGGGGGGCTTTCCCATAAAATAGGATGAAAGTTTGAGAGTCATCCGTGAGGCCTTCATCAACCAGGGGTACAAGTGTAGTAGTTGGTTCACCCTCGCCCGCCGAGGCGGCTAGGGTGAACCAACACCTACACTCGTGCCTTCGGGGGATGAAGGCCTCGCGGATGACACTGAAAACGTCATCCTTCTTTATGGGAAAGCCCCCCGACATTTTTTCTGCACCCGACTGAAAACTGCTGCCCGCCCGCCCGATTTCGAAAAAACTAGTGTACTTGCATTTTTGAAGGCTACTTGTCCACAAATCCCATATTGAGTGCACTTCATTTTCAAGGTCTCCAATCCAATATATATGTTCACTTCCATTGAGTAAATAAGCAATTGACTAGATTTCATTTTCAAAGTGAAGCCGTCAATAAAGCATGCAATTAACTTGGAAGTCAAAAACATTACAAAATCCTCATTAATATTGAAGTTATAATTTTTGTCACTTACAATTGAAAGGGACCTTGTCATTCTAAAATGAAACTAAAATTCATGATTTATTTATTTTTATTTTTAATATTTTAATATAATATAGTCAATACCTTCTACAATCACAAAGTTTCCATATGCATTTAAACTAGTTAAGTGAGATTGAATGCAACTAAGTCTAATATATTTTGATTAATCCTAATTAAACCCAATTAAATCAGAAAATATGCTTACCAAATTAATTATGCCTAATCAATCATAAATTATATTTACTGGAGTTAATTCCATTTAAATCATGACTAATTCCAGTAAGTACATTTTATAATTAATTAGGGTTAATTAATTTGGTACGCATATTTTCTGATTTAATTGGGCTTGAATACGATTCATTAGGATTAACCAGAAATGATTAGACTTAGTTGCATTCAATCTTACTTTACTAGTTTAAATGCGAATGAAAACTTTGTGATTGTAGAAGGTATTAAATATAATAGTATATAATATATTAAAAATATATTATACTAGAATACATTAAAATATATTAAAAATAAAATAAATAAATCATGAATTTTAGTTTCATTTTAGAATGACAAGGTCCCTTTCAATTGTAAGTGACAAAAATTATAACCTCAATATTAATGAGGATTTTGTAATGTTTTTGACTTCCAAGTTAATTGCATGCTTTATTGACGGTTTCACTTTGAAAATGAAATCTAATCAATTGCTTATTTACTCAATGGAAGTGAACGTATATATTGGATTGGAGACCTTGAAAATGAAGTGCACTCAATATGGGATTTGTGGACAAGTAGCCTTCAAAAATGCAAGTACACTAGTTTTTTCGAAATCGGGTGGGCGGGCAGCAGTTTTCGGTCGGGTGCAGAAAAAATGTCGGGGGCTTTCCCATAAAGAAGGATGACGTTTTCAGTGTCATCCGCGAGGCCTTCATCCCCCGAAGGTACGAGTGTAGGTGCTGGTTCACCCTAGCCGCCTCTAGCCCTGGCCCTGCTGCGCATTTCGAAAGAATCCGCATAACTCATCAAGCTGACGGTGGTACTGACTAAAGGATTAGCTCAGAGAGTCTGTACATGCGAGTATTGTGCAAGTTGGTCTGCACTTTCGATCAGTGCTAAAAAGACCATTAGATTTTGGAGATCCTCTTCTCCTGCAGTTGCTTGTATCCCAGGTAGGATGGCATTAGCTGATGGTGAGGTTGGGGGGTCTTTGCCATGGGCTAGGCTTAAGATAGACACAGTGAGGGAATCAGGGTTCTCATCAGCAGTGGCAGCGGCAGTTTTTGCATTGCTGGTGGGGTTAGTTTGGTTGAAATTGCTCCAAGCCCAGAGGAGGAGGAAGCTGCTTCCGCCAGGACCTCGGCCATGGCCCATTGTGGGCAACTTTCCTGCTCTCGTCGGACTACCTTACAGACACCTTCAACAGCTGGCCTTCAAGTATGGGGGACTCATGTACCTACACTTAGGTACGTACCCAGAATCTTCACACGTATTCTGACCAAACCATTCCTCCATTTTTAAGTGCATTCGATTCACCAAGCCATTTCTGTGCTCTTTGCGTTATCGACACTTCCAGAAGAAGCAGGCATTCATGAAGAGGCTCTTTATCTGCACTTGCGGTGGACGGTTCTATTCAACTCTTCTTGAATAGTATTTCAAAGTAGGAGCTAGATTTCGCTTTAGAAGTCTCTTACTATGTACCTACGCTTCAAGTATATTCTAATAGTCTTGACATTTTGACCAACCTCAAATTACACTTATCGTGCTCATGGATGTCGTATCTATACATCAAGCCATTTGTGTGCAGTCTGCGTCGTCGACTCTTCTTGGTTATATAGATAGATCTAGCTTCATTAGGGAGCAAGCATAATTGAAGACACTCTTCATCTCCGGGTTGCCTCCAGTTTTTGGTGAAGGGGCTTGATCCACTCTTCTTAAATAGGATTTAAAAGTCGGAGGCCTACGAGCCCTTCCTTTAGGAATTAATCTCTTATTATGTGGGTCGGACATGAACATGAAGGCTGAATCCAGATTCCAGAGTAAAGTTATTCAATTGCCATGAGAATCTTATAGGGCCACTTTTAGTAGAGTCGTTCAATGGCCTATTTCAATTTGCTAAATTTGGATTGGAGATCCCACCACGAGCCGGTGGGATGTCCACGAATTCATCTTATGTGCTTGATTCGGCACTCGACTCCCCATTTCCTAATTTCCTACGTAATTAGTGGCTCCATCATAATACTCAGCCTGTGAAGCTTGCTTTTGTCCTAATCCTAGGAAGGAAATCCTACTCGCTCTCTTTCTTCCATCCACTTTAGAACCAAGCTGGAATTGAATCGAGGTTCTGCATCTTATGCTTTTATTCTAGAATCAAACTGCAACCAACTAAGATTATTCCTTGGGAAAGAGAAAATACTCTCCCCACTTACTAATAAATGCTACGTGTCATGTCATGGATTTACGCAAGATTTGTGTAGGTGAATGTTATTTTATTAAATGGCTGCTGCCTCACTAATGTGGCTAATTACCACAAGCAGCTTGTTGTGAAGGTTGGCATGCTGTCTTACAAAGCTCATAATTCGATTTTCTATGTCATTTTCTATGTCATTTTCTATGTCATTTGATTGTCAAAATTGTTGTTTATATGCCCATCTTAAGTACTATCTTAGTGTGGCATTTTGATATATGTGTTTCTGCATCAGGGTCGGTGCCATGCATAGTGGTTTCCACTGCTGCAGTCGCCAAGGAGATTTTCCAAAACAACGATGCTGTGTTCTCGTCACGGCCGAACTTGCTAAGTTATGTGGTGAAACACGGCAGGAAAACCATGAGCACCGCCCCCTATGGACCTTATTGGCGTCAGACCCGGAAAGTTGCCAATCAGGAGTTATTCAATCACCGACGCCACGTGTCTTATGAGAGGTCCAGATTAGAGGAAATTCGCCACATGATGAAGAATCTCCTGAACGAATTGAAGCAGGGAAATGTTGTCAACCTTAAAAGCTGGTCCAATGGCGTTACTGCCAACGTCATGACCCAGATGCTCATGAATAAGAGGTACTTAAAACGGCGATCAACCTGTTTCAAGCCAGTTTCCTGGGAGTTTTTTAGGCATAATCGGTCAAGATCCTAGTGTTTCCAAGCCCAACCGGTTACATGTTGTGATCTTTCGGTTTATTTTTATTAAACTAGGGTATGTTCCAAGGATTCCTCTAAAATGGTCGGTTTTTTTTCCTGAAGTCTTTAACTCCAACCGGTTCATCTGTAACTAGCGGTCGGCTCTCCCTCTTCATTGTTTCAAGCTCAATCTGATCCATGATGGTTTGCTTATAGAACTGCTAGCTTGGACTTGCTCCATAAGGTGCGTACACCCAAAACTACACCGAACTTAAAACTGGAAAGTCGTACATTTGAAACCCCCAAATGTGTGATAGGGGTACAAAGCATCGATTTCAGATTATGTGTTGGTTTTGCGTGTGCTTATCTTAATTGTCCTTTGAAATCTTTTCCTGTGCCATATCTCAAACTGCCAGGAATTCCTACACACCGATATTCTTTCTCATTTCACGTCTTTTTATTTCTGAAGTTGTGCGCCTATATGTTCAAGTTTAATTTCTCAAGCATGTTGGTTTTCCCACAGGTTTTTTGGAAGCGACCTTGAAAATACAAAAGAAAAGGAGGAATTTGACCTCATGATTGATGTAAACTTCGTCACTTCGGGGGCTTTTATCATAAGTGACTATGTGCCATACTTGAGTTTTATCACAAAGTTGCAAGGTTGGCAGAAAAAACTTGAGGAAGCCCGTGACTTCAAAGAGCGGGTGAGCAAGAAAATTATTGACATAGAGGGGCACAAAGAACGTGCTAAAGAAAGAGGAAACAACGACAAGGATTATGTGCCAGATTTTGTTGACGTGTTGTTGGCAACGTCCTTTGATGATGGACAACCGCTATCAGATAAATTGGTTTCCAGCCTTGTAGCGGTAAGCATGTTCATCACTATTCTTGACATTGCAATAATGTGTCTGCATTTGTTTCCTTGACTTTGTTTCCAATTTTGAGAGTCATAATCACACATGAGCCCTAAACCATATCAATGTGGGCTCTGTGTAAAAAGTCGTACAAAACCATAGCCTATTCTGGGACATGTCTTGTGGTCGGGTCGGGTCGGGTCATGTCGCTATTGGCTTTGAGCATGCCTAATACCTCCCATAGTCAACACCCTTCACACCTGCAGGTGGTAGGTAGCCGACACCTTAGTACCATGCAGATAAGTAGCATTGGCTACACTAAAAAATTGTTTCATTGTGGCCTACATTATTCAGGGTCCTCTACAGTCAATAGCTGTGCTTATCTTATAGAATACCTAGTCCAAGGTCTTTTGATGATCTTGATTCGTCTCAAATGCATGATTTGTGATGGAAGAAATCAAACCCATTGCCAAGTTGTCGACCCTTGTTGTATGACAAGACTTCTGATATGAGGGTGGCCATCAATTGAGGATTCATGCAGGAGGCGTTGACTGCTGGCACTGAAACGAGTGCAACCACAACAGTGTGGGCAATGTCAGAGCTCATACTCAACCCTCACCTCATCAAGCAAGCACAGGAAGAACTGGATGCGGTGGTAGGTGTTGACCGCCTTGTGCAAGAATCGGACATCCCGAAGCTTCCCTACCTGCGAGCCATTGTGAAGGAAACATTCCGCTTGCACCCTCCAGGACCACTTTCTGTCCCGCGTGAATCCACCCAACCCTCACAAGTCCTGGGCTACAATCTCCCCGCGCAAACGATGTTGCTCCTCAACCTCTTTGCCATCCACCGCGACCCCAATGTATACGAGAATCCAAATACGTTCAACCCAGATCGGTTCATGAAGCATCCAGAGGTGGATCACACAGCCATGTACGATTATTACCAGTTGATGCCATTTGGTGCCGGCCGCCGCATGTGTCCGGGGTACCATCTGGGCGATGTGATGGTGCACCTTATGGTGGCTAATTTGCTCCACAGCTTTGACTGGAGCCTACCAAAAGGGGAGAGTGTGGAGACCTTTGACATGTCGGAGGTCATGTCATTGGTAGTGTCAAGGAAGAATCCTCTGTGCTTGGTTGGCAACCCCAGGCTTCCTGATGCCCACTTGGCATGATTCAAACCTCTTTGCCATCCACCGCGACCCTAATGTATACGAGAATCCTCACATTTAACCCATATTGGTTTGTGACACATCCAAAGGTGGATCTCACAGTAGTCTCACAAGAGTCACTCCCTTATACATATTTGAACCACCTAAGATCATAATGTACTTTCAGTGCCATAAATTTTTCTAAGATGTCTATAACTTTCTCTTTGAAATAACCAATAGTATCCTACCTTTTTGTTGCACAACGTTTTCCAATGGAACACTGGTGACTCCCTATGAATAATTTATCGAAGTTGATGCCATTTGATGTTAGCTGTCACATGTTATCTGTCATTTGGGAGTTGTGATGGTGCACCTGATGTTGGCTAACTTGCTCCACAACTTTGAATGGAGCCCACTCAAAAGAAGAGATTGTGGAGAGCTTGTATACATCTAAGGTCATGTTGTTGGTGGTGTCAAGGAAGAATCCTTGATCTTTCATTGCAAAATCTCAGGCTTTCGAATGCCTACTTGACATGATGATTCAAATAATTCAGACCTTGGACAACTAACTAAGTGGGCAGCTATTTAGCTAGCTAAAAGCTCAAACTAACTAAAGTTGCACATGAATTCGGTGTCTCAAAAGAATAAAACTAAGTGTCATAATCTAGGTGAGAAAAGTTAGCTAGCTAAAGTTAGCTAATACCTAGCTAGAATTTGGATGTGATCTCGGTGAAATAAATGATGTCAAATGGTCATCTCTTAGACCCGGACTAGTTGAAGCAGCGATGTTTTTGAAATTGAACATGAATCCAATTTCTAATAATCCAATATATGTCGCGGAATCTCTGATTTGGAATGGCTTGATTCCATCTCGTTTTGAATTGCCAAATGACATTCGCGATTCCGATGATAATGATGAAGATAATGATCTATCACCAATGCATCGAAAGTGAAGAAGTTGATTATACGTGTTGTTTTTAAGCCTTTCAATTTTCATGTGCAATAACATGAAAATTGTCACAACCCTTGCTAACGCTTCTTAACACTCTTGGTCATTTTTCAATTCTAGCAAGGGTCATGAGCGTTAATTCTTCGCATTCCGCCATGCAAATGGTTAGCTCCCCATACCACGAACCTCTTAGTTCATAGGAGGGGGACCAACCCTCCTACAGGTGCATTCGGGACTTACTGCTTAATTGGTAACCAATGGTAAGATGTAGACTTCCATGAATGGAAGTCCAATCTTTAGTTGATCATTGTGTTGCCGGAACAACACTATAACAACCCGAACCATACTAGGCAACTATGCCCCCATGTTGGGCCAATGCCCGTGGAGGCTTGCCATTTGGCCTCGAGTAGGTTTGGCCGGCCTGCCACCTCACCCATACAAGCCTCTAGGACTTTTGGCAGGGCCCCTACCCCACCTTCAATAAATCTTTTGTCATTTTACCAAGAGTTGGGGCCAAGTGGAAATTTTCCCTTAGCCACTGGGCTAGAAGCCCCAACAGCTTCAGAACAACCTAACTTCCTTGTATGATCTTTGATGTTGACATGTGATCATTCCATCCTCATGTACTTTTCATGAAGATGCCAATGGACTCCTTACTTGGCCCATTCGGGTAAGTATTGAGGAAGTTATGCCTGTTTAAACCTTGGCAGCCCCGGGAGCCACTCCCAGACCATTGATTTACCAGGGCGTTGTCCCGGGACAATGCCCCACTCAAATTGCCATATCTCCTAGCTTACACTTATGATTGAGGTGTTCTCAAGCATTCTAAAATCCGTATGCCATAAGCTACGCAAAGCTCATTGCCTTACCCTTGTGATTCCTAGTTTTCATGGGTGAGAGGCGTTCCCAACGCCCCGGGGCCCTCACCCACACTAGGATCACTTGGGCCCTCTCACCAACGGCGCCACAAGTCCTAGGTGTTACTCCGGGGTCCCCCTTGTGCCCATGGTGTTTTGGGCACTCCTCATGGAGAGGTGCACGACAAAAATACAAAGCCAACTGAGAGCAATACAACCGAATAAATATTGTTTGGTTCGTATGAATGTATTTCTCTCTAGTTTAGAATGAATATGCATGTCACACAACGTTTTAGCTAATCGAAGTTGAGTGAAATTGAGAGTTACGGAAAGTTAACTAGCTAAAGCTAAGAAAGAATCTTAGATTCGATGAATCTAACTAACGCTAAATGACAAATAGGGTCCGGGAAAATTTAGGTAGCTGATGCTAGTTGGCGAGCTCTCTAGGGCCTGAAGTAATTTCAAAGAGGACCATTACTTTAACATTATTGAAACATGTACTTCAATAGCAAGACTTGTACATCATTAATATGTTTTATCTGACTGTGGAATCAATACTTAGTTTGTGTCAATCAACCAATGCTTTCAATTCTTTAGCACAGTGTTGAATGAAGACTCTCTTGATCTATAAATTATTTGATACTCATGACTATGAGTTGATTAATATGAGTTTCTTTTAAATGACAATGTGTTTGATCACATAACATTATTCAACTGCATGGTTGTGTTCCATTCTATATATAGCATCTGACATTGGCATCCACTATCTTACCTTCACATGAAGAAACTAAGAAAGTAGGAAGAAATTGGTACAAATAATGGATAGTGCTGGTATGAATAATAAGAATGTTGTGGATAGTGTTGGTAGTTACAGTGATAGTGTTTCTATGAATAGTATTTTTAGTGAATAACATTCAGATGAATAATGTTTCCTATGAATAGTACTGGGATGAACAATGATTGTTGTGAACAATGTCGGGAGTATAACTCCACCCAAATTTCCAAGTGTCAACTTGAATGTATGATAATAAACGAATATTCTTACATTTGTTCTGGACTCACAAAATATGATTGACATATTCCAAGGTCATGAGACCAACCCACATGATTGAATAATATTATGCATTGGACACCAAGTGTTTGAATTTGTGCATGGTCATCATGACCGGTCTTAGTGCCGAGAGTGATAATTTAAGCAGATGTTTGTTGATGAAGCATGACCTATTGTTAAGGTCAGTTCTGTACATGAGGAGGGTTATTGGTTGAAGATGGTGCTCAAGGATTAGAGGGTCTGGGAACGAGGGTGGGAGCGTGAGTTCCCAACTTGAGAATTCAAGGGTGCCCAAGGGAGCTATCATTCTCTGGTGTAGAAATAAGGCATTCTCACACCCCTCTACGTGTTCATGAACTCCACTGTTTATTCTCACCGTGGACAATTCTCTTTTATCTCCTGTCTGCCCCACAAGGGTCCACAAACATTCAGCCATGGTTTTACGAACAGTCATGTGTTGATGTGTTAGAGTTCTTCTTCAGGCTAGCTAATGACAGTAAATACACCTAAACCCTTTACTAGAAGAGAAGAAATTGTAAGGAACTGCTCAATTACCAGCTTGTTCAAGAGATGTGAAAGCATCTCGGATACCATATTAATCAATTGAGTGATGGCATGACTAACTAACAATGTCAAGTTCAACCTCAAACTTGAAGGAAAATGGATGCCACAATCTCCCAAAAGTCTGATGTCTGCCATCCGGTAATTCAACAATTCATGTGACACATGAATGTGGCAACTTCATTCAACAATATGCAAATGCTGACGTTGCAACCTTTTGTTTCATTTTTATTATTTTTATTTTGAGAAAAATGAAACAAGCTCTAATATTTGAATGCCCTGAAAGAAAGAAAGAAAGAAAGAAAGAAAGAAAGTGGGGACCTCTCTTGAGTGCACCTAGTAGAACCACAAAACCCAAGAAGGGCGAACAACCTAACCATGATCAACTATGCCATTTTTTGGTGCCTCTATTGTAATGTTACATCATGTGATGTCTAAATATTACAACATCACTCCGAAATAGAAATTACACTAACTCAATAATGAAAATACATAAGATAATAAGTAGTTGTGACTATTAGTCTACAAAGTAGAATTGTTGAAGATTAATGACACTTCATAAAGAGAGAGGTGACACCAAACTACAGTTGACGTGAATGAGAGATGCTTCACTCCAAACCAAAGCTGCAATCTCAAATATAATGAAATCCATGGCACATTTGTGGAGCATAGCTCAGCGACAAGCCTCATGTAGGAAGCTTGGCAACAAATAACTAATAGTCAAGTCCAATGGGCATTGGCAAACCTGGGCAAACACAAGGGAGTCTTCCTACAAGTGGGCCGGCCGGGTGCAAACGGAAGGCTTCCTTGATGGCCGGCAAGTAGGGTAGTTTTGGGATGTCTGATTCTTGCATGAGGCGGGTGGCACCCACCAGTCTCGAGCTCCTCTTGTGCACACTTGATCTCTGATCGGGGAGAACCCACAGTTAGTTACAGATGAACTGGTTGAGTTTGAGAAATAATCGGTTGAAGTTCAAGACTGCAGAGAAATTACCGATCATTTTAGAGGAATTTATAGAATATACCCCAATTTAATACTCCGAAGGATGTCAACATGTAACTGCTTGGACTTGCAAACACTAGGATCTCGACCGTTTATGCCCAGAAATCTCCCTGATCACTGCACTTGATGAAATGAGGTTGCGAATGAGTCGGACAATGCCCACTCAACCATTGGTGCACTCGTGTCTGTTCCGGCAGTCAATGTCTTTTAAATTTATTCCAACTTGTCAACTGCACAACACTCGTCTTGTCGCTCCAACAAGGGTACAACATCATACTGGTGCAACAACGAATACATGGACTACATATTCTACAGGAGGAGCCTTGCTACGGGTCGTAGCAAGGCGACATGTGTATAATAACGGCCATAGCAATGACCATATCATGAAGAAAACTTGCTATGGTCTATAATTGGCGTGCTCGTGTCCAACGAGGATACGACATGTTGGGGAGATTTGAGGTGGTTAGCGATATGAATTCATTCCAAATTATGTGAAATAAAAAGATTGACGTCAACCCTTTTTTGACACCCTGCCTATATTGAATATTCCCCAACCATGACCACCTCACCATCCTGGGGGTGGACTCTTCATTGGAAACCTAAATGATGTGCGTGGGTGACTATGAAATAAACCCCCCTATATATGAGACTGGGACTCAGGACTTTGTTATGCCTGAATCCTCCAAGGCTAAGTTAGAGGCTATCCTTAATGCTATGAACACATTATTGTTCCGAACCATAACGATTGAAGGAGTCATTGGTGGCCTTCAACAACATCAACCTCCCGCCAATCTAGAGGGAGGAACTCGGTCTGTGCTTCAACAAGTTCCACTACCACAACGGAAGGAACCTTGTGTAAGCTTGCCTGAGAAATTTGATGGCACGCGCTCCAAGTTTCGAGGGTTTGTCAATCAAATTCGATTGATAATCGCTTTACAGCCGGAGCGTTATCCAACAGAAGAATCACGAGTCGGATTGATTGGGACGTTGCTTATGGGACAAGCTTTAACATGGTTTGCTCCCATGTTTGAGAAATGTTCACCCATCTTGAACAATTTTGACATTTTTTTGGAGGCCTTTGCGGAAGCATTTGGAAAACATGACAAGGCTCGTTAGGCAACAACAAATTTCAGTCCCTACGACAAGGGACACATTCTGCATCGACTTACGCCTCAGATTATAGACAACTTGCGTGCAATATCAATTGAGATGAAGCAACACTTATGAGCCAATTCTATTGGGGCTTAAAGGATATTGTGAAGGATTTGTTGTTGTCACTCCCTGTCGCGCACCTCTCCATGAGGAGTGCCCAAAACACCATGGGCACGAGGGGGGCCCCGGAGTGACAACCAAGACTTGTGGCGCCGATGGTTAGAGGGCCCGAGTGATTCTAATGTGGTTGAGGGCCCCGGACGTTGGGAACGCCTCCCACCCATGGAGACTAGGAGGCACGAGGATAAGGCCATGAGCTACGTGTAGATTCTAGAATGCTCAAGAACACCTCAATCGGAGGTGTAAGCTAGGAGATATGACAATTGGAGTGGGGTGCTGTCTTGGAACAGTGCTCTGGTACAACAGTGGCCTGGGAGTGGCTCCCGGGACTGCCAACACTACAACAAAACATGTCTTTTACAACTGGGTTTTTTTTAACTCCTACGAGTGAGAAAATCCAGATTTTACTGACGTGAAAAACGACCAGTCGCTTCGGACAAACAGTAAAGTCTGGTCATAGTCATGTCGGACAAGATGTTCCCAATGGACACGTTCCCAATGGCAGTGAAGTTTGGGGTGCTCTGCGTGCTTCACTTCATAAAGTCATATCCTACTTCACTATGCCTCGTCAATATAAGGAACATAATACACGTCACCATATTACTCCCTCTAGTAATCTCGGACAAGTCATGTACGTGTGTATTAACTTTTGCACTTCACTACACAAAGTTATATATGTGAAATGAAAAAAGATCTCCATATCACTCCCTCTAGTAATCTCGGACAATAACGAAGGAGATCCATAACTTTACGTAGTTCGTGCGTGTGACTTATTACAGTAAACACTATATTCGTTAAATTGAGACTTTTTGGGCATTTTGAGACATTCACATAAATAAGAACAAGGATAAATGGAACACATATTGGAGAAAGTTGTAAGATGCGAACACTTTGAAGCAGGTGTTTAGACCAAGAACCCCATAAATAACTCATATTTGTGATGGTTTAGGGTGGGCAATCCAAATCTTAGACCACATTTAAGGGGAAACCTTAAAACATTCATATTATTGCACACAAAATATTAGAGCTTGTATGAATATGGTTTAGGTAGGGCAATCCAAACCATAGATCTTATTGAAGGGTTAATATGTTAACCAATATAATATTGCATACAAAATATTCCAAACTCATATTTGTGATGGTTTAGGTAGGGCAATCCAAACCTTAGACCATATGGAAGGGGAAATCATGTCTAACTTGTATTATTGCAAAAAAAAAACATACAAAGTGTGGCATGTAAAATGCATATCATGCTAACACCACACATGCATTGGATAGTGCGACCCAAAATGTTCTTGCCTATGGCCCAAAACCCTACGCCTACTATGGCCTATCTAGCCTCGGATACTACCTCTTTTTCTTTTGCTTCATTTTCTTTTGCTTTTTTTTTTCTTTTGCCTCTTTTTCTTTTGCCTCTTTTTCTTTTGCTGCAGCTTCTTTTGCTCGCATTGCTTCAACATTCCTGAAAATCTCCGCCCCGCGACTATAGCCATTCTTGGGGTGAACGCCATCAATAACACATTTTGTATTCCGTCGGCCGCCCGAATTATACGACGAAGAATTCGAATACGATGAAGTGGACTGTCTTGCATTTCTGGTCATGGAGTAGAAACGCTCCAACTCGATGGACGCACTAGACCGCATAGGTTTACGGGTGGGAGCAACCTGCAACGCGTCAACGCAAGAACACATGTGTTAGTTTAGGGAGGAAGACCCAAACGTGTCACACATTCATTTTTTAAGTGCAAAATGATTGTAATGCGCGGATAACCATGTTTTTTTTGGGGGGGGGGGGTTCACCTTGTCACCGGGGGCGTTCCCGTCGGAGTTGGCGAGGAGGGGCAAGGCATCCCGCAAAGGAATAGGAAGGGTTCCACTCTTCGTAGGCCGAGCGTCCATCCGCAGCCGCCGTTGAGGTGTACTACTGCCGCCGGGCCGAGAGGGGGATGTCCGGACGCATTTGCGATTTATGCCTTTGAGCGGTGACGGGGACGCAGATCGCCGGAAGATTTGCTTGGGTGGGGGGCTATCGACGACGCCGGCGTCAAGAGGCTCCTTGGAGTAGTCGATGGTTGACGCGGCGTCGTAAACGGTCTCGTAGAAGAAGCTCCCCAAGTCTGACTCGCTGACGACGTCAATCGAGGGCTCCAAACGCTGGAGCCAAAATTGGAACAAAACAAAACCCAAGGAAAAGGGGGGAGATAGAGCGCGTGAAAATCAAGATACATATGAAGCGTAAATTACACAAAATGGGTAGGCGCATATACACACACACACATACAAACACACGTACTGTCTCAAATGAGCTTGTTAAATTTCGCGTGAGATAACAACTCTCTGTACAAATGGTCTCGTGGATCCAAGTATCTCTCGCCTATGGGATTATTCCTAACAAAATTGTTTACGGGAAGTCCGCTTCCCCAGAGCGCCTGGAGGTATTTACTAAGGTCTAATAAAAATCGGTCCCGGACCTTCTCGACCGTCCACGTAGGGCACACTATGAAGTTGGCCGTCGGGTTCAACATGTTCTTTGCGGCGCTGTCGTCCACCATGAGCGTGTTCTCGCGGGTGGGGCGGACGTCGTAGGGGACGCCTATCAAGGACGGTCGCTGGTCCCAAAAAATGGGCTTCAAGACCTTGAGGTATTGGGGGGAAGCGGGGTTGTTTGGTGTTTTGACGACTTTGCCGTCCTGTGTGTACAATATTCTACAGGCTTCCTGTGCTAGGACCATGCAGGGGGGCTCGATGCCCTTGAAGATGAACTCCACGACCGCATTGGTGTTCTCGGCCGTCATGGAGCTCCACACGACCACCCACCATCGTTGTTGGGCGATCTGGAGGAAGGTCCGAAGCCACGGGCGGAGATGAACTAGTTTGCTCTTTATGAACGTGGGCGGCCCGTCGTAATTAGCGTCCTCGGGCTTGCAAAAGGGCACCGTGGGGGTCCTAGGGCAATGAACGCATTGGACGAGGACCCCGTTCAGGTCTAACACCAGGAATCGTTTCTTCGGCAGCGGGGGCGGGGCGGGTAAAACCGGGGGCGCCGCCGCGCTGCCCTCTCCGCTCCTTGGGGAAGAGCGTCGGGGAGCCGCTACGCTATGCTCCGAGCCCTGCGGATACGAGCGAGAGAAAACGGGGGCGACTTATGTCATGCTATGTCCAAACGAAGCATTAAGGAAACGAGCGTTCTCGGTGCAAACACAAAAGCATTTGATTCATTTTGGAGGGGGTGCAACAAGGGATACAAGGGATACAAGAGCATACAAAATACATTCAAACACAATATACAAGTATATAGGAGTCAAAAATGGTGATTATATTATATACAATGCTCTATGTACATCTTGATTGGGGGAGCCGCGTTGAACGATGCGTTCAAACTAGCCTACTTCTACATCTAGAAAAAATTGAAGAGACGGGCCGCCGTGATGAAGACTTCGTTGCAAAGCCGGGGGTAGGTGGACGAACGAATGGTCGCTGGGGGTGACGAAGGGCGCGAGTGCCGGGGGGGGCCTAAGTTCGTCCTAGCTAGGGGACACGACCAAGGCAAGAAGTCAAAGACCCAGGAAGTTTGGGTCGGCCGACCCAAACTGAGTGGGGTCAGTGCATTACCTCGCCTTGGTCGTGCCTTGACGACGTTGATGCCGGCATCGCGTGCGCTGCCCCACCTCTGTCACCGCCGCCTCCGACGACGCCGTCAGCCGCAACCTGCTCCTGCAAAGGCTGACTGTCAGGCCTTTGTCCCAACCCAACCTCCGCATGCGCATCATGCATTGGTTCATCGACTGGGTTAGGAGTAGAGGTATCACCAGGCCCTTGCGGGCCTTCAACATCTAGCATAGGCTCGTCGACCGGGGTTTGATGGGGGACGGGGTTTGGGTCGGCCGACCCAAACCCTGCTGCTTGGCGAGGGTCGCTCTGCGACGCTGCAACGTCGGCACTGTTTGGGTCGGACGACCCAAACATGTGGGGGTCGTCCCGCTGGTGGTGTGGGGGCAAGAGGATGGGAGGCCGGAGCGGGGGGGGGGGGGGTGCCAACGAGCTGGACGCTCCGGGGACGCGCCAAAGGTTTGGATCATCCACCTGCTGCACATGCGCGTAAGGACGGGCGTGCGGCTGCAGCAAATCCGCGAAGCTGAAGGAATGCTCCAACGCCGGCCGCGGGCGGATATCCTGTGGAGGGAAGCCTGCGGGCAAGTGAGGGAATGAACTCGGGGGAGCCATCACCAATCCCTGCGCCAGCATGCCCTGGATCACTTGCGTGATGAGGTCCGCTTGGGACGGAGTTTGGGACATCGCCCTTTGCCGCTCCTGCTCCAACAGGAGAGCCCTCAACTCCGCGACTTCGTTGCGGACAGAGGGTTCCTCGGCGGCAGCCCTCTGCAGTCGCACACGCTGCTCCTCGTCTTGGAGCATTTTTGCGTTCGCCTCCTCCACGGTGAGGACCTCCGGTTTCACCCTCATATTCCCGGCGAACGCTCTGGGGGAGGCAGGATCAGACCTCAGCTTCTTGGCGAGTTCCATGTCGTCCTCGTCCTCGGAGCTTATTGCGATCGTCTCCTCCACCGCATAGTCCCCGTACAGCTTCTTCCCCTTCATCCTTCTACGCTCCCTGAAGGTGGCCGTCGCGTCCCTCGAGTACATATCCTTGGCGTCGTCCACCGTCAACGCGGGCACCAGCCTGCTCTGCGGCGTGGCAGGCCGCATGGCCTTCTTCCGCTGAGGGGCCTCGGATTCTTGAGTGAATCCTGTTGTCCCTTCCTCCACCTCCCCCTCCACTTTCTCTGCTTCCTCCTCCGCCTCCTCCTCGTCTTCCTCCCCCTCCTCCCCAACCCTGCCACCTGCTCCCATAGACGGATTGCCCGGATGCAACCCGATGAGCGGCTCTGGCAATTGAACGGGGGCCCGCATGGCGAATTCACCCGGGTTGATTCGCCTCGCAATATCCAAAGGATTCTCGCCCCCCTCGACGATCTCTTCGACGTAGGATCCGGGTATCCAGTCGAGGATGTCCATTCTCTTGGCCAGCGCCTTTTGGGTCCTGTAGAATTGAACATCGGCATCCTCTACATAGGAGTAGATGTTCAACCCAGACATCTGCACAATCAAAATCAATACTATTAGTAACACCAAATGAACATATAATGGAAAATGACTTCCAAACAAAATAAGAATAGTTAGTTTGGGTCGCTCGACCCAAACTATGCATGGCCCTAGTTTGGGTCGCTCGACCCAAACTGTGCATGCCCCTAGTTTGGGTCGCTCGACCCAAACTATGCATGGCCCTAGTTTGGGTCGCTCGACCCAAACTGTGCATGCCCCTAGTTTGGGTCGTTCGACCCAAACCGAACGTATAGGGACTTCTGGGTTTTCTGCTTACCATGGCTGCAAAAATCGGTTTGGACCCCCCGAAAACGTTGAAGATGCAGTCCCCTCTCTTCGTGAGGGTCCTCATCATCCGCAGGTAGAACTCCATGCGCAGCTCATCCGCGGGGTAGTTGGCGTACTTCGCCTCGTCATATAAGCTCCTGCTGGTACCCAACCCTTCTTGGACTTGGAAGAGCTTTTCCATCCTGGCTATGGGATGGTTTGGCACCTTAAGCAGCTCAGCTTTGTACACGAAGTACAAACACAGCACGTTGACGATCTTCGTCTTCTTGTCTTTCAGCGTGCTGTACGCCCCCTCCGCCGGTGCAACAACGTAGTGAGATTTCGAGACGGCATACTCCGGCTGCAATTTGCGCACGATCTCGTAAACCTGCTCTGCCCTTCTGTCCTCGACAATCCAGAGCCAGACGTCGACCTCCCTGAATTTGGGGCTGGCGTAGTCCACGAACTTCGACAAGAAAGGATCGTAAAAAGGGGTGCTCATAGTCCCCTCGAATGAGGCTCCAGGGATGTTCCTGAAGTCTATCATTCCGAAGGGGAAGCGGTCCCCGGCTCTAGTCCTGATCGCCTTCCTTGACTCAGAACCCGGCCAACCCTGGATCCTGAGAGGTTCGACAGTGACCATGTTGAATTGCGCATCGCCTTCGAAACTGACGATCTTCTTCTCCTTTATGAAGTTGGAGAAGGCCCGCACTGAGTGTTCGGGAAGCGCCCGGTTCCTCCCCCCCTTCACGAGCTTGGATCTGAGGAAGTCGTCTCCCGCCTCCCTCATGAGTGCCGCCATGGACGCACTGGTAAACTTATATTCGGCTTTGAAGGCCCTCCAGTGCGCCTCGTCGACCTCTCCGTCCACGATGAGCTTCTTCTCTGGCACAAGCTTGTGCAGCTCCTGGACGATGGTCGTCTTCTTCTTCCTGTTCTCCGTCCATTCCTTCATTGTGTAGCATGAAGGGACGAAGATCTTGGGTTTGGTGAAGACGATCTTAGGGTGGACCCAGCATCTCTTCGCCGTCGTCTCCACGTGTAGGATGTGGGACGCCGCTTTTCCCATCTCTGTCTCGGAGAGACCTTGAAGCGCTCTGAAGAACTCCCTCACCAGAGGCTTCATTTGCTTGAAGCGCGTAGTCTGGTTGAAGAGCATGCCGGTGTCGGGGTCCATGAGGTCCCCCGTCTCGTGTTTTTCAAAAACACTCTTCCATCTTGCCCATACGGAATCGGACGCTGTGATCAAATAGATTTCTCCTCTCAGCTCGTTATACTTTTTCTGCTTGTGGCTAGCATTGTCGATCGAGGAGAATTTATTGATCATTTGATATTTGAAGTCCTGCACAGGAAGACATTAGCACATGTTAGACAACACATAATGGAAAAACAAATGCAACAGCAGTTTGGGTCGAACGACCCAAACTATGAACCTGGCGAAAACATCTTAACAATTTCAGAGTTTGGGTCGACCGACCCAAACTATGAACCTGGGGACAATATCAAAATAATTTCAGAGTTTGGGTCGACCGACCCAAACTATCAACCTGGCGATGACAACAAAACAATGTAGGAGTTTGGGTCGATCGACCCAAACATACTCACCTCCCATTTGGGGTTCTTGTCTTTAGCATTCTCCCTTTCCTTGGGAGGCCTTCCATAAAACTCCCACACCTCCCTCGAGGCCATGATGTTTCTGATCCACGATGCCTGATAGGCCCTCTTTTTGTTCCCCATGTTGAAGAACCCGGAGATGTCGCTGAGGACCGTCTCGTTGTCCGACCAAACCACCAAAGCCTTCCAAACTTTTAGCTTCTCCTTCTGGTTGTTCGGGTCGTCCCACTCGGTCATCAGCTGGATTTTTTTCGAGGCCTCCACACTGTGCTGCCCGTCAATCAGCCAGAAGTCTCCTTTAGAGATTGCCGGCCACATCTCAGGCGTCGGCATTCTTTTCAGCCCTTGTGGCATGACAACAATTGTCTGCCTGTCGTCCTTGAACTGCCCGCCCAAGATTTGAGCGACCATCCAGTCGACGTAGGCGTCCTCCTTGGCTCGGACGCACTTCTCTGGTGGCGCAAGGTGGCACTGCGCAATGTTGACCTCGAATTTGAAGTCCCTGCCCATGAAGAAGCAGTGCAGGCATTTTGTCTCGAAGTTGTTGTTTATTTTTTGTATTTCGCCTGCATCCACCTCTTGGCCAGGCTTCGGCATCCGGAGCTCCGGGGAAACAGGCTCGTCAGTCATCCCCGATGACTCTCTTCCCCTCTTGGAAGGGGTCGTCTGACGGCTTCCTGATGGCGTTGGCGTCTCGCTGTCAGCCGGCGTTGTTGTAGTGCTCGTCCGTCTCGAGTCTGCAGGGACCGCCCGCGGTTTCCTCACAGTTTGTGGTCTTGAGGACCCTGCGCCTTCTTCCGTCGTTGCCTTCCGCCTCACAGGCTGCTGCGTCTTGGGTTTGCTTTGCAGCGCCTTGTTGAGAACCGTGATAGCCTGTTTTAACTTCGTGAACCTGCTCGCAACCTTCGTGTTCGTTACACTACCATCTATGAATATGGCCTCCGGTTTTATGGTTTCAGGGTCGACGCAAGTCTCCTTGGCGTACAGGGGGTCGAAGGGCTCGGAGAACTGGTGCATGAACATGTGGACGTTCTGCACGGCGGAGTTCTCCAGTATCACGTCTACGTAGTCCCCGAGAGACTGGACGGACGCAACCTCCCATCCCGTCAGCGTTGCCCAGGTGTGCTGCTCGTGGGTCCCCACCTTCACCACGAATAGCAGCTTGAACATGGATGCCTTCACCACCTGAACGGACCATGCCAAAACGACGCCATCTTTTGGGACGTAAGAATCGTCCTGTGGAGTTTCATACTCCTGCCAAAGGTGGTCTGGCGCGAGCATGAACCACCTTTCACCTGGTCTCTTTTTAGGGGCCATCTGCAATCCAAGAAATCGAAACTGTGAGTTTCGGTCGATCGACCCAAAGTATTGCAATGTGCATTTAACATTTGGAGGATTGACCCAAACATTTACTTAATTTTCGAAGTCGTTTTAAAAGATCTTTTAGATTTTAAAGTGTGATTTAGGTGGTCACCCTGTAATGTTTGGGTCGAGCGACCCAAACATGATGAGGCTGCAAATTTAGGTATCTCAACACATTCATTTCAGACTGCAATGTTTGGGTCGAACGACCCAAACAATTACTTAATTTTGGAAGTTCTTTTATATTTTACAATGTGGTTTAGTTCTTCTCCCTGTAATGTTTGGGTCGAGCGACCCAAATATGTTAGGCTGCAAATTTAGGTAGCTCAACCCATTCATTTCAGACTGCAATGTTTGGGTCGAACGACCCAAACAATTACTTAATTTTCAAATTTCTCTTTTATTTTACAATGTGCTTTAGTTCTTCTCCCTGTAATGTTTGGGTCGACCGACCGAAACATGTTAGGTTGCAAATTTAGGTAGCTCAACCCAATCATTTCAGACTGCAATGTTTGGGTCGAACGACCCAAACATTCACTTAATTTTCAAAGTTCTTTTATATTTTACAATGTGGTTTAGTTCTTCTCCCTGTAATGTTTGGGTCGAGCGACCCAAACATGTTAGGCTGCAAATTTAGGTACCTCAACCCAGTCATTTCAGTCTGCAATGTTTGGGTCGAACGACCCAAACATTTACTTAATTTTTGAAGTTCTTTTATATTTTACAATGTGGTTTAGTTCTTCTCCCTGTAATGTTTGGGTCGAGCGACCCAAACATAATGAGGCTCCAATGTTTGGGTCGCTCGACCCAAACAAGAGGCTGCAATGTTTGGGTCGAACGACCCAAACATTTAGTTCATTTTAGGCTGCAATTCAAATATTTATTATATTTTAATATGAGTTTGGGTCGTCTCCCCAAACTACTGTGTTTCCAGATGCATGTTTAATGCTTGGGCAACATATACAATGCTTATGCATTGTATATGTAACAGGAACCTAAAGGGAATGATGCAAATTGTGTGCACTGATGCAAATTGCTTACCTTGTCTTTCAAACTCTTGAAAGCTGCTCTCACAATCTGCTTCTTACAACCAGACTCAGAAACTCTGTTGTGGCACTAAAGAACAACTCTCACAAAGATCTCAGAAACACAATGAATCTCTCAAGCACCCTAAAACTTTCTCACAAACCCCCTGATTCTTGCAAACTCAGGCCTAATTTGAAAGACCTCTACCTTTCTATCACACTCGACCGTGCTCACTTCTACTCAACCTAAAATCACTCCATGCATGAATTTTACAAAACAAGTAAGGAGTTCAACACAATAAACCGCTCCGAACTCACTCAAAGCTAACACTCTGGACCAAGAAGAGAGAATAAGAAGAGGAAGACAATAACACGAGGAATAGAATGAGAGAAGAGGAGGAGAAGCATCAGAGAGGAGGAGAGGAATGAAGGAGAAAGAAGAATGAAGGGAAGCGGCGCGACCAAGACAAAAGCAAAAGGTGCGAGAGGAAGCGCTTGGCGCGGCGCTATGGAAAGCGGCGGCGGCGTTTCCAAGAGCGGCGCTTGGCGCGGAGGAAGAGAGGAAGAAAAAGAGAGAAAGAAAAAAGAGGAGGGGAGAGAAGGAGAGAGCGGAAGGGGTCACCCTAAACCCTCGAATCCGGGCCATTAGATTGCACCGGGCCCATCAACGGCTCAGAAGCCTCGCGGGCCAACACCTTGCCAGGTGTCGACACCTCCTTGGTTTAGGTGGTTGCCCGCGAGGCTTGTGGTGTTGACACCTGCCACCCTAGGGAGATTGCCTTCCTAGTTGTCCTTGCCCCTAGGTGCGGGACATAGGAGGGCCGGCGCCTCTCTTGGCCGCCCGGCCCCGGCCTTCTAACCCGCTATTCATTAGCGGCAATTCAATACCAGTCAAAAACCTACGTGGACTAAGGTATTCCACAAAATTAACACCATCACCAACTCATATTTTAATGGTGTTCAATTGAATGATCACCCGTTGGAATTGATAACATCGTTGAATGTAGCCATTATCGTTTTGGTGTATGAATAATGTAATTTATGGAATCATATGAGAGTGTTACAAAGTCTAAGAGGAGTAAGTCATAATTATATTGCAATCCACAAAGGCAATTACACGGTGCAATAATATAAATATGGTAACCATTCACAAGGTTAACAGTTTAGGATTATGTATTGTAATTTATATGATGGTTGTTGGTAGAGGACAATGCTCTAGTCTATAATGGATACCCTAACAAGTAGCATTAGAGTGAACATTAATATATGTACTTAGAAGTTCACATTTGAAGTACATGGGAGAAACAAATGATTACAAATGTATCTACTGCAACCCCATGGAGTTCACATATCATATGAAGTCATTTAAACATTCAGTTTGATGTTTGATGATGCCTGAACCCTAAACCCTAAACCCTAAACCCTAAACCTTAAACAACACAAACCATAACTGGATGGCACATAGGTCAAATGACATGGGCCTTGGTGCTTGTAGTTTCCAATACAAATGTATATTGTCATCACAACATCCTAATTCACAAACGTGAAAGATGGATGTGTGGTTTTTCACGAATGAACGCACTAAAGGAAATAAACGATATTGTGCTCACAAGTAGGTGATACAATATTAACCTATAACCTTGTCACCTGGTAAGAAAAGCATAAGAACTAGATTATAATGGATAGGATGTTGTTCATGTTAACATGTTATTTGGAATAGTGAAATATTATATATTAATTTAAAGTAGATTTCATGTTGTGAATGATATGAGGACATACCTTTTGAACTTTGCATGTTTTGCTCACACACATTGGTAGAGTTCAAGGGACTTCACGATAGGTTCAAACATCCTTGGAAGATTGAACGTGCCAAATGTCATTTGTGGTTTAGGGTTCCATTAATGACTTCCACATAGGTACTAGGTTATTGTCACACTTGGAGTCTTGAGGATGAAGCAATATTGGGTGCACACATTACAACACAACATATGTTCTTTTAATTAGCAGAAATTGAAAGTTGGCCAAATTATTCAAGTTTGTCATGGCATTAATTATTTGTTTTCAAAATATAAGTCCTCATGTGAGAGTCTAAATAATAGCATTAACTATTATATTTAGTGACTTTTAGTATATGAAGTTTTATAATACATGCACATCTTTTGTCAATATATTGTTTGAAATATACCATAATGTTTGACTACAAGTAGAGTAAAACCCCTTAATAGATATAATCTTACATATTGTCATAGGGTTATTGGTATTTAGTGTATGCGTTCATATGTAGTGTATCAAAACCTTTATATCCTTTTTAGTTATATGATAGTTAGTGTTTGATACACTTAAAACGAACGCATACACTTCCCATTACTAACCCTATGAGAGTAAGTAACATTAAATGTAAACTCAAACACTAAATATCCACTATGGTGATATATGGAAGTTACATATAGGGATTTAGTATTAGTAAGGATGTGAGAAAAATATACAACAATGATAAAAGGAGAAAGGAGATGGCAATAGGGAAGGTGGTGGTGTATTCATGTATAAAACTAATTATGAAAGAGTTGAAGAATAGTGTTGACCAAGTTAGGGTGGTAACAACTTTAAATATATGTTGAATTATTCATTTGGTGGTTGGGGCAACGAAGAGCCAAGCTAAATATACATTCTCTATTATTGACAAGAAGCGGGAAATTGAGTCAGAAGGTTTGAATTAACATCCAAAGGAGACCAGGTGGGAAAGGCATCCAAAGAGGATGCCCAAAGCGGAGGCGGGTAGTATAAAGAGCCCAACCCCCCCAAATGCTGGTTCTTTCTTTCATGTCCCAATCCTGAGATTGCTGCAAGCTCTCTAAGTTGGAGCTGTAATACACGGTTTGTATACGCTTCCATTCATGAGCAGCTAATTACAACAAGCATCTATGAGTTCAGTTGTCCCAAATAGGTTATAAATAGATTAATAGAGCATCACCCGAATAAATAGGCGGATTTTGCGGAATTGTTTGGGTCGGTCGACCCAAACCCAGCCTTACAGTGTGGGTGCTCTCTGTATTGAGCCAGAACCCATCCTGCCTCAAGGTTTGGGTCGATCGACCCAAACCCAGCCCTACAGTGTGGGTGCTCACTGTTGTGAGCCTGAACCCATCCTGCCTCATGGTTTGGGTCGATCGACCCAAACCCAGCCCTACAGTGTGGGTGCTCACTGTTGTGAGCCTGAACCCATCCTGCCTCATGGTTTGGGTCGATCGACCCAAACCCAGCCCTACAGTGTGGGTGCTCTCTGTTGTGAGCCTGAACCCATCCTGCCTCATGGTTTGGGTCGATCGACCCAAACCCAGCCCTACAGTGTGGGTGCTCTCTGTTGTGAGCCTGAACCCATCCTGCCTCATGGTTTGGGTCGATCGACCCAAACCCAGCCCAACAGTGTGGGTGCTCTCTGTTGTGAGCC
Organism: Polytrichum commune; assembly: GCA_950295325.1. Lineage (NCBI taxonomy): Eukaryota > Viridiplantae > Streptophyta > Polytrichopsida > Polytrichales > Polytrichaceae > Polytrichum > Polytrichum commune. The sequence goes on from OX485809.1 coordinate 19,275,551, forward strand.
TGAACCCATCCTGCCTCATGGTTTGGGTCGATCGACCCAAACCCAGCCCTACAGTGTGGGTGCTCTCTGTTGTGAGCCTGAACCCATCCTGCCTCATGGTTTGGGTCGATCGACCCAAACCCAGCCCTACAGTGTGGGTGCTCACTGTTCTGAACTTGAACCCATCCTGCCTCATGGTTTGGGTCGGTCGACCCAAACCCAGCCTTACAGTGTGGGTGCTCTCTGTTGTGAGCCTGAACCCATCCTGCCTCATGGTTTGGGTCGATCGACCCAAACCCAGCCCTACAGTGTGGGTGCTCACTGTTGTGAGCCTGAACCCATCCTGCCTCATGGTTTGGGTCGATCGACCGAAACCCAGCCCTACAGTGTGGGTGCTCACTGTTGTGAGCCTGAACCCATCCTGCCTCATGGTTTGGGTCGGTCGACCCAAACCCAGCCTTACAGTGTGGGTGCTCATTGTTGTGAGCCTGAACCCATCCTGCCTCATGGTTTGGGTCGATCGATCCAAACCTAGCCCTACAGTGTCGCAACCCTTGCTAGGTCCCTTAATAATCTTGCCAATTTTCAATTCTAGCAAAGGTTACGAGTCGCTAACCCTTCGCATTCCGCCATGCTAATGGATAGCTCCTCTTACCCCGGACCAATAGTTCATAGGAGGGAACCAACCCTCCTACTTTGCTTTCGGGACTCACCCCTTAATCGGTAACCCATTTCCGCAATGTGGACTTCCATCCATGGAAGTCCAATCCTATGTTGATCATCGCGTTGCCGGAGCAACACTACAACAACCCGAAGCATACTCGGCAACTATGGCCTCACAATAGGCCAAAGCCCATGGAGGCCTTGCCGTTCGGCCTCGGGTGGGTGAGGCCACACCACCTCACCCATATAAGCCTCTAGTACTTCACGCGGGGCCCCTACCCCACCGTCAACCAACCTCTTGTCTCTCTACCAAGAGTTGGGGCCAAGTGGACATTTTCCCTTAGCCGCTGGGCCTAGAAGCCCCCAGCAGCTTCAGACCATCATAACTTCCTTGTATGATGTCTGATTCCAGCAACCAACCACTCCATCTTCATCTACGCTTCACGTAGATGCCGATGGACTCCTCACTTGCCCCATTCGGGCAAGTGCTAAGGAAGTTATGCCTGTTTGAACCTTGGCAGTCCCGGGAATCACTCCCAGGCACTGCTGTACCAGGGCGCTGTCCCGGGACAGCGCCCCACTCAAATGGCCATAACTCCTAGCTCCCACCTCCGCTTGAGGTGATCTTGAGCATTCTAGAATCACCACGCCATGAGCTACGCATAGCTCATGGCCTTACCCTCATGCCTCCTAGTCTTTGTGGGTGGGGAGGCGTTCCCAACGCCCGGGGCCCTCACCCACACTAGCATCACTTGGGCCCTCTCACCAACGGCGCCACAAGTCCCGGGTGTCACTCCGGGGTCCCCCTTGTGCCCATGGTGTTTCGGGCACTCCTCATGGAGAGGTGCGCGACACTCACCCCCACCAAACGGAGTCGATGCCCTCATCGACTATACTCGTAGTCGGCACACCAATTCTCAAGTTGCCATCCTCTATGGTGCGGCATTGTGTTTACCTTAGGGCGCGACCCCCACAATGCATCTTCAAATTTGGCATAGTCCCAAAGGTGTCGTTCCTAGGTGGTCCGTTAGCGACCTTGGATCTCTCCTCCAAGGACCTAACCTACACTAGACCCACCTACTTTGGGACTCACTTGGGTTGCCCCTCCTTTGGGGCCTCCCCCGTTAGGCTCCACTAGCCTAACGTGACACATCTAGGCGAGACCTCAACGCTTCCACTAAGTTGTCTCGGTTGCAACTCCGAGATGGCTTTCCATTGTTAAGCCACGCCTCGATCGCACGGGGGTGATGCCAAGTCCCGCCCGACTCGGTTCCCACTTTGCTCTTTCGAGACATGGGTTCATGACTCCCATGCGCCAACTCTCGTTAGCTCGCGGGTAGCACTTTTATGAGCACGCGCCATCACCTTGTCCCCGCCCGGACAAGCCCACAATTAAGAAGTTTCTTGGTTTTATCCAAGGCCCCTCCAAGCCATGGCCCCCAATTACTCGGCTTACCCAACCTAGTTTGGCATATCTATTCCCCCTCTTCCATTAACCAAGCACAAGTACAAGACTAGGACCTCATCTCATACTTTTCTCTTTGCACCACTAAAGTTTGGACTTTATTCCCTCAAGCCAAAGAACAAGTTCATGTTGTGGAGCAATTAGCCTCGAAGCTAAGTGTGCTACTAGCGTCTCTCCCCCACTAAAGGAGATTGATGTCCTCATCAATGCCTACGCTTCATTTTATTGGAATCCTTAGCCTTAGTTTCTTCAAAGTGCTTTACCAATTCCTTGCCGTTCATCATGTCTCTTGCCGCGACCCAAACGGCTTCTTTCTCATGGTATCCTCACCATTTCACCAAGTACTCCTTTGTACATTTTCTTTCATTTTCACTTGGGCTTCCTACACTTGAGGATGCCCTCTTACCTCATGTTCCAAATGACCTCCACAAGGTCGGGACGTGGCCTAACCACTTGCTTGTGATCGGGCCACAAGGTGTCGTCCTAAAATGACTTTCGTAATGAGACATGAAATGTCGGATGCACTTTGATCTCGGGCGGTAATTAATTCCAACTTATACATGTCCTTGAACACTTGTTCCACAATGGAAAACGAAGCTCCAATTTTGGACATGAACTTTTGGAGTAAGGCCTTTGGGCAAGGTGAAGTTGTCCACATTCAACAACACCTTATTGGCCCACCTCATACTCCACTTCGCGTCTTCCGGCATTGATTTGCACTCCGTAGCACCTTCGGGCTTTCTCCACCAACAACTTGGTCATCTCCAAGACTTGTTTACCATCCTTGGCCAAGTCCTCACCATCTTGGTTGAACTCTAGTGTTGAATGTGCCCCCTCGAGAGCTAGGTTAATAGGTTGGAGCGCATCCACTCCATAAGCCACCACGAAAGACCACCCCTTGGTAGCCAAGTGCGTGGCTACATTGCAATTACACTCCGCTCGACCCACATAGTCCGCCCAATCTCCTTGGTCCGCCCCCACTAAGTTCCTCAAGTATTGCTTCAAGACTCCATTCACACGCTCCGCTTTCCCATCCATTTGGGAATGCAAGGTCGTTCTAAACCTTAGTTTCATTCCGACTTCCTTAGAGAAATGCATTGAAAATGCACTTGTGAACTTTGGATCTTGATCCCACACAATCACTCTTGGCAACCCGTGGTGCCTCAACCATCCTTTGAGAAAAGGCTATGCGGTCTCCAACGCGGTGGCGGTTCCCACAATCGGCACCATGTGTGCCAACTTGGCAAACCGCTCAACCATCAACAAGATGGCATCATATCCATGTGACTCCGGCAAACTTGTGATCAAGTCCATGCACATACTATGCCATGGCGCCGACGGGATAGGCAACGGTTGCAAGAAACCGCCTTGCTTTTGGTAAGAGGCTCGGTTCACTTGGCACTTTATTCACGCCTTCACAAAGTGGGTTATATCCTACTTTATGCACCGCCAATGGTACCTCTTTGACACCATTCTATGGTGGTTTTCTTTTTCTCCTCTATGGCCGGCAATAGGACTATCATATTCCTCCTTCAAAACCGATAGCCTCAACTTGCCTTGTGGCACATACACCCAACTTTGCTTGCACTTGAACAATCCGTCCACCAACTTAACCTCTTTAAGCACCTTGCTCTTGCGAAGCTCACCTAAAGGTTTTTGTGCCTCGGGGTAGTTAATTTACCCCTCCCGTATCTTGCATCACAAGTTTCCTTCGCCGGCACACATTAGCCACAAGGTTTGGATGGTTCTCATTGCTTGGAACTCTTCCCGTCTACTTAGCACATCCGGCACCACATTTCCATGGTCCGGTTTGTGGACCAAATCCACCTTCATAAGCGCCAAACTATCATGCCACCGCAATGACTTGGCACTCACTTGCGCTTGTATATGTTAACATACTTTTAGGACACATTGTCCATGTAGACCTTTGCTTTGTGCGATCCCAAATAATGTCGCCACATCTTCAAGCAATGCACTACGGCAAAGAAGTTCTTTGTCATGAGTTGGTTGTCTTCTTTGACAACCATCGAGCCTCAAGCCCCCATATGCAAAGGCCATCCATCTTACATTAACAATCCATCATTGGCAAAGTTACTCGCCCCCGTAAGCACCTCAAAAGGTTTGTCAAGCTCCACGAACTTGAGCACGGGCGGCGAAGAGAACTTGCTCTTAAGCTCCCCAAAGACTTGGTGACAAGGCTAGTCCCACTCTTAGGATAGCCATTTCTTTCACAAGTCGGACAACCATCGAGCTTCATGCTCCCATATGCAATGGCCATTTTTTTTTTTTTTTTTTAACATCAACATCCGCCAATGGTAAAGTGACTCGCCCCCGTATGCACCTCAAAAGGTTTGGCAAACTCCGCAAGCTTGAGCGCGGGCGGCAAAGACAACTTTCTCTTAAGCTTCCCAATGGCTTGGTAGCACGGCTCATCCCACTATTGGGATAGCCATTTCTTGCACAAGCCGGACAAGGTTCGACAACCATGGAGCTTAATGCTCTCATAAGCAATGGTCATCCATCTTGGATCAACATCCGCCAATGATAAAGTCCTTCGTCTCCATGTGCACCTCAAAATGCTTATGAAAACCCGGAAACTTAACCACATCTTGTGAAGGGAACTTGCTCTTGAGCTTCCCAAGGGCTTGGTGACAAGGCTCATCCCACTCTTGGAATAGCCATTTCCTCAATAAGTCGAGTAAGGCCCTAGCAACCTTAAAACAAATCTAGAATGAAGTGGTGGTAGTAGTTGGCTAGGCCAACCAATGACCTAAGTTTTTTTTTTTTTTTTTTGAGTCAAGGACCAATTCTCCTCTTGGATTGCCTTGAAATTCTTCATGTTTGTCCACCCACTTCCTTTGTCACCACATGCCTCAAGAACTCAATTTCTTCTTGAGCAAAGTTGCAATTCACTTCTTGGCGGTAACATTTTGAGCAACACATTGGTGAATACATCCTTGTATCTCACCAACATCCTACAAGTATGGTTTGGGGGAGGCCCATCTTTCCTAGCCTCCCCATGAGTTCCTTGGAGTTGCTTCAATTGAACCACGACCATTATGTTTACCATATTTCATTTGGTCCATTAAGACCAAATTCAACTTGGGTCCTCCTACCATAGGAGTCCTTGTCAATTTGAACCTCAATTCTTTGCCATTATGACACATCATAATGCACGGCAAGCACACCGGCTTGCACCTCACATATATCATGTGAGTTTCAAAGAAGGCAGCCTTCACAATGACATGCATTTCATCTATTTCACATGGTGTGAAATTTTGACAAAATTTCAATGTCCCACATTGAAAGGTTACATGCATCACGGCCTCCTTTGTCTCATGCGGTTCGCCCTTTCCAAACCGCACCTTGGTGGGCTTCACCTGTCGCAACCCTTGCTAGCCCCCCCTTGACCATCTTGCCAATTTTCAATTCTAGCAAAGGTTACGAGTGGCTAACCCTTCGCATTCCGCCATGCTAATGGATAGCTCCTCTTACCCCGGACCAATAGTTCATAGGAGGGAACCAACCCTCCTACTTTGCTTTCGGGACTCACCCCTTAATCGGTAACCCATTTCCGCAATGTGGACTTCCATCCATGGAAGTCCAATCCTATGTTGATCATCGCGTTGCCGGAGCAACACTACAACAACCCGAAGCATACTCGGCAACTATGGCCTCACAATAGGCCAAAGCCCATGGAGGCCTTGCCGTTCGGCCTCGGGTGGGTGAGGCCACACCACCTCACCCATATAAGCCTCTAGTACTTCACGCGGGGCCCCTACCCCACCGTCAACCAACCTCTTGTCTCTCTACCAAGAGTTGGGGCCAAGTGGACATTTTCCCTTAGCCGCTGGGCCTAGAAGCCCCCAGCAGCTTCAGACCATCATAACTTCCTTGTATGATGTCTGATTCCAGCAACCAACCACTCCATCTTCATCTACGCTTCACGTAGATGCCGATGGACTCCTCACTTGCCCCATTCGGGCAAGACCCAAACCCAGCCCTCTAAGTGTGGGTGCTCCCTATCGTGACCCAAAACCCATTCTGCCAAAAGGTTTGGGTCGCTCGACCCAAACCCAGCCCCTAAGTGTGGATGCTGTCTGTAGTGAGCCTAAACCCATCCTGCCAGAAGGTTTGGGTCGCTCGACCCAAATCCAGCGCCTAAGTGTGGGTGCTCTCTGTATTGAGCCTGAACCCATCCTCCCAAAAGGTTTGGGTCGCTCGACCCAAACCCAGCCTCTAAGTGTGGTTGGGATCTGGGTGCCGGTGTGGCCACTGGCCTTCCGAAACCTTTACAAGCCCAATGGCATAGCAGTCATATGAACTTGTATGAGCACTGAGTATTTGCAATTTTGTTTATATATGATGGTTTTTTTGTTCTTCGATTTGAACCTACAATTTTTGTGATTTTAAGACAATGTTCAATGTTCATGTGTGTAGGCAGAATGGATGGGTTTAGTGAAATAGGGGATTGGTCATCTGATGACATGGCCACTTGGCCATCTGCATCTGATGATGACCTAGACATTGTCGGGGAGGCTACTATGGCTGACAGTGCGGATGAAGATCATTTGGATTTACCTTCGTCTTCCGTACCGCAGTGTCCCATTGTTGAATGTACGGGACTTTCAAGGGCTTCGTGGGTGAATTTGGAGGTGATACTTCTTAACGATAGTGGAGTTGTTGTGGCGGAGGGGATTTGCCGTAACACCCATCCGCAAGATTGCATTGATGAAAACCCGCTTGGCACTGAGGACGTTGGGGTTGTCATATTGGAGTCGGTCGTTCATTCCGAGGTGGATCCCACTCATAGGTTCTCCCTCCGCAGGTGGCCATTGAGGAATGTCACAATTGATGGAGTTAGCTTGCGTGAACATGAGCAACGACACATGCAAATCGAAAAGGAGGTGCAATCAAACATGCGGCCGCGCAAGGGTCAAAGAAAGTACGATACATTGGCACGTCCTGCTCCGTCTGCAACTGATTGTAAACGTCAAAGGTTGCTCGGGGAGGAGTCCATTAGAGAAGTTACCACAAAGGATTGTTGTGTGCATCGTTGTTGCCAATTGTTTCCAAGGGATAAATTGAAGGTCATCCGCGAAGAAATGTGGCTTGGAGATTTCCGTCTAAGATCCACAAGAAAACTTGATGTCCATAGGGCGATACATGTGAATGGGACGGGTCGCAAGGTCATCACCATTGAAAGCATAGACGTGTGTTGTAAGGCATGGTACACCATTCACGGTGTGTCGAAATCGGACTTTTATAGACAAGCTGCTTATGCCAAGGAAGGCCGCCGGTCCCGTCACCATGGTAACGTGGGTTTAAAGAAGCCTAGGGAAGCAACAAGGCAAGCAACGGCCACTCTAGCAACCATCATTGTCCCTCTTGCCGATGCAATGCCGCACAAAACACGCACACTCACAACCGGTGAAAAGGTTGTGGAGAAAGTTCTTCCCACAGGCACAAAATGGAAAGACATATTGTTGGACGTTAATGCAGTTGGCGAGAAGATTGGGTTGGAGCCAATTTCATTGTCAAAATTGAGTGCAATCAAGAAACAAAACTTTAGCGAATACATTACAAAAAGACGAGGGGACAAATTTGCCAGGTGCTCTAATTGCGAGAAGTTGAAGCGCCTCCGGGATGCACACACGATGGGCACCGAGTCATATGCAGCGCATCAATTGAACTATTTCAAGCACGTAAACATGCAAGAGGCACACCGTAATGATTACTATACAAATAGAGCTTTGTCCATCTCCAGGCCCTTGGAGGTTCTTACGGTCATCCATGACAAAATGGACCATGCCAAAACAGCCTCCCCATGTTTTGCAAATCGAATCAAGGCCACGGATGGGTTTTTCAAGTTGCCTGTATCGGTTACAGGTGAACTTCGAAACAATGTCATGACATACCCTAAATGTTGTTGTATTTTATTCCGTGATGTACTGGAGAACATGGATTCCTTCATAATGGTTTATTCATACATAGATGCTAATCACGTTGGGTTGGCATTGCAGGAATGATTGCACATGGACACGGTGATGTCAAATTTGCTCATTATGCTCTTGATTTGTATCCAGCGGATTCAAACCACACGATAGGATCATTTGCAAGGCTTTTACGTGATTTAGAGAAACCACCAGCCTATTCTTCAGGATTGTTATTTGAGAACACGGGTTCAACACCTTTATATGAAGCGGTGTTGGATGGAAAAGATGTATGCTTGCATTCGTTGCCCGAGCCACCCAATGAACCCGTGATTGCCAAGAAGTTGCCTCCAACTTTGCGTGTCCAATTGGACAATTGTGCCAAGGACAATAAAAGCAGATATGTATTTGCATATTGGTCGTTGTTGGTTGCGAAAGGCATTTTCAAGGAGGTTTTTGTGTCCTTCCTATTGGTAGGCCACACGCACGATGATATTGATGCATCTTTTGGGCGGTGGAGCATGAAGTTGCGGGAGGAGGATTTCCCTACAATTCCATTATTGATGAAGTCGTACATGGATTTGGAGAACGTTCCCGTCATCCCCCATATGATTGAGGAGGTGCCAGACTTCAAGGCATTTATAGAACCTTATATTCGAAGTGGAGCTCACCGATTGATCGGGCATACGAAGGCACAACAATTCCGCTTCTATATGCGTGACGATGGTGTCCCGGCCATGCAATACAAGTTGTTGTGCACGTCACAAGACTGGAGCCCGCCGGAGGGTCTTCTTGTGTGGCGCGTGGATGCGGATGGAAAGACCATGTTACCGGATGGGGAGCCTAGGCCTTGTAAGCCAATAGCCATGAAGAATTTGGAGGATATTTTGAAAGGTATATCAGGCTTCATACAATATTGGGAGAGTTTGAAAATAGCGGATGTTGGCGGATCATGTTGGCATCGTTATGGGAGTTGGATACATTATTGGACACGTGTTCGTGCCGCCTTGGCAGACCTCCACCAAGATAGCCCTCATACTTTGAGGCATGGATTTTGGCCACAAACACGAGTCGATGTACAAGCTTCAGAGCCTAGTCTTTTGGGAAATGGAGAGGTTCGAGAGGAGTTTGATGTGGACGACCATTACGTGGGGCCTGCTAGTAGTCGTCCCCCACCATCTTTCCGCATTGCAGTGGATTGTCATGAAGGTTATATGCTCATTTTGCGTCCTGGAGACGAGACATATGCGAAGCCAGTGTGGGTGGCAAGAGCTTTGTCCAATCCCAATTTTGTAACTTCCAGCCCTCATTTTCGACAAATACAAGTGGAGTACTATCGACCGACAGCAAGGAATGAAGATGTGATTCGGCATTATACAGGCTGGGATACAAACCCTAACTTTCGGTGGAAGGTGGATTCTGAGCACGGTCCATCTTGGGTAGATACAGATTCCATATTCATAGCATGGAAACCACGGAAACACCATAGTGGATCAGTGTCCATCCCTCAAAAGTACATAACTTTTGCAAAAGACAACCTTGCTCGGATTGCAGAAGAAGCAACCCACGTTGAATGAGAAGTTGGTAGGATTGTGTTAGCATGATTATAGTTTAATACGTAATTATAGCAATATAAATTACACATATGTGTGCTCTTCAAAATTGGGGCAGAGTTTGGGTAGAACTTACGAATACTATATTGTTTGGAGTTGGATGAATATCCATTTACTATATTTCAAGCTGCAATTGAAGTTCATCTTATTATTATGCTTGGGACTATATTCTCGAATGAAGAAACATGCATTTATTACATGCACTTTGTATGTTGCAATGTCTATATTCTATTGAACATGCTAATAATAGAAATCATTTTATATATATTTTTGGGTGAAACTTGTTTGAAGTGCTCTACCCAATGTGTTTTTGTTGATGAAGTTGGTGTCGAGTGCTCTACCATATGTGCTTATGTCCGCACATCATAGATTTGGGATATTAGAACATATAATATAATTGAGATTGTTGACAATATAGTTTCGGGCCTCTTCAAGTTCTTTGATCCATATATTAATTTGAGACTAGAGAAAGTCTCAATTTAACGAATATAGTGTTAGTAAACAAATCCGGCAATGACATAGAATTCTGACTTTATGGCGTAATATCCATTTTACTATGTGGAGTAAAGTAGTCATGTAGGGGTGTACTAACATTCACACTTCACTACACAAAGTCATCTTACGGGTAATGAATTGAATTCTCCACGTCACTACCTTTAGTAATCACGGACAGTATCACATGGCATCCATAACTCGGTATAGTAAGTGCATATGACTGATTTTAGTAAACATCTTCGGCAATAGCATATATTTCTCATTGTTTGGCGGATGGACCTACTTTACTATGTGTAGTAACTTTTGTATCAACCATTTTTATTTGGCTTCCTTTGTGGAGTCATATGGTTGTCATATGTCATTATTGCTACTAACTGGTAATGAACTTTATATGGCTTTGCAAAGTGACATGTTGTAGATGCATATGACTGTACTTACTACAACTAGTAACATGAGGTCAATTCATCATAGTTAGATGTTAATGACATGTACAAAATAATTTGCTTAGTCATACTAACAATACTATGCTGAGTCATCTAATGGATGGTCGCTTCACTTTGAGATGCAAGTTGATTCTATAAACTAACATTCATTTACGACATACAGTGAAGTGCATAATACATTCTTCCACCAAGTGCAGTCACACAAACATGGTTCCAATGTTCTACTACCAAATTCATAAGGGTACAAAAAGTATGTCATTCATGTTCCACATTTCATTACTAGCAATGATAAATACTACACTCCGAGGTTCTATAAGTCTGAATATCAACATTGCTCTACAAGTCCACACTACACTCACGCAGGTGCATACAACCTAACACAATCATTTGGCCAAAGAACATAGTGGCCTTTTGCGTTGCCGATTATAGTGATTGGAGGGTCATCTTCGGAGAGGGGAATACATAGGGGATAATCATCCTTATATGTCTCCGTAAATGTGAGAGATATGTAATCACCGCCAATCACCTTATTGTACAACATCCCACCTGCTAGATTCTTTATAATACCCTTTCCAATGAATGTCGTCTTCATGTCTTCCTCTTCATGACCACAGATATGTACCACATCACCCGCATTCTGCACAAGTGCAACAACCACATGTTAGTGTTTGAATTACATTAGGACAAGGTCATGAGTTCAACAACAAAATATCGTTGTATGTTTCCTGGCAAGTGCGTACCAATTCGAGGCCGGTTTTGGTCTTCTTTGAAGCCTTGGTGGCAAGGGGAGGTTTATCCGCCCGGCGTTTGTCCACCACATGTTTGTTCTTTAATGGGCTACTTCTCAATTTCTCTATAACGTCGCCTTTCTTTAAAATTGGCAGAGCTTCCAATGTCAACTTCTCGCCTTCAGTCAGTCGTGCACGCTTTTGTTTAGGGGTACCACATTTTTTGGCATCCCCACCATGCGCACTGATGCCTTGGCTGCTCGATGGCGCCCGAACTGGTCGAATTGCACCGCTGGAAACCTCATTTACCTGTGAATGTCGACATCCATTGCGCACATTAGACATCGCTACACCAGTTATGATTTAGTTCAGCATATACATAAGGCCATATAACTAAGCCTGATGATATTATGTTCTACTGCCACCAGTCATGTCACTGTGAGTTACATTCGGGTCATTACTGCCAATAGTAATGTCGGACAATAACGGATGCAATCCATTACTACACCTAGTAAGCGCGTTGACTGCTTATAGTAAACATATCCAGTAATGACATATACATCTCACTTTATGGCGTAATCTCTACTTAACTATGTGGAGTAAAATTTACATGAAAGTAATTTCACAAGAATCCGCCCAAATTGCATACATATTCAAAGTCCTCATGCCCCGAAGAGGCTTTCTGGACCCGGAGGGGATTTCCGGGCTCGCCACGATTGGCAAATCACCTGCACCACCAGACTCTACTACCTTACTTGTGGGCTCTTTTGAAGCTGACCGTGCAAGTGGAGATACACTTCTCCGAGAGTTGGATTTTTCCGCATCAACACTGCAAAGGTGCCCTCCACGTGACGGTGTGCCTACCTCTCTTTCCACTGAGATCCCAAGCTTCGCCATCACCGCAAGAAGCGAGCTCTAAACGTTGTTGAACTTTTCATCCAACTGCCGAACCTCTGTCCTTACATCCTCAAGACTTGCACTTCTCGTGCGATTTACATGAGGAGATAATTCTAAATCCCATTGTGCATCGCTTACCCCTTCCCTCCCCCCCTTTGACAACATGGACGACGTTGGACGCCCACCTTTTGACCTTGACGTGTTTTTGGGCCTTTCAAGCTCCACCTCCAGCTCTTCTTGGCGGGGGTTCCTCTTCAAACATGTCGCCTATACAAAGAAAGTGAGTTAGCAAAAATCATAACAACAACTGCATATCATTTGCTACTTTCACCAATAAAAGTGCGATAAATGTTAAAAACTAATTCGGAGTTGCCAAAGTGCTTACCAGTTCTTAAAGAGCCAAGGGGAGCAAGAGTCATTTCTACAAAAGATTCTATACCAGACATAGGATGTTTATCTTTAGACAATATGGGAGACCATTGTGGATTGAAACCAACATTATTAGAGAATGATGCAACCCCAATTGACCCAATATTAGATGAGGTTGTGGCTCTAAGCAGTGATGAGGTGCTCGCAGCTTTGAACACAAACGACCATGAACCGTCTTCTGAAGACGAGGATGAAACTGCACTTGAAGAAGATGGTCATACTCCTCTAGATTAAATTATAATATCTTAAGTATATGGTAATATCATATTGTGATCGAATATGTATATTTCATTATATGTTAGCAAAGATAAATGGGCCATTTTTTTGTGAGCATTCTATAGAAAACCCAAAAACACATAACATTTTGAAGTGACATAGTGAAGTTGACCACTTTACTATCCGTAGTAATGAACGTTCTCTGACGTTCCCGAACACGTTCTCAAGTGCGTTCCCAAGTACATTCTTGTCCCACATGACCACCATGACACTCCGAAGTTAACTCAGACATGAGGACAGTAAAGGTGGATTTCAACAATTTCAACCGTTCACTGTTTATGGTAATAAAAGACATGCAGTGAAGTGGGTGTGGGAATAAAATACGTGTTTTGTTGTAGTGCAAGATTTGAACATGTATAACTTCCAAAATACTTGCCTGAATGGGGCCAGTGAAGAGTCCATCGGCATCTACGTGAAGCGTAGATGAAGATGAAGTGGTTGCTTGTTAGCAACAGATATCATGCAAGAAAGTTATGGTGTTCTGCAACTGCTAGGGGCTTTTAGGCCCAGTGGCTAAGGGAAAATGTCTACTTGGCCTCAACTCTTGGTAGAGAGACAAAAGGTTTCTTGACGGTGGGGTAGGGGCCCTACCAAAAGTCCTAGAGGCTTATATGGGTGAAGTGGTGTGGCCTCACCCACCCGAGGCCGAACGACACGGCCTTCATGGGCTTTGGTCCAATGTGAGGGCATAGTTGCCTAGTATGGTTTGGGTTGTTGTAGTGTTGCTATGGCAACATGATGATCAACATAAGATTGGACTTCCATGAATGGAAGTTCACATCTAAGAATTGGTTACCAATTAAGGGGTGAGTCCCGAAAGCAAAGTAAGAGGGTTGGTTCTCCTCCTATGAACTATAAGGTCGTGGGTAGGAAGAGCTAACCAATTTCAATTTTTTTTTTGACATGGACAATTGGTAAGCGTGAATTTTTAGCTTTCAAATTGCAAGCCACCACCGAATGGGGGAATATGACTTGTAGATACTTATGAAACATGATCACATAAAATTATTTTTTGCAAACCCGGTATCCTAATTTGCTTGTTCTTGTTGATTTGGTTAGAGTACAATGGATATCAACAACCACTTGTGAGAGGGTGTTTAGGGTCTAAAACTTAGTCAAAACATGAGTGAGAAATAGGCTTGGAAATAAAAATTTGAAAGCTATGCTTAGAATTGCTTTGGATGGGCTAGATGAGAACTTTGATAATATTATTGAAGTGGTAATTTTTTTTGGAGAAATAGAACTAAGTTCCAAGTCGTATATGCTAATCCTTCACGTTATGTTTCTTCTGCAAGTGATGCATGTTGTTCAGTAACTTTAGTTATGTTTTCCAATTTTGAAAAGATCGATGTATAAAGATTGCACGTATTATTGTACTAACCAACCTCTAAAAATATATATGAACCGTCTTTGGATGCATACATTTTTTAAAGGCTAAATCCTTGGCCCCAAGTTGGTGGGGGTTTGGCAAGGTTCAAATCCTTCCAAGGATACTTGAAATCTCTTTCAACACAAATTCACCCCCTTAAAAGCATAACACCTATTTTCTTTTATTATTTATAAAAAAAAAAAAAAAAAATCCAACCTACAACAACAAAAAATTTGGAAACATACTGAAGTCAAATTAAAAAAGCCAAAAATTTATTAGGTGATAAAGTAAATCTTGGAATTTAATCGAGAATAAAAACCGGTTTCGGCTAGCTTCCAAGTTAAAATTTTAAGAATTAAAAATTAAAAAATCCGAACGTCTTTGTAAAAGATCCATAGGGAGGTCACTCCATTGTCAAGTTGAAAACCACGTGCGAACAAAGTTTGCTTCTCCTATATTACATGCCTTAGATAATTTTAAAATTTATGATATTTTTTCTACATATACATAAACATGGACATATTTTTATATTTTGTATATGTATCTTTTGTATATTTTTTTGAAATTTTTAGCCATCTTCATTTTTTGTAGTAATATTTTTAGTTCAATTTTGTGTCATTCTAGTTAGAAACGGTATGTTTTAAAAACAAAAAAAATCATCAAATTTAGTTACCATTTTTTATTATGTAATAGGTACTATGTATATCTACTCATGAGAAAAAAATTGATAAAGTTTTGATCCATTTTGGTGACGGTTTATGTACAAAGTAGGATTTTTTGCATGTAAAATGTTCGCACGTGGTTGTTCAACTTTACAATGGAGTGACCTCCCCGTGAAAAGATCGGAAATGTACCAATATTTGTATAAAACTCCCCGGACTGTGCTTTAAAGTGGGTGCCCTCATTGGGTTAGTGTTTGAATGAACATGTATATAGTGACTTAAGTTGGGCCCTTTTTGCTATAAAGGTGTGAGTGTTGTAGTGACATTAAAATATTTGTCCAAGGGACGCAAACATTGACATGAGACAAGCATTCACCAACCACGTGTCTTGATGGTGGCTTGAGTCTCTAGAACATTGTACCACATGGGCTTCTTTAAAACACTCATGTACGGTGTAGGTCACGGGGAGGTCACTCCATTGTCAAGTTGAAAACCACATGCGAACAAAAAAAAATCTACTTTTTCTAAGTTGCATCAACAAAATGGGTCAAACTTTTATCAAAAAAAATTTATGAGTACATATACATGGTATCTATTACATAGTAAAAATTAATAACCAAATTTGATAATTTTTTTTTTTTAGAAAACATACCGTTTCTAACTAGAATGACGCAAAATTGAACTAAAAACATTACTAGAAAAATGGAGATGACTAAAAATTTCAGAAAAATATACAAAAGATATTATCAATGGATATGTATATATAGAAAAAATATCATACTTTTTAAAATTATCTATGGCATATAATATAGGGGTAGCAAACTTTGTTCGCACGTGGTTTTCAACTTGACAATGGAGTGACCTCCCCATGGTGTAGGTGTAAGTTTCGCCAACCCCAAGATTCCTAAAGCTTTCAAACATTGCCAAGACTTCCAACTTCATCTGGATTGACATCGATAAGAAAACATGTGTTGTTAATCATTCTTTCCACACTGAGCTATTGAAGTTTTCTACTACCTTCAAAACCTTGATCATAAGATTATCATCAAATGCTTACTTATTTTTCATGCCTCATGAACTGTTAACTTCTCACAAGACATATTAACATATATGTCACTAGAGGAGAATATGATATTTGGAACTTCCCATCACAGTATGATAATTATGATAATTATAACTTCAAGAAAATCACATCGACTTTCTCATGAAAATAATGGAATTTGTGTTTATGATGGACTCTTAGGGTAATCACTGATTCTATATTCAATATGGTACAAATCATCGACAAAATTTACAAAATTTGAGTTATAATTTAGAGAATTTCTTATTCTGTATTTCAAATCTCTCAAAATTATGAGTTTTGGTAGGAAATTTCATCCGACTTTTGACACATGATTCGCTTTCTCGTGTGGTACCAAAATGTCTAATTTGGTGGAATATAGAGGCATTTCATTTTTTACCTAAGATTGTGCTCTTGTTCTAAGGGGGGGGCCACACCCGGGGGGGCCGTGCCGGTTGTGGTGCCGGCACCGGTGGGAAATTGCTAATGGGCACCGCACATGTGGTGTACAAAACGGTCCTTCTAGCCTGTTGTCAGAGCTTGTCGCTTTGCCGTTCCTGCCGGAAGGGGGTCCAAAGCTGCCCACAATGCTCCTTCCCTGCCGTGGCCAAAAACCAACGTTTCGACCGGGCCTATGGATGACGCGGATGAAAGTTAGGAATCTGCGACAGAGGACATCCACCGCCAACACCCCCCCTCCCCAATGCGACCGGCCCTTTCGAAGGCGGTTCTGGGGTTCAACGAAGAGGGTGTCTGTGCAACCTGCGTTGCGTAGATGCAAGTCGGGTGTAGCGCGGTCAATCGGTGGTTTCTATGGGCTTCTTCATTCTCGCAGGTGTGTGTTTCCCCCCGGAGGAACCCTTGGCTGTCCACAGATGGTCGGTAGAAATTCGGGAGGGAGGATCGATAGAAATGCAGAAGTGTCCGCGTTGCAGACGTTCAGGCATTGTCCTGTATGGGTCGGGAAATGTGGACGATGGGTTGTGCTCCGGGCGCATAGGCCACCATCGCTGGTCCCGGTTTCGGGTGACTGTCTCTGTGGGTTCGTTCTTGTGGTCGCGTGCGGGCAGAATTTTTGGAGCCCCTCACTTGCTTTCTGCACGGATACCAGGGGTCCACCAAGTGTTATTGTGTGCACATGCCTCCCAGGATTGGCATTTTCGGCGTCTTTGTTGCTATTCGTTGATTTGTTGTACGCTCGGCCAATCGCCATAGTGCATGCATTGGAAGTATGTTTCAACATATGTGCCTTGGGATAGTCGTCGCCATGTGTTGTGTGGACCATGGACTAATAATGCATCGACCTCACGTATTAGGGCATCGTCCTTGCTCCAACGCGTTGGCAGGCCTTGGTCGTCGACAACGCTGCGGGCTCCATCATCTGCGACTTCGCCTCCAGCCTGGACGCCTGCAAGGTCCAAGGGTGCCTGCCTGAAGCTATAATAGGCGTGGAGGGAGTAGAGAGGGTGTAAGGGGGGTGGCATTGCAGTTTGTGGAGTGCAAAGGGTGAGGTGTAGGCGGATTCCACGCACGACACAGAGGTACTCCCCGACGTCACCCCCTGGGCTCCGGGTTTTGCATGTATGACATTGTTTCTTTTGGTTTTATGTTGGCGGGACCTCTGCTCTCCAGTTCGACATCTGGAGGCCTGCGTTTGGCATTTTGTTTCCGCGCCCGGGCGCTTCTGCGGGGCAGCACCGTGCACTGCCCCGCGGTGCGAACGCGTGCTCCTGTATGGCGTTGGCGATTCCCAGCCCGCCAGCTCGTGACGCACATGATTGCGCGCCACTAGGGCAAGGTGCGCCCCGGTCCAACCTTTTCTGTTCTGTCATTTTATCTGTGTTGTTATTCTTGGTCGTTTGCAGTGGTCGGGACCCTCCCATGCCCTTCGGGTTGGGGTCGCGCACGATCTGCGCTAGTGTGCCGTCTTTACTCGGTACGAAAGTCCAACATTTCTTCCTCGTTTCTAGCCTGCTGGCCTGAGCCTGTGTGAGGGCGGGCGATTGGGTGTTGGAGGCTGCGGACGGGCGTTTTGGTGCCCACCTCCTGAGTGCCTGTCGGCAGTGCGCTGTATGTTGCCGCAATGGGGTGGGGGGGTTATGGCCATTTTTTTCCCCGCATTCGGATCGGTCGTTGGAGGCCACAGTGGGTATTGCGTGCGTGTGTGTGGGGGTGGTATAGATTTCTCCATCCTTGATTGATACAATTCGAACCACCTGTTCCCTCCCGCTCCGCAATTCCTCTTGTCCGTGTGTTGTTCACAGGGTTTTCGAGCCTCTAGACGACGCCATAGACATTTCTGTGCGGCGTTATTCATTCGGTGCAGTGGTTTTCCATTGATTTCAGAGACAGACTCTTCCTCGCAGGGGGGGCTCCCAGTTTCTTGTTCCAGGCCCAAGTCTGCCACAATCTCCACATTGTGGGCTCTTCCTTCACTTGCCACTTCACATCACGCTGGCTGTGACTAGTCATTTGCCTATCTGTTGGGCCACTCGCATATATCCACACTTATGTATATGTTTTTTGGTGCTCCTTCATTGCCGCATTGCAATTGGCGTTGTAATGCGTCTGGGTGGCACAGTGGAGTTTGCGCCCGTCTGTAGTTGGTGTAGGCGTGGACGCACTACCCCCTGTTTGCGTTTACATTCCTTCGGGTGTTCCTGTGTTGTTTTCCGTGTATTGTTTGCGGCCCCATTTTTTTTTCCCAAATTTGCCTCATGCCTCGGTCTCCAGCTTGCCATTTCTCTGCCTCATGCCATCATCTGTGACTTGCCCTCTGTTTGCCTGTTCTGCACGTTCACTTTGCTCCACAACAGCCCCTTCCGTTGCGCAACTTTCACATGCTTTTGGCATACGTTCGCCATCCTGCGAGACATACCAGGACACGGGCATGTAGACGGCCCTCACTATGTGCTTTTGCACTGGAGGTAATGAGCGCCCTGAGAGGCTTTCTGGTGATTTGGGTGCAATGTGGTTGCAGATTTCCTGCGACTCTGCAGCTGCTGACATTTACATGTCCATGCTGGTTTGTATCGGCCGCATGTATTTGAAGCACAACTGCGTTGGCATGCACTGAGACATAGTCTCTACAATATGCATGTTCTTATTGTTTGATTGTTGGTTTAAACATTTGTGCAGATATTATGCTCGGCCGCGTTCCATGCTCTGGGGCTGAACTAGTGGTACAGTGATGGACGACATTGTGCACTTGGGAGAGAGCTCCCAATGCCCATCCTCTCAAGCACCCATAGATGTGGACTGCGGTTTCCCATTTGAGTTCGTGGAGGATCAGGTGCCATTATCTTTTGCCCCGGTTCCTTCAAGAAGGGGCTTGCGTGCCAGGGGTAGGGCGGGTGCTGGACGCTCGTCGTCCGTTTCCTCTCACACAGACGCTGCGATTTCCCACAAGGTTAGGGGTCCTAACTGGACGGAGGCGGAAATGCTTGTCCTCATCGGTCAGAAACGAATTGAGTGGGATGGGAGGCACAGTTGCAACCAGCCTTCACTGGCCAAGTTTGTTTATGGAACCACTGCATGGAAATTAGTGCTAGCGGGTTGCATGAGTGTAGTGGGTTTTAGGAATAGGGACACCGACCAAATCACCAACAAATGGGATGGTCTGATAAAGGACTACAAGAAACTTAAGGACTACATTGAGGGTTCGGGTTCGGCCAATTGGTGGGGCATGAGTAGGGAGGAAAAGAAACAATTGTCGAAAACAAGGAAGATGTCATTGGAGTTTAGTGAGGCCATGTATGAGGAAATGGAGGGTTTTGTTGGGAGGAGACAAATTTTTGGAAGAGCCACAGATGTTGTTGACTCCGATCGGTTGGCTCCGCCGGTGTCAAGGCATTTCTCCCGACCTTCCCCAGCTCCCCGTGATCCTCCCACTGTTGGTGTTGGAA
The DNA here is from genome assembly GCA_950295325.1 of Polytrichum commune. Taxonomy (NCBI): domain Eukaryota; kingdom Viridiplantae; phylum Streptophyta; class Polytrichopsida; order Polytrichales; family Polytrichaceae; genus Polytrichum; species Polytrichum commune. The sequence goes on from OX485809.1 coordinate 19,295,468, forward strand.
GCCCTCTCGCCAGCACACCCACGGAATCCGAGTCGCCAACGGCTTGCACTCCTGGGAACGACACGCCTGGATCCACAGGCAGAAAGCGCAAAGCAATGGGGACCGACAACTTGGTGGACTTCGTGAAGGATTTCAACCATGAATACCTCTCCCGCGTGGAGGCCCAAGACATGGAGAAACGTACATGGCGGACTGACGTGCTTGCTTTTGACACGGCAAGGGAGGCAAGGATTGCACAGAAAGAATCACAGGCGGCAAACATGGAGCAAAAGTTCTATGAACTTGAGGTGGAGAGAACCAAAAATTTGGGAAACATGACGAGTGCTTTGCTTATGTTGGCGTGTAGAACTGATTTTTTGGCTATCGCCTGTCTGAAAAGGACAATTCTTGAAATTTAACGTCTTTCATTCGGCTATAGGCAGTCAGTAGCCATCCAAAGGGATGAAAACATGCAATAGCCGTTAAGAAGTGGTTACGACGGCTAACCACCTGGTCTTCTCTCTCGACATTAAGAAGGAGCCAGGCAAGTAGGAAGACAGGCTATTTGCAAACAGCAAGATCTTACATAGTCTCAGATTAGCAATAGGCGTAGAAGTCTGTAGCTCAGTGATTGAGCCAGGCAATAGTCTTGAACAAGCAGGAAGCTTGGAATGACAATGTTAGGAAGTTAAAGGGCCGCAAAACTTGGACCCTGAAGTGGACTTATCTCTTTTGTGTTAATGAGATGATTCTGAGTGAAGTATTATGTGAAATTGTTTGTCTTATGAGTGAAGAGGATTGTTGAAGTAAGTGATGTGTAATGTCATGAGTGATACTTGGAAAGTGAGTAGGCAAGTAGTCTGACTTAGCATTGTAATGTCAAGATCAGGCAAATAGGCTGAGAGGAAGTTTGTATTTGGGCAAGACAATGCTGATTAAATGTGAGTGATAGAAGTGAAGCACAAGAGGTTGAGAAGTTGTAGAGTGATGAGAAACGATGAGGCAATATTCTGAGAGATGTGTCTGAGGGCCATGAAAAGCCGAAACCAAGATGTGGCAATAGTCTGGTAGAAGGCCCGAGAGTGGCGAGGCACCTGGTCAGTCGAAGAAGGGAACTTGACGGACACAGACGACCTGTCGTGAAGAAGGCATGTTAGGCAAGCTTGACGAGAAGCAAGAAGGGCAATAGACTTGGCTAAAGACTAGTAGCCGAGACCAATGGGATCAGGCCATGGGCCAAGTCAAGAAAAGATAATGGCCACAGTCTGTAGAGAGGACTGAGAGGTCCCGAGGGGCTGCTTAGTAGCCAGCCGAGAAGGGCAATAGTCTTAGGAAGAGAGAAAGACAGGGAGGCTAGAGTGAGGCCATCACCTGGGCTAGCGCCTCAAATTCACAGCCATTAGCTAGTGTGCCAGAGAGGGAAAGAAGAGAAGAGTTAAGCAAAGTGTCAGCTGAAAAGATGGAAGGGCTAGAGGCAGGCTATAGGCTGTCAAAGCTGTACCTTCCCCTGAAGGAAAGAATATCTTACTGGAGTAAGACTTTACCCTTTGTATGTTGATTGATTAGTCTATAGAGGACTAAAGCCTTAAGGAAGAACATCGCCTAGCTGTGAATGCATGACTTTTGTATTAACAAGTGAATGGTTGTTGAGATGAGTCACCAGATGATTGAAGACTAAGGTGGTGACTTGAGCACATGAAGACATGTATGAGGCTGGTAAGTTAATAACAAGGAGTTAATTAAGGAATTTGCAAGTTTTATCTTTGGCATACTCAAGACGATGTGGTTACTAAAAGACATTACCCGGACTTCGGTCCTGACAAATTGCCCTGCCAACTTGCCAAGCTTTTGAGCTTCACGACTGATATAGGTCACAACCATAGAGTGATAGAAAATTACCTTATGAAAGGACGGAATCACTCACTACTGAAAGTGCACAAAAGAATCATAAGAGGGTGGGATAAGTGGAATAAGGAAGGAACAAAAAAGGCAAAGTCTTAAGTTGTTAATAAAATCCTTAATCCAATGTGACAATAACCCTTATAGACACTAGCTCAGTCTTCCTGGAAATTTTGTTCCCTGGGTTTTGTTGTTTTAAGCCATAGCAAAAACTAACTACATGGCGTCCTCCATGGATACACTTACAAGGTTTTTTCCTACCTACCTCTATTTACATGTACCTGCCTCTTATACAGCTCGTCTTCTAGGATGGTTCCGTGTGTGGTTGGCATTTTGAATCCTAACTAGGTAGTCCAATAGATCCTCCCTTGCCATTTGTCCTTCTAGAAGAGCTCGGTCTTCGCTCACAAGGCCCATTGGCCTAGGAGGCTGGAAAACATCCTCCTCCTCTCTATGTGGCAAGTCGTTCTCGTCCATTGGCGGTAAGTGGCAATCTATAAGTATTTGGTCCAAGGTCCGGTCCTTGCTCGCAAGCAAAATGTTGTGTAAGACACAACAACAGTGGACTACTGTAGGCAGAAAATCGAGTTTCAATGATGACTTTGTACCGATCTCTTTGAACCGGGCCTTGAGTATGCCGAATCCTCTTTCGACGCTCATTCTTGTTGATGAATGCTTTCTGTTGAACCACATTTCCTCTCTTGACAGAGGCACGCCCATGGGGCCCTTCTTGAATGGGGTTATGCACCAACTCAAGAGTGGGTATCCACGGTCCGCCACAATGTAGGGAGGGAAGGGTAGTCCCGTTGGCCAGGTTAGTGGATCGTCGTGGAAGCCACCCATTATGCCCTCTTCCACCTTTCTGTACAACTCCGAGCTTTTAAAGTGTGCACTATCGTGTAGAGATCCTGGTGGCCCGGTGTTGATGGAGGTGAAGTAGCACTTGCTATCCACAACACCTTGTAGCAAGATAGAGAAGGACTTGTTGCGATTGCGGTGATCGGCGGCCACAATGGTGTTCGAAGGTGATGAAATGCATATGTGCGAGCCGTCTATGGCGCCAATGCAATTAGGCATCCATTGCTTGGACTGGAAAGCAGCTGCAACCCGCGCCAACCTCCGTCCAACTGGCCAAGCTACGAGGTGCCCGAAATTAACGCTAATGGCCGAGCACACTTGCCTCAATATCTGGCCTACGGTGGATTTGCCAAGTGCGGCTTTGTCCGCCACCAAAGGTATGGAAACACCGTGCATGAGTTTGAAAAGGGTAACCACAACTTTCTTCTCAACACCAATTGGTTGTCTCCAATGTGTGTTTTGGCCTTGTATGTAGGGTCGAAGGTCGTTGACTAGTCTGTCAAATGTCCTCCTCCTCATCCGCAAGATGTCATAGAACATGTCGGGGGTGTAGATGTTGAAGAGGTATTCTTCGAACCAACATGTGGATCTCGGTTTGACGTACCACCTCCCATTCAAAACCCCAGTGTGCCAGGCTAGGAGGTCAAAAACTTGCTTCATGTGTGGATGCTCCAGTGATTCCTCCTCGGGATCATACCGTGGCATTGCGTGGAGCGGCGAAACATAAACATCATCTCCCTCCCTCCTCTTCAATTTCTTCCTTTCTGCAAGATGGGCTTCGCTTGCATCTGTCTCTGCTGTGTGCAAGCCCACCATTGCTACACATATGTCAATGCATGTGAGTAGTATGCGAAAAGCACGTGCAACATCCATTGTGGACATTGACTGTGTTGTTGGTGCGTGGTGGAGGGGAATGATTGCGGGGCCTGCACAAGGACCGGTTGGCGGAGGGCATGGAGTTGGCGAGAGGGCCCGAGGAGGAGACCACACTCCGGCACGAGGATCATCCGGAATGGCAGAGAATGCAGGCACAACAGACGAAGCCGGAGCAGCACGCTCCGGAGGCTCGAGAGGGGGCCGGCTTGCAGATGGTTGTTCCAGTGAGGAGGAGGCATGAGGCACATTGGTGGCCGCCGATGGTGGACGCTAGAAGGGCAAAAAATGCGAGGAAGATTAGGCCGCAATGCTGGGAGGAATATGTAGCAGAAAATATGCGCACAAACATAATTGTTTCCACTATGTTGGCATTAGCACTTCATGTTTGTTACAATCGTCGCATAGGCATGGCAGTGTGTGTGAAACCGAATGGTAGGAAGGAGTGCAGAACAAATGCAAGGGCATTTAAGGGCACACGTGTACTTTGAAATTTAATCTCAATATGCCGAGAGCTTTCTTGTGCAACCTACACGCACAACAACTTTGGTTTTGAATGTGTTGTGCCATTACATATGCATGCTGGAATGTTCGACAAGCACATTGGTTCCATATTGAATGTGATTGCAAAAATTAAAATGAGGCAAAGAACGGTGGGAATGTAGTGGTGCGCCCCCCCCCCCCCCAAGAGATCAGTGAGAGAGGAAAATCATGGAAGCAATTGAACCTCCACTTGAAGATCGCGAATAGCCAATTGGGCTGCCTCCAGCCGCTCCCTAACGGCTTCAAAAGGGTTATTCGATGGAATGGAGGAGACGAGGCGAGGCAAACCCTGAAATTCGACATCGTCATCCCTCACCATTGCCAGGAGTGAACGACCAAGGTCATGCGACTCCAACTCCAACTCGGAGTCGAAGTGGAGCATAAGATTTCGCAAACTAGTGCAATCCTCTTCCAACTCCCACCTGCAATACATCTCCACAAGCGGAAGTAGTTGCATGCAAGTGGAGCGCAGTGCATGGTGGGAGGGGATTGGGAGGCCGACATGTCGACGCCAAACAAGTTGACCTATAGATAACAACCATCGAACACAGCCTCAAAAAGCACCCCCAAACATACACCTGCCAGAACGTGCGGATTGGGAAATAAAACACGAGAAAATTTGCAGAAGTAGAGAGCGGGGGACAATCCACCAACCCAATTTCGACTGCCGAAACTCGGCCTCGTGTTCGAAGGAGTGAGCATAGTACGCGTAGCAGAATAACTTGTAACCAAGCTAGTAGTCATCCACTTTGCATACAAACGTTTGGAGTTCAATAGCGAACACAGTATTGTCGAGCATTCACAAGCAATTGGATATGCACTCAAACACAATCTGAAAGGTCGTGGCAGCCAGCTTTTTAGCCTGCAGACTATGGCATTGGACCATGTGGGTTGTTGGTGTGGACATACAAGCGCCACACCTGCGATGTATCCCTGGGCACAGACGACGTCCAGGCAGAAAGCGTCCACAACATTCCAGAGCGCGGGCGCATGCTCGTGCATTGAAAGTAATGTTCATGAACTGCACCAGATTGTGCGCCACGAAGTGGGTGCCCTGGGCGTCCTGGAACACAACCAGGTAATGTATGCGCAAAGGCAACGACATGTGATTGATAATCCGTCTGCTCGGTGCAAGACAAATTGCTTGTGGCAGGGGGTCGGCAACATGAACACACACGGACTATTGCGGGGAAATGAAGAGGGCGCAAAGAAACCTACAACGACCAGACACGCTGGAGGCAAACCCACGCAAACACGGTTCACAGCCAATAACCAAGAGGGGTAGATGAAGAATGTGGCCAGACATACAGTAAATGGGGATGCAGGTGGACTAACAATTGCGCAACTGACAGACCGACCAAGCATGCGTGTCGGAGCACACTGCCCATCCCAGAAACCACAACCCAGACACCGGAAGAACAATTCGCCAAGGCTCCCAACACCCTGAAGGAAGAAAATGCAAACAAGTGGACAAACGGAGTGCAGAAGGAACGGGAGACATCGAGCGGGGCATGATGAAATTGTGGTGTATTTCATAAAGGCTTCATACACAGAATTCCCCAAAAACAACACACACGGATGGAGCCAACATCCGTGCAGCACAGGGCATAGCTAATTGTGCTTCCTATTATGGGCACAGAGGCGCCACAGAACGCGTGGCCGATGACAAGCACCAGCCGAAACCACCAATGTGGCGGACGAGCGGAGGATGGGCGTGCAGAGCACATGAAACGACATCCACAAAACACTTGGCAACGCAGCGGGCAGCTGATCGCAGAATTCGCCACACGCCGCTCCTGTCCGCGGTAGCCGGTATCACCACGCGGAGTTGAAATCCACTGCAGGTGTCTCTTATGCTTTGCAGTGTCGCGGTGGTTGCCGTCCCCTTTGCGAGCCGGACCTAGGGAAGCGCCGTTCTTGGGACCCGCAGGAGCAGAATTCGGCGTTGTCGCGCTTCGGAGAGGGCTGCAGAGGCTGTATGCGGTCGCAGTTGCCGCCAACGTGGCTGGGAACAGAGGCAATGGGAAAGGGAGACTGATGGAGAATTGGTGCAATGGCAGCGGGCACGCACTCGACGAAGAGAGAAAGGGCGTTGGGGGCACCACGTAATCGCCTGTAACATATGCACACGACAGACCTGCCCCGGGAGGGGGGGGTGAAATTCACGGCACAGACCCCTGTGAGAGCACAAGTGTTGCGCAGTGCCTCCGACGAGCACATGCAAGGCACGATGGATTCCACAAAATGTGGACTAAACCCTACCCCCCCCCTTGCGATTCTGAAGGTGTGCGCGCAGAGCTTTGCAAGCCCGCGGAGGGGAGGTGGTCTCGCAGACCAGTGCGGTGACGAGGTCGCAGACTGAATTCAGCACACCGCCAAGATATTTGCGAAAAACCCAAATAGCAACACAAACAGCAAGGGAATTGCGCCCCACCGCACGCACCAATGCTACCAGCCCAACACACAATTGCTCAGGGAGAGAATCAGGCGAAAAGAGGGAGCAAGCAGTGCTCACCCGAATTGTAGCTGTCGAAGCTCGGCGTCAATCGCAGTCGCAGTTGCTTCAGCCATCTCGCTCTGCACACATCTGGGGAAGGAGGCGAGAAAGCATCGGAGCGTGGGAGGGAAGAAGGCGTGCGAGCCGAGAAGCCCTCGGAGCGTGCGGACCGACAAACTGGACAGAGGGGAATGGATGAAAATCATCGGCGCTCCGGCCCATTTCCGCCCAGTGTGGGGCCCGTCTTGGACCCGGGTGTGTGGACCGGGTTGTGACAATGCCCGGTGGGTAGCTTCCGGACAGGCAGGTTTTGAACACAACGACGACCCAAGACCACTTGGTGCGGCCAGGCCCTAAGGTGAACAAAATATATTTTCGAAGAGTCGTCTTGAAAGTGGTCCCACATCTCAAAAGCTGATTGAAAGTTCCTAAGGAAACTCATGATTTTGAGGGACAACTAGGAGACTTGCCTTATTAAACACCTTGAAACAAATTTGGTTCAAAACGTGAAAGATTTTTTCGGAAAGAAAGCGTCTGCAAAGGAGCATTTCGGATGCCAAATCCACATTCTTGAGGGCTATTCAATCACTTGACACCACTCTTGATGTTGGAATGTCAACAAGCATTCATGTCATCCTACGCAAAGGTGAATCGTCTCATATTCACGCCAAAACCATGGACCAGCTGGTGTCAAATCATCTGACCTTTCTCCCTCTCTAGCCTGCAACCTTCAAAGCGGCCTTCATTGTTCGTGTCAGATTATGTTCATACTCAACTCTACTGCAAACTTGGATTTTGACAGCAGCTGCTTCAAGTTATTGATCCTGCGGATGGAGGCTTTGAGGGAATTATCGTGGCTATGGTCACCGCGAACCATATTCGCATCTGCTACAACTCTGGTGTCCATGCTCGGGATGACATTGTTGTGGTTGAAATTGATTCAATTTTCGCATCGCCGGATACAACTCCCACCTGGACCTAAGCCATGGCCTGTTCTCGGAAACCTTCCGGCTCTTGCTGGACTGCCTTACAGGTCCCTGCAAAAGCTGGCAACTAAGTATGGGGGTCTCATGTATCTCCGCTTAGGTGGGTGTTTGTGATTTTTTTCTTCTATGTGACCATGCTCATGTGCATTTATATAGATGACCATTAGCGCTGGCTCCTGACAAATCACACATGAATGAAGAGCCGTTTGACCGCAAATTAATGTCCTCTTTCGAGGTGTATGTACATGTTTCTGTCCGTTTCTCAAGTACTATTCTCCACTTTACCATATGTTTCCCTAAGTGATAAATTTCCCAACATGGTTTTTTTTCTGCCCTTCACAATTTCCTTTTTTCCAACTGTCAATCGACGGGCAATTGACTCCCCACGACTGCACTACGAGTGAGTCCTGCTGGCTATTCAGATGTATAAGTTTTTTGTAGCAGATGTATCGAGCATGCCTCTCATTCATCCGACATAAAAGCCTTGAAATAGTTTGGAGCCTGGATATTACTATATTTAGTTGATTCGACATCAAAAATTAGCTTCAAAGTTCCTGAATTAATCTAGTACGAGTCATTTGATACGAATCGGCAACAAACCTATTGGCGGTCAAGGTTTTATGTTGGATAAATGGGCGGTATGCTCATGTGCGATGATTTCCTCTCCACGGTTTTTGAGCTCACAAGATTTCCGGGAGAGAGAGAACTATTGCATTATTATGAACGCACATCTCAATCATTCAACTTAAAACGCCTTGAAATAATATGCAGTCCGAAGGTTCCTTTTTTTGGGTCGATTTAACACTGAAATTAGCTTAAATTGCGTCGAATTGCCCTCCTCCAAAAATTTTGAGATGAATTAGCAACGATCCATACTAAGGGTTCAACTTTCTATTGTGGATGGATGAGAGGTACGCTTTGTATGCGATAATCCCCTCTCTTCAGGTTTATGAGCTCCTGATGAAGTTCCCTTGTGATGAAATTCCCAAGTCTTGTGCAATTTCCTTGAATCCTCATGACAATGATGTTGGTTTGTAACTTAAAGCCTGTGTTGATCAATTGTTGCACATGTCAGGATCCGTGCCATGTATAGTGGTTTCCACTGCTGCAGTCGCGAGGGAGATCTTCCAAACCCAGGACGTGACATTCTCATCACGCCCTAAACTGCTGGCAATTAAGCTTCTCAAGGATGACCAAAATATAGCCACCTCTCCTTATGGCCCATATTGGCGCCAGCTCCGAAAAATTGCCAAGAGTGAGTTATTTTCGCCTCAGCGCCATGCTTCGTATGCGAATGCCCGAGCCGAGGAAATTCGCTTCATGATGCAGGTTCTAGTGGATGAGTCTAGGAGGGGAGAGGCTATTAATCTCAAGAGTTGGTTGCATGGTGTCACTGACAACATTATGACCCGGATGCTCATGAACAGAAGGTACTTAAAAACATGAGCAATCGTCCAGCTAACTTATCTGCAAAAGCTCGTATACAGGATCAAAAACAGGAGTTATATTGGGTACTGTTGACAGGATTAATCTCGGACCGGTTTCCCTATATTTAGACACATGATGAATGAACTATGAATTCTCAAAGTGCCGATATTAGACATGTCCAAAACCAATCCTATGTTTTAATGTTCAAACCATGTTCATTTTATGTACGAAGTTGTAAGGATCGCTTTTGGTGGGTAAGAGTCATAAACTTATATTTGAGTGGTGTGTGGTTATGTGTGGATCTAAGAATGTACACCAAAAAGAGATGTGCTCAAAAGAGAGTGAACTACATGCTCAAAACTTGTTAATCATCTTGAAGTCAATAGTCAACATAACTAGGGAGACCCTTATGAACTTTTTAAAAGTAGGAAAAATACTTCACATTGATCATATATAAGATATTCATAAGACCTCCAAACATTATGAGGAAAATGGCTATGACAGGCACGATTTGGAAATCTCACTAATCCTCTTGCACTAATTTTGTGTTTCATATCCTCTGAGAAGCAGGCACAGAGCTGAAAGTGTCCATTCATGATCCTCTTACCTAAATTCAAGTTGTTTCTGATGTACATGGAAACTCTTTCATGGCAGGTTCTTTGAATTTAGTGGGACAGAGGATAAACAAGATAAGGAAGAGTTTGATCTCATGATTGAGCACACCCTCACTGCTGCTTCCAGCTTCATCATAAGTGACTACGTGCCCTACTTGTGGTTCATCCCCAAGTTGCAAGGTTGGCCATCTAAATTGCAGAAAGTGTGTGACTCCAAAGAGCAGGTGGCCAGGAAGGTAGTTGACATAGAGGGGCATAGAGAACGCGCGAAGCTAAGGGAGTCTAATACAATCAATGAGGCCGAGTATGTGCCAGACTTTGTGGACATTCTGTTGGCAGCACCGTTTGAAGATGGGAAGCCACTTCCGGATTTGGTCATCACTATGCTCATACTTGTAAGCATTATGTCCCTGGAAATACTGATATTTCTTTTTCTTTTTCGTTTTCTTTAGCATCATGTCTAAAGGCCACTTATCTTCTATGCTCGTTATTTCCTTTGGAATGCACAGGAGCTGTAAAGTTCATCACCTCTGTCCCAATTTCTAGGATATTGGTAGATGAACAACTATCACCAATGCTACCATCTTTAGATTTCATTTAAAATATTGGATAGAGGTGGTGGACTAGGCAACCTCCGAGGGCCCGGGAGGCCTACGAGCCAGGGGAATGTTATGGGGGAAGTCATCCTTACCTCCCATTCTTGGAACTTCATCTCGAGCACCAAATAATAATAAACTTCAAGGTCCTTGTACATGTTCAAATTCATGATTTTTCAAAGAAAATCTTTGAAAATATACTTTTTGGTCTCATTTATCAATAGACCATTGTAATTTTTCCCACAACAAATGGCATGATGTGAGGTTGACAACCCTAGCGCGGACACTACAAGGATCACATTGTCACTACAAGGATCACAGGTCTCATAGTGACAATGGCTCGTCATCCTTCTAGTGAGATAGAAATAGCCTATGGGCAAAGAGATTCTTCATTCATCCTTGCTTCCTCAGATTACCAACATTTTTTTTCTATCTATCTTTCTATCAATCTGAGTTTGGGCAGTGGGGTTTTGTCAACAGGAACTGCTGACCGCCGGAACCGACACGAGCGCCACAACAGTGGAGTGGGCAATGTCCGAGCTCATACTCCACCCTCATGTCATCAAGCGAGCACAGGAAGAACTGGATGCCGTGGTGGATGCCGACCGCCTGGTGGAAGAATCGGACCTCCCCAAACTACACTACCTGCAAGCTATCGTGAAGGAAACGTTCCGGATGCACCCTCCCGCTCCGCTCGGCATCCCCCGCGAGTCCACGCATGCCACCAAAGTCTTGGGCTACAACCTCCCCGAGCACACGAGGCAGATCCTCAACCTCTTTGCCATCCACCGGGACCCAAATGTATACGAGAAGCCCGACACCTTCGATCCCGACCGCTTCCTTGAGAAGCATCGGGAAGTCGACCACACGTCCGGCTATGGCTCGTGCCAGTTAATGCCATTTGGCGTTGGGCGCCGCATGTGTCCGGGCTACCGTCTTGGTGACGTGGTGGTCCATTTGGTGTTGGGGAACTTGCTCCATAGCTTCAACTGGAGTCTGCCAAAGGGGGGGAGCGTGGAGGGGTTCGATATGACGGAGGTGATGTCGGCTGTGGTGGGAAGGAAGAATCCTCTCCATTTGGTGGCCACGCCGAGGTTTCCGCCCCATGCGCAGTTCACACAAGATGATACACCCTAAACTCCGTAATATCAACTCCCATAATGGCATGCACTTTTTAATATCCCGAAACCCTAGGGAACGGATGTTGTTCGTAGTTCGAATCTCACTCCTTATTCTCACATTTCTCTCCCTTATCTATGATCGGGGAGAACCGACGGCTAGTTCATTATCAGCCAATGGATTTTCCCTCATGGCCGGTCCAAATTTCCAACCATCGGATGGCAATCCGACTATAATTTCAATCCTCCGGCAACTAGCCGATGGATCAGAAAATGTCCCGGAAATGTAGCCGCTTCTTCTTGTGAGTTACTGGATTTGAGCCGGAAGAAGTATTCAAATTTCAAATACTAGCTGATACCCGTGTCTACATCTTACTTAGAAAGTATGATGCGTGTTGCTATAGAAGGCCCAGACAATGATTTTTGATGACATTCTAACAAGTGCTCTAGATCTTTGGAAGGATGCTGCTAAGTTTCGCTATTTGTATAGCAATCCAGAGCGCTATTTGTCTGGGGCATCTGATGATGCACTTGAGGCAGTACCCTAAACCTTAAACTTTTTGAATTATGCAACCTTTCCATGACCAAATCCAATTGCTTCTATGAAGAATTGGGGGACCCTTGGCCTTCAAGCAATGAAGGCATTGCTAGGTCCAATTCCTGCCAAGGATATTAACTCTTCAAATTTAAAGTTTTGAACATGCCTTTCTTTTCACTTATTCAAGATTTTGTACTAAGAAATGATTTCTAATAACTTTTCATACATTTTTTAAACAATTAGTGCCGATATGAATTCCATTTAATCGGATATTGACCAATGAAAATATGAAAACATAGGCAATTGGCCGATTGATTTTACAAAAGACCGGCTCTTGCCGATGTAAATTGGAAAAAATCCGACCCTTTGTAGCAACTACCGGCAATTAGCCACTAAGGCTAGCTTCAAAAACTTCCCGAACTCTGTCCCTTATATCACGAAATTTGTCATTAATGCAAACCACTCAAGAAGTCAACCCATACCCTCGCATTGCACCATGTGTCAACATGTGGAGTGTCACCTTCTTATTCTTGTTCCTCTTCTTCTTCTTCTTCTTATGCCACTTGTTGAATGTTGGTGCATGCGTCTGTCACATCGCCCGGGAAGGCCAAGTGGAGTGGACCACACTAGCGTAGGTGACGGGAGAACGAACTCAAATTGTCCTCACATCTCCTTTGTGTTATTCCATAATGTCACATGCTATATTGATTCTATAGTAACGATCATCCATGTTAACAATACAAAACTTTGTAATATCACATGTGCTTTGGTTGCCACAAGTGTGATACTACGGAGTTTAAAGTTTACTTTGCAACTTTCAGGTCTCCATGTAGTATTGTGGTATGCTTAGAAAATATGGTATATTTGGAAAAAATTCAATAATGCAAGGCATGTTGCATGGGACTTGTATGGTGATAGGAGTATGTATACAATCGAACATAATCTATTGGCAACATGCTTGTTTGGTGTAAGGTAGATGTGCCTAAGTCAGTTACTAAGGATGAGTTCCCATGTAGGCCGCTCGCCCACTAGATTCTAGTGTGAATTAAGACAAACCCGCCCAAATGTAGAGGGAATTTGGTGGGGTAGGGTTCGTATGTGCCAACTCGCTACTCCCATCTTCTCAAGTCCGGGCCCACCTACTAACCTCCTCCTCCCGGTTATCAAGGATGGAGTTCTAGACCAACATTGGTTCTCTTGAGTTTGTAACCGGTCTTAACCCCAGGGAGTGCACTGTTCAAGTACTGTATTTATACACGTGGGTGCACAAAAGGGGTATTATTTAAAACAAGCATGTACAAAATGTACGTACAAGAGACATATTGCTATTAAGCAAGAAGTAGATATACATGAGGCTATTGAAAAATATATGTAAAGTACGCGTTTACGCGTTCAAGTCAGACCTGGACCAAGAATCATGTGTTTTTTCATCCACTAAGTAACGACTTTATAACTAAAAATCCATGATTTGATATTATACATATAATAGGGCCATATTTTTGCATTTCCAAACATTTGTACACATGTTATATACAATTTCTGTATTTGTTTTTGGACCCTTGTGTACGTATGAAAATGTATTTTGAAGCAATGAGATTTGTAAGTATATTGCTTGATTTTAGCAAAAATAAAATGTATACAGGGGTATTTTAATAAGGGGCATGCACGCACGTGATGCTTGGTTTTAATGAATAGTGCACTCCCTGAGGTCTTAACGCTTCGGTTACGGAACTTGTAGGTTAAAGGTTCTTTAGTGGGCACATGAAAGTCTAGCGGCCCATGTTCACGGCCCTCTACATTCTAACAAACCGCCAAAACGTGATTGGATGGTAGGTTGTGCTTAACTATATGCAAACACCTCTGACCCACTATTATCTAGAATCTAGTGGGTGAGCGGCCTACATGGAAACTCACCCTAATTAATCTTAATCGGACACCTATATTTAAGTGACATACAGCTAGGTGTGATTCCAAGAACGGACACCAAAAAGACATGTGTTCAAAAGTGATTGGACTACATGTTCAAAATTGGCTAGTCATTCTAGGCTCAAGAATGAACCTAATTGAGGAGGAGCCAATTAATGAGCACGAAAATCTTAACTCTGATAATTCATAGGACGATATTCATAGGAGCTCCGAAAACTATCACAAAAGTGGCTACGGCATCAATTTGGAATTCCTAACCATCTCGTACTAATCTTGTGTTTCATATTTTAAGAGTAGTGGGCTAGTTATCAAATGTAACCATTTAAGAGCCATCCACCTTAGCCCACTGCACATGTCCAAGATTCCACTTGGACAATGTGATAATCAACATGATGTTGGCAGACTTACTACATAACTTTGAATGGCATGTGGGTACTAGAGCAACATTTACTCAATTTTAGTAACAGATAGTACAAAGGATTAACACCTAGGGAAAAAAACTTCTAGAAATTCCAGAGCCCTCTCAATGCATGGTATCTATTGGTAGCAACATTGCTACACGAGAGCTAATGATCCTCCCATTCATTTCCCAAAGCCTTGACACCTCACGAGCCAAGTACTAGGATGTTGGGACGGCGCATTAAAGTTGAGATGGCAACTCACTTTGAATGCATAGGCGTTTAACGGTTTAGGATCATTTTATGTTGTGACGATTAAGGATGGAAACTTACATTTGTCTATAATAGTAACTTATAATCATCACTTTTTGGTGATTCCATCTACTTTCCAATTTCCATTGAAATCAAGAGAATCTACGATTTTATGTGTTAACATTCATTAGCTTGCATATGCTCGGTAATATTGTTCACAAAACATATCCATGAATCAAGCCAAGATTCTAGCTTGTGGATTCAATGGAGTTTGGAAAGGCATTGAGGCTTTCATTAGTGATCATTTTATATTTTGCTCACACCATCTGTTGATATCAATGACCTGGAGCAGTAAGTTCTAGAGAATGGGGAGGGTTTTCCCTAGCAAGTCTTGTTATGGAGAAGCAACTCTCAAATAGGCTTACCAATGTTATGAAACTAGTGATGGCCTATGCCAGACACCGGCTTGGTAACTATAGCATTCAACAAAATAAACTGAATGTAAAAAGATATAATGGATTTTGAACTGTTGATGAATTAATGGACATTGGACACCAGCTCAGTGAATATTATTAATAACTTAATAAATGGTATTTTATTTATCTTGTTAACACACATTTAGATAAAATTGGACTTTTTGAATGTCCAAATTCAAGTCTAGGATTTCCTTTGGATTCATTGTTCATTGTGTAAGTCTAATTGGTAGGAGTTGGAGAAAATGAAAAACAAACCAAATAGAACCAATGCACCTAAAGTTACATTGAGGGTTTTGACACAACCTTAGGATTGCACTCATGCGGACACTGATATAAACTTAGCCATGTGCAAAGTGATGATAATTTATTTATAACTTGTCAAGGATCTTCTGGTCACTAAAAAAATCAACTTTGTCATTCTTATAAAAAATTATGCCTGCACAATTGAGTTGTTGCTTGGCAACTTAGTTTCATCCAAAATTACCAAACTTAAACTTCATGTTTGCATGATTCATGCTTATCAATATATATTGCATGGGAGGGGCAAAAAATTTCCCCGCAATTGGAACCGTCTCGTATTTGCAGACAAAAAGCACCGCTCCTCCATGTATAATAGATATTCTCTAAAAGAAAATCTAGGTAGCCAAGTGGTGATTGCTTAGGTAGGGTTCGCACATAGATACAGAGAAGCAATGATATTGTACCTACTTACTCAACTGACACAAAAAACAAACTGTTTACATAGCTTTTTCCTAATCTTGAGCATACACCAGATTAGGAACACCTTCCAATTTGGAAATAAATTCATGTAGAATTCACATTTGAAGACAATTCCGCAGTATTCATGACCAGTTCTTCAAGTTCAAGCTAGAAATTGATTCATCTCTGCCCTGCCATGCTCTGGTGCTTGATTTTTTTCATCAGACAGTCAAAGTTGGAACGCATTCATACAGATTTATTGGGCTTGCATTTTCAGTTGCACTTTGTCTGCAATGAGATGATCTGCCTGTATCCTTCAAGGCTACCCATCAGCTATGATCTCATCATGTCGGTTCTCATAGTTCTGAAGGACACCATCTATTATGACTTGACATGACTTGACTCGACTCGCAAATTTGTGAAAATTCCGACACAGATTGTTGAATCGATCGATCTTAACCCAACTCCGGCTCAGGATCATCATCGATGATATCCGGAATGGAACCTCCAGAATCAGAGTCGGACATGATCTCCACAGGTGCGTTTGGAAATGTGAACGAGTCCTCCGCACATTGATGGTTTGATGTGTTTGTCACCACAAAATTTGTGATGATCGGCATATCTTTACTAGTATCCATCTTTGAACACAACTCCGCATCATTCGGGTCGTTAATCTCAGCTACACTACCTAATTCTAATGCAGGATTTCCTGGTGAAGAATCTCCTACTATAGACATAGTACTAAAAGGATGAGCCCCCCTCACCTGCTGACCTGCCATCATCACAGGTTGCAACTCTTGCAAAATCTCTCCCTGTGAAGAACAGCATTCGACCAAGGGGGATGTTGTGCCTGTCTGTACAACACCTGCTCCTTCCTCTCTAAATGACCTATCAAGGATTACATCCTTCTCCACCGAATGCCCACCATCAACATCACTGTTAGTAGATTGCTGCATCTTGAGTGCAGTAGACTCTCTTTGATTCACGAGGGAAGTTTGCTTTCTAAAATCCATCATCACTCCCACAGCCACCTTGTCCCCATTTTCTGTGACCTGTCCATCAGTATTATTACCACTCAAGAGAGTTTCAGTAAAGTTGGATTCACCTCCACCCACACACCCAAGGCCTCCATTGGCAAAATCTTGAGCAAGCATGCCATCACTTTCCGGGTAGAACAAACTATCGTCGTCTCCGAAATCCTCACCGTACCCAAGCCATGTGTCAACCTCCGCCCACGGGTCCATTGCTAGCTTCCCAATCTTGAGTGACGACAGGACAGGATTATTATTGACCCCATTAAAACCATTAGCATTAGCATTAGCTGCTGATGATGCGTTGCTTACCACAGATCCAGGAAGGGAAGCAGATGATGGTGTGGAGATGGGCTTGTGGGGTCTCTGCATATGGGGCACCTGTAGGTTACCACTACTGGTTGTGGCGCGACCAGCTCCCATACTGGCTGCCGCAGCTGCAGGGGTGCCCGCAGGCGGTAGGCAACGGGGATGAATAAGGGGTTCTAAAGCAAGCAGAGCATGTGCACAGACAATGGCTACCTCGGTCCCTGCTTCCTGGCGCCCTGCACACAAGAAAGAATACTTGTAGGCGAATTGGCAACTTTGGGAAAACATCTCATGTGGAGGCCACACACGTTCAAAAACAACAGGTTTGAAACGGAGATTGGTGAGCCAAGGTTAAGGAATTCTGGCCTTTGACATGTGCCGTCCCTTGCAGAGCTTGGTTTCAAGGTTGATCCCTCTTTTATTGGGCATAAACATCCGTTTTCAATTCCAATCCAAGATGGCGGTTTTGTAAGGCTCAAAACCTTTGTTTTCGATTGGAGTGTAAATGGAAGTTTTTGACCAAAATAAGAGGGACCAACCTTGAAACCAAACTCCCCAAGGTTAGGCATATGTCAAGGCCAACATTCTTTTACCTTGACCCATTAATCTCCGTTTCAAAACCCACGTTTTCAAACGCTGTACCCTCCCTTTCAGGACAGGATTATTGACTTCCATTGAGGCAAAGCAGATATGGCACTTCTTTTTATAAAGGATAGTGCCTATGTTTGCAAACACTACCATGAATTATAGTCTCTTCACTTCGCCTGCAAGCTACTGCCTCAATTAAGAGGTGGACTCTGTCTCACAGCTGTAACCTGGGCAACTTGATTGCGCATTATTCCTCTACTGGGCCTACAAATTCCTACAAAAGACACTGACAATCAGATGTGTAAAAAACCCACAAAAAATACTTTCTTGCTAAGGTAGATGTGTGTTATTTGGATACTTTTCTCTCTGCCCACACTTCTCATAGATATGAAACACGCAGTTAGTGCAAGGGGATCAGCAAATCCAAATCATCGTGCCCATAGCCTTTTTCCTCATAAATTTCGGAGCTCATATGACTATCAAGCCTAGAATGGTCAACATAATTTGAGCACTCAGATACTACTTTACAGTGAACAAGCTCCGCACAAAAAACTGGTACATAAGACCAATGGGTATCATCTCGCAGATGGATTACAATGATGAATGAAGTAGAAGGTAAACTTCTACCCAGTTCCATTAGGGTGTGGTAGAAGTGGATGGAATGGCTTACCATTACGGAAGACCGCAAGTCCTTGAGCCAAGTAAGGGGGGCGATGACAACAGGGAGACAGCAGTGAGGCCAGAAGAGCTTGGTAGGCCGCCACTTGAAAGTCAGTTGACAAGGAGCTAGCACTGGTACCTTCCATGAAGCTGCTCTCTTCTTCAAAAGTAAGACTGGCGGATATGGTGCCTGCTGCTGCCCCCATGGCCATGCTAGCTAGCACTGCATCCACCTCTGCTCTCCAGCGATCAGGAAGTAAAGCTCCTCCCTGCAGATTTAGGGGAAATTCTTGAAACAACATATGTGTCCCTCTTGTGGAGACTTCCGACTCCACAGACAATATTGATTTTGGCCATTGGAATGAATCAGGATTTGGCTTATCCCATCAGCTATTGCGATGAATCACGGAGAATTGTCATTTAAAATCGCATGATCTGAGTTCAGAAGCAAGAGTTGTAGGAGGTCAAAGTGAAGATTCTCTTTTGTTTAAGTGGTCACACGGGCCCCTCCCAATTATGTTAACAAAAAGAACTTAGAATGGTATCTAAATATAGTATAATCTCATCGTAAAGACATGATGGCTTTTTGGTTTCCGTTCTTAATTGAAAGCCTTGCCATGTACCACTCAGATATAAGTGTCCGACTAAGAAGAGTGGCCACACACCTTATGCTCATGCTAAATGCTGTAAGAGGTTGTTTCTGTCACAGACGTCCCTTATGAAGTGGACCATTGGCTCTGCTGATCCTTTAAATTCCGTGGTGAATATGGCTTAAGTCAATTATGCCAAATAAGATATCTATGGATTCATCTCTTTTGAGCTCTTTTCAACAAGACCAAATTCTTTGAGAGAATAAGAATTATGAAAGTAGTAAAGGTGACATCCTGGTCCTAGAATCGTGGCCCACACCTAGTACATATTCTCGTGAGGCACACACATCTGTAATTATGATCCAATATATCATTCATAAAAAAGAATGCATTTGAGATCCAACAAGGATTATCAGTTCAAGCCACTTATGGATACACTTAATTTATCAACAAATTACTTTCCTTGAGCTCTGAAATTGGTAGGTAAAGAAGAAAGCACTCACAGAGGTGAGGAGAGCTTCAAGTGCCTGAAGAGCCGCAATCTGGACGGCAACAGGTGCAGTCCCCTCCCCTGTTGTATTGGACACTGCATCTACCATACCGTTGACTGGATGCTCACCTGGCAGTCCACCTGGCTCTTTGCGCTTCTTCTGATTGGTAACCTGAGTGCCACTCCAACCCCCTGAAGCCCAAACAGGATGGTTTGTGCGAGGTCCTCGGACACACTTTGGAGATAGTATGTTTGCCCCAGAATTGGACCCTTTCAAGTCAGAAAGGGCATTCCCCACAACAGCTGGTGCTAAACCAGACGCCATGCCTGGGTCCCAAGAACATCCATAGCCTAAGATCAGTGATGAAGGATTCATTGATAAGGACAGAATAATTTCATACAAGAATATTTCATAGTTGCTATTGGAACACAAGATATTAATCGATTGACACCTCCTCCAATTGCTATGAAATGCACAATGTTTAACTTAGGTGTCATGGCTAGGTTAATGCAGGTTGTTACCAGCCCCCATAGCCATGAAAAGGTGGCGAGCAACGGTATACAGCTTAATCCGAAGGCCTGGTTGTACACCTCCACAACGACGGAAGTAGTCTGTTATTAGCCGTACGAGATCAGCTCCGCGTGGTAGTAGCTGACTGGTCCCGAGCATCCCAACACCCACAATTCAGAGCATATTTTCCTGGAGAATCCCCATGATACTCTCCAAATTGAGAATTAAGGTACATGTGCCTAATTCGGTTACATATCTTAATTGGACACCTATACTTGAGTGGTATGTGGTTAGGTGTGGCTCCAAGAGCAGATACCAGAAAGACATGTGTTTAGAAGGAATTCAACTACATGCTCGAAATATGATACCCATTCTTGGGTGAATAGTTTACATAATGGAGGGGGGGAGGGGCTATATGACCACTTAATGAGCACGAGAATCTTCACTCTGATAATGAAAAAGATATTCATATGGGCTCTGAAAATTATGAGGAAAGTGGCTACAGCCTCCATTTGGATTTGCTAACTTACTCATACTAAGCGCATGTTTCATATCATAGGAGAAATGGGATTGTCGGAAAAAGTAACCATTTAATACCCATCTACTTTATATAGATGATATGGGAACAACATCCAGGTTTGTACTTTGCAGTGAAAAAATCAAGCATGGCATTGTCTCCATAACATATATTATTCCAGTCGGCCAACTTTCTAGGAATTATACAATCAACTAGACCACCTTCGTGGTATGCAAGAGTTGCTTGTTTTTGTCCATGGAGGCCTAACCATGGTGACATTCGGTAGATTAAATTGACATAGAACCAGGAAGGAGGTTGGCATTGGCCTAACAATTCAGAGGATCGTGGAGGCAAAGAGCCTTACCTGCGAACACCTCGCAAGGTTGAAGCTAGAAGATTGAGAGCGCTCAGATGCAAGGCTGGGAGATCAGAACAAAGAGCAGCTTGGTGTGAAGTAGAAACTGGAGCTCCCAGACGTGACACCGATGGTACTTTCGATCCATCCACCCGTAATATACGCATACTAAGTATCAACAAAGGGCCCAATGGTGCTGGTACCTTTGTGCAATCCAAACATCATAAACATAAGGGGGCCTTTCCTTATGATAACGCTCATGACATCATCTTCGATGACACCAATGAATTACCTAAAACACATTGCTCAGAGCGTGCCCATCAAACCAGGAAAATGTTAGTTGCTACCATCGGCTTTTGAGGCTTTATAAGGTACGACAGGATGCTTGTCTCACCATATACCTATAAGAAAAATTCCTTATTGCCCACCGATCATGATAAAGAGGCTCCCTCTTTGGAGACATTGACTGGGTAAATATGAATAAAAGTTGCCCAACAAAGTCCTAAAAAGAGAGGCCCTCTGTGATGATCGGTGGACACTGAGCAAATTTGGTTATAAACTGAGGGACAAGCATGAGGTCATATGTTATAAAGCCTCAAATGCCAATGGTAGTAGGAAAATTTGCCTAGTCTGGAGCGTACACTATTACATGGACATTGAGAAACAAGAGGATATGTAGTACAGTTGTCCATCGAGAGACACAAAACAACCACCAATTGTAGCATCAGGTATTATCAGCAACTAAATTTACTCTCAAGAAACCTGGTCTTACAATATGACCTTTGTGTTGTCTAACACTTTGCAAAGAAAAAAATCCCTCCCAAGGTAGTAAGGTTACAGTTAATGGCACCATAAGAATGTGTCCTTGACATCAAGTGATCATAGCATTAAGAAAAAATTACCGGTACAGGAAAAGGGCTAGTTAGTAAATAGTTGCAGCACTGCAAGAGGAAAGAAACTCGAGTAACCAGCTGTTGCCAAAGCCCTTTCCCAAGCTGCATGCACGCATTGGCAGGTACAGCTCGGCCGCCCAACGGCCAAGGTGGGTCTTGTGCACATGGCAGTAAGGCTGCAATGGCATCCTCTGCAATGGCAGCTGCACATAATATTGGCAATAGTAAACTGAGTGAAGGGAACAATTGAGCAACAGCATTTTATATATTTTTGAGATAAATGAAACACTTTCTGTCATTGCATGAGCCAAGAGGAAGATGTGCCTTCGATGGATACGTTTCCCTCTGCACCCAATTCTTGTAGCATATAAAACACGCAATTAGTGCAAGATTCTTATACGCAATTAGCAAATCCAAGTCATGTTTTAGCCATTTGCCTCACACTTCTTGCTCATAAGAGTATCTTATTCAGTATCAAAGTCAAGATTCTCGTGCTCATTAGGTGGCTATACAGGTCCCCCCCCCCCCCCCCCAATCATGTTGACTATTGAGCCTAATATGCTTAGGATATTTTGAGCATGTAGTCCACTTTCTTTTGAACACGTCTCTTTCGTGCCAGTTCTTAGATCCACACCTAACCACATACCATTCAGACAAAGGTGTCCAGAATATTCTTATGTCCAATTTAGACACGTCTACCTTAGCACTCTTAAGCATGTGTAAGGACGCCCTCTTTCCTTTCTATCATCACAAATAAATCCGAGAATCAAGTCCTTGATTACATATATGAAAGCCAACCACAAGTCAAGTGGCAAGCTTTCATCAGTCAACCCCTCATTGTTACCTATCTCAGGACAAAGACTTTTCTCATCTACCAAGATTCAACTTAAAGAACTTGCCAGAATGAATCTCACCAAGTGTATAATCTCCAAGATGCTTTTTAAGGGAGAACACCCACTACACCACTTGAGATTTCTACAGCGCCAACTATTTTTACAAGACATATTAAAACCGCACATCCTACAAATTGAAATATCTTTAAAGAACGACCTACCATCTTCCATGCCTGTGAAAGCATAGTCAAGCTCAGAGTTGATAGCAATCAGAATGCGGCGCAATAAGGAACTCCAAGTTGTAGCATCCCCATGAGCTTTCGGAAGAAGTGCCAATGCCCTTGCACATTTCTGCAAATGGTATTATTATGTCCCATTAGAGAATATAATATTTCCCTAGCAGTACACAGGTTCCATCTCATTCATAACAGCGCTAAAAATAAAAGTCCGAGCAGCCCCATTATTATAGACTTAAGCACTAGACTAATCGAAGTGAAAATTGAAATCTTGTTCATTTCATTTGCCAGAAGGTGTAAAAGAGCAATCAGAATTATGGAAACTTACAAATAGCAATGCGCACCTGAGAAAGAGACGCATTTCCTTCAACATCCATTATTCGAGCAACCAACAAAGCCTCCACCTGCACACCTCAATAGAGAGGTGTATTCAACATATATAAGGTTAACAGTGGCCATTCATCTGTCAGTCTCCATTAAGTTTAGAAATATTATAGTTAATGAATTAGATATAACAGCACAGAACTTGCATTCTAAGGTGCAAATCATAACGAAATGTTTTGAGCAAAGTCCTTAGATATAAGAAGTGTTTGTACACTATTAGATTGTTGACGAAGGCAGGCTGGAAAATATCGCAGCAAGGCGGATAGCAGGTCCATTGCCTCATTCTGTGTGCAACCCCATCAAAAGATGGTTACTTTCTAGCACATTGGATGCCATGGCCATCTGTGTAATAGATGTACTTATTAATGCCTTCCATAACATAAAGTAAACTGGCCTAATTCGGTCAATTACCTTAATTGGACACCTATGTTTGAGTGGTATGTGGTTAGGTGTGACTCTAAGAACGGACACCAAAAAGGCTTCATGAGTTTAGGAGAGATTGGACTTCGTGTTCAAAATTTATTAACCATTCTAGGCTCAAGAGTCAACATAATAAGGGGGGCCGCATTACAGCACTGGCAGTTTTGACTTACAAATTTCACAGCAGACACATGGGTGCTCAGAAATGTTTTTTTCTGATTGTTGCTAAAATCCCTGATCGCATTTGCTGAAAAAAATCCTAACCATGAAATCCAAGTTCATACTCATGCCAAACAGAAAGGAAAAAAACTAACCATTTGAGACACGTGTACCTTACCTAATGGAACCCTCAATTGCAAAGTTCTAAAAGATACCAGATTTTGAATCATCTGGACAGTCATCCCTCACATGTTTCAAAGAGAAGTGACTCGCACTAGGTACAAACCCAAATGACAGTTGAATCCTTATCTCCAAGTATTTGGAGAAGAGGTTGCACCAACTTGGAGATAAGATTGGCAGCATCTCGCCGCACACCAGCAAATTCAATAAGTCCTCCTAGCCTGCTGCACCTTGGCTGCCATCAGCTTTAAAATCCACAAGCACATGGTTGAATCCAAGCAGGAACTTCAGCAAATCAAATGTGCTTCAGTACAGTGTCCATGATGCATATCCTAAAAACCTAAATTGCAGGAGTGCAACAACTCTGCATTTACCTGACGAGGAGATCAGTGACAGAAGCGCAGGCCGCTGCTCTCACAAATATAGGATCTGTCGGTTGCTGCATTCCAAGAACCACACTCCAAATTCATGAAAGTGAGATAGCTGATATACCAACAGCAAAAGACATGTCTATTTCCAACAGCAAAAACAAACGCTGCAAGTGGAGAAAGGGTGCATCTTTAATACGTGATTCACGTACTAACCCTAAGTGGCAGTAGAAGCTTTGTGAACCACAAACTGTAACACTCCAGAAATCGCTGTCGTGTGCATTCTTGACAAGTTACTCCAAGTAAACATGCCCCAGCCCACCTGTTCTCCGCCTGCATATTAAAACCACTTGTCAATGTAATTGACACGTCTCACCCTCTCTTGGTCAACCAGGCTGTATCCAGAACTAACGCACTTATGTAGATGGGCGCCTACTTAACCATACAGCTTACCCTAACTTCGAGGGATACAACATCTCCACAAGGGTAGAATGCAGGACATGATTGATATTTTGCACTTCAATTTGTGCTCATTGCAAATTGAAGAGCTCTCTTCGAGGAATAAAAGACCCCACCAACCCACATACATTTGAAACTTAGCCAACAAACTTGTCTTGAGTCACATGTTCAAATGTCACACTGCCTCATTACAATCCCGCATGTCAAAGTACTCTGACTAATTCTTTAAGCAGCATTATCTTTCTCAAACCAAAGCTGACATACTACTGTGTAAATCCCTCTCAGACTTTTGGTAGCTAAGTTAACAACAGCCTTAACTCCATCAACAACCCTAACTTCAAGGGTACTATGCAGTAAATCATTGGTTTTGCGTTTCAATTTATGTTCATTGCAAATTTCAGAGCTCTCGTGCACAAAAAAGGCCCCACCAAACCAGACACATTGAAAACTTGCCCAATCAACTTCTCTGGAGTCACAAGTTCAAATGTCACATCGACTCATTACAATGATCTCGCATGTCAAAGTACTCTGACTCCTCATTCTCAAGCAGCATTATCTTTCTCAAACCATAGCTAATATATTACTGCTGATGTATAAACTCAAGCTTTTGCAATCAAAAAGTTGGTAGCTAGGTTAGGTCAAAGGCCACATACGACAGTGCTGGACAGCAAGGTGAGCAATTTGTCCATCCACGCATCCACAGCTCCTTTACTAGCATCCAGGACTTTGGCTCCCTGCATGAAAATCAGCCCCGACACTGCCTGTGGCGAAGTCTCCCAGAGGAGATGGTGCCTCCGAATAGATGCCACAGCCAACGACAATTGGGCGGGAGCTCTGGTGACCTGCTTGTCATCCGGCAGATGGTTCGTCATCACCGCATGCAGCAACCGCGGCCTCAACCCCTGGTCATGCATCCCATGCAACGCATGATCCTCGAACGCCATACCAAATTAAATACTGCAACACCCAAATCTACTAATTCACTTCCCCTAAATGGTTCTCCCACCCTCTCCTTCATTCATTCAGCTTATCAATTCATCAGATCAGATATGATCTTCCCCCAATCACATGCCCACTGCATCCCAGCACCTTCAAGCTTCTCCACAGATTCTTCTTCCACCCACCCAATTCCGCCGCCACCATCACAACACTGAATTCCTGACATTCTGCAATGGCAGAAACTCTGACACCACACAGGACCATCTACACTTCATTCATCAGACTCGCAACTATGATCCTCCCCCAATCACATGTCCACTGCAACCCAGGACCTTCAAGTTAATTTCCCCACATGATATTCTCCAGAGGTGAATCTTCCACCAACCCAATGCTGCCACCACCATCACAACACTGAATTTCTAAAATACACACAAACTGCAGAATCTCTGACACCACACAGGGCCATCCTGTTCCAAGCCCATCATCCGTGCAGGGTGATGCATGGTTCATCCTGATGTAATTCAGTGTGAGTCGTCACATTGTGCCTGTGGCTGGCTGAGCCCGGGGGGCATTGTTAGTGGCTTCAGAGGCTCAGGGAATGTACAATGCGGCAGTAGCATGGTGGTGGGGCTTGGATTTGCATTGCGAAAGGCAGGCAGGCAGGCAGGGAAGAAGACGAAGCGAGTGAAACGCTGGAGAGGAAGCCAAGGGAACTTGAGGCAGGCCAAGAGCTGGGCAACCGACAGCCTCCTCTAAGCTTAAGCCGACTGCGGCACCACTGTGGTCTAAGACGCTTACTTACCTCTGGTTGCTATACTTAGCCAAATTAACTCCTAAATCAGGGTCAGAGATCCCCAATTAGTCTACACCATTTATGGTATATAGTCAACTGCAAGATAGTGTTACTTGGCAGTGTTCAAGATTGAAGCCCTCATATGAATTTCATTTTGAAGGGTTCCCAAATTTCAGCCTTTCAACTGAAGGGTTGGTTCAAATCCAAGACATCAATCCAAGAATATAGAATTGAAATACAAAACTCGTATTAAACTTGTGCATGAATTTGATGGTACATGTTTCTAGTATAATGTGAAGAATTAAGAATTAAGAATCAACCATCTAACTCCACTTCTTGTAGTGACTATGCCCTACGTTTGTTGGTTCTTGTGGAAGGCATATTATATTAAGGACTTCAAGTGACATCTTTGTTTTCAATTTGGGGTTGCGTTTTGAAGGGTTGTTTTGAGAGAGCTATATTTTGAAGGGCCAAATCACGTTTGAAGGGCATTGAAGACTTCAATCTTGAACATTGTTACTTGGTGACCCACTTTTGAGGCGTATGCTATGTTACGTTGATGATGAACAATTTTGTCATTAGGGTCAGTTCACACGGGGTCCCAGGTCCTGAGGACATGTTCATTGGTTCTTCATACAATGCCCCAAAATGGAAGAGTGTCGGTTTTAGCTTGCAAGTTGGACCCCTGCGTTAGACCCGACTGCTATAGTTTTGTTGGCGGGGCCGGAATGCCCTCCCGGACGGGAACAACTTGGGTATATGCGAGTTGATATTCTTTGACCAAATAGAATCTCAACTTCAACTATTTCTATGTAAAGCCCGTGTATTGTAAGACGTGACCTTTGATCGTGGGACCCGTAGTTTATGAAGCTCATGTAGAGTGAATGTGGGAGACATAGATGAGCCTACTCCTCTCTAAAGTAATATTACTTGATTTAGCATCCCTTTGTGTTAGCGTTTGGTGCACAACGTGCAATCATGTTGTAAGTCCCAGTTCCCTTGAGGTCAATCTGATTTAATCTTAACGGATTAAATCTTAATTAGCCATTGAGAGCATGGAAATTGGGACTTACTACTTCACATGGACACCAAGTATGACATGGATGCCTACATGGCCACACTTTTTGGAGGTGAGGCTTGGGACTTATGTGGAGAGTTGGGTCAAGCAAAAAGCCATACCCAACTCACAACACAAGTCCCAAATAAAATTGCATAAAATAATCAAGATCCCATAAAAACCATTCTTCAATGGACTCTTGAGGCTCAAAAGTTGGGAGTTTGCCTCCATGTTGGAACTTGTTGACATGAGTGGGACTTGGGACTCGGGACCCCATGTGGTCCATAAATACCTTGAAATAGTAAGATGTTTAGAAGAGGTAATTTGGGTAGTTGGATTACCACCAAAATTAACTTCAAAGCTTCCTAATTAATATAGTTGAATTCACTTGAGATTAATCAATCACAAACCTTTTAGGGTCAAGATATTTATGTTATATGGATGAGAGATATGCTTGTATGCAACAACTTCCTCTCACCCAAACCTATAGAGGGGGGGGATAGTTTTACATTTGCGTGCACATTTTTATTTATTTTTCTTGACACCATGTGACACTTGAATAGGTGCAAAGAAATGTCATTCTACACACAAGTAAACTTCATAATATAATCATATTAATATCTCCCGCAAAAGAAGGAAATGCAAGATACGCCATTAAGGGCATCATTTACTATTCATACATTCATCACAATTACCTTTCATATGACCATATGAACAATGTTGGCCCTATTGTCCTCCATAATTTACCAATAACAATAAGATTATTCCAATATTATGACAAATCACTAAGTAAATTCTTTTCAAACCACACATTAAGTCCTTATACATGAAGTGTATTCCATTGATAATGAAAAATCTATTTTCATTCTACCATCTACAGTCTAACCTCGTTAGTATGACACTCGTTTATATGACACCCTCGATATTATGACACATTTTTGCACGACCAAACTTTTTAGTTCAAAACTCCCTCTTTTATACGACCACGACACTCAATAATACGACAATTAGAAACTCCATTTTGTCATATTAAAGAGGGAATTAATGCTAAAATTCCTTTCATCCATGTTATGTACATTTAGAATTCATCCATTTTTACTTGGGAACTACTTGAGAACTTCACTTATCATTGGGAACTTAATGATAATCAGGGTTACTAGTGTAGAATGGACTTGGTTAGGGTATCTAAAATCGAAAGGTGATTATGACTTTGGATAATGCATCTTCACATGTTGTTAGCTCTGCCAATGTTGATAAGTCTTGTGGTTTTTCAACCTTGGAATTGAGCAACATGACTTTGATATTCCTTCCTCCCAATGTTACAAGCGTAGATCAACCTTTGGATCAAGGTATAATAGCATCTTTCAAAATTCAATACAAGAAGAAACTTTTACTATGGGTTGTGTCTCAACATGATGATGCTACATTGAAGGATTGAAAGAAGGTGGTGCCCAACATCAGACATGTTATCATGTGGAGTTATGAAGTATGGAGTGAGTTGGATGCACAGATAGTTAGGAATTGTTGGAGGATGGCGCATATATGGAATGTTAACTTTGCCCTAGTTGATGAAAGGGGGAAGAATAGAATGCAAGAAGAATCAAATGAACTTGGTGCTATGATTTCAAAGTTGCGATTGGGTGATGATGAGATGTCAATCGAGACTTACATTCATATGGAAGGGGAAGAGAATATTGAGCTAGAATTAGGTACTAATGAGTTGGTGGATGTTGCTTTGAGAATCAATTATGCACAAGGCTTTGATCTTAACGTTGATATGCATTCAATAGTTGTGGATGATGTTGCTCCGCCTACAGTATAGCATAGTGATGCTAAACGTCATGCATCATTGTTGTCCAATTTCTTATTAGACAACTCTTTACATTTTGTTGTTAATGAAATTATTAGTATTCAAAAGCTAGTAGGGAATTTAGATAAGATGATAGTTGCTAACTTAGATAGGCAACACTAGAGATCTTTGAACTCTTATTTCAAGAGTTCTTGAGAATAGTTGTTATTTATTGGAGTTATAAGTTATTATTTCATAAAATCTATATTGCTTAAACTTGTTGTATATGTTTTTAAGCTCATATTGCTTATGTTTTTGTATTCCCTCAATAGTACAACAATTTTATGCCATTTGTCATATTAACAAGAAGACGACACCTCGATAATACGACATTTTTTGTGTTTCCCAAACGTGTCATACTAAAGAGGGAGAACAATATTGCAATGATGGAGGTCTCCAACTATTTTCTTCAAATTCAGAGAATAATTTGGTTATCTTGAAATCTATGCATTTTAATACCTTGTGCATGGCAATGGTCCTTTATCATTCTCTATCTATATTATTAGATTGGCTCTTTGAACAAGGAGTATGTCACAAGGCAAATGTTGGGGGCGGGTGGCATGAAAATATTTTGTGTGGGACCTAATTAATAAAGCCTAAATGATTTACAATTCAATTTAAATGTGAAGAATATCCAGGATTATTCCTTTGAATATTGTTAATCCTACAAAACATTGTTATGGATCTAAATAATGTTATGAAAGATTTTTATTTTTATGTTTATGTTTATGGTTCAAAGACAAATCTACATTATGCTAAGATTAGTGGCAAGGTAGCGTAACGGTAGATTAAGTGTAGTCCTCTGTGAAGCAAGGTTTCTTACCTACAAATGCAAAGAGACGTCATCAAAAGATACTACACTAATTATTGTGTTCACTGTCACCATTTCTATATGTCTTGCTCAATACTAATTGTAAACCGCCCGTGTAGTGTCATTAACACTGAATGTAAACCTCACATTATAGACAATACACACTCCTTGTAAATATTCTCGACATTATAGATCTACAACATTGCAACTACCGTCACTCACTCAGTGATTTTCCATCCAAATTTTAATCATCCTTGACAATACTTCGTTACGAAAGTGTTAAGATGCATAAAATTTTAAACCTTGTTTCAATAATTGACATGGATTTTGTCCAAATTTCAATCATCCATGACAGTACTTGTAAACTACCATAAGAGGTGTCATTAGAAAGTTTATCACAGTGACATAAAATACCATACAAACCCTAAATGCAATATTTAGTGTACTAACTCTTACCTCACAAGCTCTTATTGTGTGTAGAGTTCAACGGTGTGTGGAGTTGGTCGCAGACTTTTCAATTGCACACATCCTCGTCAAGTTCGAGCAATTGATCTTAACCCTTAAAGGACAATGCTGCCCCACGGGTTTGGTATTATTTTGGGAGAATCTTGTTCAAAACTTCCATTCCATTGCACCAAATGGGGTTTTTAGAATGCCAAATCGAGCACCTTAGCAAGATCTATACTTCTTTAGAATAGAGCCTATGTAAATTAATTGGTTAATCATGCTTTAAATGAATTTTAAAAGATATTTTGGGTGTGGTATCGGGAAAGCATATGTCCTTTAAGGGTTAACGTCAAACCCACTTAGGACCTCCATCTTTGCTAGCACACTTGAGCTGCCACATGCGCTTTTATGAAGCTACGACTAAGATCAGAATTTGTGTCTTTGTTTCAACAATCTCAATATTACAAGCATCCAGTTGAAAAATAAGTTAGGTTGAAGCTTTGGCATGTGATGAGCTTCATCGAGCTCTTCCAAATACTTCTCAGCATCGTCCTCCATCAGATCATGTTGTGAAAAATGACACATGCACACATAATGTTCCCAATAGTTTGCATATGCTACTTCTTGCATGGATCGCAAATAGTATGAAAACACATCTAGAGCATCTCGAAAACACATATATAGTCCTTTCAAATTGCCATATCATTATTCATATCCATAACAGTGTTATGTGGAACTGACAATATTTCACAAAATTATATTCTTCACACTTAGATCGAATATGAAGAATATTCCATTGAATATTGGCAGTCCCATAAAACATTGTTACGAATTTGAATAATGTTATGGCTTCTTGTCATCTTGAAAGAAAAAGAAAAAGAACAAGAATCTTCATTTTGCGCATTGACTATTATTTGAACAAAATTTGACCCAGCAAAACAAATATCATTAAGTACCAACTGGATATTCATGTATATTGATTCAATCATTTTATAAAATTCATCCAATCTCACTTGAATATTTCATACACAAAAGAACTCGGATTTAATACATTTAGATCATTATTGAAGTCTGGCAATTGACACTATGTATGTCAACAAAGTCTAGAGTTATCAGTTGCCGCTCCAAGTATAATACATGTGTTGCCTGCATTCATATCTTAATATAGACCTTGGTGATTTACCATAACTTTATTTAGCCATGTGGGTTGGTTCCATGACTCTAGAATATGTCACTTATATTATGTTGGGTCCCCGAACAAAGTAAGAATATTCGTCTATCATTCATACATTCAAGCTGACACTTGGAAAACTGGGTAGAGTTATACTCCCAACACTATTTGCAATATTCATACTATTCATACCAACACTATTCATAATTCATCTTGGTGTCAATTTCTTCTTATTTTATGAGTTTCTTCCCATGAAGGCAAGATAGTGGAAGCCCATGTTAGATGCTAAATATGCAATGAAACACAACCTTGCAATTGAATAATGTTATGACAAGATAACTCTTGCGCATGTAATTATAAGCCACCAATCTTGCCAATAGTGTAGCCCTTACACTTGGTGATGTCCATTTTTATGAAGAAGTCCCTTTGCATCGATTTTCTCAAACAATAAATCTTGAAAAGGCTTCAACAAACATGCTTTAAAAGAAACCATTAGTTCAGATGCTTTAGAGAATGTTAAGCAAAATGTGGTATTCGTTATGCGATATCTACATAGTGCTATATGAGCATATCCTCAACATTCAGGCATGATGGATGCCGAAATCATATGCACCGAGCTTCACTCTTCAGCCTGTTACTATGTCTATGATGAAAGACAAACTAAGAATTACAAACCAAAATGTCATAGCCAATATCAGCATAGTAAGGAACAAAATTGCCAACCACTGACAAGCAAATGATGGCACCACCCTACCCAAACCCACTAAGGTAGGGATGGCTATTTCCGTCCAAATTTCAGATGTGCCTAGTTGGGATGCTGAAACTATTTTTTTATAAATTTTGAGTGCTCCGCAAAGCTGCTGCAAGAGTAACTATGAAAAAATCAAAATTTTCCAGCATGTTTGTGATTTCCTACAAATTTTTAAAGGAAACCTTGTAGAGTGACCAACACTCGCACATAGGGTACGTGGTATATCCACAGGGTGAATTTCTAAAACCGACCGCTAGCAGTGTTGTGAACGGTAAAAGCACCTTGACAGGTGCTTTTGTAAACCCATGTAAAAGCACCTAGAAAGGTGCTTCCGACATAGGGGTCGACTTTAGGACCCGCACAGAAATTGCCACCCTTACCTTATTACACCACAAATACATACAACTCACACCACACCATGATAGCTTAATGGAGTCCCAACCAACACACATGTAGGCGCCATCTGCAATTTACATGCATACATCAACAAAGACCACCATAATAAAGAACTAAAACGAACCCGAGTTTAAATTCACATACTTGGATAAATGGATATTCGATGAACACCTCCACCATAAACTCTTCAATCGTTTCTGGAAAGCATATGGAATCACAGATGCTCCAAATCACACAAACACCAAGATTTTGTTACGCCATGTACACATGGAGAACCACTGCAAGAGCATTTTTTGGCCGACCACACATCCAAACCCAAAATTTGCACTATGTCCCAACAACAACATGGCCACATGCTTAAATCCCCACATGAACTGGCTCCACATAACCCACCATAACAATGTTATAGTTAAACTTTTGCTATCACTCCAAACTAACCCAAAGAAAACAACCAAGGTATTAGACTGAGTTAGTGTCTATAAGGAATTATGTCATATTAGATCAAGATTTCTAATAACAATCTATATCTTTTACTCTTTCATTCCTTCTTCATTAAGCTTAATACCCTCTTTGGGTTTATTGGTACTTTCTTAGTCATGTGTCGTTTTGTCCTACGTGTGTAGGCTCCTGTTAATCTAATTCAATCCACTATGTCAGTCGTGAAGTTCAAGAGTTTGGGCTATAGTCTTTGTATTGGCAATTGTCTTTCGTAGCGGCCATAGTCTTCCAAAGGGTTCTCGTCCATTTAGGGTTAGGAATCCTTCCTTAATTAGAATGGCAATTAATCCAATCCAAGCATGCATACTTCTTCATTTTATTCATCTTTCATTGGTTTTAATTAAGAAGTTCACTTATCTCATATTCTTCATTGCCACACAACACACAAAAGCTTGCTCAATTTTTATAATAACTCCAAAGCAACCATATAGGTTTATAGGCTATAGTCATTTAGTCATAAGCCAATTAGCTTCATTGCTTAGCCTAATCTAATCCCAATCATCACACAATCTTTCTATAATCATATCAAAGTATGTTCTTTGTCGATTAGACTATTTGCCCACCAAACATCATCATTAAACTTGATTTTCCATCATGTCTCATCAATCCTTGACATGCCTCAATCATCATAACCATGATGATCCCTAACAACTTCATAACAATTCAAACAATATCCTTCATTGGACTCTCTCACTCTCTCTCTCTCTCTCTAGCTATTGCTCTTGGATTTTTATCAGCCTTGGCTATAGTCAAGATATTTCTTCCAAAGACCATAGGTTGCGGACCTTCGACTCTAATTCCACCTTGTTTCTTTCACAAGAAAGACTATAGCCTATTTTCAACTCCTCATCTATCAAGCATCAACATTCTTATCTCTCATTCTTCGCTCAACAACTCCTCTTACATTGTATTAACTCCAATTACTGGACTCAAAAACAAGATCATACTTGCTACTTGCATAGTCATTCCAATCACAAACAACTGCACATTGAGTTCATCATTGACAACCGATGTAAGTGACATTGTTGCATGTCAACCGCCGAATTGCCCAAGAGCTTGAATTCGGGGGGGAAGGCGGTTTAGATGTGCGGAATGAGGGTGATTTGGCGATGGCTAGGTCCGGACTGGGAGCGAATTTAGGTGGGAGGGCAGTAGAAAGGCGGACTCGCTAAGGGGGAGAAGTCACAACCAAGACCAGCAAGTACCAAGCTTAGTCGGAACAACAGAGGGTAATCCCACAAAGGAGGTATTGCTGGCAGGTGTTAGTTGGCATTGCCGAGGAAGGGGACTCGGGCAGTTTGAATGCACTCTAATTCTGTACTGTGGTTCCAAAGGAGGTACAACGGGTGGTGTTGCCCTGTCCACCAGGAGTTGTTGGGATTGGTAAGGCTAAATGAGGCCCTGGCATGCCATTAAGCTGACTTTCAACGCGATTAGGAGGCCATTGGTGGTTGGTTGATGCTGCAGTTGGTTGAAAGGGTTAAGTAGGGGATGGGCTCCTTCCCCGCTTGTGGGGAATTGGAGAATTAGTGTTGGTTAGGAGTGTTGTTTAGATGGATAGCAAATTGATCAAAAGCATTGATTAATGCTATTGTAAGGTCCGCTTTTCATGATAAAATGTGTTTGCATATCAACTCACTCAATGGTGCATTGCAATAACTGAGGGGGAAAAGGGAAAGATTTAATACATGTGAACTCTGAGCCTTCACCCGGACTACGACGCATAAGGGTGCGGGTTTAGGGCTCACAGTCAAGTATCCTCTTGTCTCTCTATAAAGGTTGGGGCCAAGTAAACATTTTTCCTTAGCTACTGGGGCTCGAAGCCCTCAACAAATTCAGACCATCATAACTTCTACATATGATCTTTGATGATATCAAACAACCACTCTATCGAGATCAACTCTTTCACACCTTTTATAGCCCATTAGCTAGCTGGGCTAGCCCATATTTTTGAGGAATTAATCTTGCCATAGCTAGGCTAGCCCATATTTTTTGAGGCCTCAATCTAGCCATAGCTAGGCTAGCCCATATTTTCTGAGGCCTCGATCTAGCCATAGCTGGGCTAGCCCATATTTTCTAAGGCCTCGATCTAGCCATAGCTGGGCTAGCCCATATTTTGGGAGGCCTCGATCTAGCCATAGCTGGGCTAGCCCATTTTTTTCGGGTACCGTTTTTAGCTGGACTAGCTGACCTAATAAATTAATTCATGTAGCTCATATAATGAATTCAAGGAGACATTGTCTCATCAATACAATTATATTTCATATCAGTCAAAATCACTCATCGTCATCAATATCTAAAACATGTTGCTCATCATTCTCTACCAACAAATTGTCATCATCCTCTATCTGCAACTCCTCATCGAAAATAGGGCGTTTGGGAATGTGATTCTTCCAATCGGAATTATCCAACAAGATCAACTTTTCAGGATCGTATGGCATTAGATGTTTGTTCAACTTCAACATCATTGATGCCTCTGCAAATCCTCCCCCGAGCGATGATCTCTTTGGAGTAATGATATCATTTAGACTGCCAAAGTCACATTCTAGCCCACCCGATCCGGGCTTGGAGGCTAGTAAAGCGGCGGCTACTTCTGCCAAACACGGCATTCTATATCGTTCATTCCACCACCAACTAACCAAATTCCCAGGTTCTGGGAAATTTTCACTGGCGATGGAGAAATACATGTGTATCTCGGCCGCCACCATGGCCACCGGATCATGTTCAATATCCACCTCTTCACTCTCCTCCTGGCTAGTTTGCACTGCGTCGCCAATGAGATCCTGCAACATTGCTCTAGATGCTATAGGATCCGATGCTATCTTTCGACGCTTGACTAGACGGCCGCGGTCAGCATTGATCTCCGGGAGAAGGGATATGATTGCCTCAGCTTTCTTCTCCGCCAATCGCTTGATGGTTTTCCAAATCACACCATCATGGATGAGATCGTAAAATTTCTCGATCACGCCCGCCACGTCAATCGAGCCCCTTGGCAAATCCACAACGGCAATATTTGTAGACATCTTCGTGATCATCTTTTTGAGCAAAGCCCCATCTCGAAGATCTGGGCAAAGAACCGCTTGCATGTCCAACAAGTATGAGAAGTGGGTATCAGCTCGAGATATTGTAGCTTGGGTTTTCTTTGGCGATGCACCAAAAAAATCCACCGGCCTACGAAGGGCGTGCAATGGATGGTAGCGGTTGTAGAATCGCTTGGACATTGCAGCCAGAA
This sequence comes from Polytrichum commune, assembly GCA_950295325.1. NCBI lineage: Eukaryota > Viridiplantae > Streptophyta > Polytrichopsida > Polytrichales > Polytrichaceae > Polytrichum > Polytrichum commune. Next base: position 19,332,075 of record OX485809.1, read on the forward strand.
GATCATCACGGATTTCCCGAGTAAGCAAGTTCAAATCCCATGTTTTTCGAAATACTCTGGCTTTAGGATCTTGAGGGCAGCCAACAAATGGAATAGAAGTCGGATCATGGATCTCAAGATGGGTCTTTGAATCTAGTACCTTGAAAAGCATGTTTGCGAAATGAATATAGACATCAGCACAAATGAATGATCTCATTGACTGTGCTAACTTCTGCAGGTTCCTTACAGGATGGATGATGGATAAGAACTCGATCAAAATATCCCGAAGGTCAATCAAATCAAATGCAAGGTCCAAAGTGCGCGTGGTAGTGATGCAAACATCCCACAATTTGATAAGTGAACTAAGGACGTCCTCCATTGCAGACCAACGGTGTTGGGGGGAGTTATGCAACTTCAGAAAACGTTCAAAGACATCCTTCACATTCTCATCAAAGACGGCTTTGAACATACCAAACTTGTTGACAAACTCAATAAATCGTCGGACTCGACTGAAAATAGCTCTGGCCTTCTTATTCTTGCTTTTATTCTTGTCCACACATGTCCCGAAGGCATCGACGAGAGAAAGATTGAGAAGATGCGAGGTACACCACTCACGGAGAGTCTTAAATACTACCTCAAGGGCCCGCTTGATGTCGGACCCAGAATCAGTCGAAGAAGTTAGAATGTCGTCAAGATCAATATTGAATTCAACAAGAACTGCACGTAGCCAATTGATGAGAATATCGGAGGCTTGATTATTACGCCGTTCAGTTGGAGTTGGGTTGTATTCCCTAACGGCGAGATTGTGGCTTAAAGAGCCCCCGGAACAATTCATGCTAGCACGAATACCAATGAACTTCATGCTAGATGATTTGGCAGTGACAAGATCGATTTGAATTGCTAGAAATGGAATGTTGAATTGAGACTTGCCGATGGCAAAGGCAGTAGTGATGGTGCTCTTGACTGTCATATAATGCTCAATAAGGTGCTTGCGAAGGTTGATCGGAGCCATGCCATTCGGACCACATGGCAATTTTGCAGCGATGACCTTCCATCGCTCAGATTGCATAGCTCGAAATGCGAGGGAAGGCTGCTCACAATGCCAAGCAGTGATATTGCATGCGAACCATCGTTGAGGATCCTTGACAAAAGATGGTTCAGAAGTATCAAGAAGCTTCGAAATTTGATCAATCTTCTTGCTAGTCGCAACAGTCTTGGCTGAGACTGCCGCATGCACTTGCCTAATGTGCTCTGTTGCATTGCTAGTGGATGATTTACTGATCCTTATGAGAGTTTGCCTGGCATAGCAATCGCCAACCAAACATCGAAAGAAAAATGATTTTTTTTCCTCGTTTTGCACTCTCACACCAGCCTTCTCAAGAATGGATTGGCTGGCTAACTTCGACTTCGTCATACGTACGACCTCTTGATTCTTAAGATTGTTATGAACAGGATGCAACTTGAACTCCTCTATCCTCCTCATGAGCTCCTTGCTGGAATCAAAAATCACGCTAGCATCTTCTGCATGCAGATCCATTCATACACAATGCCAACAACACAATGAAGTAGTTCAAAGATTCTGATCTTGCGCAATTCTCTGGGAAGCCTGCTCGGACCATGCACATTCACACAAGGATCGTTAGTCAAGGTCAATCATATGTATCGCCATGTATATTACAGATGAGATCCGACTACTAGTTACAGATGAGCTGGTTGAGTTTCAGAATTAATCGGTTGAAGTTCTTGTTCAAGACTTTAAGAGAACGACCCATCATTTTAGAGGAATGTAGAGAATATAGCCACTTGAGTAAACACATATCCAAAGATGTAAACATGTATCCGGTTGCACTTGAAACCACTTGGATATATAGAGATGATCTCAACCCTAAATCTTCCCTGACATTGGATTGAAGTGTTTACAAGTAATCTTTACCTCTGCCTCCTTGTTCTTTGAGAGCCCTTGAAGCAACGCCCTGTGCAGATTTAAAAATCAATCCTGGCTCAGTTGAAACTGAATTGGATCATGTTCTGTGCAGATTAAGTTGATCCTCGCTCAGTCAAATTGCTGAGCTACTACTTACAGATGAAATCCGGCTACTACTTACAGAGATCCGACTACTACTTACATAGATCCGGCTATTAGTTGCAGGTGAAATCCGGCTACCAGTTACAGAGATCCGGCTACTACTTACAGAGATCCGGCTACTATTTACAGAGATCCGACTACTACTTACATAGATCCGGCTACTAGAACTAGTTGCAGATGAGCTGGTTGAGTTTCAGAATGAACTTGTTGAAGTTCTTGTTCAAGACTTGAAGAGAACGACCCATCTTTTTAGAGGAATGTAGAGAATATAGCCCACTTGAGTAAAGACATATCCAAACTTAAGATGTAAACATGTAACCGGTTGCACTTGAAAACACTTGGATCTAAACAAATTATCTCAACCCTAAATCTTTCCGGACAGTGAATTGAAGTTTCTACAAGTACAAGTAGTCTTTACCTCTGCCTTGTTCTTTGATGAGAGCCCCTTGAAGCGTTCTTTGGTGAGAGCCCCTTGAAGCGCCGCCTTGTGCAGATGTAAAAATCAATCTTGGCTCAGTCGTCTTGGATCCTATTATGTGTAGATGAAGTTGATCTTGCTCAATCGAATTGCTTGGCTACTAGTTACAAATGAGATCCGGGTATTAGTTGCAGGTGAGATCCGGCTACCAGTTACAGAGATCCGGCTACTACTTACAAAGTTCCGGCTACCAGTTGCAGAGATCTGGCTGCTACTTACAGAGTTCCGGCTACTACTTACAAAGTTCTGGCTACCACTTGCAGAGATCTGGCTGCTACTTACAAAGTTCCGGCTACTAGTTGCAGACGAGCTAGTTGAGTTTCAGAATGAACTTGTTGAAGTTCTTGTTCAAGACTTCAAGAGAACGACCTATCTTTTTAGAGGAATGTAGAGAATATAGCCCACTTTGAATAAAGACATATCAAAAGATGTAAACATGTAACCGGTTGCACTTGGAAGCACTTGGATATGGACAGATGATCTCAACCCTAAAAATTTTATGGTAGTGGTAGGGATGACATGGCTATGCCTTAGCTTGAGCCAATTGAGTTACATGACTTATCTTTAGCTAGCTAATAACTAGCTGGGCTAGCCCATATTATCTGAGGCCTCGATCTAGCCATAGCTGGACTAGCCCATATTTTTTGAGGCCTCGATCTAGCCATAGCTAGGCTAGCCCATAATTTTTCAAGCCGCGATCTAGCCATAGCTGGGCTAGCCCATTTTTTTTTAGAACCGTTTTCAGCCATAACTGTTAGCTATTAGGTTAGCCGCTAGCCCAAAAAGTCCGTGGGCTAGCGGCTGTACAAGGTCTGAACTCTTTGCGTAGATGCCAATGGATCCCTCACTTGGCACATTCAGGCAAGTATTAAGGAAGTTATGATTGTTCAAACCTAGGCAGTCCCGGGCGCCAATCCCAGGTCACTTCTGTCCCAGGGCGCTGTCCCAGGACATGGCCCCATTTAAATTGCCATATCTCTCTAGCTCACACCTCCGTTTGAGGTGTTCTTGAGCATTATAGAATCCGCATGCCATCAGCTACGCATAGCTGATGGCCTTACCCTTGTGACTCCTAGTCTCCGTGGGTGGGAGGTGTTCCCAACGTACGGGGCCCTCACCCATACTAGGATCGCTTGGGCCACGGGTAGATCACTCCATTGTCAAGTTGAACACCACGTGCGACCAAAAAAAATCTTCTTTTGGTAAGTTGCACCACCAAAATGGGTCAAAATTTTATCAATTTTTTTTCATGAGTAGATATACACAGTACTTATGACATAGTTAAAAGTGGTAACTAAATTTGATGATTTGTTTTTTTAATAAAACATACCATTTCTAACTAGAATGACAGAGAATTGAACTAAAAAATTTACAAAAAAAAATAAAGATGACTAAAAATTTCAAAAAAGTATACAAAAGATACTATCAATGATTATGTATATGTAGAAAAAATATCATAAATCTTAAAATTATATATGGCATGTAATATAGGGGTAGTAAACTTTGTCCGCACGTGGTGTCAACTTGACAATGAAGTGACCTCCCCGTGGCTTGGGCCCTCTCACCAATGGCGCCACAAGTCCCAGGTGTCACTCCGGAGTCCCCCTTGTGCCCATGGTGTTTTGGGCACTCCTCATGGAGAGGTGTGCGACAATATTGGATATCGAGAAAGAAATATGTTGGGAACTCCATCACAACTAATAAAAGAAGACGGTAGAATGTGGCTACGATGCCTTTGCGGCTAAAACGGCCGATGCAATGTCACATGTTCAAAAGAAATTTCATAAAAATATAAGGTAAGTGGACTTAATGTGGTTATTTGTTTTGAATGAACACCCAACCTTAGTCGTCTTTTGCCACCTAGCAAATAAGCCTAGTCAACTAGTTATTTAGTAAGTAAGCCTACCTAGCTTGCCAAGCCCACCTAGCCACCTAGCCTTGACAAGACCCTAAAGTTGGCCTCCCCGAAAAAAAGACATAAGGCCTACGGCGGCCCCACCCCGCCTTGGTGGCGAGCACCACCCCTTGCCACCTAGGACCACTGAGGCCCTTGGATGGGCATTGGTGGATAAACAAATGATGCACCATGCCCGTGACCACATGAGGCCCATTCATAGTGCGTCAGTGACGCAAGTTGCATCCCAATAACAAATTATAGGTCGAAAAATCCATATGTGTCCATCACATATATGAATAACGACCTTCTCATTTGATAAGGGCGACACATTTCCCTTGCTAAAGATTGTTGCCTCCGCAAAATAGTTCTCCCAAATCATTCTATGATTTATAAGTCTACCATCTTCTCTATGGCGGCTCGAAGGCATGGCGTTGTTACGCCAAAGATACTCTTGAACCTTCAGTTCCTCTAAATCCAAAATTTGGTGGAAAATTAATTCGTCAAATACTATACAAAATGTATATATTCATTATAATAATAATTGTTATGTTTTCCTATAGTCTACTAACATTTAGTTATTGTCATTAATGTTGGTAAATGTATCCTCATCTACACTAAACAATTCTTGCTAATATCACCAAGAGGCACCCTCCATGTGTACCTATGGACAAAGCATGTTATTGTTACAGCTTGTGGGTCAAAAGGTGATCTCTACGTTCGAGTTTCAATTAATAACAATGTTCAATACAAATTTGAACAATCAATGATGATCCTTGAAATTGAAAATTCCTCTTTGACTGATCAAGAAATTACACGTACTTGGGAAATATGTTAAGATTACTAAAGCTCTACTCATATACTATGTAGTGATTAATTGCTGAGGAACCCTTGATTTTGAGCCTAGATTCATAAGTTGATTTGTTCCTATATTACAATTTGTATGGTAACTAACATTCAAAATATATTTGGACAAACCACTTGGCTAAAGATAATAAGGGCTGTGCATTTGTGGGGACAAAAACATCAAATGGCAACCACAAACGTAACAACACAACAATCATAACTTCAAATGTTTGTATATTCCATGTTTGCTAGCCACTCACATTTGTATAGTTTTCCGATCTAGTGTACGTCATATTCGCCGTTGGAGTTGTCCGAAATTCATGCATAAATCCAAACATACTTAAAAAATCCTAGTTTAGTTCATATGATGATGAAAATGTGCATTGAGGAGACAAATTTGTTAGTAAACAACTTAATAGATAGAAACCTCCCCAAAATTGACCATGTACATGAAAATTTAACAATATTTGTCTGATCCGAACTTTTAGCATTGTAGACCACCTACTCCCTCACACACAATTGATACAATCTAGCACCTCAACCCCATCTTAATGTCGTGTACACATGAGCTTTCACAATAGAGTAAGAACTTGTGTTAGGACTATGTAAACTTTGTATGTCATTATTGAAATAGTGCAAGGCATGAAGGTGCCCTAAAGTATAAAGATACAAATGTGTGCAAGTGGAGTAGGTAATGAGCTCAACATTACATTTTCACTTTTTCATGTGCACATATACATGTTTAAATCCTAAAAGATGAGGCATACATATTTGTGTTCAATAATCGCCACCTTTTATGGTCCTAGATATGTGCCACCTTCATTGTCGTCAAATATAGATTTACAAAGCTCATGAGATACATGTAAAAAGCTAACTATACATATTGACATCTTGCAAGTTTGTAAAAATGTGCAATGAAATTCTGGCCTAGGAACCAAGTGCACCTCATAGCTAATATCTACTATGTCAATTACAAGGGTTTTGTTGGGTCCCTTAGCTTCCATTTCTCAAGTTTGTACATGTTGCAATGACTAAGGTAGAGGGTGCTTAAACCAACACTTTGAGCTATTGCACATACATATGGCTACACGGTTAATAAAAACATTAAAAAAATCATATTAGCCTTTGTTTGTAACATAGGTATAAAGAAAGAAAGAAAATAATAGCCATAATTGAATATTTGATGAATATTCAAAGTCAAAATCACTAGGTTCCTTAAACTGGTATATAAGCCCGTTACCTACCCTACACGAAGGTAGTGGAGGTCACTATGAGGTGGCACCACTAATGACACCTAAAAACGTCACTTTGTGGGCCCTACACTCCTATGCTTCAAGGTGGTAGAATGCTGATGATTGGGAGGAGTTTGTACATGTTGGTTTTGGGTGGGGTGTTGGTTTTAGCACCCTCTACCTTACCCTACTTATGGCCACCTTACATTCTCAAGCATCTATGTCTTGTAACTTATTTGAGAACCATTTCCCCAACTCATTATTCACAACTATCCACATGTCGGAGTTTATCTCTAACAATTGAGGTGTAGAGCCTTGATGGTGAGACATGCCCCATTGGTTGTTGGTCCATCGAACCATGTACAACAACAAGGAGGAAGTGCCACTTGTAGGAGGACTTGATTCTACTCTAGTTTGAAACAAGGCTAAAATGTGAAGGACATCATGTCACGTACGACTATGAATCACATACGACCAATAAGAGATTTACTATTTTCTCCACTTCTATTACCCCCGTCTTTAAGTTGATGAAAAACCATCTCACCTTAGGACCCCCTATATAGTCCTATATAGCTCCATGACGTTAAGAGGTAGGACTCCCCTTCAAACTTCGGTTTGGAAATTAGGTTGAAATGTGAAGGAGAGGGGGTTGAGGCTATGGAACAGCTCAGCTCCCCCTCCCTTATGGTGTGTCCCGGGCGACGGAACAATTAGAGGCTCCGAGCTGTCGCCACCCTTGCGGACGTCGTAAACCTTGCCCTTAAGCTCGAGAGTATTAAACACACACAGCTTCCCTTCTCCAAACCCTACACACGCACGCTCGGGGTAGACCAACAATCCCCGGCCACCGCTCTTCCGCTCACTCACCACATTCGTCCATCCACCAAGACTCGTGTGACTCGCCATCATCTTATCAATCCGATGCTCCACGACGTTGCCATTCTCGTGCTCTGAGAACAAGTAAACTTCGCCATCGCACTCCACCACTTGCGCAACCGAAGACGAATTCGCAGGTGATCCGGCACATGGTAACGGGCACTTCCAATCGGTTAGCCATTTCCCTTCCTTCACATCGTATGCCACCACGCCTTTACTGGATCCATCCTCCAAAAACGCTACGCAGTACAATATTCCGTTGACGCACACTCCTGTTTGATACTCGTTCAAGCCGAACTCCGGTCCTGGGAGGTCCCCCGTTCTCGTCCACGTGGATGTACGAGAATCGAACACTTCTGTTTCCTTCGAGAGGTGCCCTTGGGTCATGCCGGAGCTTCCGGCTACTATAACCTTGTAGGAGTTTGTTGTCAGATCGACGAGCATGTGCATCAGCACCGGGTTCCTGCGGGAGTTGAGAGGTGGCAAAAGCCGAGTGGCCTGCGTCATAGGGTTGCAAACTACAATTTCTTCGTGGTCAACAGATTTGGAGATGTTTGCACATAGAAGCCCGCATCCCGCGGCGACTAGATACTCTTTGAACAAGTAATTTGGACCCGGAGATGGAAGTAGGCATTCTAGAGTTGGGAGTGACCTCCATTTTTGCAAATTTATATCAAACCCTGACCACTGTAACGCTCCATTCTTCGTGTACAAGAACAGTGAGGTTAGAAACCCTAATTCGGGCACGGAGTTTCGAAAGGGCGTACTTTCTATTAAATTTTTCATGCCTCGTGACACTATTTTGGCTCGGGACATATCCTCGTACTTGAGTTTTCTAAGGATGAGCACCTGGATATCATCTGGAGTCTTATCCCAGATGCATTCTTCAACCTCAGGTGTACGCTCCTTCATCTTGTGTGTTTTATTGCTCAGACCAACTGCTGTTTTTGCATGTCCACCTGAATTGTCAGGAATTGAATTTTTAATTCTGGATGTGCACATAGAAGCATCTACAGCATCATTGTGATCCCTTCTATCAACTGAGATCAGAGATTGTATAAAATATACCAGTTGGTCTATTAAGTCACACAGTTCCCCAGCTTGCACTTCAAGAATATTGTGTTTGGAGGTTTCTGGCAGAGGAAATTGCGAGCTGAATTTACTTCGAGTCTCTGTCGTTTTCGGTATCTTGCTGGATGTACATGAGGAAATGAAGGAATTTATGCAGCTGTGGGTCGTCCAGCTGCGGGTCGTCGTCACATGCTCTGACCTCCTCTTGACCATCTTTTGACTTCGGATGTCTTCCCAGTTTGACACCGTGAGTACCAATGATTCATTCCATGAGTTTGAATAGATATATCTTGAGAGCTCCAAAGACAAAGTGCACGCCGGTCCTCTGAAATGGAAAATAATATGCACCTAATGAGTTTAATTCCTCGCACTTTGATGCCAAAGAAACAAACCGGAACACACACTAACTTATACTTTAAGAAGCGGGTTGTGGACTTGAAACCTGAAACCTAATATACATGTTTCTCAATAGTTTGGAAAGTTTTGCAGTTTGACCACAATCCGGTTTCAGGGTTTGGCTCGCCTATGGGCCAGCTTCCTATCACTGAATAGCCTAGAGGAGACGCACTTAATACCAAGGACCTTTGACCATCAATTACACCAAAAACAAATTGGACCAACAAGATGGTTCACATTTCAAACTCAAATTTGAAAAGTGCGCCAATTTTCAACATTCACGTCCGCTCTAAATAATAAGTAGTCTGATTGTGCAGCTCTTTCTAAACTAACCGGTTATGTCGTCAGGCTCTTTGCACTGGCTACCTAATACAATGAAAAGAGGTGCTCTACATTGCAGATTTGACACAATGCACAATGTACAAAATCAGAATAAAACCCAAGACTTCCATCTCTGAAACCCCTGATGCATAGCTATACACTTGAGCAAACAAAATGAAGTTGTTGTTCTCACATATGATTTATGGTATCTTCTCCGAAAGCTTCGCGGGGACTACGTCCTGTTTTTGTGTAACAGGTCTTCCGTTTTCTACATCCTGATGGTGGTGAACCCATGATGACGTCTGGAAGAATATTAAGTAAAACTGACAAACCTGCAGATGAATAACAAGGTTCTTAATGTGAGTTCACGGTGAGAACTATCTTCAAAGTAGTCCACCCCTTCAAGCAAATCTTGAGTAATTTATGCAACAGCTTATGTGAGTCAAGCTTTGTTGGAGACTCTTATTTGATGTTTATGTTCATCAGCTTATGCCTTTCCAATGACATGGGACTTGATTATTTATCTATGGTATATGTTTCAGAACAAGTGTGAACGAGACTGAAGTTAAGTTCCCTTTATTTGGAATCAACGATAAGTTAGAGTGGGAAGTAAGGGGGGAACTTTAGATGAGGAAATGAGATAACAAGGGTGTCCTCTCCATCTCAGCTCATAGCTTGTAATTGGGAGGTGAACATGCTTCAAAGACAGTCACCTCATTCCGAATCTATGTTAGCCTTGACACATTCTTATGTTGAGTTTTCAAATGCACAATTACCCTCCCCCACATGTTTTCTTTTTATGGGTACATCAAAGTGTGAACATGACTAAACTCTTTATGTGGAACTTATGGTGAACTACAGTGAGAAGCATTCGGGAGCTATAGACGAGGAAATGACGAGAACAAGGATGTCCTCTCCATCTCTCCTTTGCATGCTTCAAAGTAGAATACATGACACCCTGTTAAGGTATGCGGTGTTATTTAGTTACGTTTCTTGATCAAACACCTATACTTAATTGGTTGTGTGGTTATGGTGAGGATCAAATAACAAACACCATAAATATCAATGTTCAACAAGACATTGGACTACGTCTTGAAAAGTTATAAACTACTGCACACTCAATTATAGTGAACACAAGTAGTTGGACCTATGTGTTCAATTAAGGAATCAACAAACATGCACTTCCAGTAACCATAACTAATAAGGGCGAGGTCCGATTTTCAATCTAGTTTTCATTGATGTTTCATCATAGATGCCACACAGCTTCATTGACTATGTCTGATCAACATTAGATGGAAAACAAGAAAAACAAACAGAATAACTCCCCCATACCTTATGACCCTATAATTAATAAGACTTAAGATCATGTATGGGTAATGTCCAATACAATGCCTATGTCTACAGTGACACCATTAATTAACGTCACAGGTTACCAACACTTCAACTACATTGCGATGTAGTTTCGAAGAACAGCACTAACAATCACACAGTCGCCATTTAGGGTCGAAATTTCTGTAGCTAAATGTATCTGTTTCCTCCAGTAGTATAATCTTAGCCTAACTTGACACATTGTTATGTTAGACTTACAACTGCACGATATTCTTCTCCTACATCAAAGTGCCTCTGATTCCCGGTGGTCCCATGGAATTACACTCTTACAAAGCTTCATCACAATGCCATGCCCAAATACCATTCACAATCCACAGATCAACCGTTCACAAATTCCCAAACTAAGCACCGTCAGGAAGTGATGAAACCGTCCACAATGACAAAGTCGACGTACCTGCGACTCAGCTATGGCGGTGACGACACATTCACGAGCCTGTGTATTGACACTCCTTCAGTCTCAATTGCAACGGGGTTGACTTGGTCTGGGTGGCTTAGAAAAGTCAAGATCCATTATTAAGTCGAGGTTGAGAGCTCCATCAATCCTTGATTTTGATCGACATGGTTGCAGCAGACGTCAAATTTATACTCACCACCAGTACTAGTACACTCAACAGTTTGTGCAAGTGTAAACGAGCCGACGACACAGGCAAGTGGCTGCAGAGCCCCCAAGAAGTTCGACAGTCCTCCTCGCGACTCTCGATCGCCAAGGCAGCACAGTTATGCACCCCCCTCTCCTCCCCCCTCGCCGCCCTACCAGCATTCCTTGAGTTAAAGACCACGGCAACATCCAGGACTTCACTTGCATTTGAATGGTGCTTGGGTCGGTATATATAAGCAGTGATCAATCAATCTGAGACATCGGGACTCTATCGTCGTAGTACGTCACTTCATGAGAAATTCATTCTCCGACGACATCTGTCATTGGTGATTCTAACAACGAGGACAACCACAATGAAGATTGAAACGAGTCGGCAAAGATGTCTGTAAACGTAACGTCTGTACACATCGAGGAGAGAGCTGCTAGAGTAAATAGACCACTTGGTGAGTTGTGGGAAATAAGTGAAGGCGACACTAAATTTCTTAAGTGAATGCTATTTTTGAATTAGTGCCATCAAAAGATCTTAGGAAGCATTTTTCATCTCGGCACTTGGCATGAAGCATTGGCACTTGGCAATATTTAGTATAAGTAGCAACACCTGCCACTTGGCATTAAAATATCAGCACTTGGCCCACTATTCGGTGGCAAGCATGTGGCACGCATGCACTAATCACAAGCACGCACTAATTCTCTTGAAAATCTATGGTAAACGTGCATAGGACTCACCGTCGTCGTGAATTTAGCGCCACTCAACAACGATTTCAACCCTCGGTAACTTTGAGATTTTGCTAGGCTATGCATGTGACTTGAATTAGTACCACCCTCACTAATTGATATATTTAGTGTCATTAGATATGTGAACCGGTTGAGTTTGAGAAAGAACCGGTCTTCCAAGACTCCGGGAAAAATACCCATCATGTTTGAAAAGTTTATAGCATATGCCTTAAAATAACAAAGAAATTCCGAAGGATGTTGACATGAAAGCGGTCGCACTTGGCAACACTTGGATTGTGCCAAAAATCCTCCCGGAACATTGGATGTGGGCTCTGCATGGATTGGAGGTGAACCCGGGTACGCAACTCCCGTATTATATGGTCCTGATTATAATCACTTATAATGTGTTTTAGTCCAATATTGAGTGATACAATTTGTTTTAATGTAGGAAACCCTTGTAGCCCTTCTAACAAGGAATCCAAAAATCTAATTATATAAAGGAAATGAATATATTTTGAAGCATATAATTGCATTAAAAACCTAATTATATGATTTTTTTAATACAGGTACCATATGTCAAACTACCCAACTTTTTGGACTTTTTAATAAAATTTTAACATTGTGAATGCATTATAATTTTAATGGGATGCAACTATTCGTGGCTTATAATTTTAATGGGAGGCTTAATAAATATGCAACCCAACTTTTTTTTAATCTCATTTATTTAATTTTGTCTTCACCCAACTTTTTTTTCATCTCATTTTATTTAATTTGGTCTTTACCCAACTTTTTTTTCATCTCATTTTATTTAATTTGGTCTTCACCCAACTTTTTGATCATTTTAATTTGATATAATTTGATATAATTTTTACAAAAGTTGTCCTCTAAGCCGTTTTAAGTATGATGCCCCTTGCGTATAATATGGGAGTTGCATACCCGGTGAGGTGAACACATGTTTGTTCCGGGAAAGTGGAGATGGCTAAAAATTGAGCTTCTAGATGCTTGAATTTTGTCCATGTAAGTAGTGGAGTGGAGTGGCCATTTTTCTCTCACTCAAACCTTAGTGCCCAAGCAATTCTATTTTTCTTTGACTATTTTATTGACTATAGTTATTTTGTTGTATAGGTTTCATAAAAGGTTATGGTTTTGCATCTTTCTAGGTTTAAGTTGTGGATGGTTATTATCAAATGAGATCCACATATTTATCATAATTGAAAAGAAAAAAAAATTCACTCAGCTCATTAGAGTTATCCTTTTAACTCAACCGGAGTTTTAGTAGGGAGTTGGTTGTTTCGCATGCATAACTTTCCATGTTCGGTAAGTTGTGGGTGCATGCTTGGAGTCAATGTGGAGGTTTGAACGAAGAACCTTCCATATTAGTTCATTGGGTACCAAACTCATTTTGGCGTCTCTTGGCATGCCATGCCCATGCCCATGGGTATGGGTTTTGGGTGGGCATGGGTGCGATATTATTGTTCATGGGTGGGCATGGGTTCGATATTATAATGGGTGAGCATGGGTGGGCATGGGCCCCACCACAAAAGAAGCACCGTAATGATGACACGACGTCTATGTACGATGAGTTTGAGGATGAGTTAGAAGAGATTCATGACAATGGGGCTGAGATCGTAGTTGTTAGCAACTTCGACGCACGTATTGAGATTGAGTTCAGTATGCATGAGACATACAAGGTCACTAGTCTCGAAAAAAATGAGATCATTGCAGCGGTGAGCTTAGCATTGCCAATGAATCGGGATATCACTGCTAAATTCAGTATTCTCTTGTGGTGGAAGCTGAAAGGAGCCCCCACATTCCCCATCATGTCGCGCATGGCACGTTCGGTTTTGTGCATCCCTGCATCCAACTCCAAATCGGAGTCAAACTTCTCGGATGCAAGGAATATGCTAACCAAGAAGCGCTCCGAGCTGAAGCCAGCGATAGTGAACGACCTTTTATTTGTCCGATCCAACCAAGACTTGGTGTAGGCGGGTAATACACATTACACAATTTTTTAATACATGGGCGCAATTTGAATAGCATGGGTGGGCATGGGTGTGCACATGTCATGCTATGGGTGGGCATGGGTGGGCATAGGTCGTTGCTGATGGGCATGGTCTAGGTATGGGTGCAATTTAAAGGAAAAATGTTGGGCTCTGCTCCAAAAGCAAAGGAGTGTGCCAGCATGTCTTGACAAGAATGTGAAATTGATAAAAGGAGGGCATTTTTGCATTGAGTTGATGGAATAAAAACAAATCACCGCAATATATATATATATATATATATATATATATATATACATATAACCGCAACCGTGGTGATTTTGTATATTCCAGCAACTCAATACATCTACATATACATAATCATCGATAATAATTTTTAATAATTTTTTGAAATTTTTAGTCATCCTCATTTTTGTAGTAATTGTTTTAGTTCAATTTTGTGTCATTCTAGTTAGAAACTGTATGTTTTATTAGAATAACAAATCTTCAAATTTGGTTAATTTTTTCTACTATGCAATAGATACCGTGTAATGGACACTCATGGAAAAAAATTGATAAAATTTTGACTCATTTTGGTGATGCTTTATGTAAAAGTAGATTTTCTTTTATCGCATGTGGTGTTCAACTTGACAATGAAGTGCACCCCTTGGGCACTCATTCGTTGCAAGTGATTTCACCACTTGTTGATATCATAGGAACATGGGAGGCAACATGTGAAAACAAAAAGGAAACACATGGAACACTGACCTTTATTCCACTCCTTGTCATGTAAAGTATCTATTTGTTTATTATATTCCTACTTGATATGCTTTGTAGATCCAATGATTCCAAAATTGAAAGGATCCCAAGTTTATTAATGGCCATGTCAAGCTTTACAATCAATGGATGATAGTATCTTGCTAAATTTGGATCTCCAAGTTGGATGTTGTTTTCCTTGATTTACGCCTTGGCTTCTATTGACAATAAAAAGTTGGATGTTTTTTTATGATTTCCTCGTTAATCACACTTTCATTCCTAGTGCTCCTTGCATTAGAACCAGTGGATCAAACACTTTGTTCGAGGAAATATCAAATTTTCAGTATGTAATGCTTAAAAATAAAATTATAATATATTGGACAATTATTTATCATCACCTTGTATATATGATACTATAACAATTCCAAAAATAATGAACAAAAAATCTTTAAATCACCCTCCAAATAGTACTCATAAGTAAAGTTGCCAAATTTGTGTTTCATGCAAGTGTTTCTTACAATATATATATATACAAATTTTTCCAACAAACATGTGCATACAAATATGTTCCGGCTAATCATACAAAAAAATTAATTTAAAAGGTTATTATGAGACTACTTGTATGTCACATTGAACCACTTGCAAATCTTGACAAGTTTGCATAGGTGTTGATAAATGGCATATAGGTATTCTAAAATACATGTTTTTTTTTTCACTTTCCTTTCACTCGTTTGATTCCTATGCCATTGTACTATAGAAACAACATTTCTATATCCATAAAAGAATCACACTTATAATTAATAATGATGACTTCCTAATGGCACCTCCAAATTTTCATTGACTAGAGCACTTTCTTGGTCCACTTTACCATGCTTGCACTTATATATATATATATGGATATAGATAGATAGATAAAGAGAGGAAGAGGTGGCTATCAAACATAACTTTAGATAAATCTAGAGCTCTTTTCCCTGGGTTCTAGAAAGAATGTCATTTTGGATCTCATAAAGCAATGATGTAGTATAATTAAGAGGAATAATTTTGTCAAAGTTTTGACAAACCTATGTGGTTTCAAGTATGATAGTTCCTTAAAATATAACAACACATGTGGGAGCTATATATCAAGAGTTTCCATATTAATGGGAAAAAAAAAGAAAAAAAAAGAAACCTCAACAAAGAGTTCAAACACACTCAAGATTTTATACATGACAATAATCTGATACCACATTTTAGGTTTTAAGTTTTACTATATGTTATAAGATATATTTCATTATATCAATTTTTTTCTTATGTGTATAAGAAATTAAAGTATGTCAAAGATGTTCTTTCCGATCGTGATCCAAGTTTGGTTCAATCCACTCTAGCTAATTCTCTCGTCCATGACCTCAAAGGGAGAAAACAAATTTGGTTATAAATGGCCTCCTTGGGTAGTTAGGGGTTAATACACTTTGAAAATATTAAACAAAAACTTCATTTTCAATTGATTTTTTCTTTACTTGTACTTAAGGTAAATTTGCTATTAACATACCAATATGGTCTTCAAAATGTTCAAACTTTACAAAAACAAGTGTTACAAAAATTCATGTTCTAAGATTCAAGAAGTGAAAGTTTAGAAAATGATGTAAAAAGTAAAATAGAATAAATAGAATAAGTCCTTTCTTGAAGTCCTAATCTAAGCAATGAAATTACATCTCACTAGAACCCCATTGCCTCCTCTCATTTAAATTTTTTTATCTTATTTTCACCTAGACATGTCAAGTCTTCACGTCTTTTTCTCTTTTTACTTATTATTTTAATATTTATTTAGTTCACAAATTCCATGCAAAAGTGTCCTCCTTTCATCAAGTACTTTTCATCAAATTTTCAAGTAACTAGAACTCTATATGGATTTGTATTGTACCGTGCATGCATGCATGATATGAGATTTTTCTTTGACAACACTCTAGATAAATATCAATGTGTGAAGATGAATGATTTTAAATCTATAGAAACTATAATATAAAAGTTGTAATTCCATCTATAAGTTAGATCCATCGTAAGAATCTTATTAAAATTTTCTCCAAATGAGGTCTTTCAATCATACTTTATAGTACATATTTGAATTGTGTGTGTGCCCCCTTGGTTCTTAGGGGTTGAGGAAAGATTACATCTTGACCTACTTAAAATCCATAGACAAATTTGGGTTGTACCTAATAGTCATAAACAATTATAATCAAGGTGCTACTTAAACAATTACTGCCCCCGAAAACCCCATGGGCTCTCTTTCCAAAAAGAGAAGCCACTGTGGAGCCACTTCATGTCATCATTTCTCCCCCTCCCCAGTCAACATGGAGATTCTTTGATGTTTCAAGAATAAATAAGTGTCATTCATTTTCAATTTGAACTTAAGGAGAGCGATACTCTAAAAAAGAATTGGAGCTTGTAGGAGGTCACCGACACTTGAATGGTGTCCCAAAGTGTAGTGATATGTCCAAGAATTTTATAAACAACGCCAATTTAAAGATAACATATATAATATGATCATGTCGTGTTATTATGGCTTCAAATATTAAATAATACATAGCATTGTGCACCAAATTATATCACGTACTTGACTGTACTTTACCGTACTTGACTTTAACCCATTATTGCCCCCCGTGACTCAAAGGGTCAACTTTTGTCGGGAGACTGTTCTAAATCACCACCTCACATCATCATTCATGTCTTCCACTTGACATGGTGATTTTTATATATTTCAAGAAGAAATATGTGTAGGTCCAGTAAAGATTTATATTTGATATGAAAGAGAACAATGACTCAAAGGTGAATCTGATCCTCCCAGAAGGTCACTAAGACTTGAGCAAGGAGGCAAGTTTTCTTGTCCATGGGTGTTGCCCCTTGTAAGAATCAGCTAACATTAGCAGTTTGGGCAACAACCAAACGAAAACATGCTCCAAAGATGGCATTCAAGTTCAATATGTGAGATACTCATCATCCAGTCAATGAAACTTTGATAGCCTCTAGAGGAGGCATATGAAGACAATTTTTTTGTTGAAATTCTCACATGTACGTGTTCCATTTTTGCACATGTGTGTATATTTTAATCAAGGATCTACATCTATATATCATCTAAATTTAGAACATGTACTCATTACATTGATTATGCCAATTAATAAGGGAGGGCTAGTAATGAGTGTGGGATATTTGTGGATGTGATACTAATTTTTTTTCGTTGTGGAATTAGTGCCACCAAAAGCTCTAGGAAGTATTGTTCATCCCAACTCTATCCTTTAAAAATACTATTCATAGTGGCATCATTTACTAAAGGTGCCTAAATTTATGGGAAGTTCATTTTGTTGAGTGTCTAAAATAAGAAATAACATTCAAAGAGAGCCCAAAATCACAATAATGCAAGTGACATTCACTAGATTGTGTCAAAGTAGCATCAAATCAAAGCAAAATTTGTTGCCAAGCAAAACCCTAACATACAAGTAAAAGACCCAAAAAAAAAGGGTTTAAGGGTTTTGAGTGGCAAGAAAAAGGGTTTTGGGGTTTGGCTTTAAGGTAAGGAATGTTGATTAAGGGAAGTGTTTAGGTTAATTATAGCCACCATAGATGAAATTAGGAAAACCCTTCATGAATTATAGAAATGACTTGGATGAATGTTGACGTATTTTAAATTCCTTTTTAATTTTCCCAATTTTAGAATATTATATTCTATACTGCCTAACTTGCTTTCACACTTTAATTAATTATTAGGCAAAAAGGTGCCCAAGCTGCTAGAGAGCTATGGTACCCTTCCTCGTGCTGACCATATATAGACTTATAATCCACCAAAAATTCGTATGTGATTGTTCATGGATGCTACTAAAGGTAATCTTAACTTGTGTGTAAGAATACACATATAGAAGCTCGAGATCATTTTTAATTATGTATGCATGCTAATGACCATAATCTGCTTATTGAATGCCTACAAATAATAATTTGATAGGCATTTCCCATGAATTAAGACACTATAAAGCATTTTAGATAAATCTTGTTCAATCTTGTGTTAAATAGTCTACTTGCATGAATGTATGTTGAAAAATGCCTCTCCATATTTTGTTCTTGAGAAGAGCTGTCATTTGAACGTTGAAACCCTTGTTTTTTTAAAATTTTGCATCCAACTAGTGAAAAATGCGCCCTAGTCGAACATTGTTTTTTTTAAAAATAAAAAATAAAATTGTGATGGAACAAAGTTGCATAGAACATCTTTCGCAAGACAAAAAAAATTGAAGCATAAACATATAAATGTTTAATAGACATCAATCAAGTTTGGGGGAGTTTGTAAGGAAGTGTTGTTGTTGATTTTTGTGAAGAACCTTCACAGTAGGTACGTTGTAGATTTTATTTAGAATGGAACTAGAATCAATGTGCTTGCTTTATTAAAGTGGCTTTTGTGACTTTTGATGTAGTAGGAAGTCTCCATGCCACCTTCTTTGATTGCAAGATCTTTTACTTGTTATTGATGAATAGGTAATGTGTATCACACTAAATGAGATGTATAGTGTGGTAAGTTTATACACTATCACCTAGGGTATCAACCCAACAAGTGACCTCCCTCAAGAACACATATACTCTTGAACTTAGATCGTATATGCATGGATGTAAATTTATTTGCTTTGTAACAACCTTTGGTTTTGTGTGAATGACATTTGAGCATGGAAAGTTGTCCATCTTAAGCTATCTTACCTTCACAAAACAATCAATGACCTTTAAGAGTTATGCTCCCTCCCAATCCTCCCTCAAAGCAAAGTTTGGTACCGACTTGGGATTATTCATGCCATCTAAAGTTAACTCATCCCTCGTGGATGAAGAAGCTCCAATAGAAAAATAAAATAAAAAAGAAAACAACAACAACAACAACAAAGACAATAACGACAAATCCCCCACAAGTACATCAAGGCCCGAGGACCGACTCATTCCAATTTCACACCACTGGAATAATGTGGAAGTCCAAAAAAACCTAAAAAAACAACCACTTATGATATATATTCAATGTGTTCTCACCTTTGCAGTGGAGGAGTTTGGGCAAACACCACGAATCCCTAGCCCCCCCCCCATTGTCTAGACTCTTACGTACATCCTCTCTTTTTCTTTTTCTTTTGGCACAAATTGAAAATTCAATTGCAAGAAAGGACCCAAAATACAACCAACCCATGCGAAGCAACTTACGGACATCCTCTCAAGTGTAGATTCCTTACATAGTTCGGACACAGCCGGAACCATCAAGTGAGAGAGGTACCTTATGACTTGATGTACACATATCCGACAAAAGTGAGACCATGGTAAGGTCTCACTTTAAGGATCTTTTGTTATTTCAAGATGGTTACGTAGCTTGGGATTTTTTTTTTTAAATCCATAGATTAGCAAAACTATACAAGGTTTACTACACACAACAAAAACAACAACAACTAAAAAATAAAAGCACACACTGCACGCGCACACACACACATCAAACAATAATAAATTCACATGTAACCTAAAGAAATTTGCAAAGTTGTCTAAAGGAAATATCCTTTTACTCTCCAATATGAGGGTTTATTTATTGATGTTGGATTGCTAAGTGGGAATCACCACAAAATCAACTATAATGTGTGTGAGGATCTTTTATTAATTGAAGGTGTTGTCGCCCTTTTGTGGATCACTTCTTGCACCACCTTGTTGAGGGGATAGGTCCCCGAATAGCCATTGTGATTGGCCAAAGTTGTTGCTCTCGTAAAAGAGTTCTTGCATCCTTCTTATAACACTATTATGAATGACCGAAGTGGTGCTATTTTATGCTTAATGCCTCATATGATTAATCGCTTTTAACAATGACTTACTCGATATTACTGTTGCACTCACGTGTTGACGGCTTAAGAATTAAATATAAGTGTCACCAAAAGGCCTCAATACCTTACTCAGTTAAGATAGGTGAGTAGACAAAACCCCATTCCCATAACTTAGGGCAACAATATCGACATTGAAGGCCACTCCACACACGAGCCAAGAGTCATGTCCATGAAATTGTGAGAGCCCAAAGAAGTGTCCAAAAGCCGTCTCAAGACACTTCCAAAATCATGACTTGTGGTCACGGGCCCTCAAGTGTATGGTGAAGCCATATGTGACCAAGCCTCAACCAAATGCTATTTCAATCAATTTTATATTCATGCAGCGTCCTCACACATGATAAAATCTAATAAATCAATGGTTGCGAGATTCAGTGTGGCATGCTCTCCCGGTTTTGTGTCAGACCTACCTCCAAGAGGTGGCTTTTGAAAATAGTCCAAGTGAGCATGAAACATGATCCATTCAATGGCATGTAGGAATCCATGTAGACTTTACATCAATCTTGCATTCACTTACTCTGTTGGTCCCTCAAGCGTAGTGTCAAGCGAATTTGGACCAGCTCCGCCTTTTCCACCAATGAGAGTTCCTCAAGTGCAATGGTCACAACCCTTAGTCTCATATGTGGGCACCACGGGCTTTGGCTTGGTGGTTAGGGCTCATGGCCCCCAATGGGGAGGTTGTGGGTTCTATTCCCCATGCCGGCGTGGTGCTCACCACCTTAGTCCACCCAACTATGGTGGGGGGTCCTTGGACCTTGTTGTATGGGTACCTCAAAGCCCTTTGGGGGGATACCATGTCCGGTATCTTCAAGGCAATAGTGGCCAGCTAGGAACTTGTATAGTGTGTCACTATAGTGTCCATCCTCGAAAGGGGAGAGTAGTATTTGTCCCAATGTCCCCTTGTCCGGTGGGCATCGGGTCATTGGCATTACGAACGGACACTTTATTCACGCTGGCCCCTTGCTAAAAAGGGACCGGAGTTTCTATCTATCTATCTATCTATCTCATATGTGAAGTGGCCCTTATGTTGCCCCATGCTAATATATCTAGATCTCACAAAATATGCAACATTCACAAACATAGTAATAAACTTCAGTAATTATTATTTTATTGTGGTTGCTATACGAATGAATAAAAAAACTTATAAAGTTTAATATGGGTTAATTTCATGGGTAAAGAGGCAACATATTCGTGAAGGCAACATGATTTGCACGCATCAATGTACTTTTAAAAAGGAAAGAAATATCCCTTTGAAACAAATAGAACAGATGCGCCGAATATTGACTTTGATGCAAGTAATGTTAAGCTAAGATTTCTGAAGCCTGACTTGGAGGGATATTGTGTGGAAGGAAAAATGAGTATGAATGTCAAAGGTAGACTTGCAATTCCACATGACAATGAACTTGAACACATCCTTTTTCATTGCATTGACAAGCTAGCATAAGAGATGGCTTGTGAGGTCCTTTGTGATGGACTCCAAAGTGCTCAACCATTAAAGTTTCAACCAATGAACGGGGAGAACCGATGCTAGTTACAGAGGAACCAATTGATTTTGAGGAATAACCAATTGAAATTCAAGACTTCAAAAAAATTACCGATCATTTTAGAGGAATCTATAAATATATTTCAAATTAATAAAGGAAAACTAGAAGATGACAACATGTAACTAGTTGGACTTGAAAACACTCGTATTATGATCGATTATGCCTGAAAATTTCCTCGGACATTGGTTTCGATCACAATTTTTGGGCATGTTCCATATATGTACATTTAATTTTTATAATGATCAAGATACATTCTATAATACAACCTTGATTAGACTTGGAACCCCAATGCATTTAAGCCATCGTTTCACCCCCTAATTTTTTTTCATTGGAGTTCATATAGGGTAATATCATGAAACATAAATTTTGAATATAAAGTTGATTCTTCTAAGTGAAAATCTAGGGGATAAAGTTTCATTCCCCCCCCCCTCATCGGTACATCTTAATAATCTAATGAATAATTTATGAATGGTGTCCATGTCCAAATTTAGATTGATGCATATTTGGCAATAAAAAAACACAATTTCTAGATACATATACCAATATTATTTACTTTTTGTTTTTTGCTAACTAAATTGTATATCGTCATCAATGTTGGGTGAAGCCCCGGGGGGTGGACTCTTCATTTGAATCCTAAATGATGTATGTGGGTTGCATGAAATCAAACGTCCTTTATACAAGAAGTTTATAGAGGAAAACAAATGTATACATATTAACAATAGGCTAGAAAATGGACTCATGTATTTATATGAAGCTTTTCAATGAATTGCAATATATGCCTCCACTACATATACAAAATGAAAATTTTTGAACTAAACTTTTATCTATTACATATCAAATTCATGGTCACTTTCCAATGAGAAAGGCATTGAGCATTTTTTCACCCATAGCATGTAGCTCAACGATTGCATCAAGCGAATAAAGACACTAGCACGATAACTTAGTCACAATCTAGAGAGCTAAACTCAAGGGAGCCCATGAGCGCTCCAAGAACCTTCAGTTTGGAAAAACCTAGAACCCAAATGCCTGAGGGGGTATACTCTTCATTGGAAATCTAAATGATGTGCGTGGGTCACTATGAAAACATACCTGCTATATATGAGAATTTTATAGAGATAAACAAGCATATATGTACTAATGGTAGGCTAGAAAGTGGACTCATGTATTTATATTATTTTTCAATTTTATGATAAATGACTCCACTACATATACAAAATACAAATCATGAAGAAATAGACCTTATTACATATACAATCCACTTTCACCTTCCAATGAGAAAGTCATTGAACATTTTTTTCATAGTACATAGGATGTAACTCAACAATTGCATTAAACCAAAAGAAGAAGAAGAAGAAGACTTAGCCACAATCCAAACATCAAAATTCAAGGGAGCCGACGAGCATTCCAAAAGCCACTAGTTTGTAAAATCTTAGAACCCGAATGCAAACCCTAACATGAATAAACATGGTAGTCATTGGGGACAATTATCATACGACAATAATGAATGAAAATGTTTGTTATAACACATAATAATCTGACCTTAAAACACATGCCAGGAATTTGATAGGAATAAGGTAAATTGGATGAAACTAGCACACCTATTGTCAATTTTCATGCAAACCTTAGGGGCCTCTTTTAATTGTACATATACGTTTAGTTCAAAACTATTAATAGCCTTTTCAAGTGTGTAGAGTAGAGAAAAACAATGCATCTCCCTTACGTATATTGTGTACACTTATGCCTCAATTAATACCCCCCACGGGTGGAGCATTGTGGAGCCTTTAATGCATATAGTGGATCTAAACACCTTTAGTTGGCAACCAAACATAATCATACCAATTTAATACGTACACGAGGCTCCACCACATATTGGGATTCATGGTGTCTATGTAAATACTTCCATTGTGGATGAAGGGGGTTTGGTAAGGACAAGTCCTCTACAAGGTTGAGGGCTTATTCATTCTAATTGAACTCTACTATAATCATTTGGAAATTTTGATGCTATTTCAAGAGTCAAATAAACTTAAAGTAATCATTTACATGCTACAATATAATTCACTACGTTTTCACTTTGGCAATGGATGAGTTTACACAAACACTAGAAATCCCTAACCCTCATCCATTGGTGGAGTGTTATGACATTATTTGTCAGTTGTCACAAATAGAATAATCCTCAAGGTACGTGCTAGGGTCTTTCATATTATTTTCGCGTCAACCACGACCCCCACAACATGCATATTTTCACTAGCCACTTGTTAATATCAAGTGGATCCATCTGGACTAATTTGGGCTCTCTAATACTAATTTCCCGATAAAATCTTCCAAATTTCTGTTTTCTATACATTATGATAAAATTACATGCATTTTCACCTCGTGTAATAGTAGGAGGACCCCAACTCAAAGCAGTGGACGTCTAACCCTCCCTCACTACACCGTTTATGGTATTCACTTTGGGCTTACTATTCGGACTTACAGAGTCCTATAACTTTTTGCTAAAAAATTGTAAGTTTTTACCAAGTAAAGCTAGTCATCCATGTTGTGTACTTTACTGTCCATACAACCTAGTTAATCTTTGTCGGAAAGAATGAAATCTATAGTAGCATGTTGTGTAACTGTACCTCCAAATAATACACGTGACCCAAGATTCCATAATCAGTGTAGTGGATCATTGATCCGTGGGGTGTCTGTACCTCGATATTTTGATTTAAAAAGATCGTGTCTGCACAAGAGTGAATCGAGTCATGTGCATGTGTAACTTACTCCTTACATTTGATACTTCTCCGACACTCGAATGACATTTTGGGGGAGCTCCTTGTCATAACTAATCATTACTCAGCACAAAGTGTTTGTTTTGGGTTCTCCGCATATAACAGTCGAATTGTCGAAAAGTGGAGCATCATAATTTTCATGCATGTGACTGTTATATTACGAGGGCCCACTGTACAAGCATCGGGTTCTGTACTCGATTTGTGAGACCCAAATATTCAAGTGTGCGTTGCTATGTCCGGGGAGAACCAGTTGAGTTTGAGAAATAACTGGTTGAAGTTCCAGACTTCAAGAGAATTACCGATCACTTTAGAAGAGTCTATAGAAAGATATCAACATGTAACCAACTGGATTTAGAATCACTAGGATCTTGACCGACAATGCCCAAAAACTTCCGGGGCACTGGTCCGTTGTCAGACATGCAAAATTTATATCTGCCGTAGTCTGCAATGCTACTGAGCATCTTGGTGGTAACGCTAGGTGGTCTGTCGAAATGAAGATCCTCACAGTGGTCCCGACGAATGTTGTGACGGCGAACTCAAGTATATTTTAACTCCACTGTTAGTAGGCAGACAGACAAACAGACAGACAGCTCAAAGGTGGTGATGAATTCGATGGGTGTGGGTCACTCTCTAACCTTCATAACGCACTGGGGACTGGGGGCCTTTGATCCAAGACAGTGGGGGATTGTGTCTGTGTGTGAATAAGGCGATGCTGTGCGATTTGCGGATCATAGAATAGCGGGGTAGAGTCCGCAGCGCAAAATCATTGTCGCTTGCCGCATTTCAAATCATAAATTTGCCATCGAGACTGGACCCATCTCTCTCTGCCCTTAGTCTCTTGAGGAAGTCTGCTTGCGGTCGTAGTGCGTAGCGAGTAGAGTTCACAAGGTTGAGTCCCGGTTGAGTTGAATCTCCCTAGGTTGTGCAGGAATCTTCAGGATTGACCTCACCCGATTTGGGTCAATGTCCAGGGAGAATTCGGGCACAATTAGTCCAGATCCAAGTTTTTCTAAGTCCAACCGTTGCACGTTGATATCTTTAGATTTTTCTTTTATCGGTTTAAGGTATCTTCTGTAGAGTCTTCTTAAAGCATCGGTGGTTTGCTTAAGAGTCTTGAACTTGCACTGGTCATTTCTCAAACTCCGAAGCCGGCCCATCTGTAACTAGCGGTCGGATCTTCCCATTAATAGATTGTGGTCAATATTTTTTAGAGGAGTAGGTAGAAAGTGATTCGCAGTAGGAAGAAGTTGTGATCAGATACTTAGAACGTTGGCACGAGTGATCCAAGGAAATGGTAGGCAGAGAGGATGAGTTTCCCTCTGCAGTAATGTGGATCTTGGGTTCTATAGATTGTGTGCTAAGGTTCTTGCATCATGAACTCTTAAGTTTTGACCGCACTCGCTCGTTGAGTTGTTTGTTCTTTTCTTTTTGAAAAAGAAGAAGCAGGTAGAAGGTGAGCAATAGGAAGGCTGAAAAAAGGGCTTAGGAATGCGGGGGCGACAATGAGGGACGGGTCGCTTTGCGGCATTGTGAATCTTGAGTGTAAACAATTGTGTGGTTGCAAAAATTGTCATGTTTTAAGGTTCTTGCAAGATCCCTTACGAGTTGATTAGTCTACCTGTCTTGGATTTTAAAAGGAAAGGGTAGAATTAGACGAACATAGGGAGGTCGTGAGATTTGAAGGTTGCAGGATGCAACAACTCAAAGGAACGGGGTGGATTTTGCCCTATGTTGGACTCTCTCGAGGTGGCATCCTTGTCACTTATGTTCTTCGACAGAGAGTACACGGGGAGTTCACTCCCTCCCAAAGCCCTGCTCAGAAATCCACTTCGGGTTCACAGCTGAACTTCCGGCCACGATCAAGGTGTAGAATCCCTCTTTCACGCCAACACAACTGATTGGCGTCGTGTCTCTCTCTACACGCCCCTTTTATAAAATACTAGATCGGCTCCTTGCATTGACGTTTCGTTCTGTGAGCCATTGCACAAGGTCCCCAGTTCCAAGAGTCGTGTAGAATTTTTCTGTGTAGAGGAATTCCAGAAAACCCTCAAGAATGTTGCTCTTGAATCCTTGGCCTTCTTTCTAGAACTTCCCCTGCCACTGACCAAGTTGAATCCCCTGTTTTTGTAGTAACAGAGGATATAAACATTCTTTATTCTTCATCAGTGAACAACTTACAGAATTTGAACTCGCAAGATACACTGAGGTGGGAAACCCCCTCTGTTGAGTCTAAAAAAGGCATCTAGAACTCTGCAAAGTACTCAGAAGAAGTCGCATCAAACATTTAGCAGGGTTTTTACAAAAGGTGAGCTAGGAATTCTCATTTGAATATGGAGGAGAGTAGTTGCGCCAGTTGATCCTCTTTACTTGGCTAGTAAATACTTGTCCAACACATTCCGATTCCCAAAAAGCCCTTGAGAATCAGTTCTACAATGACAAATTGCAAAACTGAATACATTGGGACCAGATTCTACCATGCCTTAGAATTTCACCGAAAACATTCTTCAAGTTTCAGCCTCTTGGAACGCTCCCTCCCTCAATTCCAAATCTCTCAACTGAAACAAGGTTAAATCAGTGGACCAGTTGAAACAAAATCTCAAGAATCAGCACAATCAGCACAGTCCCAAAAACAATTCTTCGAAGTAAATCAGAATTAACCAATTTTTGACATTGGGAAGTCCCAAAAACGTGCTTGTGATGTGAGATTTGTTGTTTGCAAACTTTGGAAAGTGAACCCCAAAAAGCTCACCTACAGACGTGAATCCTGAGTAACGAATTCTATGCGACGCGATCCCCAATGCACAAAGTACTACACAAGTTCGGTAATAGGAATAAGTTTAGCACTTGACTGGGTGTGCTCTGAGCTGATCTCTTCCGAATCCAAACACAGTCCTCATCACCCTCAGTAATATATACTTATATTTATATTCAGATTTCCAAGAATGTCACTTGGCTGCCCTGTATTGGGCTGAAGAAGCCAAGTACAAACTATGCGTATGAATGTATGTTTTGGATAAAAATGCTTACTTATGAGTTCCCATTTGTTGCTGCTCCTAAGAGATTGACCAATCAACTCTTAGCATCTCTGAGTTGCACATTCTTATTTGTACCAACCCCCCCAATGAACCGACCGAGAACCGACTGCTAAGTTACATATGAACCTGTTGAGTTTGAGAAGTAACCGGTTGAAGTTCAAGACTTCAGGAAAATCACTGGTCGTTTAAGAGGAATCTATGGAATGTACCTCAAATTGATAAAGAAAAATCGAAAGATCACAACATGCAAGTGGTTCGACTTGGAAACACTAGGATCTTGGCCAATTATGCTCAAAAGCCTCTCCGGACATCGAGCCCACTGGATTCTCACTCATACAAAATGTCATATTTGGATGCAGGTTCAAAAAATGCCTTGACGATGTGGGCCCTTGGAATATAACAATGGGATCCTGAGAGTATAGTATGAATTTGAGTCTCCATGCGCAGCTTTTCAAGCATCGCGTTGTTATATTTTGAGGGTCCATAGAATGAGAGTTGACCATTGAGTAGTGTTATGGAATCACATGCATGGTAGGAATATGTGTTTGGTCAAAGCCTTTATAGAACATGTGGTACACATGATTGATTGCCCTCATAGAACATGTGTAAGTTATGTAACATGTGATGTTGTCATGACTTCAAATGTTATGCCAAAGAGCTTGTCCTCTTTAGCTGGGAATCTCAAAATAAGGTTATCACTTGAGGCCCGTACCCCATTAGGGGCAGGCAAGGCGAACTCGGCCCGCTGATTGGTGGAGGAGACCCGGTGCTAACCACACTAGGGGCACAGGGACGTGGCGGGAAGCTGAGGTGGCCGGCAGGAGCACTGCAGAGGAGTGCCGGGGGGAAGTGGCCGGAAGTGGCCGGATTCTCGGGCAATGTGGGCCCTGTCGCCCTGACGCTCCGCTCCTCCTCCCTCCTCCTCCCTCCTCCTCGCTCCGCTCCCTCCTCCCTCCCTCCTCGCTCCGCTCCGACGCTCCCTCCTGGGCTCCCTACACCGACTGCCTCCCCAACCTGCATCGCAGCGACCCCCACCTGCCTGCTCCCATCCCAGCGACCCCACCTGCCTGCATCCCGTGTGCATACTGCGGCCACGCTGCTCCCTCGCAAGAAGGTAAGGTACCCCCTCCGATTTTAATTTTTTTGTTTGGTTTTTTCCTCTACAGTTTTGGTTTTGGTGTGTTCAGGTGGGTTTAGGTAGGTTGGGTTTTTTTTTCCCTTTTTTTTTAATTTTCTCCTTTCTCTCTTTTTCTTGGTCCTACATGCGAGGCATTCTTCCAATTGTCACAAATTGTCTTTGTTTTGGGGTGTAGTTTTCCATGGAACCTCAAGGGCCTCCGCGTCCCGCACATGCTGTGAATCCGACTGCCGCACCGGAAGGGAATCCTTTCCTTGCGGGCAATGAATTCCTTGCACACCATCCTTCCATTCCTCCCGCACCAATTTATCAAGGTTATGGGAGACCAGGCAATCAAATGCCATTTTTTTATCCGCATTCATTCGTGCCTCCGATTCCAGGGTTGGGGTTCACTGCACCTGCCCACGCCGCTCCTACTGCCACAATCGATCTCACAGAGGGATCCCAAAAGCGCGGTGCTCAAGAACCCGTCACGGACCACACCACGCCAAAGAAGAAACGGAGAGCTCCTCGCAAAAAATCGGAAGTTATCGAATTGGACGACGCCAAAGACGATGTTGATGTCTCCAAGAATGCCAACCTTTGGAAGGACCATTGGGTGATTCAACTAATTTCATTACGAGGAGAAATGCAAAACCATTTCAGCGCCCCTCCAAAGCAAGGTAAAACTCTCTCGGATTCCCTATCTTTTTTTGCTTATTGTTGGTTTAGTTTTTCCTTCTTTTTTTGCTCTTTTCTCCTCTACATTTTTTTTCCTTCTTTGGTTATTTGTGTATGGCCAGGTTCATGTTTGCATTTCTTCCCTAGTTTTTTTGGCCATCCTCTAGCAACATGCTTCAAGTGGCCGGCAACTGCAACTTCGGCCTACAGCACCAAAATTTGAGTTCAGACTCGAATTCATTTCACCTGTCAGCAGTCTGCATTGCACGCTGGTCTGGGAAACCAGCAGCTTCTCGGAATTTTTTCCTGCTGCAGTCTGCAGTCAACAGCTGCGACCATTTTGTGACCATTTTGCAGTCAGCAGCTGATACCATTACTGCTGCAGTTGGCCCCTGCTGCACTCTGCAGTCACCAGCCCAGCCCTGAAACCCATCTGTTTTTGATTTTTTTGCTGCACTCGGACACTGCTCCAAGTTGCAGTCTGCAGCCAGCAGATTACTGGAACTCTTTTCTGCAGACTGTGTTTTTTTTTTTGAAAAAAATTTCAGGTTGCTATCGACATCACGATGATTGGCATGAATGTTTTAATGTCTTTGCAATAATAATAATTTGTGCATTACTCTTTCAATGTGTTTGGTTCATTTCTTTTTGGTCAAATCGCGTGTGACATGTATTCTCCTAATTTGAGTTTGATGTGCGCGTTGTAACGATGTGCAGGTGTAGACAACTGGTCACGATTGCACACAAAGCTCGTCTCTCTTTGTCCGGACTTCACGAAGGATAGCGAGGCTTGTAGGAAGAAATGGAGTACAATCTACAACGACTACAAGGAAGACAAGTCGTTGAATATGAGGTCGGGATCGGACCGGTCGGAGAAGTGCCGTTGGTACACCCTAGTGGACGAGTTCATGTCGGATAGGGCACATGTTGTTTCGCATGCGCATGCGAGTGCAACGAACCCGGATGGCCCGAAGAGCACAAATACTTCGAACACCCCCCCCACGGACCGCAAGAGCGGTGAGAGCACCTCAAAATCTCCGGAGGTGAAACGCAAGGACGAATATTTTTTAGAACGTTGCATTGGTGAGATTAGAGAGAGTAGCAAGATGCTCATGGAAACTTTGAAGGAGAGTGATGACAAGAAGATGTCTTTACTCATTAGTATGCAACAAACAATGCAAGCATTGGTAGAAAAGCTATAAGTAAATTTGATTTCAATCAATGTCGGACACGAATGTTTCGGCAATACACGCTTTTGTCTTGGCCATCCAAAGACTTTTTGCAACGGCATTTCTTCTTGCGGATAGCTCTTTGAATGTCTTGCCGCATGTGTCCATTGTGATCTCGAATTCTTTTGCCGCATCTTGCTTCATGCTTTCCAATGTTTCTCGGGAGTTGTCGTCTATGCCTGCTAAGCTGTGTAAAGCCAAGCTTGCAACAGCTTGTCGTTCATGCATGGATGCACCATGAACTCTAGCGGTTGCTAGTCCATTGTGCACTTCATCGGTTGCTTCCCTCGTCCACTCGTCCTTCCAAAAATGGTCTCCGAAAATTAAGCACATGTTATGCAGGACCAAGCATGTTGAAACCATGTCCGGCACATTCTTCAAGTGCACATCCAATCTCTTCAAGAGGATCCGCCATCTTCCTTTAAGCATTCCAAATGCTCTCTCAACGCACATGCGTGTAGAGCTTTGGACATAGTTCCAATGGTACTCCTCCCGCGACAACCCATCTTTGTTGCCTTTGAACGGGGCAAGCATCCAAGGTCGGCATGGGTATGCGGCATCACCCACAAGTGAGTACGGGGATAGCTTCCCTGCCTCACAATATTGTCCGATATCCGTCCGCCCCCAAAGGTTGGCATCGTGCATCGAGCCGGCCCAACCTATATCGAAATCCCAAAACAGACATTTACTACACACTACGCCCTGCAGGAGGACTGAATGGAAACCCTTGCGGTTATAGTAATCGGCAGCGTGCAGCCTTGGAGCCACGATGGGTATGTGGGAGCCATCGACGGCCCCAACGACGTAGGGAATTCCGTGCAGCTCCTGAAACTCATGTGTATATCTCTTCATAATGACAGGTGTAGGCCACTTGATGAATTTCCTTAACAAGTGGGTTTTTACGGCAGAACAAAATTGAGAGACAGCCAATTGACTAGATGAGAGCCCAATCCGGTACAAATCCGCAATGCATTGCATGGAATTACCTGAGGCAAATCTTGAAATCGAAACCGCAACCTTCACTTGGACGGGAATGGCTAGCCGCAAGCGCGTATCTTCTCTATGCAAATCGGATGCGAGAGTGTTGCACAAATATTCAAATGTCGATACGTTCATACGCATTCGACCTTTGAATTCCCTTTCATTAAATGAACCCAAGAGATTCTGATCGAAGAATCCAGGTGTATGCAAACCTCTGTCGTGTGCCCACAACCTCCGTGGCCGTCTCCCGCGAACGACATTCATTGCGGCTTGTGTTAATGTCATGCAACACATTTGTTGCCACTGCCACGTGAGAATGACCTCCTCCTCTCTAGACATACACTCCAAGGTAATGAACAATGAAAATTGAAAGAGGAGTAAAATTATCAGCTCGTGCACGTCGGGATCCATCCTCAAAAACTCTGCTCTCTGGTGCTGGATGCAGCTGATAGCGAGCAGCTGGGAGGGATCAGCTGAGAGCAGCAGCACAATGTGAGTGAAAAGAGCTCTGCTGGAACCCGGGCTCTGTTTTGAGCTCCCTGGCCTCTGTGGCCTGCAGGCTCTGCACCCTGCGTTCCGGGAAGTTTCCCGGCCATCCACCCTCACTGCCGCCAGTCTGTCAGCGGCAGCGACCGGCAGCCCTGCTGGCATACCAAGGCTAGGCCATAAACCTAGCCTGTGACCCCAAAAGCCCTGCCCTCAATGTGGCAAGGGCCTGAGTACTTGGTTCCCATAAGATCTCCGAGTTATGGTGCCTACATGTGCTTAATTCCAACACAACAATAATTTGAACACCTATATTTGAGTTATATGTGAAGAACGGATATCAAAAAGACATGCATTTAAAACAAATTGGATTTTTGTGCCTTGGGGGTGGACTCTTCATTAGAAACCTAAATGACGTGCGTGGGTCACTATGAATAAACTTCCTAATGTTGTCTGAAGCTAGAATAAGTTGGTTGCTTGGATTGGTGAGTCATGACCTTCCTAGCAATTGATTCCTGGTGCACCTAGGGTCCACCCAATCATAGTGGGAGTATCCAAATGAAACGAATATTTCAACCAACCATGTGGGAACCTAGGGACTCACTATAAGGAAAACACAAAAATGACAAGGATTTATGACTAAAATAAGTAAGAAAGTACATTGATGATTAGCACCACTTTTAGTCCTCAACCCATGGGGAGGTCACTTCATTGTCCAGTTGACACCACGTGTGGACAAAGTTTGCTACCCCTATATTACATGCCATATATAATTTTAAAATTTATGATATTTTTTCTACATATACATAACCATTGATAGTATCTTTTGTATATTTTTTTGAAATTTTTAGTCATCCTTAATTTTTTAATAATTGTTTTAGTTCAATTCTGTGTCATTCTAGTTAGAAACGGTATGTTTTATGAAAAAAACAAATCATCAAATTTAATTACCACTTTTAACTATGTCATAGGTACTGTGTATATCTACTCATGAAAAAAATTTGATAAAATTTTGACCCATTTTGGTGGTGCAACTTACCAAAAGAAGATTTTTTTGGTCGCACGTGGTGTTCAACTTGACAATGGAGTGATCCCCCCGTGCCTCAACCTGGTCATGTTGGACTAGTTGCTCCAAACAAAATGATTATAGTTATATCGGACAATTTTCGTTCCCCATGGGGTTTTGGGACCTCGTTTTGGGTTGTCCCTCGACGCTTCGTCATTTCTTATTATATTTAGTCATGTGTAGTTTTTTCTTTTGACGAGAATTAGTCATGATTATGTGATTAGAATTAGTCATGTTTTGTATTTACATGACAATATGATCTTCACTACGTGTAGTCATATGATAAGTTCATTCGTCCATATATGACTACTATTAGTCATGTTGTGACTAAAAATAATTATATGATACAAGATTGTTTACTAAAATGAGTCATTTTTGGCGCTTTGCATTATGAAAAGTTAGTTATTATTTTTGGTCTAATAGTAAGCGTTTTAATTTTGATGATTAAATGTAGTCATTTCATATAACTATAAATAGTATCGTAAAAAATATTGAAGATTACATTCATGACAATTATACTATTTGTATGAACAATATGACAAAGCATAATCATCATCTTCAAATATTTTACTTCATGATATGAATAAATCTAGTCATCATATTTAAATAACTTACAACAAAATATGACTGAATATAGTTATCATATTCAAATAATGGACTACAAAATATGAATCCGTATATTCAATATATTGAAATATTTTATTACAATAGATTTCAAAGCATAGTCAATATCTAAAAATATATTATTATAAAACATCTCACATACATATGTCATCCACTAAGTAAATTCAAATTATTGATTGTAGATGATCTACACTACTACCCATTATCTATCCAAAATATATTTCCTACATTCACCTACGACTCTACACATCTATGGCGTAAAAACTCGGTGGGCTACATTATAAAGTTCCTTACAATTTCTCCAATCTTATTGATGGGAGGGTTATCCAATTCTACATTTTTGAAGACTTTATATTCATCGTCATGATTTATATGCACTTCTACACACACACAACCTTCATATATTATAACTTCATGCAATGTACTCCCTTATATGTTTGTTATTTTTTAATGTGCAACCATCTTTTCTTCCTCTCCATTTTCATAACCCATCACTTCCATAACATCCCCTATTGAAAATGTGAAGGACGGGGGGACTTCTTCATCCGTTGCGAATACATGCATTTCCAATGATTATGTATATCAAAACCTCATGGAAAAACCATAAATATAAACATGCGGATTGCCGACATCATCTAGGATTATTTTCTTACCTTCCAAATTTGAGGCTCTATATTTGGTGTTTTCCTATACATATGGGTGATTCATAAGTAAGTACACAACCACTAGTGATGACCAACTGTATAACTAGTCTTGGTCATATTCTCTAAGGATTTTGGATTTAGGGTTACGCACCTTTGCTACAGGTCGTTGACTCGACAACAATGTGCAATTTTTGTCTCATTTTGTCATCTCGTTGTTGTCGTCGTGCCCACTGACTCTGGTGCAAAGGTCCTCCTTCCTTGGTCTAGCACTAGATCAAACATGGAATATCAAGTAGAAGTAGGTCCACAACCTCGTTTGCAACGGCCACTATGAGGAATTCACCTTCTTTTACCTAGAATAGGGATGCCTTTGGAATTCTCAAACATGTAAAACAACAACCTTGATATTCAATAAAAAAAACAACACTTGATATTTGTGGCATTCTAGCAATTTTTTGGAATACCTCTTCCACATGTTCACCTAGTAAATTGGCTATGGACCTCGGTATCATGTGTACAAAGGAAGATAGCGATAGTGGAGGTATTTGAACCATTTTCCTTACAATAGAAGACCAATATTAATACGACAATTGATTCAAAGGTTATAAACACCTAGAAGCAAGTTTCACACCTCAATGTAGCAATAAAATTTCAACTAAAAAGATGAAGGAGAGGACTAAGCATGCTAGACCAAAATGAAGAACGCCGAGGAACAAAGGAAGGTCGAAGAACAACACACTGGAGCAAAGAGGGAAGCAGACACATAAACATGTACTCAGGCACGGAAATACAAGGAAATCGTGCGGTAATAGGGTCGGTAACCCACAGGAATAGGGTAGGCAGTGATTTTAATGAAAAAGATCTCCAATGTGCAAGGGAGATTATGAATAGTATTTTCAACAATTAAATGAACAACTTATGAGGACATTATAGAATAATAAAGGATTAATAATTAGCATCTAATGTAAATTTTTCTTTGCTAACTCAAATCATTTTGATTATGTCATTTGCGCCCAATTTCACAATATTAGGTTACTAGACACAAAGCCTCCAACTATTGGCAATTAAGGTAGGAAATTGTGAACATGCCGATGTCGTAGTGAATGACAATGGCAACTTAAGTGGCGGTTTTGGATTTACAGTTCAGGTGTTTAATATGTGGTAGATGTATTAAGGTTTAGGGTTTTTTTTGCATGTCATCCACGTTGCACGCAGGTTTTAGGTTGTTTATTCTTAATGACTACATGTAGTCATCGGTTCATAAAGAAAATAACTACATTTAGTCATGGTTGTCCTACATGTATGACTAGTCTTAGTCACAGATCCTCGGTTAGGTTTAGGTGTGCTTCTCCATTGCTTACTACATTGATTATTATTGGTAGTCATTTAGTTGCTTTATTGCTTTACTACAATTAGTCATAAGTTGACTAGGCATAGACGTGATCGACTTCATTCATAGTAGAATTATCAATAATTCCACCATCATCCCTGAATTTGTACATGTCTTGCGCAAGATTGTCGTGTACAAGAAAGAGATTGGACCCCTTTTAATTGCATAGAAACATTTGGAAATGGATCCGAGATCACGAGAGAAACTTCTGCACTTATAATTGTAGGACATAGAGGAAAATGAAGCAGATAGATAACAACTCATAAGTTATGCATGTCCATATAAAAGATACATTGGTGCAAAAATGTTGTCAAAGAAATCCATCCGCAAACATCTTCGAGAGTACAAACGAGAGACCAAATAGGTCTTGGTCTAAGCTCAACCACTTGATCATAGGAGAGAGACAAGAAAAGATCCTCTCTCCTCACCCGAGCTTCCTCTTATGCCAAAGACACTACTTTTATTTTCTATTTTCACATATAGTAAAAATATTATATTCATAGCTTTATCTCTTAGTTCTCCTATGAATCTTCTATCTTTGATTCTTCTAGAATCTTCTTCCATCTTTTAACTCAATCTCATTCTTCTAGTTGGAATTATTTAATTCCAACTGAATTCATCCATCTCTCCTTCTAGTTGAAACTGTCTAATTCCAACTTGGTTCATCCATCCATTCTTCTAGTTGGAACTGTCTAATTCCAACTTGGTTCATCTGTCCATTTTTATAGTTGAAATTGTTTGAATCCTACTAGATAAATCTATTCATTGAAAGTTGTATAACCCTAATAAATAGCATTCATCTTTCCAAATTTGAAGTGGTCTACCTCTAGTACACCTCATCGAGAGATGTCTAACTCACGTGCACATGTTCTCAACATGGAATGGTATAATTCCAATGCACTGAATGCGGAGTTGTCTAACTCCATTGCACATGTTGTCAATATGGAGTTGTCTAACTCTAGTCCATCGATCTTCAACTGGGAGTTGTCTAGCTTCCATTATCCTCTGCTTATACACTGTCACATGCAGTTAGAATATTCAATCATTCATCAATATTTCTAACCGTACAATCTCCCCCTTCCATAAAAAATCATTGTCTTCAATGACAAAATTCAAATAGTCCCTTCTAAAATCAACTTGTTTTTCCCAATAAGCTTCATCCTCAGGTTCAACAAGAAATTTTTCCTCTAGAGCAACTTTTGAAAAATCAGGCAAAATATGGTTAGGATCATACACATAAATTTCTCAACAATCCCACATGAAATACATTATGGATCTTCCAATCCTTAGGTAGCTTCAATTCATAAGCTATGTTTCCTATCCTCTTCAAAATTTCAAATGAACCACAAAATCTAGGTGACGATTTCCTTGACTTACTAAGTTTCAGTCCATATCGATTTGGCGTTATCTTTAAAAACATCTTATCCCTTACATCAATATCACGAAAAAATATTTTGTTATCATTTAATAATACTTAGCTCTATTATGTGTACTCTTCATAGCCAACTTTATTGATAATCTAATTTCATTCATCTCTCTAATCATGTCATTAATGCTTTCAAATCTTGTATTAAGAGTAGAAAATATAATGAGAGTTCTATAGTTTTTACCATATAGATTACATATGAACTTACCCCAATATTATTATGAATGTGATCATTGTAAGCAAATTCAATCATATACAATCACTTATCCCATGAGTATTGTTTCTTGCCAACATACATCCTCAACATGTCGTCAAGAATTATGTTTGTCAGTTTTGTTTGTCAATCAATCTCAGGATGATATACAATACTTGATATAATCTTAGTCTCACACAATTCGAACAATGTAGTCCAAAATCCACTCACAAACTTGCAATCTCTATCATTAAAAATCTCTCGTGGAAGTCCGTGGTGTCTAAAAATTTATCTTATAAATAACTCAACTACTTCATAAGTAATTATAGTAGCAACTGTGAGAATAAGATGAGCTATTTTAGTCAATCTATCCACAACCACCATGATGTTGTCAAAGTTACTTTGAGTCTTAGGTAACCCAACAATAAAATTCATACTAATTGATTTAAATTTTCAGTGAGACACATCAAGTGGTTATAACAACCCATGGCTTTTCATTTGCTCTGATTTAGAGACTTGGTATTTGAGACGTCTTTCAACATATTTTTTAATATCATTTTTCATTCATGGCAAAAAAATAATGGCGTTTGATTGCCATATAAGTCTTTTGAAAAACTGAATGGCCTACTATTGGAATGTCATAAAGATTATTTATGATGTTGAGTTTGTGTTCTACAAACTTGGGAACACAAACTCTATCATTATAATAAAAAATCTCATTTTTCACTTTAGAATATTTGAATTTACCAATTTCATATGCAATCCTAGTTTCCTTAGACAAACTCTCAAATGGAGGTTTAAAAATAGAGGCATAATGTACTTTAATTTCATCTATCAAAAAAGTTTTAATGCATGAGATAGCATTTGCTAGCGGTCTTCTAGACAAGGCATCAGTAACGACGTTTTTTTTACCTTTAACATATTTTGTATCAAAATCTAATTTTTGTAACAATTTCACCCACATACACTGTCTCTTACTTAAGTGAAGTTGGGTTGGTAAATATGTTTTAAATTCGTGGTCTATTTGAATCTTGAACTTTACTACTAATAGGTAATGTCTCCAAACCTTTAGTGAATGGATCACGTAAGTACTTCCTTCTCATGTACTGGATAATTCAACTTAGCAATGTTCAACTTACGAGATTTGTAAGCAATTTTTTTTATCTTGCATTAAAATTGCACCAATAACTAAATTGCTAGCGTCGGTACATAATATTATGTTTCATGTCAAGGGATCCATAATGGTTAAGACTAAAGTTTGAATTAACACTAATTTCAAAGTTTGAAAGCTCAAACACACTCAGGGTCCAATTTATCACGTTATTTTTGCATTTCAACAAGTTGCTCATAGGAGCAGCTATTTAAGAAAATTCTTTTATAATAGCTCGCAAGACCTAAAAAATTTCTCACCTCAATCTTATCTTCTGGTATTGGCCACTAAACAACTACTTTGACATTTCTAAGATCTATTCATATTCCTGCATCTGAAAGGACATGACCAAGAAATTCAACACACGAAGTTTTAAAAAAATAAAAAACTTAGCTTAGCATATAATTTATCTTCTCTCAAAATTTTAAAAATTTGCTTAAGATGTTGTTTGTGTCCCTTCATATTCTTGGAGTATATAAGGATATCATCTATAAATATAAGTACAACATACCCAAATAATCATGAAATAATAAATTCATCAAAGTCGTAAATGTAGCAGACGCATTTGTAAGTCGAAAAGTGATTACGACATACTCGTAATGACCTAAATATGATCTAAATCAAATTTTTTAAATATCAGATTATTTATTCGAATTCAATAAGATCCACTTTTCAAATTTATTTTAGAAAATATTTTTGATTCACATACGTGATAGGAAATATCATCAATACGAGGCAAATGAAACTTATTCTTTATAGTGAATTTATTTAGACCTTGGTAATCTACACATAATTTCAACGATCCATCTTTCTTCTTTACAAAGAGGACATGAGCTTCCCAAGGTGATTTGTTAGGCCTAATGTATCATTTGCTAAAAAAATCATTTAATTGATTCTCAAGCTCAAGATTTTGAGCTAGATAATGACAATATGGTGGCTTAGCTATAGGAGCGGTATCGCCAACTAAATCGATATTGTGGTCCACCCCTCTTATAGGTAGCAACTCATTTAACGATTCAAAAAATATGTCTTTAAAGTCATCCAAAACTACTTTCACTCCCTTAGTATTAGATTTATTGTCTTTAGTTTCATTCTCAACTTCACACTACAAGAAAACCAGCCCAATGTGACCGGATGTGACTAAGGGCATATGACTATGTAGTCACCTCAGTCATTGGTTTAGTCTAAAATCAGTCCTAAGAGGGTCCAATCATGGTCTAGTCATATACGTAGTCATATTTTTGAGGACCTGGGTGGGAACGTCTACGGGAACGGGACATATGTTCTCCTGGCCGGTTCCCAGAGTCATGCTATGAGTGCTCACTATGTGTAGTCATGCTAATGTGCTCACTATGTGTAGTCATGCTAATGCTAATGCGTTATGTATGTCTTACTGTAGTAAGAGAGTTGGTTTGGGTGACTACATGACTTCCTGTAGTAAATGAACTGACTAATAGTTGTCATATATTTCAATCAGATGATTTTGAAGTCCTCTAGTCGTTGGCTCCATGGGTGAGTGTTGTGATATAGAAGTAGGTCTATAATCTTCACTTACATAATAGCTCGTCTATTCAACACTACCATGTCTGCGCGCAAACATGATCACGTGTCATTTTAGAGGCACCCCATCATAGAAACAAGAACTAAACACACCTTCAAAAATTAGTAAGTAATTGGCTTGGGCGTCCAGAAATCATGATTCCACTTGGAATATCTTCCCACTTTCTTTTCAGATGCACGACATTGCCGTGTATGCTTAACCAGGCTACAAAATTCCCATGCTCACAACAAAGCCGTTATTGATCACCTTCCCATAGTTTTTTGAGATGCCAAAGTGTTTGCAAAATAACGTAGTCATGTGGACAGTTTTCTTTACTGGATTCAGTCATGACTGCGATATAACATAGTCACAGGCACAATTTCCTTTACTTATATTGGTAATGAACCCCCTTTGTCCATACAACTTTAATTTGTTAACTGTGCAATCTCTGTGACTACTCTTTTGCTATACCAAAATTCTACAGATAGTAGTTGGGCTCCTACAGTCCTACTGTGGTGATTCATCATTGTAGTTTGCCTCTGTATCCTCCATTTGCATAGCAAGCTGCACCTCGTTGCTAGAAAGCTCCCTGGAACTTGATAAAACAGGTGGCATTGCTACGGTATCATTAGCGACATGATGTGCCATCAATCCCTGAGTTACAACATCGTCGCATAAGCTTAGGCAGTGTAGATCTGGTCTTCCTTCAGCCATGGAAGTCACTCTCACACTTCGTGCCTCTTTGCGTAGAACTACCTTCCATCCAGGATGTGCCACATCGTCAACAAAGAAGACTTGTTGAGCATGAAGAGGAAACGCAAACGAATCTGATGAGTACGGAATGGTACGGTCAATGTTCACGAGAGTGAAACCGTACTCATCTCTTTTCATAGTTGCCCGTGGCCCAATCCACGTGGCGCGGACCCACTTACAATACAGTAGGAGTATTTCGAACTTCCCATAGTCAGCCCCAATAATCTCTTCGACCCACCCCACGTACTCCACGTTCGCAAGCCTGTGATTCTTGTCCTTTCTGCTGGAACGGCAAGATTGTGAGAATGTTGCAGCTACTCCGCTGTCGCACGTTGACAAGTGGCCCTCTGCTCCTCGCACACGTATATGGTTCCCGTATGCATACATGCTGCGATACGATTTTCCCTCGCATGAAGGTGGTAGGACAAGGCCAAGAATATCTTCATGGACCTCTGTGCCTGCTGCCACATCCCGTTGCACCGCGATAGGAAACCACTCAGAAAACTGCTCATTCTTTGCGATTGCTGGATACTCTGCTCTTCTGCCCCGTGATCGACGACGTATCTCTGCACGCATTCTGTGCCGCGCTTCCATCTCCAAGTAGTGACGTCTGATTGGAAGCCACAGTGGATGGAAATTTTTTACATAACAAAAACAGCCGGCAGATAAATGTAAACGTCATCAACATCTAATTCCCTAGTCATGTGTTGCAATATGATGATTGAAATTAGTACGCAATAGACCTTTGTTGACTATAGAGTCACATTGTCCCTTCTAGACAGAGTGCATGACTAAAACATGTGATGCTTACTCTCTGTATGACTGTAGAGGCTCAGCATTCGTGAGAACAAACTCGTGAATCCGTGCCCTCAGCTCTGATGTCAAGAGTCGATATCGACCTGTACCCTCCGCGACCTCACTCTTGGCCCCTACTTCCTCCTCATCGTCCCAAGTCCTCCTGCGTGTTAGCTCACAATCTTGCATGTACTCTGTGCAAAATCCTAACGCCTCCTCTATTGTGTACCCCCTCGCCATGGATCCCTCAGGTTTTGCTCGTTGCCTAACATAGCCCTTCAGTCTCTTCAGGTACCGCTCAATAGGATACATCCATCGGGTGTGTACGGGACCACATATATCCAACTGCTGCACCAGGTGAATGGGGAGGTGCGACATGACATCAAAGAATGAAGGTGGAAAAACCATCTCTAGCATGCATAGAGTCTCAGCTGTGTACTCCAATAATTGTTCCATGGACAAGGGATCTACGGATTTTGCGCACAATCGTACAAACACCCGGCTAAGCCGCATTATTGCCACCCGCGTATCCCTGTCTAAGAGAGTGCGCAAACACAAGGGAAGTAATTGTTGCATCAAGACATGGTAGTCATGAGATTTCAGCCCCTTCAAGTCCCCATCCGACGCAATGCATTTTGCAAGTTGGCCAGCGTAGTTCGTAGGAGTCTTCAAATTGCGGATAATGTCTATGAATTTTGCCTTCTCTTCTTTCGATAGTACATATGGAGCTGTTGGAAGTACGACAGACCCAGGTTTCCTTCCTGGAAGAGGGTGCAGATATGGTCGAATGTTGGCCTCTTTTAAGTCTAGCCGGGCCTTCAAAGTGTCACGGACTCCCCAAATTGTTTTCATCACGTTCTCGCAGATGTTTTTTTCGCAGTGCATGGGATCCAAAAGATGTCTAATGAGGAGGTCCTGCCAGAAATCCCAGCAAAGCATTCCAGCGTCAGATTTACTCACTTTCGACAAAGACTCTTAAGCATTCATTGAAAAGATATAGGTCCATATTTTGTTTCATCCATACTGGCAGTCATGGATTTCAGAAATTGCACTATTCACAGTCACTCTTCTTACCAACCAGGTTGCTAGAGTCAGTTAACAATTATAACTGAACATACTGGAACCAGTGATTGATTTCAGAAATTGCACTATTCACATTCAACCTGCTAACCGTGTTTGTTACTAGAGTCAGTCAACAATTCTAACTATCAGTTACTGGAACCAGTGATTGATTTCAGAAATTGCACTATTCACATTCAACCAGATAAGCGTGTTTGTTACTAGATTCAGTCAACAATTCTAAATGTCAGTTACTGGAACCAGATATTGATTTCAAAAATTGCACTATTCACATTCAACCAGATAAGCGTGTTTGTTACTAGATTCAGTCAACAATTCTAAATGTCAGTTACTGGAACCTGTGAATGCGCTAAGCACCTGCCAATACGGAAGCTTGTACAGAGCGGAGAGCCGCTTCACTCCGGTGCGCTGAATGGGGTCGCCTTCTCCTCCACCTCTTCTTCCCTGTGACTCTTGCAGGAAGGACAATCTTTCTTGTGCATAGCCCTTGATGTCGCATCCTGTTAGAATTGGAGGGGGAGGTCGGTATTCCTGTTGACCATCAAATGAATGCCTGAGCCTACGATATGGATGCCATCTACTGAGATACCGGCGGTGACCTAAATATACATTCTTTCCGAGAGCCTTTGACCGCCGAGTTGTAACATCTGGCCCACACTCGGTACACGCTCTATACCCTTTTGTGACTTGGCCAGATGTGAGTCCGTACGCAGGGAAGTCGTGAATGCACCAAAGAAGTAGAGCCCGTAGTTTAAAATGCTGTCTTGGGGGCTCTTCAGACACATCTATGGCTGGTACCCCTTTCCAA
Organism: Polytrichum commune; assembly: GCA_950295325.1. Lineage (NCBI taxonomy): Eukaryota > Viridiplantae > Streptophyta > Polytrichopsida > Polytrichales > Polytrichaceae > Polytrichum > Polytrichum commune. The sequence continues at coordinate 19,375,849 of OX485809.1, forward strand.
AGTTCCAAGAGCTCTTCAATCAATGGAGTAAGGTACACATCGATGTTCTCAGAGGTCACGCTCTCGCGACCTGGAATAAGCAATGCAAGCATGATGAAAAATGGCTTTGTCACTAGTCATGCAGACAAATTATAGTAAACCTTCTTACCATGCTCGTTACTAGATGCAGTCAACAATTGTGAGTGTAGATACTGGAACCAGTGACTGGTTTCAGAAATTGCACTATTCACAGTCAACCTTCTTACCATGCTGGTTACTAGATGCAGTCAACAATTGTGAGTGTAGATACTGGAACCAGTGACTGGTTTCAGAAATTGCACTATTCACAGTCAACCTTCTTACCATGCTGGTTACTAGATGCAATCATCAGTTCTGAGTGTAAGCAATACCTGGAATAAGCAATGCAAGCATGATGAAAAATGGCTTTGTCACTAGCCATGCAGGTAAATTATAGTTCACCAGAAGGACCGGCCATGTCGAGTGACTGAGCGACTGGTTTCCGAACGGATTCACACCGTCCAATGCCATCCCCAAGCGTATGTTCCTATGCTCATCTGTAAAGTTGGCATCCAACGAATCAATATGCTTCCAGGCCTTCGAGTCGGGGACGCATTCCACGTTAATACCCTCCTTCTTCTGATTGGCGTGCCATTTGTTAAGTTCCGCCAATCTTTTGCACCGGTACATGCGCTTCAGACGGGGAATCAACGGAAAGTGGCGTAGGATTTTGGATGGGATTGGGTTGGACTCCGACTTGTATCTCGGGGCATTGCACTTTGGACAGGACTTCGCATCCTGCAACTCCTTCCTGAATAGGCAACATCCATTGCGGCATGCATGAATGTTGTTATAGGATAGTCCGAGCTTCACCACATACTTCCGGGCTTCATAGTGGGAACGGGGTAGGTAATTGTCGCTTGGAAGGAGAATATGCAGCAGTTGAAGTAGTTCATCAGCAAATGCATTCGATACTCCAAACACCGCAAAGCAATTGAGGAGCAGCAGAGTTGCGACCAAGTGACTTGTTGTGGCACCTGCAAAGAGGGGAGTTCGGGCATGCGCAAGTAATTCCTCCATTAAATCTGCCGTGCAATCCCCTTCCTCCCCGGGGATTGCGTCGTCCTCCTCCACATCGTCTGTTCTTCTACAATCCTCACGGTCTTCGTCCTCGAGGTTATCGTATCTAGAGAGGCACTCCATGATCATTCTTATTGTGTCCATGCCCCCATTGTTGTTGTCCAGCTGATGAGGGCTTTCCCTAACTTCCTCTTCAACAAGGTCCTGTTCCGCATCCACGAGTCCAACCTGAACATAGCACACCCCCGGAATTAATAGTTGAAAGTATTTTAGCACTGGAACATTACCTGATTGCATGTTCGATATGACTGGATTTAGTGAGAATGCATGACTAGTTTTGGTGGGATGTTACTTATGATAGTCAACCTTGATTAGAATCAGTCATATGTGACTAGACCTAGTCACAAATTCTAATAAAAACCAGTAATGTTGGCCATGCCATATTGAACTGTTCTAGTCATATTTCAGCTGTTCTCCTAGTAGTTATGTAGACATACCAAAATAGGCACAGTGAATTGAGGGTCTCTTCCGATGGTTCTGAGATGCTTGCGAATGGTTGCCCTTCTGATGCAACGACCTCCCATACAGTTCCTGCATGGGCAACGGTAATGCGTTAGCCCCAGTCTATCTGCTTCTCTCTCCTCCAGTTCCCAGAGGTGGAGGTCGCTTGCCCCCGTCGCTCCACGCCTAGCCATTTGTCAATGTAAAGCGGTCAATGCCACTTGCTCCTGTTCAGAAAACCACGCGAAATTGAGCATATGAACTAGGTACCCTAATCACACTACAATTTCACAACTTGGAACATGTTGGACTTGGAAATACTAGGATCTTGACTGGTTATGCCAAGAAGTCTCAATTTAACCATCAAGTTCATTGAGGACGTAACTTGTTTACATTAAACTTGCAGTCACTGCAGTCAGTTACATGAACCAACGTGCTGACTACTGAAGTCGTGCTATGATGAAGTTCTGTGACTAGTCCTAGCACCGTCACAGAAACCAAAAGTATGACTGACCCTGGTTAGATCGTCCTCGAGCAACAAGGAATGAAGAAGAAATAGTCAGAAAGGCTTGCGACCACAGGTTTACAGAATTCAATGCTTGGTTGATTGCTTGCAGTGATACGATGCAGGTATGTAATCTCTTGAATCTCTACATGCATGAAAAAAGCCCTGCTGCATCAGGTGCCAAGAAAACATCATGGTGCAGTGAAACTTTTGCTGTCTGTACAAGTGCAGTCATCCAAACACTTCCAAAGTGAATCCCTACGTCAGACTAATATTGGAGGTAACAACAAACCTAGCCTGACATGCACTTTCTCCTACACTTTATATCATGTTGGGGTGAAGAAATCCATGGCAAATCACTCTTATTAACAATGTGCCCAGCTTGAAAAACTGAATAACAAACTTAACATGATAAGAGTGGGAAAAACACCATTCCAATGCCAATCACCCCAGCCTCATTGCACAGATCCTTGACCTACAAAGCATGCACATCAGTCAAAAGAAGATGGTAATAATATAGAAGCTCACGAGAATACAATGCAATGTCTAATTTGAAAGTACAAGTAACCTGGTGTTTCAAGTACACATTTCTCTGTGCAAACAAATGACCACAACTGTTCCATCCCCTGTCCCTAGCTTCAGTAACCTTTGTCTAACAGGTCTCATAGTTAGTCCCCTTGTATAAATTATTTTGCAGCAGGGCTTAAAGGTCTGATGCCACTAAAAATCTTCACTTGCAAGTGGTAATATGCCCAACACTACATCTGATCCCCAATATTCGCTCTTTTGTTGGTCTGTAGGCAAGTTAATTCCAGTGCAATCAATTCAAGCTAAAGCCTGAATCTCATCCAGTATTTCTCCATATCTGCAATCATATAGAACTTATCAAACATCACAATGCCAATCTTGGCTTTCCTATAGCAACAGCCATTACACATTTCACGCGAAAATCGAGTCTCTAGGTCAAAGTTGAAAAAACCAAGGCTAGGAATGGTGCACTGAAGACTCATGATGGATACACAAACTATCCAAGCTAAAGGATATGTAAAGAAGAAAGGAAATCTTGTGTGTATGATCCCAACCATACATCCATGTGAACTGTGATACATGACATAACTTTGACAACACATCTTCAAGAAAAATTGCGACGGAAGCCAACCTCGGAGCAAATTTAGCAGCTCTAACAGGTGCATCTTCCACTGTAGGGTCAATCTCTGCCTGCTTCCTGTAAACACATGAAGTAGAAGCATGCATCTCAGACACAAGAGAAGAGAAAACCAGCAACATTGGCTTTTAGATCCCATGTGTGATATTGTTTAGGTGTAAATTGAAAATTATTTTGCCAAAAGTGCCACATAGTAAAAGTTCAGCTTAACGCAAAAAGAGAAGAAAAACATCAACAGGTGCTCAGTCCCATATCAGAATATTGGTGCAAGTGCTTAAAAAAACACGAAACATCTCTAAAAGAAGAGAAGCAACTGCTGCACAATATTGCCAGCTTTCTCAATGACATCTAGCTGTTCAGATGCACAGTGCCCACTGTATCACCAGGACCATTACCATCACTTCTATTGTTTTCAGCAACAATGTTTCTCACCTTGCCAGAAGGTGCTTCAGATCTGGACTCAAAGCTTGTTGTAGACATGCCCAAAGTAGATTGTTGTTCTGCCTCTAGATAATTGAGGTGTAGGGCATGTTCTTGAATTGTTTCCCAGGGAAGAGGAGCAGGACCTGTCAGTCGTTTCATGTCAGAGGCTTCTGAATCAGCCCCAACCTTTCGAGTTACCAAGGGAAGAAGCTGTGTTGAATCAGGGGTGAAAACTTTGACAACCTCTGCATCAGTCTCAACACAGGACTCCCCACTTGGATGCTCCGAATCAAGGTGTTCGTCTTTCTTTGAGGTTTTAGCAGCCTTTAAACTATGCACAGAACCTCTATCATTTCTTTCTCTAGGTCTCACAAGTTCTGGAACACCCTTACTTATCTTCTGTGAATTTCTAGCACCAGCATCAGGTTTCTGTTTGAAGAAAACAATGCCCTTCTCATCATCTTTCTTCGTCACTGTCTCCTCATTCCTGTACTTCTCCTAGTATAATTCCTAGTATCAAAAAACGTACCTGGACTTTAAGAGGTAGGAGAAGGGCCTTTCTACTTGAACACAGCTCCAAAAATACATGCTGAAGCAAATACAAAGACCTCAATTAGTCATCTCCTTTCAATCAAGCTGAAACCAAAACAAAAGTTGCCCACCCAATTCATAATACACATGTACAAAAAGGAAACGACCATGAGAAAACTGAGAGCATACTTGTGGCTTGACATGTTGTATGAGAGCTTGGTGGCTGTCACAAGTCCAAAAAAATTTGAGATCAAACACTTCGCGTCCACTCAGAATCTTAGGCATTATAACTTTATGGCCCATCATCACCATCACCAATCAAGTTGCAAATTTCACTGCATTCGACGAGGCTGACAACCCCCAAACCCCATCATTCCAACAATGTCAGAAGTGAAGTGCACAATTACATCAACCAGAAGCTGAAATACGCAATGCCTAACAATGTTTGTGGAACTCTGATGAGTGTTGGAGCCTCGACATAATCACAAAGATAGATATATATTCATGCAACAATGAAAGTAAGTGTAATAAATTCATGAACCAGTACTGTCTGCTTCGAAATCCTTCTTTGAAAACAACAAGGGGTTTGCATCACAAACACAGAGTGGCAAGCCATCTCGTGATCATCATCTTACATTTTATTGGGGATTGCTTCCATATGCTTCTCACTCAAATTGCAGAAGAATTAATGAAAGTGCCAAAAACCCAGAAAAGAAGTTGACCTGCAGTCATTAAGAGGTCCTTCCCCAGGGGCTCCGGATCCCCCTCTGATGCAAGTGGACACACATTTCCTAGTACAACCTTCTGCCTTCGCAGACTTTGGGGTCTGTATTCTTTGTGCCTTATCCCCACCTGAATATCACCAAATTTGCACAACCGACTTTCTAAGTTAGTCACACAAAGACCGTCTCTTATGCAGAGATATCCCTGAACTTCCAAACGGTCTATAGACATGAAGGCACGACAATATAATCTCGAAAATGCATTCATCTTACACAGATCTATGCAACAAGTAGTTAACATACCTGATTGGAGGGATCATTTGGTAAGAGGTTATTAAGAAGCTCCAAACAGTCCTGCAGGAAAGAAAATGTGTTGTTTAAAAGCAAGAGCAAACACATCATTGAGCAAGAGGAAAACCTAAACACAATTGACCTCGAGGAGATAGAGTATCACAATAAACTACAGGACCCACTGAACAAAGTGCCGAGAGCCTACCGACTAAGCCACAGGCGTTTCCAGTTTGCAGACAACCATAGCTGGCATCTAAATGAGATTATCCCGAAAGAAACCCAAGTTGGCCAGCAACTTTGCTGTTGTCACAAGGATTAGGTTTTAAACTTCAATGTTTAAACTTCACTGCCGCCAGTCACACGAACCAAACTAACCAAACTAACCCTAAACCCTAAAAGCAGCCACATGACTGGCGGCGTTGAGAGAACCGCCATGCTACTCTCTGATCTCTGTTGCATTAACTTCACGAATTGATGCAGGCAACGGCTCCTACCTGGGCTTGAAAATGGGTCTGGCAAGGAACCTTGAATGCCTCCCACGCCTCATTGCTCCTGCACGTGCGTCCGATGGAGACGCCCACGAACGCCCCTGAAGTGCTGGCGCGGAATGAAGAGGACGAGGACGAGGAGCAATCTGGGGAGGAAGGGTCTGGGAGTGACGAGGAGTGCGAAGTGCCTGAGTACGAGCTCCAGCGTCAGGAGCACCTGCGCAAAAACGCCCTCAAGCTACAGGAGCTTGGAGTCCCCCTTCTGGCAGCGGCATTGTGCGAATCTCTTCCGACATCCACAGAGGAAGCGGGGGGAGGAGAGGGGAATGTGGCGGGAGTGAAGACCAGTTGCCGCGCTGGCGCCAGCAGCAAGGGACACCGCCAACACTGTTTCGGATTAGGGTAAGAAACCCTAAACCCTAGCTCCTTCGGTGACCTCCTAGCCTCCTCTATATATTGCTCGAAGATTCCCTCACTGAGTTTGCTCATTGTACTCATATCAAGCTCTCTGTTGGTACTCATATCTATCTCGCCCTCACTAACTTCCGTCCGGGCTTGAAGTGCAGAGACAATCCCAGCAAGGGTTGGGAGGTCGTGCGCCGGAGCCAGCGTCTAAACCCAAGTTGGCGTTCAAAAGTTGCAACTCCCTCGCGACCTGCAAGGAAAACTCACAGGGACTCGCTCTCGAAGGAGTCGGAGGAGGGCGATCGGAGCGCGAAGAGCACCTCCGAGGAGTGGCACAGCGAAGAGTCCTCAAGTGACACCGAAAATGACCTCGAGAACGAGGTCTCGGTAGGAGTGGTCAAGCCCCATCGAGGCAAGGAACGTCCTCAGGTGAGTGCTGTCACTATTGGGATTTTTTAACATGATTATTGCCATCATCAGTGCATGCTAATTATTAGTTTCCCATGCACTTCATTTGTGGTAAACGAATACTACTACTCCTTAGGCTCGATGAGTGCTTGGAATCTCCGTAGGCTACGTTGAGTGATCGTCATCAATTTCATGACTGCTGATTGTTGACTGCCGTCAGTCTCCTGCACTAAATAATTGACTATCAAACCTCTGTATGTTCAGTTTGTGTGACAGTTCCTAGTCATTCATAGCAAGACTTCCATTATAGTAGAGGTCCTTTGCCCTGTTAATGAATTCGTTGTCCCAATGATCTCAGAGCCAATTAAATTTACTGTAGAAAGATACGATGACAATATATCACTGTGTTGAGCGAAGATTACCATGAATAAGAGTTTTGAAGGTATGTATGTGAGATTGCTTCACTGACTTATACATGTCTGCCACCATACACGACTACTGGCATACGAGTCCTTTAACACACATCTTGCACAACTCTAAAAATCCCAAATCATGCTAGATTTTGGGACTTATCCTGGTAGTGATATTAACAAACAACACCTCCAAGGTTCAATTGAATTGGTTCTTAGGAGTCTTCAACAAGTGCTTTCCATCATCTGAGCAAAATGATCATGCGGACTCCTAGACCTAAAATCAAGCTTCTAGAGTCTGATCTTGTAAAGCATTTCCAAGAAAATTTGAATGGCCAGATTGTAAAAGATAAGATTTACTAATTGAAGCACGGAGACTCAAGATTGAAAACCTATTCCTTTGTGGTCTTGTGGTTGTTGGGAAAACCTATGGATGATCAAATAAATCTGCAGTTGGGAAAAAGCTCAGTTGACAATTGAATGAATGCTTCTAATCAAATGAAGTGCAGTAGACTCTTCAGACTGTGAATGCTTCACTTCAAAGACTTATCTAGAAAATCAGATTTACGAAACCCCTTCCCCTTCTCTTGAATCACCAGACATAGGTCTAAGAAAATCCAATTCCAACATACCTCAAAAATAATAGTCGATCAATAATCAAGCACCAATAATGGTATACTTCATTGTTTCACTAGATCGGACTCCAGTTTATTGAATCTGTTTTGACCCCCAAAAAAGCCTTCTAAATCTCTTCAAAAAACTGTTTGCCTTGTCGGCCAGGTCATCTTCATGTATGTAATCATCCCCCTCAATTAAAGTCACCATGACTTCGTGGTCCCATTTACTGGTTTAACCCCCAAAAAATTACTTATACTTAATGGTTTACTTATACATGTCTGTTAGTACTTACATGTTTACTGGTTTACTTATACATGTCTGTTAGTACTTAAAAAGTGGTGAGACCTGTTGACGCCCGTCTCATGACCAGTTGGCATTCATCAAATGCATTGTCCTGGGAGATTTTTGGGCACGCAACATCAAGGTACTGGAGTTATGCAAGTCCAACTGGTTACATGTTCACATATTTCAGTTTCTATATGTTAATGTATGTAAATCATTATGCATAGGTTCCTCTAAAGCGATAAGTACTTTTCCCTGAAGTACTGAACTTCAACCACTATTTTTTTGAACAGTGACTGGTCTATATGTAACTAATGGTCAGTTCTCGCTCTTCATTGGTCAAATGCAAGACTTTATAATTTTCTCCAAGTAAGTCTTCCAAGAGGCTCTTGATAAGTTAAGCTAGAAAGAGGAGGGCCTCTGTCAAGTTATCTGTTGAATGTTAAAAGTCGAGCTTTTGTTGCAGCATAGACTTCTCAAGTTCTAATAAATATTCAACTACAACCAAGGCACCCTGAGAATTCCCAACTATCAGATGTCAACTTCGAAGAATTTTTAGGCAGAGACAAACAATTATCTTGAATTCAGCCTTTGCAGACAGAGACAGGCCCCAAACTTGAAAAATTTGAATGCCATCAAGAAAGGACTGGCTTTCTGTTGCATAGCACTGAATTTTTATTTGACGACATCCTCGAGAGTGTTTGTTTTTGTTTCAGATTTGAAGAGTAAGTTTGATTGAGTTTTACAATTCACATGTGAAGATTTGATCACTTCAGAAATGTGTATCACTCTAAGAGCTTTGGCCAAAAATCATCTTAAGTGTCCAAAAGTCAGTTTCTAGTTCTACTTCAGATTTTAAAAAATAAAAAATTAACTTTGTTTGTGTGAAAAAAATTCGGAAGCAGGGTCACCAATTAGACCCCTTGGGACTGATTTCTCTTATTCGAAACCAACAAAACTCCTCAGAGATTTGTATTTTGAAGATAAGAAAGCATATAGATATAAAGTGGTGCTTCTGAGGCACATTTTAATTAGCAGCTCCAAATCATGTGTTAATGACACTGACTCCTGTTTTATCACAAACTCAACAGTGAACACCTTATGACGATCACAATTTTTGTCACGTATTGAAGCCTGAAATTGAGGTGTTGAAGTGTTGAGGACGTTGTTTTACGTTTATGTTATCTTGCTCCCTTTCAACGTTGAACAAAGTGACCTGAGGGAAGATCATGTCTAGAGTTGCCGGTTTCGAAGTACAGGTGCCCAATGCGATCATACTTGATCAAACGTGTGTCTTTTCCAGTGTTGCTGCTTTGGAGGGCTGCAAATTGGTTTCAAAGAGCCTCTCAATAGAGAATGTAGGGTTTAATGGTTTAAGCCTGTTTCAATAGACAATGTAGGGTTTAAGGGATTAAGGATTTGTGACTGGTCCTAGTCACATGAACTAAAACGTTGACTATCAACCCTCGCATATGTTTCCGATTTGTGACTGGTCCTAGTCATCCGAAATGGGATAATGACTAAACCTTGACTATGACTTTGATTAGCTATGTATGTATTGTGCAGGCCAGAGCACACACAACCGAGCCATTTGTGTGGGAGGTGCGCAAGCGAGGTTTTGGAGGTTGTGGAATTCCTAAACCCAGGTCAATGAGCCTCCGACCGCAGGAAACGGACCAACCACAACACGACAAACCAATCAAGATGTCAGAGGATTCACTAACAGGGGAGCCCTTCGATTACTGCAACGACATTGTACCCGAGGTTCCTCGTGTTCAGGGAGGCATCACACCTCATGCTCGTGGCCGAGCCCTTCCCCGGCATGGGGCCATTAGTACCTTGGACCTTGAAATTGCAGAAAAACAGCTCCAACTACTGCAATGGAGGCGTGCGATTGAGATGCAGGAGCCTGGGGTGAACTCCTCCACATATTTTGCATCGGAGATGACCGAGAGCTTTGGTCAACCCTCATATTCCCGAGACCAGAAATCTAGACGACGTGTTGCTTTGAAGCAACAACAGGCTCATGAGGTCACATTTCGAGACGCAGGGGGGCCCCAAAAACACCTTGTGGAGGTCGATTTGAGAGGACATCCACAAGGACCGAATCGACCGCTGTGGCTAACATGTCTTCGAGGTCATGCGCAGGATATAGATTTCAGCGAAGACAACTACAAGAATCTCAATACTTCGATGTTGCTCGCTGTCAAGGAACGAGTGGACAACACTTTTGAGTACCATGGGGGCCTTGGCAAGGTGACAGAGGAGGCTTTCCATAGCATTTTGAAGGGCCAATTGAAGGTGAAGAGATATCAGTTGAAGAAAAGAATGCAAGAAGGGAAGGACAAGCCAAAGCACATTCGTCAGGACCATTGGGTAAAGTTGTCAAAACTCATCTTGGAGGAGAAAAAACAGCATGAAGCAGAGAAGCTGTGATACAGCCGAGCGCAAGTGAGGAGGCCGTCTTCAGCCGGGCGCAACGAAGAATATGTTCGAGCTCAATTGGTAAGTCGGAAGTCCAATACACCCCCTGATCCAAAAGTCTAAAAGGTCTTGATGTGACTAGGTGCAGCCATCAAATTAGAGTATGTGATTGTTCTTAGTCAACACGTTCGAATTTGTGACTTTTTTTAGTCATAGAGAAGCCTACCCTGTTTTTCACTAATCATGCAGTCCTAACTAGGGGGTCTAAGATCTTTGTGCAGGCCATTGAGCTGGAGAGAAGCCCAACTAGGGTTGAAATAGAAAGAGAGCTTGCACGGGACAAAAATGCCCCTCGAAGACTCATTCCTAGAAGTGAAACCTCGCCGAGTAGTCGAGTGTCTGATGCACAGGCAGCGCACGACAGTGATTGGCGGAGAGCCATGGAGAAGAACATTGAACGCATAATGCAGCACTTGCAGATTCCCGTTGTCACCCCCATGAAGGCAGCAAGTGTCAAAAACAGCTCAAGCTCAGAGTCCACCGGCACCGACACTTCACAAAAGCCAGAACAGATCGAAGAAAGTACCGAGCCACTGCAGGTACAAGTATGATATGAATGTGTGTTGTCCACCTCCTGATATTACAGCTCATGCTTGGGCACTTCTTAAAATCTTGTGCCTTAATTAGCTCTAGAAAAATTCACTATAACAAGTTCGTGACTGTTCGTTGTCATTGATATGGAAAGAGTGACCAGGCTTGACTAGATGCAGTCATGGAGTTCGATTTCGTGATGGGTAGTAGTAATGGAGTTAGCATATGTGACTAATATCAGTCATCAGTTCAATATGTATTACTATCCGAGGTCATAGAAGTTGAATAAGTGACTGGACTGGCCAAGAAGATGTGGCATTGTTGAACAAGTTTACAAACATTGGTCATGATTAAAAGCAATCACTGAGAGGATACTTATACTCTGTAATCAGCAGGGATTGCACCAAGTAGGGGAGGGCGAATCGCTGGCAGCAGATCCGGAGAAGGCAGCGGACATTCCTGCAGTAGGAGATGTGAAGGACTCACGTCCATCGGGAACATCGATAAACCCTGAAGGAGGCACTCCGGATTGTGTTATAGTGACCGGGGCAGAGTCAGCCGGATGTGCCCCAGTTGTGTACTCAACTCGGAATTCGAGGGCTTCGAAGCTTGCAAAAGAGGACACTCAAGCCCCTAAGAAAATGCGTTTGACAGAGGTTGAGAAGCTGAAGAAAGACCACGACGACACGAAAAAGCAAAAAGCTCTCAGGGGGTGCAAAGCTCAACCTGAAAAGAACAAGGAAGCCAACATTGACAGTCAGCAGAACGCGAAAGGAAAGAGGAAGAGAAACATGAACGCACCGGTAAGTGAAGATGTAAGTGTCGGCAGCCATGTATTTTCACTAGTTTTCGTTCTGAAAGCACCAATTCACTGATTCAGTCCCAACTGACCCTTGTTTTGTGTGTTTTTTATTTTTAAAGGTTGTACAAGAAACTGAGGACATGGATTTAAAGAAGGGTGACCCTGTTAGACTCAAGCAAAACTTGAACACACCGGTAAGTGAACATGTAAGTGCCATGAGCCACTTCCTGGAATGTTGTGCCTTAGTTCTTTGCAAGTTCTCTATGGCAAGAAATTGACTGTTTGTAAAGTAATGATATGTAACGAGCGACCACTATTGATTGGATTCATTCATGAAGTTAGAACATGTGACTGATATTAGTAATGACATTAGCATATGTGTCTTCTCACAGTCATAGAACTTGAATAAGTGCCATGAGCCTTCAGAAAGTAAATCCTTGTATAAAAGCAACAATTTAGTCCCAACTGATCCGTGTTTTGTGGTTTTATTATGATTAACACTATATTCGGTATTTGGAGACTTTTTGTTGATTATGAGACTATATAAGGATGCACATTTCAAAATTGGACCGGTAATGACGACTAAAAATCCCATATGTATAATGGTATGCTACTATTATTATACATAAAGGCATGGAAGTGAACAAAAATGTGAGGCATACATGAAAATAGTTGCGTATGAAAGACAACTCGTTATGAATGGAAGGGAAGATGCGAAGAATGAATGGAAGTTGAATGAATTAATTGGAATTGAAATACAATTATAATGGAAATACCATCAATGTCTTGAGTAACTTGCAATAGCATAGAAAGTAAGCACTTAAATATGTTCTACACCTAAGCCCATTTAGGGAGTCCGTCCCACTAGTACGCTTCTAGTCACACTAGTCCGACCCACTATTTTTTTTTTGCGGCTAAGTCCTTTTTTTTGGCGGCCTCTGTGAACCCTTTGAGTGGTCCACCACTCTGCGGGATCACTTTTAGTTAGAATGTTAGCATTAAAAGTTAGAATTGATAGGGAATTTAGGAAAAATTAGTTCATTTAGCATTTAGCCTAGAAGAAGGAAGGTCAAAATGAAACTAAGTAGTGCTAGAAGATAGCAAAGTAGAAAAAATGTGCTAGCTAGTAAAAACAACTAGCTAAGCAAATATTAGTAGATGCTAGCTATTAAGCAAATGTTAGTAGATGCTAGCTGTAGTAAGTTTTTGCTATGTCTTTTAAAACCAAAAACCCAGGGAACTAAGGTCTCTAGGAAGACTGAGCTAGTGTCTATACGGGTTATTGTCACATTGGATTAAGGATTAAGTTAACAACTTAGGACCATTCTTACTTTACTTCTTTATTATTCCACTTGATCATTCATTCTTAAGGTTCATTTGTGCCTTTTCCGTAGTGAGTGAGTCCGTCCTATAATAAGGTAGTTTTTCTACGTCGCTATGGTTTTGACCTATGTTAGTCGTGAAGCTCAAAAGCTTGGCAAGTTGGCATGGCAATTAGTCAGGACGTCGTCCGGGGTAGCGTCTTTGAGTAACCACATCGTCTTGAGTATGCGGAAGATAAAACTTGCAAATTCCTTAATTAATTCCTTATTACCAACTTACCCGCCTCGTACATGTCTTCATGTGCCCAAGTCACCATCTTAGTCTTCAACCATCTGGTGACTCATCTCAACAGCCATTCACTTGTTAATACAAACATAATGCATTCACAGCTAGGCGATGTTCTTCCTTAAGGCTTTAGTCCTCTATAAACTAATCAATCAACATACAAAGGGTAAGGTCTTACTCCAGTAAGATATTCTTTCCTTCAGGGGAAGGTACCGCCTTGACAGCCTATAGCCTGCCTCTAGCCCTTCCATCTTTCATGCTGGCCCTTGCCTAGCTTTCCTCTTCTTTCCTTCTCTGACACACTGACCAAAGACTGGAATTTTGGGCCACTCGCCCAGGCGATGGCCTCACTCTAGCCTCCCTGGCTTTCTCTCTTCCTAAGACTATTGCCCTTCTCGGCTGGCTACTAAACAGCCTCTTTAACTTCCCAGTCCTCTCTGTAGACCATGGCCATCATCTCTCTCTCGACTTGGCCTTTTGCCTGGTCCCACTGGTCTCGGCTACTAGCCTTTGGCTAGGACGATTGCCCTTCTTGCTTCTCGTCAAGCTTTGCCTAACTTGCCTTCTTCACGACAGGCTGTCTGTGTCCGTCAAATTCTCTCTCTCTCCCTCTCTCTCTGACCAGTTGCCTTGCCACTCTCTGGCCTTCTACTAGGCTATTGCCACATTTTGATTTGGCTCTCAGTCGCTTCTTGATTCTTCAGACCATTGCCTCTCACTCTATAACTTCTCAACCTTTTCCACTTTTCTTTAATCACCCACACCGAATCAGTCTTGCCTTGCTCAATTACAAACCTCTTCTCAGCCTATTTGCCTGATTTTGACATTACAATGCTAAGTCAGATTACTTGCTCAAACTCACTTTCCAAATATCACTCACGACATTACACATCACTTACTTCAACAATCCTCTTCACTCATAAGACAAACAATTACACATAATACTTCACTCATGATCATCTCATAATCATCCCATTAACACAAAAGAGATAAGTCCACTTCAGGGTCCAATTGTCTCAGCCCTATAACTTCCTAACATTGTCATTCCAAGCTTCCTGCTTGTCCAAGACTATTGCCTGGCTCAATCACTGAGCTACAGACTTCTACGCCTATTGCTAAACTACGGTGAGACTACGTCAGATTTTGCTGTTTGCAAATAGCCTACCTTCTTTCCTGTCAGCCTCCTCCTTAGTGCCGAGAGAGACGACTAGGTGGTTAGCCGTCGTAACTAATTCTTGACGGAAATTGCCTGCATTCATCCCTCTGGATGGCTACTGACTGCCTATTGCCGGATGAAAGACGTTAAAATTCAAGATTTGTCCTTTATAGACGGGTAATGGCCAAAAAATCGGTACTACACTAGCTAAGCAAGTGTTAGTTTATTAGTTAGTGTGAGGCACACAAGACTATTGGAGGTGTTTTACGTAAGAAGATAAAATCGGCGTGAAGAATTTTGAAGACAAAAAAGAAAGAGAGCAAGGGGGATACTTGCCCACTTGCCCCCTTGCCAACTCGATGGCGGAAAAATTAGAAAGATTTCTAAAGGTTTTTTGTCGGAGCCACCTCGGCGAGAGGGTGGCAACCTCAACCGGGAAAACCCCCGAGCCAAAATTTCGGGAAAGGGTTTGAAAAATGGATCCGGTGGAGGAGGGGTCCAACCCTTTTGTGAGAGGGTTTAAAAACCCCTCCTTCCACCTTGTAGCTCTCTTTCTTTCTCTAGTTTTTGGGCGAAGCCCTGCTTCAATGTAGTTAGGAAAAAATCCTTTAGCATGTATTCTCAATGGTCTAAAAGAAAGACTTGAGAACCCCCTCTACTCTCTCTCTCCTAGTTAGGTTGTGTGTTTATTAACACACCAACAAAATTATTCCTTCTTTTGTAGAGGTAGGTTGGATGGTAGAGTTTTGAGTAGAGGCATTATAGACCTCATCTGCCAATGCCCTGAAGGCTTAGTTCAAAAGCTAGAACAAGATACTTATCATTTTTCTCTTAGAGAGATTTCATATAGCTATCCATAGCCGTTTCCCATTTGTGATTTGGTTGAGATGACAATTAGTTATGGATTTTCAAAGATGGAGTAGAAAAACTGGGTGGTCTTGTGGGTAGCGGCTGCTGGATCAGACCTGCGAGCCCAATAGGAATTTTAATTCCAAGAAATTATATTTTTCCCAAGTAGAACTTTTGTGTAGCTTTCCAAAATGGCTTAGAACATTTGATTTGAGCATGATTTGAATTAGATTTGAATTGTGCAAGATGGGACACATAGTTTGAGAACTTTTGGTTGACTGCTGCATTACAGAGGACCTGCTGGGTTCACTTCGGCTTACCTTTCTAATCACATATTTTTATCAAATACATATTTTTAATATCTCTCCAGGGTCATATAGAACGTTTGATTTGACTAAGATTTGAATTAGATATGAATTGTTGAAGGCGAGATACATAGTTCAAGCCTTCTTGATTGACTGCTGTGTTACAAGGAGTCCGCTGAATTTCTATTAGCTTAACCTGCTGATGTCATAATTTTTCTAGTTAGAGCTTGTTCATAGCTTTCCAATGGTATAAGGAAAGCCTAGATCCAAGTAGTAAGGAATGTGCTATGAATTCTTGAAGTTAGAAGGTAGATAGGTGGGTTGGAAGGGTCGGTTGAATCGACCTCACACTTCCAACCCTCATAACTTTTGCATTTCTTATCCGATTAGAGTGATTTTTAGATCATTGGAAAGATAATTTGGTGCACTAAGTATAAATATTATGCTTAGGATTAAATTACAGGGCAGAATAACACTTTATATTTTAATTGTTAACTAAGGTACGCTTACTACCAAACTAGTTACAAAGAAGGAGGCAAGGTCGACGCTCGGAAAGTGGAGCAAGGAAGGAGGTAGCGGCTCGGCCTACATCAAGCCCAAATCAACCGAGGAAAATTGAGGTAAATTAACTAACCTTAAGCCTTCCATTTAGGATTGGAGGGAGCACGGCTAAGGTACGCATCTCTAAACCCACTCACCTATCTCGTAAGGTCAAGTGGCTTGACCACTTGACCGCCAAGGGAGTACCCAATTCCATTGTTTTCGGGGCCCTTGGTATGTTTTGTGGTAGTAGCTTCATTTATTAGCAAGTTTCGTGTGTGGTAAGTCGGATTAATCACCGACACGACCACTCTGAATGTTGTTGGTGGAAAGGTGGGGTTAATGACCCGCGAATCCACTATTATGTTGTTGGCCCCATAGATTGGGAGTAATGGCCCCAATTTATGAAGATTGCGCAACAGGTTGAACCTACAGGTCGCCCGTCACCCTGGTCCCATTGAGTTGCATTTCGTGGTCTATCCAGTGTAAACACATTTAACAATCAAAACATACCAAATAAATCGTAAACCCTTGTTGGCAAGAGACCCGAGGTAAGGGGTGATGCCTAATATGTTAATGTAGTAAGTTAGGACGTGCAAACAAAAGTAAGTAATTAAGAAGGAATTTGTGTGAAGGGTGGGACTTAGGCCAAGTTCCCCCGCTTAGAAAACTAAATAGAACTAAATAAAGAAATAGGAAGAATTGAATGGTCCATCAAATTGTCGTTATTCCGTTCGTTGAGTTAGGGTGGTATGAGTCACACCCGGTTGGGTGTATCAGAACCATCCCAATTCACAAATTAGGATTGCCTTGGTTTCAAGGCTGGTGCGTCTGCGCGTAGAA
Source organism: Polytrichum commune (assembly GCA_950295325.1). Classification (NCBI taxonomy): domain Eukaryota; kingdom Viridiplantae; phylum Streptophyta; class Polytrichopsida; order Polytrichales; family Polytrichaceae; genus Polytrichum; species Polytrichum commune. The sequence continues at coordinate 19,392,793 of OX485809.1, forward strand.
TAGGTTGTAGGTTAAGGTTAGAACTAGATATGAAATTCGTTAGTGGAGTTTAAAGCCACACTAGTAAAAAACTAAGGCCTAACCTCCGGAGGTACTACGACGCATATTTAATCTCCCTTAAAAATCTAACTACTCACGTTATACACCTATCATCCGGGTTTGGCTTGGGCGCCTGCAAATGCAGGCCACCTTCACCGAAGGGCTTGTGTGATACTTTTAGGCTCCCTCGAAAGGGGGTGGCCCAAAAGTACCACAACCGGCGTGGACAACAAGCCTTCTAAGGTAAGGCGCTAGCGTATCGACCAAAAACGTGTCGTTCCTATCGCCGGTCCAAGTGGCGGGGAAGATGACGTTCCCCGGGGGGTTCAAGACGCTTTTGGTGGGGCTGTCGTCGACGAGGACGGTGTTCTCGGGGGTCGGCCACCACCCGTGGGGTACCCCCTGCAACCGGGGGATGCCCCGCCACAGTCTTGACCTCAGGACCTTGAGGAATTGTTGTCCTCCGCCACGACCGCCGAACTTTGGAACCGGCAGACCCTTTTCGTCGAGCAATTCATCGCAATCCTCTTGGCCGAGGATGAGGCAAGGGCTCGGAAGATCGCGGAAGAGGAAGTCGACGATTGGCTCGGTGTTCTCCATGACCATGGAGCTCCACACAATGACGTGAGCTACATCGAGCACCTCTCGAAGGAAGTCACGCAGGCCGGAACGGGCGCGGACAACCTTGCGGTTAATGAGAGTGTCGAGCTCTCCGTCGTAGTCCCTTTCGTCGGGGTGACGGAAGGGACGCGTGAGGACCCGGGGGATGTGTTCGGTGTGACACAACACCCCGTTCAGGTCGAACACGACGAACGGTTTGTTTCGGGTAAGACGTCCACTGGTCGAGGGTTTCCGACCTATCTCCGGGGGATCCTGTGATTAACAACTCGACTAGTTTAATTCTATGATCTAATAAACAACATTGCATTGAGGAAAAGACGATTATGCGAGGAAAATAGTGCAAGGAGAATGTGGTCAAGTGCAGACTTGCGAACGAGCGTTCGTGAATGAAGGCTGGGGTGGCGCATCATTTACGAACGCTCGTTCGTGAACGCGGATAGAAGCACATGTACGAACGCTCGTTCGTGAAGGAGGGTGAAAGTGGGCGTGAAAGTGTAATGATGCGCATGAACATACATAATACAAGATGCGATACGATATAATAAGTTTGGGAGATGCGACGCAGAGATCATCTGCTCATATATTAATTCGGTGAATATTTACAATTGTCTCACGTGATAATTTTTCACAGTTTCCTATGGCAAATACATGCCGTGTTCTACAAAATTTCTCGGGCTAAGGGTCAAAATTTATCGGACTAAGGGTCCACGTAGAGAAGGGTCCTCGCACGCCTCGTGATGCTGATGGACAGGAACCGCCAAGAACACAACGCGCATGGGTTAGTGGTTACGAACGCGCGTTCGTCAAATGAGTGGTATTCTCAGAGGAGAGTTACCTCGTCATCGGGGGGAGGGGCAGCGGCGCTGGACCGAGCAGTTCCCTCCTCTTCGATTAACGAACGCGCGTTCGTAATCCCCATTGGGCCAGCCGCCTCTGTCTCCATGGCGTCTGTGGCACGCTCCGACTGTGACGCCTGGGTCTGCACAATGTGATCCGCGTCGTCGTCGTCGTCGTCGTCATCTCCGCCCAGGTCGAGAGTGTCCATGCGGACATCCTCCATCTCCGCGGATGGATGCCGTTCCAGGTCAGGGCTCTCAACGTCCATTCCTTGGACAGCTGCCGCGTCATTGGGGCTCCCCTGCGTTTCCTCCACAATGATCATGTCAGTGTGTTGCGCAGATTCATCGCCCTGCCTATGCACTACCCTCGGGACGACTGTCAAAGAGGCGGTGGCAGTGACTGAGGCCAGTCCTACCCTTGGAGGGGGAGGGGTTAGGACTGCTGGACCTGAAGATTCACGAACGCGCGTTCGTAAATCTTCGTCCTCGCGTATGGCAGCCCTTATCGCATCGTCCGAGTTGAAGGGGGTGGCAGTCAATTGAAGGGGCGGAGGACTCCCAGCTGGCGTTGGATGTGGTGTTGGTGGGTGCGAAGGTCCTCCGGGGAACAGGCCTGGAAGGGGGGTATGGGAGGGGTATCCTCCAGGGAAGGGGTAAGGCTGTTGTGCTGGCGCCGAGAAGCTCTGCATATTTCTGAGCATCTCAAATATGGCGTCCGTCTTTGCTGCGGACTCCCGCAGCGCCTCCTGCATGTGGGCCATATTTCTTGCACTCTCCTCTGCCGCAGCCGCCATTTCCTCCTTCATTTTTTGCTCTAGCTTGGCATTCAGCTCGGCAACCGTCAACGCCTCCTCCTTCACACGCTTGTTCTTGTCGTAATCCACCCCCAGCTCCGCCATGATATCCATGTCCCCTTCGTCCTCGTCGGACACCTCGATGATTGCTCCCTCCGGCAACTCCACGTATGGCGTCTTCTTCATCCTCCTCCTCGTGTTCCGGAAGTGGTCCAAGGATGGACGCGAGCGTTGGTCGAGGAGGTCGAGGGTCTCCATCCTCGGAACCACGACGGGCCTGGGAGACACTGACGTCGAACAGCCGCCAGGTGTGCCGAAGGGTTCCGCACCCGACACTCTAGCGGGGAGGACATCCTGGGTTGTCCCAGCCGAGGATCATGTATAGCCCCCCGGTGTCCCTTGGGGGTCAGACGGGTGACCCGCTGGCGCCAACATCCGTAAAGGAGTGATGTTGAACGACTGCAAGATGGCGTCCACGTCCACGTCCACGGAGGGGGCGGGCTCGTCCTCGTCTGTCTCCAAGCCCGGCATGCCTTCGTCGACAGGCATGCTGAAGTCCTCCCTGGGGACACACATGTCATCGAGGTCCATTGTGGACGCTTTCACCCTGTGGACCTGGTATTCATCCTCGTCTTGGGCATCAACGTAGTTATTGACGACCAACCCCAGCATCTGTACCAACGTTCCAAACATGTCAGCATATACGAACGTGCGTTCGTAAACATCAACATTGAGACAAGGCCAGATCAACGCAAAGGGAAAAAATGCCACAACTATTATAACATTTGAATCAATGACAATTACGAACGAGCGTTCGTAAATCTAAGAATGACAGCTTACCATGGCCGCGTATATGAACTTGCTGCCTCCAAAGATGTTGTAGACGGTCTCTCCACTGATTGCCAAACTCTGCAACACTGACACGTAGAACTCCAACCTAAGCTCCAACGCGGGGAAAACCGTGTACAGTGTCTCCTGCAACAGTTCCTTGGGAGGGGGGTGAGGGATGTTGTATATCTTCTTGAAAGTACTGTTTGCCTTCACAGGCGCTCTCCCATTTCTGAGAGCATTGTACGTTAAGAAGATCAAGCTGACAGCTCCCACCTGCTTGTTGCCCCTGGCCTCGTTGATGGCCATGATCCTTTCCGTTTTTGCAGGCACGTAGGTGCAGTGGTAGATGCTGTATTCAAATTTGATGGTATTTTCGTACAGCTCAGTGACAATGGATAGCTTCTCCTGTTCCACTATCCAAAGCCATACGTGAGGCTCCCTCATTTCAGGCGATCTGTAGTCTTGAAACTTTGCCATGAAAGGGTTGTAGAAGGGAAAATCCTTTGCCCCTTGCCTCGCACCTCCTGGGATCCCCCTGAAATCAATCAGGGCAAATGGGCAACCCCTGCGGTCCTCCCTCACCTCGGCCCTGCTGATGGTGCCGTCCCACTTAGAAAAAGTGGTCCTCTCCAGCCCGGTGGTTACCAAACAAAACCTGGCCACTCCCTCGAATGTGGCCCTCCGCTTCCTCTCCAAAAACTTTATATACAACTCCACCTCCTGGGGATCTGTCTCTGCTTTCTTGGTCCGCTTGTTCCCCTTCAGCTTCAAGACGGAGGCGTGTTCCTTAACTAGCCTACGCATGGAAGAGCCGTTGATGTTATACCCGACCTTGAACTCCTTCCATCCAGCCCAGTTGATGTCCCCGTCGGCCTGGAAGAGTTTGTACTCCGGGACTAGTGCGCCCAACTCCCTCATTGCGTTGGTCTTCAACTTGCGATGTTTGCACCACTCCTTGATGGAGTACGTTCCGGGCCTGTGCTTTGGCCTCTTCAAAAAAATCTTCGGGTAGGGGATTGTTCTCCCGACGGTGTTCCCAAGAGCATGAACTGCACATCTCTGCAATTCCGACTCCGTCAACCCCTGAAGCGGCCTAAAAAATTCCCTCAGCAGCGGAGGCGCTTCCCCAGTCTTCTCCTGATTATATTTTTCTTCAGTGTCGGGGTTGACGAGATCCCCCGCACTGTGAGCATCAAAAAATTGGGTCCACAAATCCCAGGTGTCTCTGTTGCAACAAATAAGCCGGAGCTCACCCTTTAGCTCGAGCACTGACTTCGTTGAAGTGGACTTCATGTCGATGGAAGAGAATTTGTCCACCATCGCATCGCAAAACGCCTGCATTAGAAAGGAATGTCATCGGTCAATCAAATACGAACGCACATTCGTAAATAAAATGATCAGGAATGTTCTAAAGGAACCTGAGAATTACGAACGCTCGTTCGTAAACTTACCTTCCATTGTGGAGACTGGTTTTTCGCATTCTCCCTCTCCTTTGGTGGGCACCCGTGTGCCACCCACACATCTCTCGCAGCCACTATGTTTGCTGCCCATGATGCCTCAAACGCTTTGATCTTATTCCCAGAATTTAAAAATGTCGAAATTTTCCGGAGTTTGTCCCAGTCGTCTGACCACACCAGGAACACCTTCCAGTAGCGCAGGTCCCCCTTCAGCTCATGCTGGAAATTATCATCCTTGAGGATGATCTGCGATGCCTCCAGGCTGTGCTGTCCATCAATAATCCAGAACTCCCCATTCTGGATTCTTGCCCAATCTTTCTCCGTGGGACGGGAAGTGAAACCCTTTGGCATAACGCACACAGTTTGCCTATCCCACTTCACGTTATTCATCAAGTTGTTGATTTGCCACTTCACACCTCCGCTTTCACGTGACCTCACCACCCACTTGTTGGGGGATTTCTCGCATTTGAAGCAGTCCACGTTGAAGGTGAAGTGCCATCCCATGGGCCAGCAATCCTTCGAGTAATTGTTGAAGTCGCGAAGGATACGAGTCGCCTTTGCCGCATCAGGGTTTTCCCCCTTCTTCAAAGGGGTCGGCATGACAGGCGGCGAGTTGACCTCAGCTGTCTCCGTGACACTAGACTTCTCCATATCGTCCCGAGTTCTTTTAGATGGCGTGGAGTGTCTGCTTGGCCCCTCTGACAATCTACTAGTTGAAGGCACTGGCCGCGGCGCACTTCTAGAACCTCCTGCTCCGGATGCAGTAGGTTTTTTGGGACTCTTCTTCTTCTTGTTGGCCTCCACGACGGCATTGTTATACTTGGACATATTTAGGGCCAGTGCAGTCAACTTCCTAGCTGTCCAATGCTGGCTGAGGCTGTACTTCGTGAAAAGGTTCACGAGGTCGAAATGCTTGGCATCCTCTACAACATTATTCTGTGCGTATGTATGGGAGAAAGGGTGCCTCCTGAAGTCCAGCAGGAGGTTGATGTGGTCTTTTTTGTTTTTCAAATCCAAGATAACAAAATCACCCTGTGCCTCTATGGATTCTATCTCCCATGTCTTCATCTGCACCCACTGCTCCGGCTGGTCTGGCCTTGTCTCCAACTCGTATGTGAATCTCAGGGCGAACAATCCACCCTCGATTTTCTCCGGGAGCGCCGTCCACTCCCCCATGAAGTCATCTTTGGGGACGTAATTATCGTTCCCATTGTCATCTGTCACTGACTCCGGAAGCCGATCCAACTGAACCGCGAACATTTCGATTGCGCTCCTTACTGGTCTAGCCATCTGCAATGTAACAGACACATTCAGAATTGCATTTACGAACGCGCGTTCGTTACTGGCATTTGCAGGTCGTCAATAAATTATTTATTATTGGCAAGACATCTGTTGGTTCTTGTTTACGAACGTTCGTTCGCAAATTTGGTTTGATTTCCAAGGTGTTATTCATTTTCAATAAATACGAACGCGCGGTCGTATTTGAGTGCTGTGATGTTCATATGGCGTAATCAAAAGGTGTAGGGTTCGTTTTTATTTTCATTTTTTGGGCTCATTTTTATTAGTTTTTGGGTACACATATTTGTGTCCATGCCTTTGTGTAGATTTACGAACGCGCGTTCGCAAATCTTGGGTGTGTTTGGATCCCTGGTTACGAACGATCGTTCGTAAATCTAGGATATTGATGTGATTCAGTGTTTGTTCACGAACGGACGTTCGCAAATACAAGATGTTCCTTATTTAATCAATTACGAACGCACGTTCGTAAAAGTAGAAGGTGAGCGCGTATTTTACGAACGCACGTTCGGAAAATTAGAAGGTGAGTGGGTATTTTACGAACGCACGTTCGTAAAGGTGGAAAGTGAGTGGGTATTTTACGAACGCACGTTCGTAAAGGTAGAAGGTGAGTGGGTATTTTACGAACGCACGTTCGTAAAAGTAGAAGGTGAGTGCGTATTTTACGAACGTGCGTTTGTAAAAGTAAAGGGCTTGGTGTATTAGATGTATAAACGCCACATTTACGAACGATCGTTCATAAATGTGGTCGTCTGTGTATGATAATAAATGTTTTCCGTACATATACGGATATGTATACATACGTATGTATGTATGGGTTTATGAATGTTGCTATCGACATTGCTTGGATTTCTGCCTGCAACTCTTGATCAGAATGATGAAACACAAAGTGAAATATGTAATGACAACAACATTGAGATTCAGTGATTAAGAATTCATAATGAAGGGGAAAGTCCTAATTCATACAAAACATGACAAAGCTCATAATGCATAAAACATGACACATGGAATTCAACAAAGAACAATTTCAGATTGCAAAGAAGTGTTTTGAAAAGGAAACCTGTACTCACATTGAATTGTTGCAAACCCAAAACCTGCTGCCTGCTACTCAGAAATCCAGAAACCTCACAAATGCACTGATTTCGCTTTCAAATGCAATTTCTACCCTCGCTCCTTTCTCACACTCTCAAGCCTTCAGAATTTATTTACAAATCCTACAAATATTCTGATGTAAACACAACTCACAAGCTTTCTAAAACTCTCAAGCTCTCAAGCTTTTTGCAACACTCAACCTCTCAAGCTTTCTAAAACTCTCAAGCTTTCTAAAACACTCAACCTCTCAAGCTTTCTAAAACACTCAACCTCTCAAGCTTTCTAAAACACTCAACCTCTCAAGCTTTCTAAAACTCTAAACCTCTCAAGCTTTCCAAAACTCTCAACCTTCTCAAGATTTCTACAAATATCAACCTCTCAAGCGATCCTACTCTCAAGCTTCTGACAATGCGCGCCAAGAATAAACATAAAATGCGGCTATACAAATGGCCAGGGCTTCGCCGCACCTAAGCTCTCCCCTCCTCCTCTGCTCCAAATGACAAATGAGGAGGAGAGGAAGAGGCGCGGGGAGGTAGCCGGCACCGCTAGGGTTTCCTGGCGGCTGCCACGTGGCTGACAGCCACTGGCCAGGGCTGGGATGGGGATGCGGATGGGGATGGGGATGGGGGAGGGGAGGGGATGGATGGGAGGGGAATGGGGATAGGGAGGGATGAGGGTTTACGAATTAAGAAATACGAAATGGTGGGAGCTTAGTTCGGGGACATGAATTTTACATTCCGTATCCCCTGAATACCTCTACAGTTGGATTCCTTGTAAACATATTTTAGAAAAGTATGTTCAGTTAATTTGTACAACACAATGCATGTCATTTAGTAGGTTTTCGATGAAGAATCCATCCCAATGTGTGTATGGTGTTTTGCAAAATAGAGTTTTCATGAACCACACATCCTTAAAGTTGTTCAATGGTTCCTCAAACAAATTTTACATACATAAAGGACGCATTTTGAATTGTGGAGAGGGGCTATCAGATTCTCCTCAAGAGGTGGGGGAAAATTCATTTTTCAATACGATGTCATTAATTTCATGAGGTGTTAGCTTGACCCACCCTTAATATGATATTTAGTATTAGATACTCTAAATACGAACGCATAGTACACTAAGGGCATGTTTAGACTTGGGGCCAAGGCCATTGTGAACAAAGGCCAATATGTCCCATGTGGCATGCAAATGGGCCCCAAAGGCCATTAATAAGAAAGTAACCTAACTCCATTCATTGCTTTCATGTGTAAACCTATTTAGGTGGGGTTGGGGCCATTTGGAGGTTGCAATTATGAGAGGGTTATGAGAGGTTCCAACGTACTCATGAACTATTCTATGGATAATAATTAAAGTATAATAAATTTAGAATTTCTCCCCTCCTACTCAATGCTCAAAGAATAAACTACTATAAGCGAATAAAAGCTCTAACAATGGCCTCAACAAGAGGGAAAGAGTCCACAATGTTGGGAGCTCTCTTTTCCAAGGCTTGAGGCCATTGTCATGATGAATAAAATAATTTATTTGTGATTGGCCCCAACTCATGGTGTAAACTTGAAGAGGAAAATCCTAGCCTTTCTACCAATGAGAGGCGTGGATTTCTTTCACCCCAACCCATTTTTGAGCCTTGACTCCAACTCTAAACCCGTCCTAAGTATCACTAACGATCTAAACCCTAAGCCCGCAAACCACATATTAGACAACTTTCACAAACCATATACACTAACCCCAAACCCCAAACCCTAAACCCTAACCCTACATCTTTTTATTTTACCAACCCTTCTTAGGAGGTCAAGTCATTTAATTAGTTGTCGACTTGAACTAACAAACGAATACTAGTGCCATCAACTTTAAATTTCACCAATGATCAATTGCATTTAAACTTGTAGTTCATAATATGGTCCGATGTTTGGCGAGCCTCAAGTGTAGGGGGTGGATTCAAATGAAAAATCCACCCGCAAGCATGTGTATATGGTGTTTTAAAATATAATTTTTTCATGGACAATATGTCTTTCAAGGTGTTCAATGGTTCCTTAAAAAAAAATTATTGGATAAAGGACTCAATTTCATATTGTGGCGAGCCTGCGCTATCCTAAACCTTTACAAAAGGTGGAGGAAATTCTATTTCTCATAGGACGTCAAACACATGATATTAATAATTGTAAGTGTGACTTCACGTAGGCATAGTTTCAATTCTTATCATTATCGTATGCACCGTTCCAAAGTGATTGATCATTTCCAATCATGCCATTTTAATTCATTATTTTCAAACCTAGTGTTACATTTGAATGAAGACCTTACCTACATATATTGGGTATGATTACTTCAAAATGTCCTCAATTTACCTAGTACAAACCATTATGGATTAAGCGACTTTTTATTGGTATTCATGCAGTTGGTGACCATATTACGGGCATTTTTTTTATGTAAATCATATGATACCTACAATTTTAGGGGCTTCCACAACATGTTTTTAGCTACTCTTACCTCATTGTGTGTGTGAATATGTATTACCCTAAACCCTTCATCACTTTATTAGGTATAATCAATCATCAATTAACTTGGACTTCACACCTTAGTTGCAAATCATTTAAATTCAATGTTAACCATAAACCTATATAGACATTATAAATCTAATATTATATATATGTGTATATATAATCTAATATTATATTATATACAATATGAAATTCATATATACATATAAATATAGACATATATCCACGTGAGACCTTGGTGGCAACTAAGGTGTGCGACCGATTGACATATTTACAATATGTTGCGTGCATGCAAGACATGTTCCATACATAATGCTATTTATTTATTCCGCATGGATGGAATGACATATTGTTAGGTCAAAGTAGGCGGCGGGAATCCGCTTTTTAAATAGCATCCAAGGGATTTTGAACCATCAGGGGGGAGGTACTTAAAGCTCTTCCCCCCACATCAGAGCTCTTTTCTGCGGCACAACCAAGTGTGCGCTCCACAGACCTGACTGGAACGAGCACAAACCATTTTCTTGTGCGCCCACCCTATACCTCCCAGGTACACAATAGGTTGCACATACCCGCATATACCGCCGCAAATACCGGACTTTTACGAACGCACGTTCGTAAAGATGACTTGGTAGCGACATGTGATGCGAGTGGTTTAGACATGTAGTTTAGACGAGTGGTATAGACGAGTGGTTCAGACATGTGATGCGAGTGGTTTACGAACGTGCGTTCGTAAGTAGAGCATTAGACATACTCAGCGTAGATTTACTTACAGCTAGTCATAGGCACAAAATGTTCAATTATATACGAACGTGCGTTCGTATATATTTCCTTCCAGATACAGGCGCACGTAAGTTGTTGTGATGCGAGTGGTTTACGAACATGCGTTCGTAAGTAGAGCATTGGACATACTCAGCGTAGATTTACTTACAGGTAGTCATAGGCATGAAAATATTCAATTATATACGAACGTGCGTTCGTATATATTTCCTTCCAGATACAGGCGCACGTAAGTTGTTGTGATGCGAGTGGTTTACGAACGTGCGTTCGTAAGTAGAGCATTGGACATACTCAGCGTAGATTTACTTACAGGTAGTCATAGGCACGAAAATGTTCAATTATATACGAACGTGCATTCGTATATATAACGTGCGTTCGTAAGTAGAGCATTCGATAATACTCCACGTTGACCTACTTATAGGTAGTCGTGGGCGCTAAAATGTTCAATGATATACGAACGTGCGTTCGTTTATTTTCCTCCTAACCCTCAAAGACACCTACGCTCCCATGACTCTGTTATGTCCAACTGAACATATGATGGTCTGGTATTCACGAACGTGCGTTCATAAATATCAATTGATATTATTTTGCCATTATACAGAAACATCCGTTCATTTATGCACATGCCTCCTACTACTACGCTATAGATGTTTCTTCTGATGGGTCAACATTTTTACAAACACGGTTAGGGCTAGAACACATGATTGATCGTTCGTATGCATACGCCCATATGTTTCGGCTAGGACTTACGAACGATCGTTCGTATACATACACCCTTGAGTTTAGGCTCTACCTTGGGTTCGGTCGTTCCTAGATACACACCCGTCAAAGACATGCCCTTCAATTACGATGCTTGTTGCATGTGGATAATGATGCAGGTGCATTTTAGGTGCTCCTGAGCAATGCACGTTGCTTATCCCTTTTACAATTCATTGTTTGTTGGGTTGATGTTCTCGTCCGCGCGTTCGTGAATATATGTGCGTATGCTCTCCTTTGTTGGTTGGCAACACTTCCCATGTTTTATTAGCAAATCGACCCAAAACCCTTCACGGTTAATATGTACCACAATTGCATGCCGTTGTCCATTGGTGTGTGACTCCCACGTAGTATTTGCTTGTCATGGCGTTGTTTTCGAACGCACGTTCGTCTTCATATGTGAGGTCCCCCAACGGTGCCGCGAGAGTTGTTTGTGTTTTTTTAGCCATATATCTACACAGCTCTCGTTTTCGCTTTTGTGTGCATTGCGGTGCTTCTTGTTTTGGTCATTGATTAGTGGTTTGCTTAGGTTGGATGGCGCTGCCCGTGGCATATAGTTCATTGGAGTTGTCCACAATTTCTTCCTCCTTCGATGGTGAGTGTGAACTTTCTTCCCCTTCGGCGGGTTGTAATGGTCTGCCAAACGTGATGGGGGAGTTTGTGGATACATCCTCCCATGAATCTTTAGAAGTGCACGAACAATCTCTACATTCCAGGGATGACCACGATGACATTCCGTTGTGTGCCGGTTTCGGGAGGGAGCAATGGGTTGGCCTTGATGTCGTCCTACTCAACGACATTGGTGTCCCTGTGGCAGATGGCATATGTAGAAACTCTGATCCCCGTGATTGTGTGGATGCCAACCCCCTTGGTCCGAACGATGTTGGTGTGTGCATCTTGAATTCATTGCTTCCGCTTGAGGTCCCGGTGACATGGAGATTTTCCTTGCGTCGATGGCCTTTTTGTCGGGTTCTCCATGACGGAGTGAGCTTGTTGGACCATGAGCGGCGCCATAAGCAAACACAATTAGCTTTGTTGGCCAAAATACGTCCTCGCAAAGGCCTACGCAAATATGATTCGAACCGTGTGCCTCGAGGAGATAAGGAGCGTCGACGGGATCACATATTGGGAGACGAATTTATCCGTCTTGTGTCCGCCAAAGACTGTTGCTATCGGAAATGTTGCCAGTTTTTCCCACGGGAGAAAATTAAATCCCTACGTCAAGAGATGTGGCTGGCCGATTTCCGTATGAGATCGGCAAAGAAACTCGAGGTCCATAGAAATGTGCACATTGACACCCATGGGCATAAGGTGGTCACACTTGAGAATGTGGATGTGTGTTGTACCGCGTGGTATACCATCCATGCCATGTCAAAGGCTGATTTTTATAGGTTTCAAAATTATTCATCGTTGGGTCGCCGCTCACGATTTCATGGAAATTCGGGCACAAAGAAACCTCGGGAGGCTACACTCCAAGCCTCCGCGACACTCTCCACCATCATAGTCCCATTGGCCGATGCAATGCCCCACAAGACGAGGACATTGTCGTCAGGGGAGAAAGTTGTACAAATGGTGTTGCCCACAGGTACAAAATGGAAGAACATATTAACGGACATTAACGAAGTGGGTCGCATAGCGGGATGTGGTCCCATTTCTTTGTCCAAGTTGAGTGTAATTAAAAACCAACAGTTTGCTGAATACATTTTGAAGAGACCTGGGGATAAGTTCGCTAGGTGTACGACGTGTGAAAAATACAAAGGTCTTCGAGACGCCCACCCCATAGGCACCGAATCCCACTCCAGACACCAAGCAAAATATATTGAACATGTCAACAACCAAGAGGCTCACCGTCAAGATTACTACAAGAACCGTGCTCTATCCATAATGAGGCCTACAGAGGTTCTAACAATCATCCATGACAAAATGGACCACGCCAAGACCGCATGCCCTTGTTATGCACGGAAAATAAAGGCCACGGATGGACTCTTCAAGTTGCCCGTAGCTGTCACAGGTTTGTAGGAAATCACAAATATGTGTTCAAATTCTATCCAATTTTACTAGATGTGTTTGCGTTAGGTTTCAACTTCACACATCCGTTTAGGGTTGTTGTTGTTATTGTTGTCATTCATGGATCGTTTGTTTTTTCCCAGGGATGATTGCCCACGGACATGGAGACGTTAAGTATGCCCATTATGGTCTGGATTTTTACCCTGGCGATGCTAACCACACGGTGGGATCATTTGCAAAACTCTTGCGCGATCTTGAGAAGCCACCGGTACATTCATCACGTGCATTGTTTGATGGTTGTGGAACGACACCCCTTTACGAAGCACTGCTTGCGGGGAAGGAGGTTTGTATGTCGTCATTGCCGGAGCCACCCGGAGAACCTCTTTGTGCGAAACCTTTGCCTCCAACTCTCCATGTTCAACTTGATAATTGTGCGAAGGACAACAAATGTCGATATGTATTTTGTTTTTGGTCCTTGCTTGTGGCGAAAGGAATCTTCAAGGAGGTGTTTGTGTCTTTCTTGATGGTGGGATACACACACGATGACATTGATGCGTCTTTCGGACGGTGGAGCATGAAGTTGCATGAAGAAGATTTTCCAACCATACCACTTCTTATGAAATCGTATATGGATTTGGACCATATGCCGGTAATTCCGCACATGATTGAGGAAGTACCAGATTTCAAGGCCTTCATCAAGCCATACATGTTGAAGGGAGGGGACCGTTTGGTGGGACATACCAAAGCACAACAATTCTGATTCTTTATAAGGGATGATGGTCTCCCGGCCATGCAATTTAAGCTTTTGTGCACATCTCCTAATTGGGGCCCGGATGATGGTATACTCATATGGCGTCAAGACAATGATGGGAAATGTTTGCTCCCGGATGGGGATCCAAAGCCTTGCAAACCCGACCCCATGAGGAATGGGCCGGAAATCATCAAAGGCATATCCGGATTCATTGAATATTGGAAAGAGTTGTGTGAGGAGGACATCACTAGACGTGTTAGAGATACTCATGAACCTTTTATTGCGTATTGGGATCGCATTCGCTCGGCCCTAATGACACTTGGTGGCGACACCCGTACAACTTTAACACAAGGATTTTGGCCACAAAGCCGTTTAACGGTTGTCGAGTCCGACACCATGTTTTTTAGCAATGGAGACGTTCGTGAAGAGTTCGCAATGGACGAGCATTACGTTGGCCCTGCCCGAGATCGACCGGCACCGTCGTTTCGTGTAGGTGTTGATTGCCATGAAGGTTATTTGGTCCTCGTACGAGCAGGGGATGAGGAGCATCCCAAGCCAATTTGGTTGGTGAAAGCATTGTCTTCACCCAATTTTGTTCGAACTAGCCCCAACTTTCGTCAAATTGAGGTGGAATATTGTCGTCCAAGCACTAAAGACCAAAACGTGCTACGCACTTATTTAGGTTGGGACACCAAAAAGAATTTTAAGTGGACAGTGGACTCAGCGTACACACCGGTTTGGATAAACACGGATACTATACTTTGTGCTTGGAAGCCGCGCAAAGGTTCCAAAACAGAAACAATGACCATCCCCCAAAAACATATAGATTTTGCCAAAGACAACTTGGCACGTATTGCAGCTGCGGTGAATGACGCCGTGAATGGATATGAAGCGGAAGATGGAGATGTGTAAACATAACATATTAGGTGGGAGTTAATGGCGAAAAATATGGGCGCTTAGTAGACTTGGTTTTTATTAGACTTAGTGGACTTGTCACACTCCATTGTTGTATACGTTTGGGATGTGCCATCCAAATTCATAAGAGCCTTACTTATGGGATGCGCACCCCAAATTCTATAATGACATAAACCAATTGTTTTCTCAGAGTTGATTGTTATTTTCCACAAAGAGCTCACGTTTTCATTTTAATTGAAATTCTCTATTTTTAGTAATAAGAATATGCTTTACGTGCGAAATTTCAAATCGTCATGTTCTTGATGTTCCCAATATTCCGTATGCCCACAATATTGGCATCCCAAACCATGGGCATATTTTATTTTGAGACTTTCAAAAGTCTCCGATTAACGAATATAGTGTTGATTATAGGTTGTACAAGAAGGTGAGGACCTGGAGTTCAAGAAGGGTGATCCTGTGAGACTCAAGGGACTTTTAGAAGGGGAGGAGGATAAAGTTGTGGCACTCGGGAAAGTGCAGAATGTAGCTGGTGCTTCTCTACACGGGAGAACCATAATTGCAGGAACCGTGTCTGTAGAAGTGTCGAAAAGCCTAGATGACGACTACGGTTTGTTTGCACCTCTAGATCTAGACGATCCACCCGTGACCTTGGTAGGACAAGCAGTAGGGCACTTTGTAATGTGGCCCACAGAGTTCATGGACATTGATTTGTCCTGCTAGAAAGCAGTTTAGAGTGATGGACTTCCAGTTTCAGTGCATCATGTTTCAGCACGGAATTTTCTCTTTCAATGAAATGTTGTGGCAATCATTTGCATGACCTGACGCAGTGCTTACAACCGCAATGTTGACTTGTAACAGTCAACAGAGCTCATTATCACCCTAATCTGAAACTGAAATCTATTACTACACACCGTAAGAATGGTAGATTCGACTACATGGCATACGTTTGCACTACACTACGGACAGTCAAGTCCAAGTCATCTGCTTACGATTTAATATTAAAATTTGACTTCCAGTAGTGACAGAAACGAGTATACATTGCTATATTCTCCAAACACTCACTATAATTAGTCATGCCCACTCATGATTTCAGCATGGCAGACTAATATCTCACCACAAGTAGTCCCAGCAGTCAGAAGCTATTTCAACATTCGTGACTATGGGTAGTCCAACAGATGTGACTTCAAAAAGTCCTATTATCCCAACTCAATGAATGACGCATTTCAGTCATCATCTTACTACTGTTCGTAGTGATAAAACCAATCATTTATTGACTGATACCTCACTACAATTCGTCATATCATTCAGAAACTATTTTAGTATTTGTGACTATGGGGTGTCAAATAGATGTGACTCCAAAGAGTCGTATGCTCCAACTCAATGTATGACTACACACAGTCACCATCCCATCACTATGCGTAGTGATAGAATTAATCATGTATTGACTCATACCTCACTAAACATAGTCATGCCAAACATTCGCTATTTGCACATAGATGACTACAAATCGTCAAGGAGATATGACTATATAGAGTCATATGATCCCAAGTCCCACTGCAGGTCCCGTTTTGAGGTCCCAAAACACTGTGGGAACGCAGCATTGGGAACAAAAAATGTCCGATATGACCCCTAGTCAGATTGTCCGAAGCGACTAAGTCGAAATGACTACAAACAGTGCTAGTCAGATATTGGTTTATGCTCTATCATAGTCATAAAACCTAGTCACATTGGGCTGGTTTTCTTGTAGTGCAAATAACCAACCAAATTTTATTACTCACCGCGTGTTGAGAGTTCATGTGAATATTCAAGAAGTGAACACTAAGGCAGATTTTGAAGTTTGGGATGGAGTAAGATATGAGGTGATACTAAGGATGGCGTGGCTTAAGAAAATGGACGCATGGATCGCATGCAAGGAAAGAGCAGTCCACGGAAAGCTTTACAATGATAAATTATTTTTTATAAGAGGCAAGAGATCGGTGTCACTTGAGGACTCTTCGCTGTGCCACTCCTCGGAGGTGCTCTTCGCGCTCCGATCGCCCTCCTCCGACTCCTTCGAGAGCGAGTCCCTGTGAGTTTTCCTTGCAGGTCGCGAGGGAGTTGCAACTTTTGAACGCCAACTTGGGTTTAGACGCTGGCTCCGGCGCACGACCTCCCAACCCTTGCTGGGATTGTCTCTGCACTTCAAGCCCGGACGGAAGTTAGTGAGGGCGAGATAGATATGAGTACCAACAGAGAGCTTGATATGAGTACAATGAGCAAACTCAGTGAGGGAATCTTCGAGCAATATATAGAGGAGGCTAGGAGGTCACCGAAGGAGCTAGGGTTTAGGGTTTCTTACCCTAATCCGAAACAGTGTTGGCGGTGTCCCTTGCTGCTGGCGCCAGCGCGGCAACTGGTCTTCACTCCCGCCACATTCCCCTCTCCTCCCCCCGCTTCCTCTGTGGATGTCGGAAGAGATTCGCACAATGCCGCTGCCAGAAGGGGGACTCCAAGCTCCTGTAGCTTGAGGGCGTTTTTGCGCAGGTGCTCCTGACGCTGGAGCTCGTACTCAGGCACTTCGCACTCCTCGTCACTCCCAGACCCTTCCTCCCCAGATTGCTCCTCGTCCTCGTCCTCTTCATTCCGCGCCAGCACTTCAGGGGCGTTCGTGGGCGTCTCCATCGGACGCACGTGCAGGAGCAATGAGGCGTGGGAGGCATTCAAGGTTCCTTGCCAGACCCATTTTCAAGCCCAGGTAGGAGCCGTTGCCTGCATCAATTCGTGAAGTTAATGCAACAGAGATCAGAGAGTAGCATGGCGGTTCTCTCAACGCCGCCAGTCATGTGGCTGCTTTTAGGGTTTAGGGTTAGTTTGGTTAGTTTGGTTCGTGTGACTGGCGGCAGTGAAGTTTAAACATTGAAGTTTAAAACCTAATCCTTGTGACAACAGCAAAGTTGCTGGCCAACTTGGGTTTCTTTCGGGATAATCTCATTTAGATGCCAGCTATGGTTGTCTGCAAACTGGAAACGCCTGTGGCTTAGTCGGTAGGCTCTCGGCACTTTGTTCAGTGGGTCCTGTAGTTTATTGTGATACTCTATCTCCTCGAGGTCAATTGTGTTTAGGTTTTCCTCTTGCTCAATGATGTGTTTGCTCTTGCTTTTAAACAACACATTTTCTTTCCTGCAGGACTGTTTGGAGCTTCTTAATAACCTCTTACCAAATGATCCCTCCAATCAGGTATGTTAACTACTTGTTGCATAGATCTGTGTAAGATGAATGCATTTTCGAGATTATATTGTCGTGCCTTCATGTCTATAGACCGTTTGGAAGTTCAGGGATATCTCTGCATAAGAGACGGTCTTTGTGTGACTAACTTAGAAAGTCGGTTGTGCAAATTTGGTGATATTCAGGTGGGGATAAGGCACAAAGAATACAGACCCCAAAGTCTGCGAAGGCAGAAGGTTGTACTAGGAAATGTGTGTCCACTTGCATCAGAGGGGGATCCGGAGCCCCTGGGGAAGGACCTCTTAATGACTGCAGGTCAACTTCTTTTCTGGGTTTTTGGCACTTTCATTAATTCTTCTGCAATTTGAGTGAGAAGCATATGGAAGCAATCCCCAATAAAATGTAAGATGATGATCACGAGATGGCTTGCCACTCTGTGTTTGTGATGCAAACCCCTTGTTGTTTTCAAAGAAGGATTTCGAAGCAGACAGTACTGGTTCATGAATTTATTACACTTACTTTCATTGTTGCATGAATATATATCTATCTTTGTGATTATGTCGAGGCTCCAACACTCATCAGAGTTCCACAAACATTGTTAGGCATTGCGTATTTCAGCTTCTGGTTGATGTAATTGTGCACTTCACTTCTGACATTGTTGGAATGATGGGGTTTGGGGGTTGTCAGCCTCGTCGAATGCAGTGAAATTTGCAACTTGATTGGTGATGGTGATGATGGGCCATAAAGTTATAATGCCTAAGATTCTGAGTGGACGCGAAGTGTTTGATCTCAAATTTTTTTGGACTTGTGACAGCCACCAAGCTCTCATACAACATGTCAAGCCACAAGTATGCTCTCAGTTTTCTCATGGTCGTTTCCTTTTTGTACATGTGTATTATGAATTGGGTGGGCAACTTTTGTTTTGGTTTCAGCTTGATTGAAAGGAGATGACTAATTGAGGTCTTTGTATTTGCTTCAGCATGTATTTTTGGAGCTGTGTTCAAGTAGAAAGGCCCTTCTCCTACCTCTTAAAGTCCAGGTACGTTTTTTGATACTAGGAATTATACTAGGAGAAGTACAGGAATGAGGAGACAGTGACGAAGAAAGATGATGAGAAGGGCATTGTTTTCTTCAAACAGAAACCTGATGCTGGTGCTAGAAATTCACAGAAGATAAGTAAGGGTGTTCCAGAACTTGTGAGACCTAGAGAAAGAAATGATAGAGGTTCTGTGCATAGTTTAAAGGCTGCTAAAACCTCAAAGAAAGACGAACACCTTGATTCGGAGCATCCAAGTGGGGAGTCCTGTGTTGAGACTGATGCAGAGGTTGTCAAAGTTTTCACCCCTGATTCAACACAGCTTCTTCCCTTGGTAACTCGAAAGGTTGGGGCTGATTCAGAAGCCTCTGACATGAAACGACTGACAGGTCCTGCTCCTCTTCCCTGGGAAACAATTCAAGAACATGCCCTACACCTCAATTATCTAGAGGCAGAACAACAATCTACTTTGGGCATGTCTACAACAAGCTTTGAGTCCAGATCTGAAGCACCTTCTGGCAAGGTGAGAAACATTGTTGCTGAAAACAATAGAAGTGATGGTAATGGTCCTGGTGATACAGTGGGCACTGTGCATCTGAACAGCTAGATGTCATTGAGAAAGCTGGCAATATTGTGCAGCAGTTGCTTCTCTTCTTTTAGAGATGTTTCGTGTTTTTTTAAGCACTTGCACCAATATTCTGATATGGGACTGAGCACCTGTTGATGTTTTTCTTCTCTTTTTGCGTTAAGCTGAACTTTTACTATGTGGCACTTTTGGCAAAATAATTTTCAATTTACACCTAAACAATATCACACATGGGATCTAAAAGCCAATGTTGCTGGTTTTCTCTTCTCTTGTGTCTGAGATGCATGCTTCTACTTCATGTGTTTACAGGAAGCAGGCAGAGATTGACCCTACAGTGGAAGATGCACCTGTTAGAGCTGCTAAATTTGCTCCGAGGTTGGCTTCCGTCGCAATTTTTCTTGAAGATGTGTTGTCAAAGTTATGTCATGTATCACAGTTCACATGGATGTATGGTTGGGATCATACACACAAGATTTCCTTTCTTCTTTACATATCCTTTAGCTTGGATAGTTTGTGTATCCATCATGAGTCTTCAGTGCACCATTCCTAGCCTTGGT
This sequence comes from Polytrichum commune, assembly GCA_950295325.1. NCBI lineage: Eukaryota > Viridiplantae > Streptophyta > Polytrichopsida > Polytrichales > Polytrichaceae > Polytrichum > Polytrichum commune. The sequence continues at coordinate 19,412,846 of OX485809.1, forward strand.
TTTTTCAACTTTGACCTAGAGACTCGATTTTCGCGTGAAATGTGTAATGGCTGTTGCTATAGGAAAGCCAAGATTGGCATTGTGATGTTTGATAAGTTCTATATGATTGCAGATATGGAGAAATACTGGATGAGATTCAGGCTTTAGCTTGAATTGATTGCACTGGAATTAACTTGCCTACAGACCAACAAAAGAGCGAATATTGGGGATCAGATGTAGTGTTGGGCATATTACCACTTGCAAGTGAAGATTTTTAGTGGCATCAGACCTTTAAGCCCTGCTGCAAAATAATTTATACAAGGGGACTAACTATGAGACCTGTTAGACAAAGGTTACTGAAGCTAGGGACAGGGGATGGAACAGTTGTGGTCATTTGTTTGCACAGAGAAATGTGTACTTGAAACACCAGGTTACTTGTACTTTCAAATTAGACATTGCATTGTATTCTCGTGAGCTTCTATCTTATTACCATCTAACACTATATTCGGTAATTGGAGACTTTTTGTTGATTTTGAGACTATTTAAGGACGTGGCTTTCACATTTGTAGGAAGGAAAACACTAAAAATATGCTATGTTCCCAATTTTGGAAACAAATAAGAGACTCAAATGCATGGAACTACACATTAAAAATAAGAAAATGGGATATATGAAAACATTTGCATATGGAAAATCAATATCATATTTATTGAATAGGGGTTGAAGTACAAAATGCAAGTGGAATATCCAATATTAGGCGAAAGTCCTAGAAACATAATTCCACAACTACATGTATGTTAATATAGCCTATACGTTCGGATCATGATTACGACTCACTACTTTTGCTTTGGCAATACTATTATTAGCATTTACGGCCGTTTCACGTTCTTTTGCTTTCATGGCCTCCATGGCTCTAAAGATCTCGGGTCCGCGGCTGTAACCTTGTTTATTTGTCGACCCCGAATATGTGTCATTTGCCCATATTTGTCGACCCCCTACCGAATAAGTGGAATACGAATGCATTTGGGAAACCGAACGTCTTGCACTCTTCCGTAGGGCCAAACAACGATCAGACTCGCAGGAAGCAGTCTTCAGTGTTCGCCTATCCAATGACGAAGTCGAGGATGAACAGCCCACATTCATGTGTATTGGGGTCTGAAACAATGAACATAAATACATATAATGACGTGGGTTAGTATAAGTTACGGATGGAAGTCCGAAAAACCCAAGAATATGAAATCCACTAATGCACGGAAATCATGAAGGAAAAACTTGAGATTGCCAATAATTGGGCACCTTGGCCTGCGGGGCGGTGGTTTGAGCTTCTGCGACATCGAGGGGGGCCACAAGCACAACAGGGACGCTCGTAAACGCCGGGACATCAATTTGGGGTTCATCCATACAAAGGCGTCTGGTCGACCGCGGGTTTCAAACGTGCTTCTCATTGCGGAGGGGAGATGGAGATGGAGCGTAATTGAGTTTTGCAACTGTGGTACTTTTGGGCCACCCCCTTTCGAGGGAGCCTAAAAGTATCACACAAGCCCTTCGGTGAAGGTGGCCTGCATTTGCAGGCGCCCAAGCCAAACCCGGATGATAGGTGTATAACGTGAGTAGTTAGATTTTTAAGGGAGATTAAATATGCGTCGTAGTACCTCCGGAGGTTAGGCCTTAGTTTTTTACTAGTGTGGCTTTAAACTCCACTAACGAATTTCATATCTAGTTCTAACCTTAACCTACAACCTATTCTACGCGCAGACGCACCAGCCTTGAAACCAAGGCAATCCTAATTTGTGAATTGGGATGGTTCTGATACACCCAACCGGGTGTGACTCATACCACCCTAACTCAACGAACGGAATAACGACAATTTGATGGACCATTCAATTCTTCCTATTTCTTTATTTAGTTCTATTTAGTTTTCTAAGCGGGGGAACTTGGCCTAAGTCCCACCCTTCACACAAATTCCTTCTTAATTACTTACTTTTGTTTGCACGTCCTAACTTACTACATTAACATATTAGGCATCACCCCTTACCTCGGGTCTCTTGCCAACAAGGGTTTACGATTTATTTGGTATGTTTTGATTGTTAAATGTGTTTACACTGGATAGACCACGAAATGCAACTCAATGGGACCAGGGTGACGGGCGACCTGTAGGTTCAACCTGTTGCGCAATCTTCATAAATTGGGGCCATTACTCCCAATCTATGGGGCCAACAACATAATAGTGGATTCGCGGGTCATTAACCCCACCTTTCCACCAACAACATTCAGAGTGGTCGTGTCGGTGATTAATCCGACTTACCACACACGAAACTTGCTAATAAATGAAGCTACTACCACAAAACATACCAAGGGCCCCGAAAACAATGGAATTGGGTACTCCCTTGGCGGTCAAGTGGTCAAGCCACTTGACCTTACGAGATAGGTGAGTGGGTTTAGAGATGCGTACCTTAGCCGTGCTCCCTCCAATCCTAAATGGAAGGCTTAAGGTTAGTTAATTTACCTCAATTTTCCTCGGTTGATTTGGGCTTGATGTAGGCCGAGCCGCTACCTCCTTCCTTGCTCCACTTTCCGAGCGTCGACCTTGCCTCCTTCTTTGTAACTAGTTTGGTAGTAAGCGTACCTTAGTTAACAATTAAAATATAAAGTGTTATTCTGCCCTGTAATTTAATCCTAAGCATAATATTTATACTTAGTGCACCAAATTATCTTTCCAATGATCTAAAAATCACTCTAATCGGATAAGAAATGCAAAAGTTATGAGGGTTGGAAGTGTGAGGTCGATTCAACCGACCCTTCCAACCCACCTATCTACCTTCTAACTTCAAGAATTCATAGCACATTCCTTACTACTTGGATCTAGGCTTTCCTTATACCATTGGAAAGCTATGAACAAGCTCTAACTAGAAAAATTATGACATCAGCAGGTTAAGCTAATAGAAATTCAGCGGACTCCTTGTAACACAGCAGTCAATCAAGAAGGCTTGAACTATGTATCTCGCCTTCAACAATTCATATCTAATTCAAATCTTAGTCAAATCAAACGTTCTATATGACCCTGGAGAGATATTAAAAATATGTATTTGATAAAAATATGTGATTAGAAAGGTAAGCCGAAGTGAACCCAGCAGGTCCTCTGTAATGCAGCAGTCAACCAAAAGTTCTCAAACTATGTGTCCCATCTTGCACAATTCAAATCTAATTCAAATCATGCTCAAATCAAATGTTCTAAGCCATTTTGGAAAGCTACACAAAAGTTCTACTTGGGAAAAATATAATTTCTTGGAATTAAAATTCCTATTGGGCTCGCAGGTCTGATCCAGCAGCCGCTACCCACAAGACCACCCAGTTTTTCTACTCCATCTTTGAAAATCCATAACTAATTGTCATCTCAACCAAATCACAAATGGGAAACGGCTATGGATAGCTATATGAAATCTCTCTAAGAGAAAAATGATAAGTATCTTGTTCTAGCTTTTGAACTAAGCCTTCAGGGCATTGGCAGATGAGGTCTATAATGCCTCTACTCAAAACTCTACCATCCAACCTACCTCTACAAAAGAAGGAATAATTTTGTTGGTGTGTTAATAAACACACAACCTAACTAGGAGAGAGAGAGTAGAGGAGGTTCTCAAGCCTTTCTTCTAGACCATTGAGAATACATGCTAAAGGATTTTTTCCTAACTACATTGAAGCAGGGCTTCGCCCAAAAACTAGAGAAAAAGAGAGAGCTACAAGGTGGAAGGAGGGGTTTTTAAACCCTCTCACAAAAGGGTTGGACCCCTCCTCCACCGGATCCATTTTTCAAACCCTTTCCCGAAATTTTGGCTCGGGGGTTTTCCCGGTTGAGGTTGCCACCCTCTCGCCGAGGTGGCTCCGACAAAAAACCTTTAGAAATCTTTCTAATTTTTCCGCCATCGAGTTGGCAAGGGGGCAAGTGGGCAAGTATCCCCCTTGCTCTCTTTCTTTTTTGTCTTCAAAAGTCTTCAAGCCGATTTTATCTTCTTACCTAAACCACCTCTAATAGTCTTGTGTGCCTCACACTAACTAATAAACTAACACTTGCTTAGCTAGCATTTACTAACATTTGCTTAATAGCTAGCATCTACTAATATTTGCTTAGCTAGTTGTTTTTACTAGCTAGCATATTTTTTCTACTTTGCTATCTTCTAGCACTACTTAGTTTCATTTTGACCTTCCTTCTTCTAGGCTAAATGCTAAATGAACTAATTTTTCCTAAATTCCCTATCAATTCTAACTTTTAATGCTAACATTCTAACTAAAAGTGATCCCGCAGAGTGGTGGACCATTCAAAGGGTTTACATATGTCGGCCATCAGGGGAGCTGCTCGTTCGAGCGCTACGAACACCAGCTCTTGCTCGCACGCCAATCCTGGGTACACGGTCACCTGCATGCACACCACCACTTACACATATATTTTTTTTTTGTTTTTTCTTATTATTACTTGCACTTTTATCCGTTTAAAGATGTGAAGAGGAGAGAGAAAAGAAGAAGATAGTACTATACTAAAGCCAAAAAACACTTCAAAGCCGCCACACTCCCCCACCGGACTGGGTTTGTGTCTATCTAGGACACCCCCTCCGCCTTGCGGGAGCAACTTGGAGCTATAGAAGAAAAAACTTTCAACCCGCTTCCTTCCTCTTCGGAGAGAGTTCGGACTACAAGAGCAATTCCCAGGCGCTGAAGAAAGAAGGTCCCCCTACTGGTTTCCTTCAAACAATGACCACGGAGGGCCGACCTCTAACCTAGCACCTATTGCAGGAATTTGAAACCCTCCGCCTTTGCTTTGGGTCTAAAGGTATCACATCGCATTTAATCCGCTAGTTGCACCTGTCACACATTATACAACTTACACCGACCCCCGTTAGTTCGCGTAGGGAAATATGTGCCATCAAGTGTAGCCAATTGAACCGAATTATTGTCATACACGTTCGTGACCCAAAAAGGGCCCAACCACAAGGCGTGAGACTTACCTGGGAACTCCAGTTTCCTCGCATCTTGGAGCATTACCGACGTCCCGGGTTGCAAAGTTCTTACCTTGTGTCGTTTGTTGAAGACGGCCTTGCGCCTCCGTTTCATCGCCTCGAGATGTTGCACACTAGCTCGTCGTCGCTCGCTAAGACTCTCTAACATTAGCAACCTATCTGATAGTGACTCGGCTACCGTAAGTCGTGAATCAACTGCAATTCGCAAAGAGGGGATCTCCAACTCGATTGGGAGCACTGCTTCAATCCCGTATACAAGGGCAAACGGCATTTGGTTGGTTGGACCTTTATACCAATCGTTTGGCACCGAAGGATATGACGCGAAATCATGGCCTACCTGAATTCCGGTAGAGGTGTTCTTGAAATGCAAGGATGGAACAATATCTTCTTCGAGCACGAGGTCCTCTAGGACTATAGGTTGCGTGCCATCAATCTCAAAGGAATAAATTGACTCAAGCGGTAGGTCATCGGCTATGAGCACGAATCCGGTGTGTCCACGTGACGTGTCCTCGGTGGCGGTGATCGCATATACCTGGGTGTGGTTGGGAATTTCTTCCGGGTTGAGTTCCATCCATGCTGTGAACTCACCTGTGTCCTCCCAGCCATAGAGGCCAGGACCCATGTCCTTTACTGGGCCTAGATGGGTCTTAGTGCCCAATGTTTGGTTGGCTAAGTCTACCGAAACTATGTTGGGTTCTGGCTTCGACTTGGGTAGGTCGGATTCCGTGAATTCTGTCGAAGGCTTACGGAGTGCAATTCTTGTCGTTGTTCTGTTGTGAGGGGGCCCAAATGTTATTTGGGAGGTACCCGTAGACCACTCGGTTGTGGCATTTGCTCTCCGAAGCCAGTCTCTACCTAAAAGTATCGGATAACTTTTGGATGTTACAGGGAGCCTCAAAACTTGAAACGTGATCGTATAGACTTCTCCCCCGACTTTCATCAAGCAATCCTTTACCTGTCCAAGGGGGGTGACTTGTCTTTGGTCCGCGACATTGATAACAAAGGGTGAAGGGCCAGTGAGCTCGAGGCCAAGTTTTTCCAACGTTGAGAGTGGCATAATATTGATCCCACTACCCCCATCAACCAGGGTGTGCGGGATTATTTTGTCCATAATCTCAACCTCCACCTCGATTGGTCCTTCGTCCCCTAGGGGGGTTCTTCGGACCTCAACTGCCATCGTTGGGATTTTAGCCTTCCTAACCTGGGTGGCTCCTTCCTTGAATTCCTTTCTTAAGGCGGGAGCTACTTGAATTAGTTGTGCCAAAGAAATGTTGGCTCGTAGGCTACAAAGGTCTGACCAAAGGTCGTAGTCCTCGGCCGGGTTAAAGGCGCGACTAGGCCGGGGTTTCGGTGGGAAGTTAGCGGGCAGGCCATTGCCCCATGTGTCTCGTCTATCCACAAATCGGAAGAGGTCTTCCTCTTCCTCCAGTAATGGTTCCTCTACCGGTTCGTCATCAGGGTTAGGCTCTAGGGAAGTTGTGGGAACCTTAGCCTTAAGGGCTGCGTTCTGCAAGAACTCTGGAAGTTCTGCAAATTTTGGTGACTTTTCAGACTCATTCGACTTCTCGGAACCTTCACCCATCACGGTTTGTGCCCTCTTCTGAGCCCTAGTGACCACTGCCACGTCTATTTTCTGCTTTAGTTTTTTAGGGGGAACCATGATAGCCCGTAAAGAAGAATCGGCTAGCTCGTGAGAGATGAAGTTGCTATGACTATCATTTGGGATAGGAAGGAATGGAGCTGAACAACTTGTGCTCGCCCTATTGTTATCAATGAACCTCGCGTCTTGGGTTTGTGCATGACCAAGGTTAAGGGGACCTTGGGATGTTGGAGGCCCATTCATGTTTTGCGCCCATTGTTGGTTAGTATCCTGTCCACTCCCCATAAGATGTTGAGGAGGGTTGTCGGTATACTGACCGTTAAGACCATAAGCCTGACCTTGGTTCATTTGGTACCCATAGAATGGGTTGCCTTCATTAGGGGAGTTATTGAAGGTATTACCTTGTTGTGCAACTTGGGGTCCATTGTTGAACCTATTTGGTTGGTTCCGGCCCATCTGAGGGACATACTGTTGGCTTACCATTCCTACCAAGTTCGAGTCGGCTTGCCTACCACCGGCTGGGGGGTTTTGAGGGTACAAATTTTGTGGACCTTGATAGTTGTTCCCCCTATTACCTTGGTTTTGGTGGTTGGGTGGACCGTAGTTTTGTTGGCCATTGCTTTGAGGGTTACCTTGGTGATAATTAACCGACATTCCTCCTTGGTTCTGTTGATTCCTATCATAGAAGAATGCCGGAAGTTGTTGATTCAGCTGAGAGTAATGGGAGGGTCGCTCCGCGAGAATCCTACGACAATTATCGACCGGGTGATTACCCCCACAATGGTTGCAGACCACCCCCGTCTCGATCCAACACTTACCTGGCCCCAAAATGTGAACCTTGCCGCAAGTGGGACAAACTCCTTTACCGTTGTTCCAGGCTTGAGTCTGGGAGTGGCCTTGTTGTGGACGGGGGGGTGGGGCTACTAGGTTACCTGTGAACCTAGGCTCCGTGCAAAATTGATTACTGTGGCCAGGTTTGTTGCAATTACGACACCAAATGTTGGTGCCATAATTACCTGCCTCCGAGGCCGGCGGAACTGGTTGTGCTAAGGGCCTAGACGTGATTGCCATTGTTAGCTGCTCTGTGAGGGTCTTGAGCGACTGCATGACATCGCTCCTCAACTCGTCGTTGGCCTTCTTAACTCTAAGTTCTAGCTCCTCGATCGTGGTGTGGCTCGGAGGGCTAGGGAGTGCTAAGAGCTCAGGGGGTGGCCTCGTAGCCAAAGGAACCGGGGCCGCTCGGTGGACTGCGTATGCATCCGGTCGGGATGGCTCCAGCTGAGGAGGCTTACTCTGCTCGGGAGGAATGTAGGTTGTAGGTAAGAAGGCTGGCACAGGTGCAATAGTGCAATTCCACATCCGCTCATTTTGTTTGTCTACACCTTCGATCCTCCTAGCCTCGGCTTTAGCTTCTTCCAAATCCTGAGGGTTGGAGTTAAGAATTTCTCGGATTGTACCTTGTTTGTTGAACCCTTGTATGAAGTAGAATTTAATCGTGTCATTTGTGAGAAGAGTTCCTACATAACGAGTTACCACCGTCTCGAACCGTCGGATGTATGATGTAATACCCTCGGATGGGCCTTGCCGCATGTTCGTTAACGCCACGAGTGCGCTTTGTTGGCCCATTTCCGGTCTAAATTGTCTAAGGAATGCCGTCTGCAATGCTCGCCAGTCCCTAAATGTCCCCTCATCGTGGGATCGGTACCACTCATACGCTATACCCTCTAGCGTAGTAGAAAACCAAACGAGTTTGTACGTGTCTTCGGCTATCACGTTGGCCAACATTACCTCAATATATCGTTCAATGTGGGTTGAAGGATCCTCATGCGGGAGGCCACCGAACTTCGGAAAATAACTCGGCATCGCCCTTGGCGCTAATGCTTGTGGCATTACAATGGGAGGCCCTCTAGGAGCCATCATTGCATCCAAAGGATTCGCCATGAGTTGGGGTCGTGCCACCCTAACCGGACTTTGTGGGGTGGGGGATTTCTCCCTCTCGCGCTCGGACTCTGGACCTAGACCTTGATATTTATTTTCCTTAGTCTTTCCGGGTTTTGGTGGTTCGTTCTTCGACCTCTTACCTGGTGTTGCCTCCGATGCAAATGCGGTTGTTGTTGTTGGGGTGTCGTACGATCGTCCCCTAGTACTAACCATAGCACAAGTGGCCCATGACGTATGACTAATTTCTATTGGACTAAACTCTTCTTCTCTTAGTCTAAACGTATAAGTACTCAAAGAAATATCATTCGAGCATGGCAGGGGCATCCACCCTCCCGGCAGACGCACCAATTATGTGGTACTTTTGGGCCACCCCCTTTCGAGGGAGCCTAAAAGTATCACACAAGCCCTTCGGTGAAGGTGGCCTGCATTTGCAGGCGCCCAAGCCAAACCCGGATGATAGGTGTATAACGTGAGTAGTTAGATTTTTAAGGGAGATTAAATATGCGTCGTAGTACCTCCGGAGGTTAGGCCTTAGTTTTTTACTAGTGTGGCTTTAAACTCCACTAACGAATTTCATATCTAGTTCTAACCTTAACCTACAACCTATTCTACGCGCAGACGCACCAGCCTTGAAACCAAGGCAATCCTAATTTGTGAATTGGGATGGTTCTGATACACCCAACCGGGTGTGACTCATACCACCCTAACTCAACGAACGGAATAACGACAATTTGATGGACCATTCAATTCTTCCTATTTCTTTATTTAGTTCTATTTAGTTTTCTAAGCGGGGGAACTTGGCCTAAGTCCCACCCTTCACACAAATTCCTTCTTAATTACTTACTTTTGTTTGCACGTCCTAACTTACTACATTAACATATTAGGCATCACCCCTTACCTCGGGTCTCTTGCCAACAAGGGTTTACGATTTATTTGGTATGTTTTGATTGTTAAATGTGTTTACACTGGATAGACCACGAAATGCAACTCAATGGGACCAGGGTGACGGGCGACCTGTAGGTTCAACCTGTTGCGCAATCTTCATAAATTGGGGCCATTACTCCCAATCTATGGGGCCAACAACATAATAGTGGATTCGCGGGTCATTAACCCCACCTTTCCACCAACAACATTCAGAATGGTCGTGTCGGTGATTAATCCGACTTACCACACACGAAACTTGCTAATAAATGAAGCTACTACCACAAAACATACCAAGGGCCCCGAAAACAATGGAATTGGGTACTCCCTTGGCGGTCAAGTGGTCAAGCCACTTGACCTTACGAGATAGGTGAGTGGGTTTAGAGATGCGTACCTTAGCCGTGCTCCCTCCAATCCTAAATGGAAGGCTTAAGGTTAGTTAATTTACCTCAATTTTCCTCGGTTGATTTGGGCTTGATGTAGGCCGAGCCGCTACCTCCTTCCTTGCTCCACTTTCCGAGCGTCGACCTTGCCTCCTTCTTTGTAACTAGTTTGGTAGTAAGCGTACCTTAGTTAACAATTAAAATATAAAGTGTTATTCTGCCCTGTAATTTAATCCTAAGCATAATATTTATACTTAGTGCACCAAATTATCTTTCCAATGATCTAAAAATCACTCTAATCGGATAAGAAATGCAAAAGTTATGAGGGTTGGAAGTGTGAGGTCGATTCAACCGACCCTTCCAACCCACCTATCTACCTTCTAACTTCAAGAATTCATAGCACATTCCTTACTACTTGGATCTAGGCTTTCCTTATACCATTGGAAAGCTATGAACAAGCTCTAACTAGAAAAATTATGACATCAGCAGGTTAAGCTAATAGAAATTCAGCGGACTCCTTGTAACACAGCAGTCAATCAAGAAGGCTTGAACTATGTATCTCGCCTTCAACAATTCATATCTAATTCAAATCTTAGTCAAATCAAACGTTCTATATGACCCTGGAGAGATATTAAAAATATGTATTTGATAAAAATATGTGATTAGAAAGGTAAGCCGAAGTGAACCCAGCAGGTCCTCTGTAATGCAGCAGTCAACCAAAAGTTCTCAAACTATGTGTCCCATCTTGCACAATTCAAATCTAATTCAAATCATGCTCAAATCAAATGTTCTAAGCCATTTTGGAAAGCTACACAAAAGTTCTACTTGGGAAAAATATAATTTCTTGGAATTAAAATTCCTATTGGGCTCGCAGGTCTGATCCAGCAGCCGCTACCCACAAGACCACCCAGTTTTTCTACTCCATCTTTGAAAATCCATAACTAATTGTCATCTCAACCAAATCACAAATGGGAAACGGCTATGGATAGCTATATGAAATCTCTCTAAGAGAAAAATGATAAGTATCTTGTTCTAGCTTTTGAACTAAGCCTTCAGGGCATTGGCAGATGAGGTCTATAATGCCTCTACTCAAAACTCTACCATCCAACCTACCTCTACAAAAGAAGGAATAATTTTGTTGGTGTGTTAATAAACACACAACCTAACTAGGAGAGAGAGAGTAGAGGAGGTTCTCAAGCCTTTCTTCTAGACCATTGAGAATACATGCTAAAGGATTTTTTCCTAACTACATTGAAGCAGGGCTTCGCCCAAAAACTAGAGAAAAAGAGAGAGCTACAAGGTGGAAGGAGGGGTTTTTAAACCCTCTCACAAAAGGGTTGGACCCCTCCTCCACCGGATCCATTTTTCAAACCCTTTCCCGAAATTTTGGCTCGGGGGTTTTCCCGGTTGAGGTTGCCACCCTCTCGCCGAGGTGGCTCCGACAAAAAACCTTTAGAAATCTTTCTAATTTTTCCGCCATCGAGTTGGCAAGGGGGCAAGTGGGCAAGTATCCCCCTTGCTCTCTTTCTTTTTTGTCTTCAAAAGTCTTCAAGCCGATTTTATCTTCTTACCTAAACCACCTCTAATAGTCTTGTGTGCCTCACACTAACTAATAAACTAACACTTGCTTAGCTAGCATTTACTAACATTTGCTTAATAGCTAGCATCTACTAATATTTGCTTAGCTAGTTGTTTTTACTAGCTAGCATATTTTTTCTACTTTGCTATCTTCTAGCACTACTTAGTTTCATTTTGACCTTCCTTCTTCTAGGCTAAATGCTAAATGAACTAATTTTTCCTAAATTCCCTATCAATTCTAACTTTTAATGCTAACATTCTAACTAAAAGTGATCCCGCAGAGTGGTGGACCACTCAAAGGGTTCACAACAACCTTTGGAGGAGGGCTATCGACAACTCCGTCTTCAAACCCCGAGTCTTTGGAGTAATCAACAGCAGAGGCGGCATCGACGGCTGAAAATTGAAATAGTGAAGGCATTGAAATGTCGGTCACACCGATGGAAGGGGAGTTGGGGCCCGGTTTAGATGCACACATGCCATGGACGAGACTTTGGGATGCTTGGTGAGGCAACTAAGACACAAAAATACATTTACAAAATACGGGGAGAAATGTTAGATATAAACATGGAGAGTCCAAGTACAAACCCAAAAAGCAGTTCTCATATTAATTTATTGAGTTTGGCATAGCCGTACAACCTCCTAAATTCCTCATCTCTTGGGCCTAGAGGCCTATTGCCAATGGGGTTGGAGAGGACAAAATCCAGGACACTTCCGGGGTGATAGGCAAGCCTCCTAATGTAGGGTCCTAGTTCATTCTCTAGAAAGTTGTCATTTCTATCACTCTCCCAAGGATCCGGGAATATGCAACTGCCCGGGGGATTGAGAATACTCTTTGCCGGGCTGTCGTCAATGAGGAGCGTGTTCTCCGGGGTGGGCCAACAACCGTGGGGCACCCCCTCCAACATAGGGACGCCCACCCAAAGGTTCTTCCTCAGTACCTTTAGGAATTGAGGCCCTCGGCCTCCTCCGACCTTGGGTACAATGTTGCCATTACGGTCATAAAGGTCATCGCAGTGTTCTTGACCGAGAAGCAAGCATGGCATTGCGAGTTCTCGGAAAAGGAAACCGACGATGGCCTTCGTGTTGTCCATGAGCATAGAGCTCCAGATGATGACATGGGCCAAGCCAAGGACATCACGAAGGAAGCACCTCAACCCCGGCCGGGCCCGTACAACCTTCTTGTTAATGAGAGTATCGAACTGTCCGCCGTAATCCATGTCTTGTGGACTACGGAAGGGACCCTTCGACGCACTATTGGAGATATGCATGGAATGACAAAGCACCCCATTGAGGTCAAATATTATGAACGGTTTCCTCATGGGCCGGCTTGGTCTTTCAGCGGGGTTGCGACATATCTCCGACGGACCCTGTGATGGAAAATACTATCTAGGTGAATGGTACTACCCATGAAAACCAATTGACAAGCATGCACAAACTCAACAAACAAATATAAGGCAAAAAAAATACGAATACGCAGTTCAAAAAATTTGTATTAATGTGATTGGTTTAATACATTTCGCGAATAATTTACATTGTCACAAAAGGTCTCCCCTAAAACTAATTGAATCTATGCTGGCAAAATTGCATCCACCCGCCGGGCGAAGTCGAGCATCGAACTCGACAATATGTACACGCCACGAAGTTGGCAGACAAGGAAGTTTCGGACGCGCGTCCGTAACGTGGGAGGCAAGCTCAAAGGTGGATTACCTCTTCAGCGGAGAGGTCCTCGCCAGCAGTGCCTCCCTCACCAGGCCCCATCGTGGGCACAGGTTCCGGACGCGCGTCCGCAAAATTGTGCATGCTATCCTCCACCACCAAGGCGCCTCCAGCCGCTTGCGACCCCTGGGTATCGACATGAGGTTGATCTTCATTTGTGGTGTCTTGGCTGCCCCGCATATGTTCATCTTCTTGGCTGCCCCGCATATGTTCATCCTCTTGGCTGCCCCGCATATCTTCATCTTCTTGGCTGCCAATGGTTGTGATGTCTTCAATGGCGCCTTTCTCGTGAGCACCTGCCGTATAACGTGCAGGTCTCTCCTCCTCTCGTACGCTATGAGAGGAGGGCTCTAGGGTGTGGGCAACCTGGGGAGAGGGCGGGACATACAAGGCGGGGGCTGGATAGGTATGCTCTGGTATGTACACCGTATGGCTACTAGACGGAGGCCGCATGAGAGTGGGAGGCATCGACATGCCGGCTTCGGGAGCTGCATACATTACTGGGGGTCTTGCTTGCAAGCTCTGCATGAGGCTCATAAATTGTTGGCTCTGGGCCAAGAATTGTTGATTTTGAGCCATGAGATCGGCGTGCCTTCGAGCAGACTCCAACCTAGCCTCCTCCATCTCAGCTTGGATGGCGGCCATCTTTCTGGCGTGCTCCTCGTTAGCTTCTCGAAGCCGTTGGTCAAGCTCTTCCTTCATTCTCTTCTCCAGTTTCTCGTCCAATTCAGCCACAGACATCGGCTCTTTCTTCACCTTGCCAGGTTCAAAAGGCAAGGCAGAGAGGGCATTGTACATCCTAACCTCATCCTCGTCTTCATCGGAGAGTTCCAAGACGGCGCCTTCAGGGTACTCGTTGTAAGGAGTCTTCTTCCTCTGTCAACGACTCTCACGGTATGAGGCGATATCCGGCCTCAAAATCAACTCCAACACATCTCTACCCTCCATAGGTGGTAGCTCTGCCTGTTCAGATCCCCCTCCAGATGAGGTTGTGCATTCGGCTTCTGTCGCAACGTCCACATCCTTCTCTGCCATAAGCCCAGCAGCACGCGATGGACCCGCAGTGGAAGGAAACCCAACTCGAGAAGTGGGAGTCCCAAAGGGAGAGGAAATAGGGGTAGGATGGACCCTTATTGGAGTGAAGTCTTCATGCGCCCCCTCTGTATCCATGCGGTCTTCGCCCAAGACAAATTGATGAGGATGAACAGGATCACGAACAAGGCCGGGCACCTGATCTTCTCTGGGTGGCTGCTCTCTTGGGGAGACGGGCTCTTGGTCTCCGTCACTGTCCCACTCCGTCGCAGGAGTTCCCTCTTCTCTTTAGGCAAGAGGCACCACATGATGGGGGGTAAGGACATCGATGATGTCTTCGATATCCATTTTGGAGGCAAGAACCCTATGAATATTCGCCTCATCCATGTCGCGAGCCTCCACAAACGAATTTACCTGCAACCCAAGCATCTGCACCAAACACAAGGAAATTATAGTCATTCCATTGTTGCAAGCAAGTATGAGGACAAATATAATCATGAAGCACTGCAATTTACGGACGCGCGGCCGTAAATTTGCACTGCATATGTGGTGGGCAATGTTACGGACGCGCGGCCGTAAATTTGCACTGCATATGTGGTGGGCAATGTTACGGACGCGCGTCCGTAAATTTCAATTCAGATGGAGCATGGAAAGAGGTGCATACAAGTACTTACCAATGCTGCGTAAACAAATTTGGTGCCTCCGAAGACGTTGTAGACTGTTTCACTCATCACAGTCACAGCCTTCAAGACTCCAATATAAAAATCCATTCGGAGCTCGTACGCCGGGTAGAGTGCATACATAGTCTCCGCGACAAGCTCCTTTGGGTGTGGTGGTGGCAATGAGTATACTTTCTTGAACACGTTCTACGCTTTGATAGGCATCCGCCCACTTGGTGAAGACTTGTGTGTCAAGAAATAAAGTGCCAAAGCCCCGACCTGCTTCGCCCCTCTTGCCTCTTCAATAACACTGATCCCTTCCGTCTTCGCGGGGATGTATGTGCTGTGGTAAAGATCGTACTGGAGGTTCATCGTCGATGTGTAAAACTGGACGACCGACGCGGACCTCTCTTGATCTACGATCCAGAGCCACACATTTGGCTCGAAGAGGGCAGGTGACCGATAGCTCTTAAAAGCCTTGAAGAAGTTGTCATAGAAAGCGGTCCTGCTAGCGTTTTGTCTCCAAGATCCGGGAAATGCACGGAAATCAAAGAGTGCGAACGGACAACCCTGGGGGTCATCTCTCACAGAGGCTCTTGAAGCATGTGTGTCCCATATGCCAAACTTCAAGGCCGTTGTAACAGTGCAGAATCTTGCGACCCCTCCGAATTTTGCTTTCTTTTTTCTGTCAAGGAAATGGACGTACAACGCCGTCTCTCTTTCGTCGATAGACCCTTTCTTCTCGTTCCTCCTAGATCTTTGGGCTAGGAAGGGAGATGCGCCTCTTATCAATGATCGCATGGAGACCCCATTGATGTGATACTCCTCCTTGAGCGTCCTCCAGTTTTCCCACATTATCTCCCCATCTGTATTAGTGAGGTTGTGGGAGGGCAGCAGCTTACTTATCTCCCTTATAGCCATGGTCTTCTTCTTCCTGTATTCGCACCATTCCTTAATGTGGTATGTAGAAGGCTTCATGTGCTTTGGTCGCTTCAGAAAGATTTTGGGGTAGGGCAGTGTCCTCCTCGGAGTCTCCAACAGGATGTGTTGTGCCGCTCTGTAAAGCTCGGAGTCGAGCAATCCTTGGAGGGGACGAAAAAACTCTCTCAGGATAGGTGGCACTTTAACCTTTGAGTCGCTTTGGTACGTGTTTTCAGCATCCGGGTTGATAAGGTCTCCATTGTTGTGAGCATCGAAAAGGCGCAACCAAATTGCCCATGTCTCTTCTGTGGCAGTGATGAGCTTAAGTTCCCCCTTCAACTCCTGCACCGTCTTCATGCTGCTCGTCTTCATGTCAATGCTGGAGAACTTTGTCAAGATCGCATTGCTGAATGTCTGCACAGCCATGCATTTCAAGAAGTCAGCAGAGTTTAAATTGAAGGAATTAAAGAATGGGAAGGAGGAAGAGGTTTACGGACGCGCGTCCATAAAAATATACAGAGACATACCTGCCATTTGGGATTCTTGATGACTGCATTCTCCCTCTCTTTTGGGGGACAATCGTGCTCCACCCACAAGGTCCTTCCAGCCACGATGTTGGCAGCCCATGAAGCCTCGAACCGCCTCACTTTATTCCCTTGGTTCATGAAGGCAGATATTGCGATGAGCTGGTTCGAGTCTTTGGAATGGACGACAAATGCCTTCCAGTATCGGATTGTCTTTTTCAAAGGACTCTTCCACTCATCGTCCTCGAGGAGAGCTTTTGCAGCCATCACGCTATGTTGGCCGTCGACTATGTAGAACTCTCCATCTTTGAGGATTGGCCAATTTTGCGCTGTGACTTCAACCACAGGATCCTTTGGTGTCACACATATCGTTTGCCTATCAAACTTGGGGTTGTTCATAATGTTATTCATTTGCCACCACACCCCGCTCTCTTCTTTGGCACGAGTATTCATACTCTCCGTGCCCTTGTGGCATTTGTATACATCCACATCAAACGTGAAATACCTTCCAAGTGGCCAGCAGCCCTTTGTCTTCTCGTCGAACTCTTGGAAAATCTTTGTGGATAGTTCCGCGTCCGGGCGTTGTCCTTTCTTGAGAAGTGGGGCGACTGTAAGAGTAGAACTCACATCTGGACCCTCTGTTAGCCCAGACGACTCCATCTGTGAGTGGGAGCGTTTACTGGCCTGCTTGCTCCCTCTTGATGCTCCACTCTGTGAGGCCTGGAGGCTTCTGGCACGTGTTTAGGAACACGTTTAGGTCGTTCAGGAACTGGTTTTTTCTCCTTTCCTTTCTTCGCTTCCAGTAAGGCCCCATTTACTCTTGTCACATTGTTCAAGAGACGACCAAGCCGTTTACCCGTTCAGGGTGCATTGCAAGCATAGTCAGTGAATTCATTCTGTAGATTGAAGCAAGACGCATCTGGGCTGGCATTTTCACATTCATTTTTGTTGAACGGATGGTACAACTCGTGCAAAATGATTGTGATCCTATCATTTTCCTTTTCAAGGTCTATGACAACATAATCGCCTTGGGCTACCGCACACTCTACTGTCCAGCTTTTAACCTTCATCCACTTCTCGGATTCATGTATATCTGCTTTTATTTGATAGGCAAATCTAAGGACAAATATATCCTTTTCATTTTTTTCTACAATAACTGTCCAGTTATCTACGATGTCTTCGCGTGGCTTGTAATGGTCGTTGTGGCTTATGTCTTTAATTGTTTTTGGAAGCGGAGGATGGACAAGCTCTGCGAATATATCAATAGCGGGTCTTTTTGTAGATTCCATCTGCAAATGTAAAAAATACAAGTCAGTATTAAGGTCTAGGGATGCAGAGCCTATCTTACGAACGCGCGGTCGTAAACCTTTGCGCACCCTTTCTTATAGAATGGGGTTAAGTATTATTATATAATACATATCAAGTTTACGGACGGACGTCCATAAAACTTAATATATCTTATAAAAAGAAATCTCATTCATGATATATGTGCAGAGTTTACGGACGCGCGTCCGTAAACTCTGCACATATATCATCCAAAAGTCTCTATTTCTATATTCCATGAATATAATATATTTTTTATAATAATATAGCCCTAATTTACGGACGTGCGTCCGTAAATTTTTGGAAAATAAATAAATTTTTGTTGTGTAGAACTTGTATATTTTGTAGAACTTATTTTGAAAACCCATGACATGTATTATACTCTGAGATTTTCATAGTTTTCTCTGCCTAGTTCACGGACGCGCGTCCGTAAACTCTGCACATTTGTCATGTATTTGATTTAGTATACTTATATATCTCAAGTTTACGGGCGTGCGTCCGTAAACTTCTCATTCATGTTTTTAAATAGTTTTTTTAAAATATATCTAAAATTTACGGATGTGCGTCTGTAAACTGTTCACACCTAGTGCAATGCATATTCCCAGGGTTCCCTGAAGTTTACGGACGCGCGTCCGTAAACTTCAGGCCATTTTTTAATTACTCTGAATTTAATTAATTTGCTCACTTAATGTGTTTCTGTATATTGTTCCGAAATTTTCGGAACAGCTTCTTTGTTGCATTCCATTCATGTGCAATGTTCATCTTAACTTGGAATGCAACATGGATTTGCACTCCAAATTAGACTGTATCAGGTGTTGCATTGCAATAGCAGATTCTACACTCCAATCTAAGAAGAATGTTCCATTTCAATTTGCAATGTACTAGAAACACTTACCTCTGTACAATGTTTGCTTCTAAACCACAGCTCCAGCTAGGAGAGACTGCAAAATAACACTAAATTTGAAGTTAGAAACCTCTGGTAATGCAATGTGCACATTCAAGAATCAACTAAACTATGTGTTGCTCCTCAAATGCATCAAACCCACAAAAAAACCCCTACTACAAAGATTGCACTGGATTGAACATGGACATCACATTGAAGTGAACAAAGCAAAACACATGATTTCTTAGAACTAGGAAAAAGTGAATTCAAGTGAAGTGAAGACAATTACAAACTGAAAGGAGGAGCACTCTGAAACAACTGAAAATACTCCAACCCTAAAACCCTTGCAACAACTGAAACTACTCCATTAATGTCCTAATGAGACTGCAAGCAAAAAACTACTCAATTTCTGATGTTACTTGCAATTGTGAGTGCAACAAAACATTGCATGCTCACACAATACTCACAATCCTCCTCTTGTGCATCAATACATAAATTCAAATCACCTAATTAGCACCTAGAACAACACATCTTTCAAAGAGGGAAAGAAAAAAACACCTGCCTGGAGCTCCTAGCGCTCTTATGGAACTAAGAGCAAGGAGGAGGAGAAACAACAAAGGAAGAGCAAGGAGGAGGAGAAAGAGGAGAAACAACAAGAAGAAGGAGGAGGAGAAGGAGGACCAGCAAGGGAGAAGGAGGAGCAGCAAAAGTAGCAAGGGAGAAGGAGGAGAATACTCTGGAGCAACAAGGGCGACCAGCAAGGGCGAGGAGCAAGCGCGAGGAGCAAAGGAGCGATGGTGGGCAAGGAGGAAAGGAGCGAAAGGAGCGAAATGAGAAAAAAGGAGCGAAAGGAGCACGAACAAGGGAGTGTATCGAAACCCTAAACCCTAAACGTCGCATCCACTTCCTACCTAGACGTCCCATCACCCCGCGCCCAAAGGCCACATGTAACCCTTACGTGGCATATGTCTATTGGTATTTTTTGTGATTGCTAGAGTCCACCCTCAATAAATGTTACACTTCCACATGTTAACTCATAATTGTATTTGTTAACAGATTCGTACTCCTCTCATATTGCTAACTAGAATGTAAACTTTGTTACATGTTAAGAATAATTTATTCCCCTCTTTGTTAATTTGCCACTTATAAATGTTAACCTACGAACTACATCCAATATTGTGAGATGACATCCATTACATTGAGTCACAACCTTTCAAAGTGGCAAAAGTCACCAAATTTGACTTTTGTGATCAAATTATTAATATGGGTTATATTGTGATTGATACACATATTTTATATTTGATAATTTTACAAAACTCTCCCTCCATAATTGTAATGAATCAAATTTGTTAAGCATTCAAAAAGCTCCCTTTATAGTTGTTACAATGTTAACTCACAATAAATGTAAGGAAAATTATATTCCAGAGCATAACATTTATAGAGGATGGATTGTATGTGGTTTGAGTCCAAAAACGAATACCAAAAACAATTGTTGACCAAAAATAAAGGAATCTCAATGCTCTAATTAAATAACATCAATAATAAAAAAGACAAAGCATTTTGTAACTCCAAACAATCAGTGAAACTAAATTATACCATTTCTAGTGTAGCAGGTATGGAGGGGACTTTATATTTTGAGAATAGTAATAATATTGAATATAAAGTATGTCTTCTTGATTAAGTTAAGTATAATATTTTTTCCACAAAGGTGGGATTCAAATGCAATTGGGACAATAATATACCCATTGGCCAAAAATTCAATTAACCCTAAACCCCTACACCCTTATGAATCCCTCAATTATCGCAATAATTTGTGAAAGGGGATTTTCAACCTAAATTATACTATCAATAGCAACTTGGGGACTTTATTGAAGTTGGACACTTGGGATGCTTTGATGTGAATATCATTATTAATGATATTTAAATTAAGCATGTTTGAAACACAATTAACAAAACCAAACATCGAGATAATATGGGTTAAGATCAAATGCTTATAATATCCTAAACAACGTTAGGGGTTAATTCAATCCCTCT
Source organism: Polytrichum commune (assembly GCA_950295325.1). Lineage (NCBI taxonomy): Eukaryota > Viridiplantae > Streptophyta > Polytrichopsida > Polytrichales > Polytrichaceae > Polytrichum > Polytrichum commune. The sequence continues at coordinate 19,433,347 of OX485809.1, forward strand.
GCACATATTACGTCTAAGCTTGTATTAGAACAAAAGGAATGGGTAGGTGTTGAATTTACATCCCTCTTGTCTGTTAAACAACCTTCAGGATTCATGCAATCCTTCCAAACCTAGGCATGAGCTTGTATTATCGCCTATAAGTAGTAGCAAATTGTTGTTTATATTGGAGTTTTGTTTCCATGGCGACATGTATGGTTGTGTTAAGTATTCGATTATAGAATACCAATATATGATGTTCAAAACCTATCTTCAAAAGTAAAGGTTTAAATCAAATGGATAAATATGACTTAGAACATAACTTTCATGATCTTAAATGTTTTGAAGGCTTAATTGTTTTCATATTGTATCCCATCAAAGAATAACAAGTCTCGGCTAAATCTTGTACTTGCCTCTAAGGGGTGGATTTTACCCAGGCAAACATAGATTAAAAAAATGAAAGGTAAGGTTACGCAACCCAAGTACCTTTTTCCTTAGCCAAATTAAGACCACATATCGGATTGCCATTCACAATTTGATAAATCTTTGTTCTATGTCACCTACTTTTTCACCACTTACCATGTCTTCAAGAATAATTTTTGAACATAAATTTGCTTGACTTTTGAAATCTTTATGGTTTTGTTTTAGAGAATTTTAAGCCTTGACATGAGTCAGGAGTCGTTTATAGGGTTTAAGGTTTAGGGTTTAGGGTTTAGGGTTTAGGGTTAAGGGTATCCCCCTTGTGTCACCGACTTAATATTGGTTGCCTTATTACTATTTGGATACCCTACCCTCCCATTCTGTCCATTATATTTTATGGGTTAATAGTATTACGTAGAACAACAATTGGTATAATTGTTTGCTTGCTTGGTTTGAATTACTTTCCAGTTAAGCCTTGACATGTATCAGGAATTGTTCCGTTAACCATGCTTGCATCTCTATATCCACATGTTTGTTTAGGTTTGGGTGGTTATAGGGTTTAGGGTTGAGGGTAATAATGTTACTTCGAGCAACAATTGGTATTGTTTGCGTATTAATTAATGTAGGTAATGTACATGAGGTACTAAAATATGTTTTTCCTCACGTATAGTACATGAAGAAGGCTAGTATAATTAGTTTTTTTGAAGTAAATGTTGATGTACGGAAGGGGCCCCTAAGGTTTAGAGAGAAAATTGATAATATTGAATTTAATTAAACCTATGTTACCTAGGACAATAGATGTGCTACTATCATGGCCTTATGGTAATCAAAGTTTCTGTATCAGATATGAATACAATTATGTATAGGTGTGTATAGGTGGGTAAATTAAAAATGTTGGATGGTTAGGTGGTGGCCAATGTAATTATAATATTAAATGCAAGATGAGAGGAGATAGCATGATATTATGGTCAATACCATTACATTGTATGCAAAACAATAAAGTAGTTTCTAATTTAATTTTGATTACATGTATTTTTGTACTCCATGTACTATTGTTGTTGTTGTGGTTGATTTTTCACACGATTGTATAATTTTTTGTCTACATTTTTTAAAATGTACTCTTCATATTAGGTACTCCAATATTATTGCTCCAATAAACCACCTCTCAACAATGTTTATTGCTCATATAATATTAGCCAATCTACTTTGTTGTATACCACAAATACATAGATGCCTTTTTCTTTGTCATTATGTGGACTCATGGTCTATGCATGTTGTCCACATGAATACACATTCCATTGTAAGGCTGGCACACGGAATGTAGTAATGCTAGGTTTGTATTTATAGGACATAGTTGGTGGCTGGTATCCTATGTTGGAAAACGGATCCAAGGGAAAGCGATCAGTACTTAAGGGGACACCCCCCCACCGTCGGGACTTTTTTTGCATCTCAGCTGTGGGTTGCGCTCCTTGGACCCTTGTAGTGTGCTCCTGCTACAGATTTTGTGCAGGTAAAGATCCTATTGCATGGACCTATTATACACTAAACCCCAAGCCCTGAACCCATTAGGGTAGAGAGTTTGTATTTGGGTTGCACTCTGCGGATCGTTGTAGTGTGCTGGATTTTTATTTCGGACAGTTATCCTTTCTGGTACAATGTTCCTATTTTAACGCCGCAAATCACGGAGGTTTACGGACGCGCATCCGTAAACCCTTAATCATATTGGTTCTTTGAACCTTTATTTGTTTGATCCAATACTCATGTACGTTGAGGTTTACGGACGCGCGTCCGTAAACCTCCATACCTTTGGTGCCATATGTCACCTACACCACGTGTCGTGTCGAGTCTGTATGTCACCTACACCACGTGTCTTGTCGTGTCTGTATGTCACCTAAACCACGTGTCGTGTCGAGTACCACAATACGAATATATTGCCATGGAAGTTTACGGATGCGTGTCCGTAAAACGTGAACCCCTTTTCGCGTTATACATCGTATCTAGGCTAGTACAGAGGTCCACAGAGGTTTACGGACGCGCGTCCGTAAACCTAGAAACCTTTGTTGCCATGATGTTGTCCATGTGCCATGTAGGGGATTGCACAGAGACTGTACGGTCATGAAGGGTTGGGAGATCGCATCCCTTAGCCTACATCACCCTATGTGTTATAGTATAATATTTGATATTGATAGAACATACTAGGAAGCGCGTATGATAACCTCTTCAAATTTCATGTGTCGTCAGGCCTGCGTATACATGGCCGTGTTGCCAGGACCTCTTGCTTGCCTGAACCTCCATGTCTAGGACTGCATTTTTACGGACGCGCGTCCGTATACCTATGTTGTGGTTTAGCATGATACTGCACTATGTGCACGAGCCGATTTACGGATGCGCGTCCATAAACCAGTGGTGTTTTGGTTGTCATCACCTTTCTGCTGACTATGAACACATAAATGTATCCGTATGCGCGTGTGATTGTGCTGCTAATGTTGTTACATGGAGGTATACGGACGCACGTTCGTATACCAATGTGTCTTTGTTTCCAAGCCATGATATCAACTATTGTTCACATTGTGTTTCATTGACAATAATAAGCGTTAGGGCTATCCATGACATTTATTGAATGGGATATTTTGACATACTCTTCATTGGGCTTTCTTGTAGTGGCCATGGATTCCAATGTCGGTGATAGTGCGGTTGAATTTTTTTCGGAAGCGTCAAGCTATGATAGCGAGTTTGAAGTTGTCGTGGAACAAGATACTACAATTGGTGTCGCCAATGTAGAGGATGAATTCCTTCCACCATGTGAGGGTTATTCGCGGGAGCAGTGGATTGATCTTGATGTTGTCCTAGTCAATGGATGTGGCGTCCCCGTGGCCGATGGTGTTTGTCGGAACTCGAATCCTACGGATTGTATTGATACAAATCCCCTTGGGGAAGAAGATGTGGGGGTGTGCATTTTGAATTCCTTACATCCGTTGGAAGTGCCTTCTGATTGGAGATTATCTCTTCGTCGATGGCCGTTGCGCAGTGTTCTTCATGATGGTGTCAGCTTGTGGAATCATTCCCGCCGTTTTGATCAAATGCAATCGGCTTTGTTCTCAATACCGCGCCCTAGAATAGGTCGGCGTAAATATGATACCTTTCGTTTGCCTCATGAACCCACGCAACGTCGTCGAGATCAAACATTGGGAGATGCATCTATTAGGTCCGTAGCAACAAAGGATTGTTGTGCAAAAAGATGTTGCCAACTATTTCCCTGTGACAAGATCAAATCTTTGAGACAAGAGATGTGGCTCGCGGACTTTCGTATGCGATCTGCAAAGAAACTTGAAGTCCATCGCAACATGCACCTTGATATCGAAGGTCGTAAGGTTGTGACCTTGGAAAATGTAGAGATATGTTGCAAGGCATGGTACATTATACATGCAGTTTCAAAGGCAAATTTTTATAGGTTCCGGAACTACTCGATGCAAGGACGCCGTTCTCGGTTCCATGGCAATTCTGGCACAAAGAAGCCCAGGGAGGCAACACTCCAAGCGGCCGCAACACTATCAACCATCATTATGCCATTGGCAGATGCGATGCCACACAAGACGCGGACTCTGCCGTCGGGGGAAAAGGTTGTTCAGATGGTTTTGTCTACAGGGACAAAATGGAAGAACATACTTATGGATGTTAATGAAGTTGGCGAAAAGGCTGGATGTGGGCCGATTTCGTTGTCAAAATTGAGTGTGATCAAGAATCAACAATTCGCAGAATACATTACGAAGAGACCTGGGGATAAGTTTGCCAGGTGTTCTGCTTGTGAGAAATATAAAGGCCTTCGAGATGCACATCCCATTGGGACTGAGTCCCACAACCGACATCAACTGAAATACATTGAGCATGTCAACAACCAGGAGGCACACCGTCAAGACTATTACAAGAATCGCGCATTATCGATAATGAGGCCGAATGAGGTTTTGACAATCATTCATGACAAAATGAACCATGCAAAGATGGCGTGCCCTTGTTATGCGCGGAAAATAAAGGCTACACATGGATATTTCAAGCTTCCAATATCTGTCACAGGTTTGTTGGTTTTCACATTTATTTTTTGCGCGCCCACATACTCATTGTTAAGATTTACGGATGTACGTCCGTAAGTGTACATTTTTTTGCTTGCTTAGGGAAATTTTTGAATTTTATTCATATATACGATTTGTGTGGCTAAATGCAGGTATGATCGCACATGGTCATGTGGACGTGAAATATGCACATTATGGCTTGGATTTCTATCCTGGCGACGCCAATCATACCGTAGGGTCTTTTGCAAAACTTCTACGAGATCTTGAGAGTCCGCCTACATCATCCTCTCGTGCTCTTTTTGTTGGATGTGGAACAACACCGATTTATGAGGCTGTGCTAGAGGGGAAGGAGGTTTGCCTATCTTCACTGCAAGAACCGCCTGAACAACCCGTTCTTGCTAAACCTTTGCCTCCAACTCTACACGTGCAACTTGATAATTGTGCCAAGGACAACAAATGTTGATACGTATTTTGTTTTTGGTCATTGCTCGTAGCCAAGGGCATTTTCAAAGAAGTGTTTGTGTCTTTGTTGATGGTTGGCCATACGCACGATGACATTGACGCTTCATTCGGACGTTGGAGTATGAAGTTGCACGAGGAGGATTTTCCCACAATTCCTCTTCTCATGAAATCGTACATGGATTTGGATAATGTGCCAGTCATCCCGCATTTGATTGAAGAAGTGCCCGATTTCAAATCGTTTATCAAACCATTCATTCTTAAGGGAGGTGACCGCTTAGTGGGCCATACTAAGGCTCAACAATTCCGATTCTATATGCGTGATGATGGTCTGCCGGCCATGCAATTCAAAGTTTTGTGTACCTCCCCGAATTGGGGCCCAGAGGAAGGGATACTCGTATGGCGCCAAAACGAAGATGGCAAATGTATGCTACCTGATGGGGAGCCGAAGCCCTACAAACCCAACCCCATGAGGAATGGACCAGAAATCATCAAAGGTATATCTGGATTCATCGAGTACTGGAAAGATTTGTGCGAGGAAGACATCACAAGACGTGTTCGGGATACCCACGAACCATTGATTGCGTATTGGGATCGCATCCACTCAGCGTTGCTAGCACCCGAAGACGATAGACCATCATGTTTGACACAAGGTTTTTGGCCACTAAGCCGAGTGACAATCGTGGAATCTGAGGCCATATTCTTCAACAATGGGGACGTCCGTGAAGAGTTCGCGGCGGACGACCATTATGTTGGCCCTGCTCGTAATCGCCCGGCTCCATCATTTCGTGTGGCTATTGATTGCTACGAAGGTTATATGGTCCTCGTACGTCCTGGAGATGAGGAACATCCTAAACCGATTTGGTTGGTGAAAGCATTGTCATCACCAAATTTTGTTCCAACTAGCCCAAATTTTTGTCAAATTGAGGTGGAATATTGCCGTCCAAGCACCAAAGATCAAAATGTGCTCCGCACATATTTAGGGTGGGACACGAAAAAAAGTTTCAAATGGACAATGGACTCAGCATACGAACCAATATGGATAAACACGGATACCATACTTTGTGCTTGGAAACCACGCAAAGGTTCCAAAACTGAAACAATGACCATCCCCCAAAAACATATAGATTTTGCCAAAGACAACTTGGCACGTATTGTTGCTGCAGAAAACAATGTCGAGAATGGAAATGAAGCAGAAGATGAAGATGGTGAATGATATTGACGTAGGTTTGGACCAAAGATATTTGAATGTGTATTGGTTTTTCATAAAATATATGACATTGGGGTCGAATATTATATTAGACACATTTTATAGCAATTTTGTAGATTGCAATTATATTGCATGGATGCATTGATTTACGGATGTGGAATCCAAATGTTTTTTATGTTTGTGTTATTACGGATGTGGACCCTAAACTATATAATTATATTGCATGGATGCATTGATTTATGGATGTGGAATCCAAATGTTTTTATGTTTGTGTTATAACGGATGTGGACCCTAAACTATATAATTATATTGCATGGATGCATTGATTTACGGATGTGGAATCCAAATGTTTTTTATGTCTATGTTTTTACGGATGTGGAACCTAAACTATATAATTATATTGCAGATGCTAATTTGCAATTTTATGTCATTGGAATCTTGTGTTGGCATAGTTTTGATTATCAACTGAATAATTACTATATTTAGAAACATATATATTCATCACATATGGATCTTTAAAACATTATGTTGCCATTGTTCCCCATGTTCCCCATGTTCGCTACGTTCACAATATTCGCATCCGAAACTACGGGTCCAATTTATTTTGAGACTTTCCAAAGTCTCCAATTAACGAATATAGTGTTATCTTCTTTTGACTGATGTGCATGCTTTGTAGGTCAAGGATCTGTGCAATGAGGCTGGGGTGATTGGCATTGGAATGGTGTTTTTCCCACTCTTATCATGTTAAGTTTGTTATTCAGTTTTTCAAGCTGGGCACATTGTTAATAAGAGTGATTTGCCATGGATTTCTTCACCCCAACATGATATAAAGTGTAGGAGAAAGTGCATGTCAGGCTAGGTTTGTTGTTACCTCCAATATTAGTCTAACGTAGGGATTCACTTTGGAAGTGTTTGGATGACTGCACTTGTACAGACAGCAAAAGTTTCACTGCACCATGATGTTTTCTTGGCACCTGATGCAGCAGGGCTTTTTTCATGCATGTAGAGATTCAAGAGATTACATACCTGCATCGTATCACTGCAAGCAATCAACCAAGCATTGAATTCTGTAAACCTGTGGTCGCAAGCCTTTCTGACTATTTCTTCTTCATTCCTTGTTGCTCGAGGACGATCTAACCAGGGTCAGTCATACTTTTGGTTTCTGTGACGGTGCTAGGACTAGTCACAGAACTTCATCATAGCACGACTTCAGTAGTCAGCACGTTGGTTCATGTAACTGACTGCAGTGACTGCAAGTTTAATGTAAACAAGTTACGTCCTCAATGAACTTGATGGTTAAATTGAGACTTCTTGGCATAACCAGTCAAGATCCTAGTATTTCCAAGTCCAACATGTTCCAAGTTGTGAAATTGTAGTGTGATTAGGGTACCTAGTTCATATGCTCAATTTCGCGTGGTTTTCTGAACAGGAGCAAGTGGCATTGACCGCTTTACATTGACAAATGGCTAGGCGTGGAGCGACGGGGGCAAGCGACCTCCACCTCTGGGAACTGGAGGAGAGAGAAGCAGATAGACTGGGGCTAACGCATTACCGTTGCCCATGCAGGAACTGTATGGGAGGTCGTTGCATCAGAAGGGCAACCATTCGCAAGCATCTCAGAACCATCGGAAGAGACCCTCAATTCACTGTGCCTATTTTGGTATGTCTACATAACTACTAGGAGAACAGCTGAAATATGACTAGAACAGTTCAATATGGCATGGCCAACATTACTGGTTTTTATTAGAATTTGTGACTAGGTCTAGTCACATATGACTGATTCTAATCAAGGTTGACTATCATAAGTAACATCCCACCAAAACTAGTCATGCATTCTCACTAAATCCAGTCATATCGAACATGCAATCAGGTAATGTTCCAGTGCTAAAATACTTTCAACTATTAATTCCGGGGGTGTGCTATGTTCAGGTTGGACTCGTGGATGCGGAACAGGACCTTGTTGAAGAGGAAGTTAGGGAAAGCCCTCATCAGCTGGACAACAACAATGGGGGCATGGACACAATAAGAATGATCATGGAGTGCCTCTCTAGATACGATAACCTCGAGGACGAAGACCGTGAGGATTGTAGAAGAACAGACGATGTGGAGGAGGACGACGCAATCCCCGGGGAGGAAGGGGATTGCACGGCAGATTTAATGGAGGAATTACTTGCGCATGCCCGAACTCCCCTCTTTGCAGGTGCCACAACAAGTCACTTGGTCGCAACTCTGCTGCTCCTCAATTGCTTTGCGGTGTTTGGAGTATCGAATGCATTTGCTGATGAACTACTTCAACTGCTGCATATTCTCCTTCCAAGCGACAATTACCTACCCCGTTCCCACTATGAAGCCCGGAAGTATGTGGTGAAGCTCGGACTATCCTATAACAACATTCATGCATGCCGCAATGGATGTTGCCTATTCAGGAAGGAGTTGCAGGATGCGAAGTCCTGTCCAAAGTGCAATGCCCCGAGATACAAGTCGGAGTCCAACCCAATCCCATCCAAAATCCTACGCCACTTTCCGTTGATTCCCCGTCTGAAGCGCATGTACCGGTGCAAAAGATTGGCGGAACTTAACAAATGGCACGCCAATCAGAAGAAGGAGGGTATTAACGTGGAATGCGTCCCCGACTCGAAGGCCTGGAAGCATATTGATTCGTTGGATGCCAACTTTACAGATGAGCATAGGAACATACGCTTGGGGATGGCATTGGACGGTGTGAATCCGTTCGGAAACCAGTCGCTCAGTCACTCGACATGGCCGGTCCTTCTGGTGAACTATAATTTACCTGCATGGCTAGTGACAAAGCCATTTTTCATCATGCTTGCATTGCTTATTCCAGGTATTGCTTACACTCAGAACTGATGATTGCATCTAGTAACCAGCATGGTAAGAAGGTTGACTGTGAATAGTGCAATTTCTGAAACCAGTCACTGGTTCCAGTATCTACACTCACAATTGTTGACTGCATCTAGTAACCAGCATGGTAAGAAGGTTGACTGTGAATAGTGCAATTTCTGAAACCAGTCACTGGTTCCAGTATCTACACTCACAATTGTTGACTGCATCTAGTAACGAGCATGGTAAGAAGGTTTACTATAATTTGTCTGCATGACTAGTGACAAAGCCATTTTTCATCATGCTTGCATTGCTTATTCCAGGTCGCGAGAGCGTGACCTCTGAGAACATCGATGTGTACCTTACTCCATTGATTGAAGAGCTCTTGGAACTTTGGAAAGGGGTACCAGCCATAGATGTGTCTGAAGAGCCCCCAAGACAGCATTTTAAACTACGGGCTCTACTTCTTTGGTGCATTCACGACTTCCCTGCGTACGGACTCACATCTGGCCAAGTCACAAAAGGGTATAGAGCGTGTACCGAGTGTGGGCCAGATGTTACAACTCGGCGGTCAAAGGCTCTCGGAAAGAATGTATATTTAGGTCACCGCCGGTATCTCAGTAGATGGCATCCATATCGTAGGCTCAGGCATTCATTTGATGGTCAACAGGAATACCGACCTCCCCCTCCAATTCTAACAGGATGCGACATCAAGGGCTATGCACAAGAAAGATTGTCCTTCCTGCAAGAGTCACAGGGAAGAAGAGGTGGAGGAGAAGGCGACCCCATTCAGCGCACCGGAGTGAAGCGGCTCTCCGCTCTGTACAAGCTTCCGTATTGGCAGGTGCTTAGCGCATTCACAGGTTCCAGTAACTGACATTTAGAATTGTTGACTGAATCTAGTAACAAACACGCTTATCTGGTTGAATGTGAATAGTGCAATTTTTGAAATCAATATCTGGTTCCAGTAACTGACATTTAGAATTGTTGACTGAATCTAGTAACAAACACGCTTATCTGGTTGAATGTGAATAGTGCAATTTCTGAAATCAATCACTGGTTCCAGTAACTGATAGTTAGAATTGTTGACTGACTCTAGTAACAAACACGGTTAGCAGGTTGAATGTGAATAGTGCAATTTCTGAAATCAATCACTGGTTCCAGTATGTTCAGTTATAATTGTTAACTGACTCTAGCAACCTGGTTGGTAAGAAGAGTGACTGTGAATAGTGCAATTTCTGAAATCCATGACTGCCAGTATGGATGAAACAAAATATGGACCTATATCTTTTCAATGAATGCTTAAGAGTCTTTGTCGAAAGTGAGTAAATCTGACGCTGGAATGCTTTGCTGGGATTTCTGGCAGGACCTCCTCATTAGACATCTTTTGGATCCCATGCACTGCGAAAAAAACATCTGCGAGAACGTGATGAAAACAATTTGGGGAGTCCGTGACACTTTGAAGGCCCGGCTAGACTTAAAAGAGGCCAACATTCGACCATATCTGCACCCTCTTCCAGGAAGGAAACCTGGGTCTGTCGTACTTCCAACAGCTCCATATGTACTATCGAAAGAAGAGAAGGCAAAATTCATAGACATTATCCGCAATTTGAAGACTCCTACGAACTACGCTGGCCAACTTGCAAAATGCATTGCGTCGGATGGGGACTTGAAGGGGCTGAAATCTCATGACTACCATGTCTTGATGCAACAATTACTCCCCTTGTGTTTGCGCACTCTCTTAGACAGGGATACGCGGGTGGCAATAATGCGGCTTAGCCGGGTGTTTGTACGATTGTGCGCAAAATCCGTAGATCCCTTGTCCATGGAACAATTATTGGAGTACACAGCTGAGACTCTATGCATGCTAGAGATGGTTTTTCCACCTTCATTCTTTGATGTCATGTCGCACCTCCCCATTCACCTGGTGCAGCAGTTGGATATATGTGGTCCCGTACACACCCGATGGATGTATCCTATTGAGCGGTACCTGAAGAGACTGAAGGGCTATGTTAGGCAACGAGCAAAACCTGAGGGATCCATGGCGAGGGGGTACACAATAGAGGAGGCGTTAGGATTTTGCACAGAGTACATGCAAGATTGTGAGCTAACACGCAGGAGGACTTGGGACGATGAGGAGGAAGTAGGGGCCAAGAGTGAGGTCGCGGAGGGTACAGGTCGATATCGACTCTTGACATCAGAGCTGAGGGCACGGATTCACGAGTTTGTTCTCACGAATGCTGAGCCTCTACAGTCATACAGAGAGTAAGCATCACATGTTTTAGTCATGCACTCTGTCTAGAAGGGACAATGTGACTCTATAGTCAACAAAGGTCTATTGCGTACTAATTTCAATCATCATATTGCAACACATGACTAGGGAATTAGATGTTGATGACGTTTACATTTATCTGCCGGCTGTTTTTGTTATGTAAAAAATTTCCATCCACTGTGGCTTCCAATCAGACGTCACTACTTGGAGATGGAAGCGCGGCACAGAATGCGTGCAGAGATACGTCGTCGATCACGGGGCAGAAGAGCAGAGTATCCAGCAATCGCAAAGAATGAGCAGTTTTCTGAGTGGTTTCCTATCGCGGTGCAACGGGATGTGGCAGCAGGCACAGAGGTCCATGAAGATATTCTTGGCCTTGTCCTACCACCTTCATGCGAGGGAAAATCGTATCGCAGCATGTATGCATACGGGAACCATATACGTGTGCGAGGAGCAGAGGGCCACTTGTCAACGTGCGACAGCGGAGTAGCTGCAACATTCTCACAATCTTGCCGTTCCAGCAGAAAGGACAAGAATCACAGGCTTGCGAACGTGGAGTACGTGGGGTGGGTCGAAGAGATTATTGGGGCTGACTATGGGAAGTTCGAAATACTCCTACTGTATTGTAAGTGGGTCCGCGCCACGTGGATTGGGCCACGGGCAACTATGAAAAGAGATGAGTACGGTTTCACTCTCGTGAACATTGACCGTACCATTCCGTACTCATCAGATTCGTTTGCGTTTCCTCTTCATGCTCAACAAGTCTTCTTTGTTGACGATGTGGCACATCCTGGATGGAAGGTAGTTCTACGCAAAGAGGCACGAAGTGTGAGAGTGACTTCCATCCATGGCTGAAGGAAGACCAGATCTACACTGCCTAAGCTTATGCGACGATGTTGTAACTCAGGGATTGATGGCACATCATGTCGCTAATGATACCGTAGCAATGCCACCTGTTTTATCAAGTTCCAGGGAGCTTTCTAGCAACGAGGTGCAGCTTGCTATGCAAATGGAGGATACAGAGGCAAACTACAATGATGAATCACCACAGTAGGACTGTAGGAGCCCAACTACTATCTGTAGAATTTTGGTATAGCAAAAGAGTAGTCACAGAGATTGCACAGTTAACAAATTAAAGTTGTATGGACAAAGGGGGTTCATTACCAATATAAGTAAAGGAAATTGTGCCTGTGACTATGTTATATCGCAGTCATGACTGAATCCAGTAAAGAAAACTGTCCACATGACTACGTTATTTTGCAAACACTTCGGCATCTCAAAAAACTATGGGAAGGTGATCAATAACGGCTTTGTTGTGAGCATGGGAATTTTGTAGCCTGGTTAAGCATACACGGCAATGTCGTGCATCTGAAAAGAAAGTGGGAAGATATTCCAAGTGGAATCATGATTTCTGGACGCCCAAGCCAATTACTTACTAATTTTTGAAGGTGTGTTTAGTTCTTGTTTCTATGATGGGGTGCCTCTAAAATGACACGTGATCATGTTTGCGCGCAGACATGGTAGTGTTGAATAGACGAGCTATTATGTAAGTGAAGATTATAGACCTACTTCTATATCACAACACTCACCCATGGAGCCAACGACTAGAGGACTTCAAAATCATCTGATTGAAATATATGACAACTATTAGTCAGTTCATTTACTACAGGAAGTCATGTAGTCACCCAAACCAACTCTCTTACTACAGTAAGACATACATAACGCATTAGCATTAGCATGACTACACATAGTGAGCACATTAGCATGACTACACATAGTGAGCACTCATAGCATGACTCTGGGAACCGGCCAGGAGAACATATGTCCCGTTCCCGTAGACGTTCCCACCCAGGTCCTCAAAAATATGACTACGTATATGACTAGACCATGATTGGACCCTCTTAGGACTGATTTTAGACTAAACCAATGACTGAGGTGACTACATAGTCATATGCCCTTAGTCACATCCGGTCACATTGGGCTGGTTTTCTTGTAGTGTTGACAACCATACTAAACAACACTTGATAGGAATTAAGAAAAATCATATTTTTTGAACAATATGAAATTGACATCATGTTATGAGTGTTGTCATAATCAATCAAAATCAATGAAGAGAAGGTAGAATTTAGAGGTCCCTTGATTTGAAGCACCGTCGGCTCTTTTTCGACTTCCATGTTATTGTTGTTGAGATGCTTGAGACCACTTCCTTGCTTGGCTCACCATCTGATCCATCACCATCATCTTGTCCTACCTCCAGTGTTGCTATCTTTCTTTTGATTATTGGGCATTTAAAACTCTGATGTCCAGGCTTGTGACACTTAAACTATAATTTCTTCTTGATATACTCCTCTTAATCATCTTTGCTCAGCATCAAAGTCTTGTTCTCTTTATTGAACTTTGAAAACTAAGAAGATTTAGAAGTTTTAGAAAACTTCGCAAACTTGGAGCTTTGATTGGTAGGGTAATTAGACACTAAGGATATTTTCACCAATTGACCCTTATTTCTCTTCATCCTGCTATTGACTTCTCTTTCAAAGTTTATAGCCAAACCATAAGTTTCATCTAAAGTCTTTGGACTATGAGCACAAACTTTAAACCGGATTGAATCCTTTAAGTTGCAGACAAAGAATTCAATTATGTCACTTTCACCCCAATTGGGAAAGTAAACAATGTATTCATCGAACTTTAACTTGAATTGGATAACTAATAAACAAATTTTTCTGTTTCAAGTCATAGAATCATTGGCGCCACGATTGGCGCATATCCTCGCCATAGTTGTCAGGGAGAAATTAATGAAGAAACAATTCTCTGAAAGTAATCCATGTTGAAATAGGTCCCAGTCCACAGTTTTCACGGTCTCTCTTCAAAGTATCAAACCAAACATGAGCTTTGTCTTGAAGAAAAATCACCGCGGCCTTGATCTTATCTACGTCCTTGTATTTTGACGGGAAAAAATCCTCCACTATCGAAATGAAAGACATAATTTCCTCTGGGTTGCAATTCCGCCCTCCAAAACTAGGTTCGATTGGATATTTTTTCAAGTCGTTCAAAATATCAACTTCTCCACGAACAAACCTCCTTGGAGAAGACGTTGCATTCGACTCCACCTCCCTTGAGATAGGTGGTGAAACTACAGAATTTTCTCTTGGAAGAGGTGGGGAGGAAGGAGGAATCTCCGTAGGAAGAGGTGGGATTCCAGGTTGTGTTAAACCTTGGGCTTCCCTCTGTGCAGCCAAGATGGCTTTTACAATCATTTCTTCAAAACCCTCCATAGGATCCATTCATGCTCTGATACTAATTTGTAACAAACCTCCCACAGGTTTGCCACCAACTTTCACAATAACAATTATCAATCAAAATGATGAGTTGAAGCACTCGGTTTATTTTTCTTGTAACCTCAAATTACAATTGTAAACCAAATAGGTCTTGGTCTAAGCTCAACCACCCCACCATAGGAGAGAGACAAGAAAATATCCTCTCTCCTCACCTGAGCTTCCTCTTATGCCAAAGGCAATACTTTTATTTTTATTTTCACATATAGTAAACGTATTCTATTGATAGCTCTATCTCTTAGTTCTACTATGAATCTTCTATCTTTGGTTCTTCTAGAGCCTTCTTCCATCTTTTAATTCAATCTCATTCTTCCAGTTGGAACTATCTAATTCCAACTAAATTCATCCATCCCTCCTTCTAGTTGGAACTGTCTTATTCCAACTAGATATGTCTATTCATTGAGAGTTGTCTAACTCCAATGAATAGCATTCATCTTTCCAAATTTGGAGTGGTCTAACTCTAGTGCACCTCATCGAGAGATGTCTAACTCACATGCACATGTTCTCAATATGGAATGGTCTGATTCCAATGCATTAAATGCGGAGCTGTCTAACTCCACTGCACATGTTGTCAATCTGGAGTTGTCAAACTCCAGTTCATCCATCTTCAACTGGGAGTTGTTTAGCTCCCATCATCCTTTGCTTACACACTACCACATGTGGTTAGAATATTCAATCATTCATCAATATTTCTAGTTACCTTACACAACTGCAAGGTCCCTTCTAATTCTCGTGATGATTGTTTTGAGAATCGCATATAAAGTTTATATACCCAACTTGAAAATGTAGCAACACCATAATTCACAGAGAAAGGGAGTTATCGCATACAAGTGTACCTCTTATCCCTTACCCCTATAAGTTTGTGGCCGCATCATCCAAAATCACTTGGACTAAACTAATTTGGAGCCTATAAAACTAACTATGATGCCAAATCAAATCAAGAAAAAAAATGACCTTTGGACTGCGTACCTTTTCAAGGCTTTTGTGTTGGATGAATGAGATAAGATCCGCTTATTTGCGGCAATTACCTCTCGCTATGATTCGCATCGGTAGCAACATCGGAGTCATCTCCTCTTCTAATCGCCTACACAGACTTCCGAAGACTACAAGTACAGTGGTTTTTCTACCATTACACAAAACAAAATATACTATTCCTCTCTTAAAATGGAGGAAAATACGTACCACCAATTTTGGCGGCACAATGCAACTTGATTCGGAGGATTTAGGAGGCCCTACCTATTCCAAAGTTCGTGTCCAAATTGTCAATCCTCCTCCAGTACGTGGGGAAGAACAATCATAATAATGTGTCTGTTGTGTGCACAGACCCCAAAATGATTCCCGGCTCATGTTCTTCTTCTACCTAGAATATTCACACCATAGGGTCACAGCCCTCTCTGCAATTCAGACTAAAATAAATATCTTCCTAAAAAGAATGTTGACACTTGTCATACTCACATCACTCCAGACCCAATTGACTTCCTACATGGAAACTACTGTTGGCACTCAAAGTGGTGAACCACACGATATCACTCTACGATACAGTAACCTCCCACTTAAGTACGCAACTTGAACCTGCGGAGTTTGTGCGTACTTAGCCGGTAGGTGCATACTTTAGGGTTTAGGGTTTCCCAAATCACTTGTGTTTCGCTACAATGTCGAAGAAACCAAACGGAAAGCGTATCAATGAGCATCAACGCTGCGAAATCATCTCAAAGCTTAGCAGAACGAAGCAAGTTCTCGACATCGAGGATCAGTTGCTCTACCCTGAAGTTCAAGCAGAAGCAGAGCAAACATTCAATGACCTTAAGAAATCATTTCAATCATTTCAAAGCAAGATCCGAGTAGTCGGCCTCAAAGCCAAATGCAAAAAAACTTCAAAACTTATGCCAAATGATGATTCACGACATGTTCAACTAACAAATCTTGAACCCTAAATTTTTTGCCAAAAAATGCGTACTTAACCGGTATGCGTACTTAAATGGGTGTGTACTTAAGCGGGAGGACACTGTACTCCCCTGTTTGAATCATCCTGCATTGACTCTGTTGGTTGCTCAGAGGTCTTCAATGTAGAGAATGCTGTGTAAAAATCCCCATCAACGCAAAAATCGGTTACTTTTCTTGTTAGGACACCTATGTTTGAGTGGTGTGTGATCTGGTGCGGCTCTAAAAACAAACCAGAAAGACATGGCAGACATTAAACACCCCCCCTACGAACTTTGGGGGGTGTCATCCAGGCAGGGGCAAGCCTCCTGGTATTTTTTTTGAACCCGACCGAAAATTGTTGCCTGCCCCGCCCAACTTTGAAAAAAACACTGCCCTTGCATTCTTGAAGGCTGCTTGACTACAAATCCTATATTGAGTGCACTTCACCTTCAAGGCCCAAAATCCAATATATATGTTCACTTTCATTGAGTAAATAAGCAAGTGACTGGGATTTCCTTATCAAAGTGAAACCGTCAATAGAGCATGTAATTGACTTGGAAGTCAAAAATATTACAAAACCCTCACTACCATTGAAGTTATAATTTTTGTGACTTACAATTTGAATTTGTCTTTGTCATTCCAAAATGACACTTGAATTAGTGTGCTGATTTAATATGTATATTTTATAATATTTTAGGTAATGTTGTCTACTTTCACATGTATTCATATGCATTCAATCATTAATTATAATATTTAATTCACTGGAATTAATTCCAAAAAAATAGAATTAATTAAGTAATTAATTAATTACAGTGCATTTTATAATCGATTATGTTTACTTAACTTGGTAAACATACTTTCTAATTTATTTGGGATTAATTAGACTTAATTACATTCAATCACACTTAATTAGTTTGAATGCATATGAATACATACTAAATCAGCACACTAATTTAAGTGTCATTTCAGAATGACAAAGACAAATTCAAATTGGAAGTCACAAAAATTATAACCTCAGTGGTAGCGAGGGTTTTGTAATATTTTTGACTTTCAAGTCAATTACATGCTCTATTGACGGTTTCACTTTGATAACGAAATCCCAGTCAATTGATTGTTTCTTTTAATGGAAGTGAACATTTATATTGGGTTTTGGGCCTTGAAGGTGAAGTGCACTCAATATAGGTTTTGTAGTCAAGCGGCCTTCAAGAATGCAAGGGCAGTGTTTTTGTCGAAGTTGGGCGGGGTAGGCAACAATTTTTAGTCGGATTTAAAAATTTCCCGGGAGGGCTGCCCCCACTCGGATATGACACCCCCCAAAGTTCGTAGGGGGGTGCTTAATGTCTGCCAAAAGACATGTTTTCAAAAGAGATTAAATGGCGTGCTCAAAATATGATATTCATTCCATACTCAAAAGTGAACATAATTGGGAGGACCTATGTGACCATTTACTGAGCATTACTGAGCATGACAATCTTCAGTTTGATAATGAGTAAGAAATTCATTCGAGCTCCAAAAATGACAAGGAAAGTGGCTACAGCCTACATTTGCATTTGCTAACCATCTCATACTTATCACATGTTTCATATCGTAGGGGAAGTGGGCTAGTTGGAAAAAGTAATCATATTTCAAGCAACGGGATCTTCTGTGTAGACATTTGAGGCTGTAACCCTAAGCTGTCAATGTTTATTGATTGATATGGTCACTTTAGACTTCTAGGGTTAGTTTAGTGTTGCAACAAGAGGAATTTATAGCAGAAATTGAGTGAGGTGAGGTGCAGCATCAATGTTGCAATGGTGCAAAGTGAGGAATCGTCAATTCAGTTACACATAGATTTGAGCTAAAGGATTTCTTCAATGCTAGTATGAAGGGAATCCCTTTGACAATCAGTGCAAAGAGTGTTTCTAATTTAGTGGTTGCAACCAAAAAATCAGGGTGCAGATAATCCTATTGGATTCATCTGAACCTCAAAAGACAACCCAGGTGGAATTATGTAGATTGTCTCCTCAAGAATGCGCATCTGTGATATTTGAGTTCAAATATTTTCTTGAATTTTGATGAGGTTGAAACTGCTTGGATATGGTGTATACTGCTAGTGGATATGCTCTGAGTTGAAATGTAAATGTAGTGAGTTCAAGGAAGTCTTCAATTCTAGTGTGAAGAGATTTCCTTCGACAATCAGTGCAAACAGTGTTTTTAACTTAGTGGTTGCAACAAAAGATTAGGGTTCAGATAATCCTATTGGAGTCATCTGAGCTTTCAAAGGACAACTCAGGTACAATTCTGCACATTGTCTCCTCAGGAATGCGCATCCTATGATGAGTTTAAATATTTTCGTGAGTTCTGATGAGGTTGGAACTGCTTCAACATGGTGTATAATGCCAGTGGATCATATGCTCTGAGTTGAAATCAAGTTATGAGTTCAAGGATCTCTTCAATTCTAGTGTGAGGACAATTCCTTTGGCAATCAGTGCAGAGAGTGTTTCCAATTCAGTGGTTGCAACAAAAGATTGCTGGATTCATCTGAAACTTCAACCCCTCAAAGACCACTCAGGTACAGTTATGCAGTTCCTGTGGTGTTTGAGTTGCAATATATTCTTGAATCTTGATGAGCGTGGCAAAAGATTGGACATGGTGTATAATGTTAGTGAATTTGCACTGAGTTGAAATCAACTATGAGATCAAGGATCTCTTCAAAGCTAGTGTGAAAAGAATTTTTTTGGCAATCGTTGCACAAAGTGTTTCCAGTTCAACAAAAGAGTAGGATCAAACATTTAAAGACCACTCAGGTGTAGTCATGCAGATTTGTCTCCTCAAGAATGCACTTCCTATAGTATTTGACTTATATCTTTTGTTGAGTTTTGATGAGGTTCCCCCTTGCTTGGACATCGTGTATAATGTTTGTGGACATGCACTGAGTGACTCTTAATTACACCCTCTCCCATTTCAATTCTGGGAGAAGATTTATCTCCTCTTTCAAGCATATTTATTCCTGTGAGTACTCGGAATCTTTTCTCAGCTCAGCTCGTCAACACTTTAGGTTGATGCTTGCATTTTGTAATTGAAGGTGAGTAAGCATTGTGTTAATACCAATGTACATGTTTAAGGCTCCAGCTCAAATTCCCTTGACCTATATTTATGATCATAACTCCAATGCCAAGATTTCTTGAGTTATCCAACAAGCTTGAGCTAATCAACTTACAGGGTGGTCACGTGGATGGAATTCTATGTTGTCTTAACATTCTGAATGTTGAATAGATGACATACTGTACTATTTGAGCGAATGGCTATTTTGCAGATGATAATTTGAAGACTTCAAGGGGCTGGAGATTTGAAGATTGCTATTCTCCATACGCAGTAACTCATAATGCAACTTGTTTTGATCTCTTTTCTATGCACATTGTATGTACATTGTAGTTTATAAAGATTTCAGAAGGGGGGAAACTTTTTTGTCATCGTCAACTCTATTTCATCCAGGGAGATTTTTGGGCATAATCGGTCAAGATCATTACCCTTTCACAGCGCACCGAGCAGCCCCACAGCTGGATTTGCTTATTTGAACCAACCATACAGTGAGAAATTACCTTGTAGAATTCCACAAACTATCGCTTGGCAAAAGGGAAAGGGCTTACAGGCATGCATATAAACCACAAATGAAGTTGCATGCAATCCTGTGTGGATATGGTAGATGGGCCTTATTTGGTTACTTTTTGTTGTTGGCTACATTGTATTGCTTACAATTGCAAACTTAACATGTATGTGCATCGGAGGACATTAAGTACCCCCCACGAACTTTTCGGGGGGGATATTCTGTCAGGGGCAGGGTTCGCCATTTTTTTGCACCCGCCCGAAAACTGTTGCCCGCCCGCCCGATTTCAAAAAAAAAATTGTACTTGGATTTTTGAAGGCTACTTGTCCACAAATCCCATATTGAGTGCACTTCATTTTCAAGGTCTCAAATCCAATATATATGTTCACTTCCATTGAGTAAATAAGCAATTGACTAGATTTCATTCTCAAAATGAAACCGCCAATAAAGCATGTAATAAACTTGGAAGTCAAAAATATGACAAAATCCTCATTAGTACTGAGGTAATAATTTTTGTCACTTCCAATTCAAAGGGACTTTCTCATTCTAAAATAAAACTATTTTTTCCGAATATTTTAATATAATCTATCATATATAATATATAATATAGTTAATACCTTCTACTATCACAAAGTTTTCATATGCATTAAACTAGTTAAGTAAGATTGAATGCAACTAAGTCTAATATATTCTGATTAATCCCAATTAAGCCCAATTAAATCAGAAAATATGCTTACCAAATTAATTAAGCCTAATTAATCATAAATTATATTTACTGGAGTTAATTCCATTTAAATCATGATTAATTTCAGTAAGTACATTTTATAATTAATTAGGCTTAATTAATTTGATTTTAATTAGGATAAATAAAGATCCCATTCATTTTGAGTTGGACCAGCATAATGCCTTAGCATATCTTATAGAATCCTATTAACTCTCTTTGTTTGCCCATTTGTTTGAGGATGAAAAGCTATAGACATAGCTTGTTTTGTGCCCAAAACATTACAGAGTGCAATCCAAAACCGACTAGCAAATTGAATATCTCGATTACTAACTAGCTTGCTAGGAAGACCATGATCCTTATACACAAAGTCTATAAATAATTTGGATATATATTCTACAGTAATTGTGGTCACTATGACTATAAAATGATCCATCTTACTCAATTTGTCCACATACACCAATATTGCATCATCCTCTTATTTTGTGGGAGTTAATCCAGTGATAAAATCAAGGCTACCACATTCTCACTTCCTTTCAAGAATTTCTAAAGGTTGCAATTATAACTATATTCGTTAATTTGAGACTTTCTCTTGTCTCAAATTAATATGTGGACCACAACAACATGGTCTAATGTTTGGGTCGTCCTATCTAAACCATCTTGATATGAGTTCTTAATTGGGTTCTTGATATGAACACCCGCTTCAAAGTATTTGCATCTTACAACATTCTCCAATATCTGTGTGATTTTATCCATGTTCTTATATATGTAATTGTCTCAAAATGCCAAAAAAGTCCCAAATTAACGAATATAGTGATTAATCTTATTATTCTTGTAGTAAAGGTTTTACTACGTTGACATACATCACATGTATTCACATAAGTCTTGACATCATCCCTCAATTTTGGCCACCAAAAATTGGTCTCAACATGTTTCAAGGTCTTCGTAATACCCATATGTCCATTATAAAAAACATCATGATATTCAAAAAGTAGATCTTTACAAAGGGAACCCATAGCAAATACCATAATTGCATCTGGCACCACCAAATGGCATCTTTGAAGACCAATTTTGCTAAATTAACCAGGTCCTTAAATCACGGGTCTAAAGCATACCCTGTAATGATCTTATTAAATAATTAATTGTCAAACTCAAGGGGATTTTTTCTAGTGTTGTAATTTTCATGGGAACACTCCTCCCAGTGTCGGCCGCCACATGTTGGAAGCTACGACTTGAAGTGCTTCTTGTCAGTAAGGCTAACCTAACCCATATTTCATCTAATAAGTCCTTGCTTAATGGATTGGCGATATTGCACTTCCCAAGAAGATACTCCCATTAATAATAAAAAGTTTGTTCCAAATACTCTAACCACCAAGCTTGATGCCTTGACTTTAGATAGGTTAATGGATTGTGATATGTAATCATTACACATTTTGAAACTTCTAAATAACAACGTCATGTTCGTAAGGCATGCATAACGGCTATTAATTCTTGTTCACATGTGGTATAATTTCTTTTGGCATGTGTAAGTTTGCGTTTTTCAAACGCAATTGGCCTACCATTCTATAAAATAATTGTCCATGTATCACAAAAAAAACATCACGTATGACTTCAAATCTTTTACCAAATATTGGTAAATTTAGAACGAGCACGTGAATTAACGCATACTTAACACCTTCAAATGACTCTTAACATTAATAAGTCCAAATGTACTTCACATTTTTTTTTATCAAATGAATCAAAGGGGCAACTAAGGTTGAATAACCTGAAATGAATCAACAGAAATAATTACTAAGACCCAATAATGAACGTAATTGACTTACATCGTTAGGCTTTGTCCATCTAATCATCGTATCAATCTTTCGAGGGTCGATCTTAATCCCATCCTTACCCACTGTGGTGTTTTTTAGCTCCCCCCTCCGAGGGAGCCTAAAAGTACCGCACAAGCCCTTTGGTGAGGGTGGCCTACCTTAGCATGTGTCTAAGCCGAACCCAGATGTTATGATATTACATGAGTGCTTCGGTTTGTGAAGGGAATTGGTAATTTCATCGTATCATTTCAGTAGGTTATACGTACATCTTAAGCATCTCAAGTGATTATCTAAGGATCTCTGTATTTTAGTGCTACGAGCGTTTGTAGGACGCCTCCCGCGGGCAGCGTTCATGCTCGGGCAGCCCGTTCCTGTCCTCCCGTCCCGACCCGTCTTACCTGCCCGACTTGGCCTTCCTGCCCGTGTCCAACTGTCCACCCGTCTGTCCATCCGTCCATCCGGCCGTTCATCCGGCCGTTCATCCGTCATATCCATCTCCACCACTACCCCACACCGAACCCGACCTCCGTCATTCTTCCTTGTTCACACCACTAGACAGCTCCGGAGCGAGTGAGGAAATTGGGAAAGGTTGTTGCATTGCTAGTTTAGGATTTGGAAGAGTTGTAACTTTAGTCGATGTTGTTGTAGTCGCCCGCCATGGAGGTGGACATTGTGGATCTGGGAGGGAAATGTGTTTATTTTGAAGAAGGGTTTGATTTTGTAATAGAGGAGGCCACGGAAGATCTACAGGACAGACAGGGTTTAGTTTCAGATCTAGAAATTCTTCCGTCATTCTTCTGTCATTCTTCCTTGCTCACGCCACTGGACAGCTTCGGAGCGAATGAGGAAGTTGGGGAAAGGCTGTTGCATTGCTAGTTTAGGATTTGGAAGAGTTGTAACTTTGATCGACGTTGTCCTAGTCGATCGCCATGGAGGTGGGCATTGTGGATCTAGGAGGGAATTGTGTCTCTTTCGAAGAAGGATTTGATTTTGTCATAGAGGAGGTCACGGAAGATCTACAGGACGGACATGGTTTAGTTTCAGATCTGGAAATTCCTGCCATGATGGACGGTTATGAGGACAGGCGATTGTACCTGCTAGTTTCCGATCTGGAAGTTATGAGGACATGCAATGGGTTTGAGGCCATGCAGGCTGAGGCCTCGTCCTGGATGAGAGTTTGTTTCTGGAACGTCTGCTTGGATATGTTGGCTATGGACAAAGAGGATGATCTTCGTGTCCTGTGGTTGGACGCGTCAAAGGATACAAATTTTGGTGGTGGAAGGCGAGTGCAATGCAATCG
Organism: Polytrichum commune; assembly: GCA_950295325.1. Classification (NCBI taxonomy): domain Eukaryota; kingdom Viridiplantae; phylum Streptophyta; class Polytrichopsida; order Polytrichales; family Polytrichaceae; genus Polytrichum; species Polytrichum commune. The sequence goes on from OX485809.1 coordinate 19,457,265, forward strand.
TTGATAACGTTGTGGAGTTTAGTGTTATTTCTTAGAATAGTGGTGTGGGATGTTACAATAAGACAAGGTAGAACCAATGTAAGGTTGAATCATAATAGGACACAATTATGATAGGTGAGAGCCATTACATGTCCACTTCGGACACATGAGTATTGATACATTGGCCCTACCCATTTTCAATAAAGTGTCATTGTTTGTTGGATTTTCAATGTAAATGAAACTTCGGCAATTGGGAATTTTCGGAAAACAAGCAATTTAGTAAAATATGACAGGACATGTACAACATTGGTGTCCTGGAAAGACTTTATGCCTTTTTCATTGAATTCAGTAACATTGTAATATATCCTATCAATGTCATATATCAATCTATGCAACATCCATTGTTTTCAGTGTTGTCCTAACATAATCTAAACTCCCATGACAGGCTTGTCCAACCTTGTTGAAATGGTTAATTTTATGGTATTGAATTTCACATAATGTGTTGTCCATATACAGTTGTTTCGCCACAAAATTGCATTGGCATCCTCGCTTAGAGGTTAGACTGGCTTACAATCTACTTGCCCTCCTTTGCTTTGTCTGTCATATTGGGAGTGGTTGCCCTGTAAGACTTTTAGGACAGCTTGTATCAAAGTGAGAGGCTGTAGAAACAACTGGACAACTAAATGTGGAACAAGAGGTGTCTTTGTACTATTTTGTTTTTCCACTGTCCTAGCATCTAGGGTTGATCCTACCCCGTCCTTGGTTGATTTTCTCCTCCCAAGAAATGTTTGTCCTGTCAAAGGGCCCAGGGGGTGGGATCTGCAACCTCGCCCACATATTTTCAAGAGTTACATCCCGCACCCTAAACCTTTCTTATGCACCAGCTTTCAAGCACGTATTGGTGTCCTTGTGGACGATTGTGCTTGCAGGAATTTCCAGATCTGAAACTAAACCATGTTCGTCCTGTAGATCTTCCGTGACCTCCTCTATGACAAAATCAAATCCTTCTTTGAAAGAGACACAATTCCCTCCTAGATCCATAATGCCCACCTCCATGGCGATCGACTAGGACAACGTCGATCAAAGTTACAACTCTTCCAAATCCTAAACTAGCAATGCAATAGCCTTTCCCCAGCTTCCTCATTCACTCCGAAGCTGTCCAGTGGCGTGAGCAAAGAAGAATGACGGAAGAATGACAGAAGAATTTCCAGATCTGAAACTAAACCCTGTCCGTCTTGTAGATCTTCCGTGGCCTCCTCTATTACAAAATCAAACCCTTCTTCAAAATAAACACATTTCCTTCCCAGATCCACAATGTCCACCTCCATGGCGGGCAACTACAACAACATCGATAAAAGTTACAACTCTTCCAAATCCTAAACTAGCAATGCAACAACCTTTCCCAATTTCCTCACTCGCTCCGGAGTTGTCTAGTGGCGTGAACAAGGAAGAATGACGGAGTTCGGGTTCGGTGTGGGGTAGTGGTGGAGACGGATATGACGGATGGACAGACGGGTGGACAGACGCGTGAATAGCTGGACAGGCGGAAGGCCGCGTCGGGCAGGATGGAGGACACGGGCAGGAAGGCCAAGTCGGGCAGGTAAGACGGGTCGGGTCGGGAGGACAAGAACGGGCTGCCCGAGCATGAATGCTGCCCGCGGGAGGCGTCCTACAAACGCTCGTAGCACTAAAATACAGAGATCCATTATCTAAGCTACATCAATTTTCCTAATCTAATGCTAAACTATCATAGTCTACGCACAAACGCACCAACCTTGGGATCAAGACAACCTAAACCTAATGAATGAAATAACTTAGTCTACACTTTATGTGTGTGGCTTTAGTTATTCTTTGTTCAAATTGACGGAACAACGAGTGGACTTGCTTAATCAATTCGGCCACATCTAATTATTTACCTCTTATGAATAAAATTCTCTAAACGGGGGGATCGTAATTAAGTCTCACCCTCTCAATTTTCCTTCTTAATTTATGGTTGATTGAACAAAGCCTATATTACTAGTTTGGTGCATACCCTAACCCGAGCCTTTCAAGGCCTTGAGCGGGTCTCTTGAAGATTGATTAACATGGACACATTTTAATCTTTAGTGCCGGAGGGGATAGTGTCAATCCTCCGAATTAAGATTCCAATTGGTTTTTCTCCCACAGGGGTTATACAAATTTTGTTGGCTATTAATTAGTTTACCATGGTTTGACTACAAAATTTTAACTTAATGGGACCAGGGAATAAGACAACATGTTGCACGATATTTAAGAGTTGGGACCAACAACATGATGGTCGTAGGTCGTTACTTCCACCTGACCACATACAACACGCATAAGCTTAATGGTTATGTCGGAAATCAACATGATTTCATCACACACGAACGAGCTATGAACGGAAAAGCTACTACCACAACACTTATATGGAAGGCTTTACACACATGGGAGTTGGAAATCCCCCCTCGGGTGCTAACCCCCTAGCCTTACATGGATAATTGGGTTGGGTTAGAATTTACATTTGTTGCGCTCCTTCTAATCCTAAATTGAAAAATGTAAGGTTAAAGAATTTACCAGTTGACTCTCATCTTGGCTTGGCAATGGTCGGTAATGATATCCCTTATTTTTTACCACTTTCTTTTTTACTTTTATGCATGATAGTTTTTTTTTCTCAACCCCTTTCCTCACACTCCAAGATCACACATGTTTGAGAAGAAAATTCGGACTTCTCAACTCTTACCCATTATGAAAATTGTAAGCAATATGCAACCACTATGCCTTTGGCAAAAAAGCAAGTTGCAACTGCCAAGTCATGCCAATAAATAATTACCAAGAGGATTTATAGGACTCCTCTTAGTGGAGTTTGGAGGTTTCTTCTATTTTTTCTCAGTCTTTTCTACGAGCTTAACTCTTCCATGAGATAGAGTCGAATTTAAGTTGATTGTCTCTTCACTTTTTTCTCTACGAATAAAGAGTTATTTTTGCTTGCAATACAGGGATGGTCACACAGTTCAATCAACTTTTATTATATAGTCAGTGAGGTGCGGCCGGTGCGGTATAGCCAATGTGGTGCGGCTAGTGCGGTGCGAATACACATTTAATCTTAATAGATTATCTCGATTTATGAGGCAAGGTCTATATCCCGAATGTATGTTTTGTGGGGTAAAGTCTAAGTCCGGATCGAACAGAGAAGTCTGAACAAATGTTATGAAGCAAAGGAATGATTTTGGTTTAAACATGAATCGCATTTAGTTTGTCGTTTGTCGAGAAAGAAGATTGAAATATGCGCGAAATAGTTCGACTTGAGGTTTGTATGGAATAATTTGAACAATATTCTCTATAAAATTCTACGTGTTTCAATACGGAATCTTTATTCCAAGCCACGAGCATTGACCCAACTTCAACTCTCGGCCACCCACAACATCTACTAATATTTTCCAAGCTTAAATGGACAAATATTTTCTTGATTGAATAGATAAATAAATTGATCTTCACACACCCCTCAAATATCGAACCTTGAATTAGTCGTGAGAACAACTTGGTGGATGGGTATCCGACTGGCGATAGGCCTTCTCTTACCTAGATCTTCATTCATTCATTATTTATTTGTTTACTTATTTATTCATTTATTAGGCAATATAAAACTCATAAAAAACATATTCAGATAATTGAAACTTAAATATTCAACGGTTTTGGAAAGCCGGCCTAAGCGACTCTAAGGGGATAGACACATTTTCACTAAAATCCTCACAACTTTTGCTTATAAACTTTAAATGAAACAAATTTTGGGTTTTTGAAAATTTTACAATAACACCTATAACTCCTCAAAATATCAAAACAATTTCATATTTCATCTTCAAAATATAAGCTTACAAAGTCAATGCTTACAGATTGAAAGGCAGTTGAGATACCTTTACTCAAACACTTATAACTTCTACTCACTAACTCTGATTTTAACAAGCTAACGTTTGTTGCAGAGCTAAATTTACGGGAAAAATTCACTCAAAATCTAAGAACTAAGTTATAAATTTTTCATTTATTACACTCAATTGAAAATAAGGCAGCAACTTAGGGATGTGTAAAAAAATACAGTAACTTATTCACAATAATTCTAATAACAAAAACATGGTTTACGTCCACAATGGAAGATGGAGAGAGATGGTTTTTTTTAGGGGGAGAAAATTTGTTTATTTTATTTAGAATTTTAGAGGACTTTGCTGTACGAAGTAAAGAGATAATTATGAGGAGAAGAGGGGATTTTTATCCCCCTTCAATGAAGGGTTAGGCTCCCCCTTCCTTCCATTCACCGAGGGGTCCTTTCCCTTGAATAATAAAGACCAACCCCTCGGTGGTGAATACAGGGGGCAACGCCACATCGCAACTCACTTGCCCAAACCCTAATAAAAGATTTGTTAATTTAGTTTGAATTTGAATTTTGGTTGGCAATGGTAGGCACATGGCTCCGTTACTTTAGTTCGCAAATTCCTTACACACGTGGTCGTCACCTTCATTTTTTTTCCTTAGCCGTTTCCAAAATTATTCATTTTTTGCCACCTCTTTGTTTTTGTCAATGAAATGTTTGTTTAAATTGGTTGCATCCAATTTAAGCTACCTACTTACTATCTCACTGCTTAGTATTTCCGATTCAAATAAAGGGCTTTCCCTTTATCCCTTTGGTTCCTAATTGTTTACTTGTTCAAGATTTTTACCCCAAGAGTAAAATACATCCAACCAACCTCGTAGGGTCTTTCTTTCAAAGTCATATTAATCTAAATGATTCTTTGGCTAATTTTTCCTACTAATAATCTATTGTTTTTGCTTAAAGCCTTCAATTGTAAGTCTTTTTGCCGTTGGGGACAAATTTGAGGCTCACACCCACTACATAGCCAAGCTATTTTAATTCACTTTTTACAAAGTGACATATACATTGTAGATAGTTTTTGAGGTTGGGTTCCAATTAAGAAACCCACACAGGGAAGACTAAATGAGTGTCAGGGTTCACATCTAGGGATCACCATTAAGTTAATTGATAGATCACAAGGGAATTAAGATAAATTTAGGATAACAAATCCAGGGAAAATGACTTCTAGAATGAATTTTAGGACATGTCTTATTAAGGTTGAAGGTCACTCACGGCAGTATATGCAATTGCTCAATCACTCCCTTACAACCCACTCTCGTCAGTAACATCACTCTTATGGTGATTTGGCAACACAGAGAGTCGCGGCTCAACAATAGTCTTTTGAGTACGCCATAGTCTTATGCACACAAGGCCAAAGATCCTTGCTTTAGTCCAAAGTCTCTTCCAACGGTAACCAGTGACCATAAGCCATAACACTTGTTAGATAACACTGCCACTCTATCGCTATTACATTCCTGTAATTGCAATTTGAATTAATTAAACTTAGTGTTATTATGTTCAATCTCCTCTTATTACTTCATAATTGGCAAAACAACGTTCAACTTAATATTTTCTAAGTTAAGTTGTTATGATTTGCAAAAGTTTAGTTACAAGTGACACGAGCTAAGCGAACCAGAACTAAGCGATTGAGTCTAATCCCTAGGACCATAGTCTAGCAAGTATCGACCATAGTATGAGAGCCATCCATAGTCTGAGTGACCAGTCACTAGTAACCAAATCCAAGTAACGAGTCTCAAAGGAAGGCCATAGTCCGAGTAACAATCATCAGTAACCAATAAGCGTATTGTTCTCGAAGACGTACCTGGTGTCTACTCCTTTTATCCTGGCTCTTAGCAGCTTTCCCAATCGCTATGGGATAAGCCTTCCCCTCTTTCCCGCTACCACGGCTCCATGTACGTACACGAAGACTCATCGCTACCGCACCATTTGAGTTCGTGAACGGATTGCTCCAACCAAATTCCCTCTGCTCCTCCTGCGAATATTCTACTGACTTGAACGAGGTCTCATCTCATTCCGTCTAGGTTTCCAAGATCATAGCCAGTAACCATTCCTCATTGCGCACCCCGTTCAAACTTGGAAGTCACTTATGTCGTAAGCTCCAGAGACTAGTTTCTTTCATCAGTCTTCATTACCAAAACAATTTCTCCTAATCGTAGGAGACTCAATTGCGGTACCAATCTGATAGTTCAAAATTCATCTTCGATTCTACTTCGAGAGATATTTTACTCTGTAAGGAAGCTTGTCAATTCACAATTCCTCTCCTTCCGAGGATTAATCACTAATCCTTTAATGCGGGGAATCAGTTTGTTCAATCCCTTTACTACTCACCCCATTAATCTGCTACGAAGGATTTCACATCTCTTTACTTCTGAAATTTAACTTACAAAAGTGTCAGACAGGAAGACCAGAAAAATTTCTCTCTCTCTTCATGAGAGGATTAAAGAAAACTTCCCTAACTAATTTCGTAGGATTGAAACATGCATTTACCCACATTAGAATTTCACATTCCACTTATGAGTTGCAATCAGGAATTAGAATAGGACTCTTGAGACACTTCAAGTGCTCTACGTATGATCAATTCTGGAATAAACTTATATCAGTCCTGACGAAATTGAAACTTCACCGTAATATGTTCAAACTGATTCCCAAAACATAGTTCCCAGAACAACTAAGGACTTCACATCCAATCTCAAAGACATACTTCTTCACCAGGGTAAAAGTCATACATAAAAGAGTCACTATCTTCACGAGGGTGAAGTGTGTCGTAATTCCTTTTGGATTCTTTCTTGGTCAAGGAATATCTATCCTTGACCTAGTTTATTCACAAAGAACACCAAAGCCAGAAGTGTAATCACTGCACGTATATCAGATAGAGTAGCTTCACAATATTATATTATGGAGAGTTAGGTGTACATAAAAAAGGGCTTCTGTAGATAGGTTTTTTGCTTGGGTTCAATTTTATATAAAATACCCCAGGGAAGACTGAATGAGTGTCAGGTTGTTAATCTAGATGTCACTCTTAGGTTAATTGATAGTTCCTAGTTGTCAATGTAGGTGTGGAGGCCACCTTCAACCATCCAGCCTCAGACGGTGTAACCCGCTGCTGAACCGGTTTACATGGAAGTTACTCCCACCAAAATTAGATCTTCTTCTCTCTAAGTCTCGTGAAGGTGTATGAAATCTTTTGTGTCTCAATACCGTAACATATAGTTCCAAAGTGCTTATAAGTTCCCTAGGAGTAGTTGATCTCCGTTCACAAGTTTATGTTTCCCTGAATCTAATGTCCAGTTTTGGTGTTCCTAAACCTTTAAATAGATTTAGTAACACAATACTTTTCTTAATCAAGAATATTGTGTTCAAGACCCTTTTATAAATCCCTAGGGATAAAGTGTCCAAGTTGTCAAGTTTATGTTTCCCGAAAGTGCCCTTAACGAGAACACCTCTACAGTATCTCTCAGTATGTAGTTCTTTTTAAATCATTTCTTAAATGGATAGGTACCTTAGATCTTAAGTTTAATGTTTCTTAAACGTGTAATGTCAAGGTTAAGTGTTTCTCCGAGAGAAACACTCTCATACAATATCTTTCATGGTTTAAGTTATCTAAAACATATTTTCAAGTTCATAACTCTCGTAACTTGAAATCATCTAAAATCTTCTACCTACAATTTCTTTCACGGTTTGAATTTATCTTATATTGATTCGTAAACCTATATAAAATCCAGATTCATTTGCTCAAGTCCTTAATGTAATAACTTCTATTCCATTCAAGGTCTCAAACTACTTGCTTAAATGCTTTCACGTGATCAAAATCCCTCTACATTCCCTTAGTCATCAGTGTTTATCCTCGATGCCAAATCTCTAAGGTTCAATGCATTAATTGTTTAATTCCCTAGAACATACCTAATCCATGGCTAAGGTTGGCAATATTCCCAGCATATTCTCTCAAGCCACAATCACCTTTAGGTGCTATAATGGGGATCTGATGACAAGGCCAATACTTTAATCTTCGCTAGATCAATTCCTTTGTGCGTCGACATATCCGATTAGATTTGCCAAGTCCTATCAACAAGCTAATCATGGTAACTCATGACCGAGAGTGTATGTGAGGTAATCATGTAGGGATTCACTTAGGTGTCAATTTCGGCTCGAGGCCTCGCATCCATCTCTACCCATGATTACCACTTACGTGATCAACTTTACTTAGCTTGATTTTCTTACCTAAAATATTGGCTAAGTTCGGGTGGCCTTACCGGATGCCATGTGTACTCCAAATTTGCTTATAGGATAACCTCAAAACATGGCGTAAAGTAGTCGCTTCCCCGGTAGCCAACTTAATTGAAATCACGAGCTTTGATGAAATTCCTCTTGCGTGGTGCTCGCCAATAAATCGTAAGTAAATCCTTTAACTCCTTGTCGTAAGCTCACGCTCGTTGTACGTCGTAACAATTTGCCTAAGCCTATGTAGAAACCTTCCCCTTAGCTTCTCCACATGGTTTATTACCGCACCGAGGGTGCCAATTTCTTCTTTTAGAATTTACCGCACCGAGGGTGCCAATTTCTTCTCTTAGGATTTACCGCACCGAGGGTGCCAATTTCAATCCCTATCGCACCGTGGGTGCCAATTTGACTTAAGTGCACCGAGGGTGCCGATTTTCTATCTATTACCTTACCGCACCGAGGGTGCCAATTTCGATCCCTATCGCACCGTGGGTGCCAATTTGACTTAAGTGCACCGAGGGTGCCGATTTGCTATCTAATGCACCGCGGGTGCCAATTGCGAACTCAAGACTCAAGACTCGGGAGCTCGGACACTCATGTAGAATTTTGATATGCAAAATGACGTGTATTAGGGCCCTCAAGTGGCCTCCTTTTATAGTGTTTCACATCTAGGTATTTGTGGATTTTTGTAAATGTTAGCTTCGGCTATATTTAGCCCTGTATCTAAAAATAGCCTGATTTGAAAGTCTTAATCCAAAATTTCTAAATCTATTTTGCCTAATATGTATTTCCTACTTACATATCCCTTCGTATCCTATTGGTTAATTATTCATTTACAATTACATTCATCCCTTGAGTTCGGCCATGTGCCCTATAAATAGGGACGGCCCACCCCTTCAGTTCTCAGCTCGGACCCTGTTTCCACTACAGTAGCCTTGGCCGTTCCCTGCTCCCGTTCTCTTGGCCGCTTGCGTTCCCACAGCCGTGCTTGCTCCCTCAGCCGCTCACGTTCCCTTGGGTTCCCAGTCCCTCGCACGCTCCCCTTGGCCGCGCACGTTCCCTTGGGTTCCCAGACTTCCGAGCGTTCCCTTGGCCGCGCCGTTCCCCTAGTCGCTCCTGTTCTCGAACGGCTAGTCCCAGCGCCCCTGTTCTCACCGGTCTTCCCCCCGGTCCCGTTTCCACCGCCGTTTGTGAGCTCTTCGTCTTCCTCGTACCTCAGAGCTCCTCTCTCGCTTGGTTGCGGGCAATGTCTCTACAGTAGGTGATTTGCGCACACAACCCATGGAATACCTAACTTTTAGAGTTGTTTTAGGGTTAAATTATGATGTTTTGTGGCTTAGGGGCTCTCAGGTCCGTACATGCATTTGCTCAGTCTCTCCCTCACATCCATTGTCCAATAGTGACCATGTGTTTAGATGTTTTTGGGATTTTTATGAGGTAGGGAGTCACGGCTCAGCAATAGTCTTTTTGAGTATCCAGTAACCACAATTTATCAGAGCCAAGGGCGCTCTGATTAATTCCATAATCTCTCCTTAATTAATTTGTGCCTTTAGTGGATCAAGAAATACGGTAGTAAAAACTCCTAAGAGTTGTTGTCCCTCCTTAATTAAATGTGAGTTTTAATTTGGCAGTATAATCAATGGACCGCACCCCAAGCTAAGTTGGTGGTACCGGAACCATCATATTTTAATGCCATTAATTCATATATTAATTCCATAATATGAAATCCCTTAATAGTTCCTTTACTTAGATTTAGAATTCACTTCTAAATAGTTCTCAAGTTCTAATATTCCTTGTTTTATAACACAAACCTTATTGCTTTTCGTAGCTTGCGAAATAATTAAGAACATTGTCACAGTGTCGTGCAATTTAGCATTGAATTTATGTATGTTGTTTGATATGTTGGATGCCCATTTTGTTTGCTGTATGATGCAAAAGTTTTATGTTAATTTATGTGTGCAAAAGTTATTCTTTCCCGTTGATGTGTTGCTTGTAATTTCGGTGATTCCAGGTATAGGTTTGACTGTGGCTGCAGGTTGAAGACTGATATGGGCAAGTGTACTTGAAAGCTTTTGAACTTCAAAGGTTTTTATACATGCACTGTTTTGTTATCCCAACCGCTATGGGATAACTCTTCGGCTTCCAAGTGCTTCTTCACTTCAATATCAAAGGGATGACCATGAGAAACAAAGTACCTTGTTAAGACGAAGCTGGTTCTTCTTCACTGAATCTGCTATTGCACTTACAAAACAAGGAGGATTGAAGACGGGGAGGCAATTGTGAGGTCCACTTGTCCCTGCAATTGTGGCTTGGCAGATTTTGATTGACAATTGGGTTTCTCCAGGTCCTCAATATCCTTCAGTATTTTCCCGCAATTGTACAACAAACGTTTCCTTGTTGCTAAGTGATACGAATCAAGCTGTTCACACTCTCAGAAACTTCGTCTGTCTCACCTGCTCACCTGCTCACTGCTTGCTTTTGTTGTGGTTGGTTTAAAGCGGACTCGCTTTCCTCCTTCATTCGTATTGTTCGCACCAGAAGCACGTTTCGAAGCAGAAGGTGTGGATTAAAACGAAGAAATTGGAGCAGCTGTTGTGTTCACCTTCGCCGGTTCTTCAACACATGTTGTCTCCGGAGCCACCGGTCCTTCTCCCAGTTCTCGACTCTAGACTTCGGCGTCGCAGACTCCGAAACTTCCACTGGTTATTCCTCAAACTCAACAGGTTAATTTGTCTGGTTTTGCTGCGCCTTCACTCCGCATGACATAAATCCATGGCTTCCCACTGCACGACAACGTCGATTGATAGTTTCACCTTCACCCGCATTCCAATTCCAGGGAGACTGGTGGGCATAGCTAATTGTGATCACAGTGCTTCCGAGTCCAACTGGTTACGTGTTGACCTCTTTCAAATTTTGTTTATGAATTTAAAGCATCTCTCGAAGATGATCGGCAATATTTCTACAGCTTTGAACTTCAACCGAGTATTTCTCGAACTACAATATCAAGCCAACCTCTTCACTCACAATTTTTTTTAGCAAAAGTAATCACACGCATAGAGAAATAACTGACAATCTGTGAGCGTAAAAACATGACTTCACACCATTCGCACTTAATCCTTATTGATATCGTAGAAAGAATTAAAGTACTAAAGCTGATTAAGTCAAAGCCCATGAGCAATACGACAATGATTCATTAAGACTATGGCCTCACAAACCTGCTTCAATTGATTAGACAAAGCATGTACAAACTGATGAGATATACACACAAAAGTAGGGCTGCATACCCACTTGCATTAATTTTAGTTACTTCACATGTCACAAGGATCTCCTCTCTTCACAAGAGGGATCTTTAAAATTCTTACACAAATTCACTCCCTTCACGAGAGGTTCAAGTTTCTTTCACACAAAAACACTTTATGAATGGAGCACACAAACACATCACTCTCTTCACGAGAGTTCAAATCAATTCTACTTAAAAGTACTTTATGAAAATTACAAGAAAAAATGCGGTACAACTTCCTCGTCTTCTTTCCTCTTACCCTTTTGCGGAGATTAGGTCATTTGCCGCACCGAACCTCTTCACAACGGGTGTGGCCATCCAAACCTAAGTTTCTAAGAGCTTTGGTAAATTACCGAATGCCCCATTTATTTACTAAATAAAAGTTTAGCCTAGTTTTTACCTTTTTACTTAGGCTGAGCTATTTTTTTCACTTTTAGTGATTAACCTCACCATTTACTCACTAATTCTATTTCCTAACTAGATTTAAATCCTAATTTTCCCTAATTTAGGGCTTTGAGCTCTCGGAGCCAAAAAATTGGATTACAGCTTCACACCCGGAAAATCCCCCAGACTATAGTTTCTCTGTTCAACAAGAGGACGGAGAGCTACCCTCTTCACAAGTGGTAGTAACAATGATCCTCTCATCTCCCTTTGACTATGGTCATGGCCAACTTTTCTACACACAGAAAGTAACCGTCTTCCCAACCAATGTATATGTTCATAGCCAGATTCCTAAGTTTTTCTAATCAATCCCAAAACTATAGTCTTACCTAGCCGACTCTTCAGCTCTGGTCTATGGTCATATTAGTTGGGAATAGTCATTTCTGCTATATCTTTACTATTTTTTTCCCATTTTTCACTATTCTCAAGTTCTAACCCTACGTCTGACCTTAAACCACATTTAATTTCAAAAGTAAGTCTAATTTATCCAAAAAAACGTCTCACATGGCCCCCTCCTTTACTGGTTGGCGTCCCTGCCAACCCGTAATCTCTTTACTGACCCGTCGATATCATCGTCAGCATCCACCTCCATGTAATCTCGACTGCATGATCCTCCTCTTTGCCAATTTTCCTTGGCCTCCAATCGAATAATAGCCCGTTGTAGATCCTCGTCTTGGGCTACAACCTGGGGGTTATTTCTTCTTTGCCACTTAAGAAAACGCTTGAATGGGCTAGCCAAAGTGAAGAGAAATTCATTTATTAGGGAGATATGAGCCCCCTCAATAAAATGAGTCACAGCCATCGCCTCCACCACTCGGATCCAACGAGACGGCCGATACTGTAATTTCAAGAGCATCCAATACTCATGTCGCGACTCGTGGTGCATATAGACATTAATCGCAAAATTCCACCTCGGGCACCAATCAGCAAGAGTTGCACAGAATATTGCATCTCTAAAGCATACTAGGTCTTTGTGCATCTTGTGTTCGTCAAAAAATCGTTGATAAGCCTCCTTGCATTGTGCCGGTGTATTGAAACCTGGAGCGCCTTGTATCTGAGGCCAATTATACTCCACTGAGGCTATGGTCGAACTAGGTGACAACTTATGTCTTCAGGCACAAGGACAAAAGTGAGGGTGCATCTGTACTGCTGGTGGGGGCTCAAAAGACCATGGTCCACTGACTTGTTTGTAGATTAGGTCCACTGCCACCTGCTCCGTACGTGAGAAGCCATAGTCTTGCAGAATCCAAGATATTACTGACCATGTGGGCACGGGTTTCTCCTGGACATTATCGAACAACTCGTCATACCGCCCCAAATATCTCTAATCCGCAACATTGCCTCCTTCTGGTATGACTATAGTCTTCGTGAAACTGGACACGTATCCTGGTGGGGCCACCATGAATTGTACTTGTCCCTTCATTGAGAATATTGGAGCCTTCCTCGTTTTATAGCCTGGATATACCGCTCCATTCTTTCTAGAGCTCTATCTCGATTGTAAAGGTAGTGGGATCCGATAAAGTCCTCATTCTCTCCCAGACCATAGACCCTCTTAAGATTACAACTTAAAATTCGGAACATGTACTCCTCATGTCTCATTAGAGGTAACAAATCCTCCATGCTCTTCTTTCATATAGCCCTAGTCTCATGATTTTGCCCATAAAACTATTGGGACATCTGAGTTCTGTAATCTGACCAATCTACCTCTCGCTCTTCCGCTCGGCGACCTATGGTACGTCTGATGTGTAACTGTTCCTCACAATCCGCGTAGTACAAGAAAATACGAGCTCCTACATCCCCCAATACTACATATGCTTCAAAAGGCTCTAATAATCTCAAGTGTTTTCTAGCCAAAACTTCTGTGAACAGATTTTCTACAACACAACTTACTGAAAAAACCCACAATTCCTGGAATTGGTCCTTGGTGATCCACGCCTCCAATTCCAGTCCGATCATAATAAAAAACAAATCACGTTGGAACACATAGAATTGATGGAGATTGAAATGTGGGATCACCTTCTTCTCTGCCGCCACAATTTAATACACATTTCCAAAGGTAAGGCACTAGGTAAAAAAGGTAACCTCACCGGTTCGGCCGGTACCAGAGACGTTGAAGGGACTATAGCCTGGTCCTCCTTAGGCTCTGTATTACTGGATCGATCGACCAAAGTCACACTTCTCCCTCGTGGGGCTTCTTGGATCTGTCTATAGTCCTGACGAAGTTCCTCCAGCTACACTTTCAAGGTGGCATTTTGCACCTGCAGTTGCTCATAGCGACGATGGTCACTGGATTTCTCCTGCAATAGCTAGTTAATTTGTTGCAGATATTCTGCATTTTCCTCCTGCATTTCAACCAATTTATCCTTCTTCTCAGACAATTGCATCTCCAAGTCTCGTATTCGGACTCTAGTCTGAGCCATCTACACCTCAATCTCTGCCAAAGTTGGTGACGACGGCGACATTGGTGCCACCAAAGAGGAAGGTCGGGGAGGAGTTTCTTCGAGTCTCTTGTCTGTACCCTCGCACATGCATGAAATATAAAAAATGGAATACAAATAGATTGTGGGGGTGATGTTGTTTTCCAAACCTGAATTTCTTCATTCATTTTATCATGTACCACCTTGGCCCATTTTATTTCCTTCCCTTCTCAGGTTCCAATGGCAGCTACTATGTACTTCTGTTCCATTTTGTGTTCGTCTGGTCGGAAAAGCAAATAAATGTTCACGAATTCAAACCAAGCCTTCCAGTGATGCCTCGCTGCTCCAAATTTCCACTTGGTATCCTTTCCCCACTTGAATTTGTAGTCAAAGATTTCCTCTGCCTCAACTTTCCATATGTCATCCAAAGCCTCTAATTTCCCACCACTGTTGGGCAGAGCCAATATATGTGACATAGCCAAAGTGGAGAAATCCATTGTTTTGCCGCCTACTTGAGTTAATTTCGTCTTCAACTGGTAAGTATGCACAAATTGCGTAACCTTCCCCTCTTTTAATTCTTTCTCAACATCTCGTACCCATAACAAAAATTCCCACATCCCAGCTTGTTCCAATTTGCTGCAATTCTTCGTCATTGCCTGCTGAAGTCGACGGGTAATGTCGGGCAAGGCCACTGGACTATAGTCTTAACAATGGTATCACCACTTTACTGCCTATGACCTCTAGGTTAACAAATGCCCGTAATCCCTAGACTATAGTCGGTAAGTGGCTTGTGTTGATCATGAAGTAACTGTCATTGAGCCACACTCAGTTTACAAACCCATTCAATAAGTTTTCTCCAAACATTTGTGCTCCTTCTTTCTCCCAGAGGATTCCTCATTGAACAATTCCACTTTTAGTATTGATATATCACTCTTGCTTAGGTTATGGATTTTCCAAATTTAGTCATATATGCTCGGCAATTTCCCTATTCAGTCCCAAGATCTCTCAAAATCTATACAAGTAAAAAGTTTCTTACTCATCTCTCAATTCTTCGGATTTATTGCTTTTTCTATTTCTATCTATTTAACTCCACTCCTTTCATTTACCCTAAAGAGGAAGGAGACTCAGTGATGAAGAATTTCTATGGCAGCAAGGGCCAGCTATGAGAGGAACACTCAGAGAAGAGCTAGAACTCCAGACTATCGTCAAAGGAAATAGACAATGGACATAACTATGCCTTTTTCACTTGGTAACTCAACTTCCCTCTTGATTCAGTGTTCCTGACATCTTACTTCATTTACTCAAGACAATTCATCTAAAGTAATTCATAAGTGATCCATAAGGTGAAGAGCTTGATTCTATTCACCTTTTATGGATATATTTTGTAATTTGCCTTTTGCTACTTTAATCTCCAAATGATTGAGTCTATAAATAAGTCTTAAAGGTGGTCTCTCTCTCTCTCTCTCTCTCTCTCTCTCGCTACTTCTTGAAACCCTACAAGTACGGGCTTCGTAAAGTTTTCTTACGGGCAGCCCGAAAATAAGACCAGCTACAGTATTATATAAACCAACACAGAAGGGTGAAGCCTGTCCATATGGAGTTACTCTCAGTATGTTAAGTCAGGCCATGAAAACAGTTGTTCAAGAAAGTTCCTCTGCAAGAAGCCGCTGTAAGTAGCTTGATAGAAGGCGTGTTGAGCATGAAAGCCCTAAAGGCTTTGAAAGCAGTTGAGCAGTGAACAAAGAGAGACATACTTACTGCAGTAGTCGTGTAAACTGACCTACTGCTGCGGAGCAATCTAACTCGCTCGGGAGACAGGATTCATTCTAGTTCCAATACGAACAAGTTGCATCAAAATGAGCAAGAAGGGCTCACTTGACAGTGACTTCAAGGTGTTATTCTAAGAGTTGCTATTACACAGATAACACTTGAGAATGAATTCGATTACAGGGGAAATCCAGCCACTATCTGAATCCAGCCACTATCTGATTTCATCCAATTCTTGTTTCATGAACAGTTTCAATATATGCATATATATGTAGATGATATTGAATATGTTATAAGTTCCAAGGAAGATGTATAGACTTGTTGACATCGATAACAAGTAAGAAGGTCCGCCTACACCTGTTGTACGCTCTACTAACTTATTTTTTGGTAATGTTGGGGAGCATGGGCACAGGTGAGGACCTCTTCTACAAGTGTTGAGCACCTTCCGAAGACTTGTCCATTCATGGCTATTTCCCAAGAAATTTCTCATTGAAATTTGAAAAACTGACCATGAGTTTAGCTTTCTTGATGAAAAACAATATATACTCTCTACATATTATACCTGCTATGAGAGACAGATAATAAGATCTTGTTCTGACCAGTAGAACAAGGCAGCTATACTGTGATTTGTTTCCATGCTTGCTATCTGCTACCAATAAAATCTCACCAGTACTGTGGAACTTTAAAATAAGCACGCTGAAAAGCTGTAGGACTGCAGAGAAGTTCCTGGGTGTAATCGTAGTCACAGGGGTAGAGTGGGCCAGAGATGAACTGGAGTTCTTATGGAACACTACCACAGTCTGTACATAAGAACTATATGAGAGAAGTTGCTTTTAAATATGGTACTGCAGCGTTTTTGTGAACTTACTCACTGGATAGCTATGTAGATGAAATAAAGACCCTTCAAAACAAAACGATTCAAGGATATGCTATGGTCAATAAGAGTATCCTGATGAAAGCTTGATTTACTAAAGAAAAACAGGAAACCCCATTGATCCATACATCTGTAACATCTGTGAATATAATTAGTATGAGAGATATGTTGAAAAATTATGACTATACTCATCCTGATTTCATAATTCGTTAACTTGTGGAGTTAAGCGAACCAAGATGATAAGATATACAGATTCGGTATGAACACTGAATCTATGAGAGATGTTACAATTTTAATACCGGGGAATTACAACATAATAATGTTGTATAATCTATTTGAATACAGAAATTATTAAGTATGTAATCGTAGTGACCAGATGGGGTTGCTAGAAATGGAAAAAGTGCTTATGGAACAATCCTTAAGTCTTTTCTTGTACCCACTTGAGAGGTTTGCTTCAGTAATATGTGACTGCAGCATAAAGTATGAAGATACTCATACTTATTATCGGTTTGCTAAGTCGATGAACTAAAGCCCTGAATAAATAATAATAATACGCGGAACCAGCCTGTGAGCATTGGAAGTAACTCTGTAAGAGTTTGGTTCTTCGGATTGGTGCAGAAAAGGAAACCCGTATAGGTCCATGCACTGGATGTTTTTTTGTGAGTATGATCATGTACAAGAGAAAGGGTGAATAATTATGACTACTCTCGTACTTGTTACATGTTTCTAAAGACCTGTTGAGTTAGTCGAAACAGAGATGATAGAGTTCAGATCCAATAAATACAGTAACTATATGATGCATACTACAATTACACAAATGGACAAAACACCAAATTAATGGTAGCAAGTGATGTTACCCATACTATGGTTAAGAAGGAAGACCATTGGGGACCAGTCGCTACTTAGCACCCTTAAGTTTTTTTAAGGTGAATTATAAACCGAAATTATTGATACACATGAAGCTAGTACTGCATTCGATATGTGAAAACTCTATTAAGCCAGTGAGGTGTGCTTAATAAACACAGAATGATAGATTATCAGCACAAGATGGATACAATGAGAGATGTATAAGAAAGGACCATGTGATTATCGAGACCCCATTCGGACAGGGATGTATGTTGTCTTTAAATTCTACTTGACATAACTCTACCAGAGGGATAACATATCCTATTTTGACTAGAGAATAATCTAGACAAGATTGGTCAGCTCTCTCTCTCTCGTAGAAGCCATGCATGTATGGGTTGAAATATATCTTTATATTCCTTCACCAAATACCCTACAAAATTATTTTCCAACCTTGAAAATGATTTTTTTTTCAAATGAATAAGTAAAGGTGTACAACCTTTTTTTATTGCTCTCTTGAATTGCAAAGCTAATAACATGTTACCTTGAGGCATGGACTTGTTCTTGCTTGTTACCACACTTTGAATTGTAATTTTCTTATTGCCCTTATCTAATATACAAGCTTTAGAATCATAATCAATGTGGGCTCTATGCTTATTCAACCAATTATTTTCCAAAATCAAGTCAAAGCCATCACTTGATTTGATAACCAAACAAGAGACTTGAAATTGGTATTGTTGAATTTTTCACGTACACATTGACGGTCCCTTCAACTCCCAATTCCATTTCCTAATACCACTTTACAATTATTTTATTTCACATGCAAACCAATGCGTTTGACATATGATAAACTCAAATAACAATGACTAGCAATGGTATTTACTAAAATTTTCCCATCTGTTCTAGACACTTTCCCTAAAAATTGCATAATTAGATCATTAGTCAAAATAAAATTCAAAAGTCTAGATTGAGGTGGGTTATAACACATTTGCCATACGACTTTCTTCGTCAATCCAAAAGCATTTACATAATTGTATTTACACTCATGTCATAATTGGAATCTTGACAGTAATCTATTGTGGCCTTGACCATTTTTCTCTTCCCCTAAAATGCAAGCACTAGTCTCAAAGGGTTTTTTTCTTTTAACTTTTACTTGGATATGTTTTCGGAATATGTATCAAGAAGTAAATAATGACCAAAAACCTTGGAATCTTCACTAAAAAATGTATCTAGTGGGCTTCGGAGATAAGAAAATTGGTTAATTTTATTCATACCAAAGCTAAAATAATCAAGTTTCTTAGCTTCTAAGATTAGAACAAGATTGTCCAAAAATTCTAATCTTGATCTCCTTTCTACCTTAACAAATTGTCCACAATCTTTCTGTTGAGGATCTAAAACTCCTTTTCCGCTTTGTCAATAATGGAATTAGATTTCTTAGGACAAGTATTAGCCCTATGGCCTTTTTCTTCACAAAAGTAGCATTTCCATTACTTCTTTAAGACTGCAACTCTTTTGTAGTCAATCTTTCTACCATTAGTGAACTTCATGGCAAATTTCTTTTGACTCTTGATTGGACCACCTACTCCTATGAAAGGAGTCTTTTTCTCACCGTTCTTAGTAGATGCACTCTCTAACCCATACTTAACTTGTTGAAGATTAATCTACAAAAACTGCATAGGTAATTAGCCTATGAAAATCCTCCCAAGGTTGGACATCATTCGATGGGTCCACCGCTACCTTTAGTCTTATTTATGGCTTAATTTCATTCATGAAACGGTAAATCTTATCACCAACACTCATAGATAAAGTAATAATTTATGCACATAAGTTATAAAACTCATGGCATAACTTGTAATCGACGAGTGTTGAGATAACTTACCAAGCTTGGCATGGGCATGCTTACACTTCATTGGCTCCTTCACTATATTGGCTTCAACAATTGCCAACATCACCTCATTGCGCTCCTTGGCCTTTTTCAATTATTCCATCTCCATTATAAGGTTTTGAATCGTAACACTATTCTCTAACATAGTCTTCATCTTTGGGATTACTATAACATTCCTATCAAGAGATGCCATCCTTGTTTTGAAACTAAAACCTGCTCTAATACCAAATGTAACAAAACTTTAATTCTCTATTGGAATATTTCTTTGGTGTGAACCACTCAACCACGAGATAAGATAAATGGCCCATGTTACACTCTCATTGGTGGAAAATGCGGAGCCGGTCCAAGTTTGCTTCACACTACGCTCGAGGGACCAACAAAGTATGTGAATGCAAGATGGATGTAAAGTTTACATGGATTCCTACATGGCATCGAATGGATCATGTTTCATGATCACTTGGATTATTTTCAAAAACCACCTCTTGAAGGTAGGCCTAACACAAAACCAGGATATCATGGCACTTTGAACATTCACATCTATTGGTTTATTCTATTTTATCATGTTTGAGGACCCACATTAATAAAAATCCATTGAAATAGCATTTGGTTGAGGGCCTGGTCACATATGACTTCACACCACACTCGAAGATCCGTGATCACATTACATGATTTTGGAGGTGTCTTGGGACGGGTTTTGAACACTTTCTTTTGGACTCTCACAATTTCATGATCGTGGCTCATGACTCGTGTGTGAAGTGGCCCTAAGGTGTGGAGCTTAAGTGGTCACGCATCTTACGTGTTGCCTTATTTTTCGATTTTGGTGATGAGCACCACCTTTTACTAGGCACGCACTCCCTTCAAGGAGGGAAAGCCACTTGTCAAATACACCTAGGCAATAAACTGCTACCCGGGATAAACCTTGGCATTGAAATCTAAGCTTATACACAAACCGTCTCCCCCATCTCTCTTCTATAGGCCATGACCTTTGTATTGTCAAACCCCCCAAGATCCGGTAGTGGAGGGGTGTATTACATTGCAAAATGCACTAATCGCACCTAGTGTATTCAAGAGGATAAAATGTCCCCACACACCTATTGTAAATAAATAAATAACCAACGTCGGCCAATCTGACGTCAATTTGAGTCCTTTGGTCTTACATGTTCAAGAATACTCTTGATATAAGGTGGGGTTCACTGCCTACCTTGCGGTGGGTGGGCTCTTGGTTTCCTACTTATTTAGCTTGTTTTTTTTTTTTTTTTTTTTTGGTCAAGTAAAGAGAAGATTTCACAACGAGAATCGAACCGTCAAACACTTCATTCGGTAAGAATGTCCCACTCCACACCTATTGTACATGTTGGTAACTATCATAAACTCTACAATATGGCTTAATATACGAGAATAAGCTTATAGCAAACATCAATTACAAGATTATGACAAATGTGTGATAAAATGTTTGGGATCTTACAATGTATTAGTGACTAGTGATGGTTTGCACCAAACACCAGTTCAGTGACTATCTCATTCAACAAAATTATATTGAAATCTTGAAAAAAATACAATGGATTTTTCATTTTATATTAATGATTGTTGTAGGCATTTGATTGTTAATCGATGCAACTTAGTACATTGATCATCCCAATTCGTGTTTGTGGTACTAATACTTGAAACACACACTATTTTGGCAAGTCTCAAAATTTGTGAGGGCTGAATTGTTTACTAAGTGATACTAAATTCATGAATACATGCTCATTTACCGTACATTATAAGAAAATCAATGCGTGCACTAAAGTGCTTGTGGAGTGATTAAAAATAGTATATGCAAGAATATGCTTGTCAGTTATAGTGCCATAATGAATAGTCGGTATTTAAAGTGAATAGAATTGTTGTGAATAATATCTTTAGTGAATAATGTCAACATGAACGGTGTGTCCTAGATCTTTTGGTGGCACTAATTTCATAGTGTAAACAAATGTAGTATGAGTTTCACTAATTTCTCACACTCACTATTAGCCCTCCCTTGCTAACTAGGATAATCAGTGTAGTAGAAATGGTTGAGAACAAATGATCATGTCTAAGTTAAGCTAAGCATGTCTATAAACCCATACAAAAAGAGTTGTGCTTTTCAATCCTTGTTGAAACATGTCTTATCTCTATGCAACTCCACTAAAAAACAACTCAAAGTTAAGGTAGGTAGGTGACACTTGGTCGCAATTTTCAAAGATTGCACTTAAACTATACCTCCTACTTTTATGATTTTTGTTCATCAATTTATCAAATTAAATAAAAATAAAAATAAAATTGAAGGGCCCGAGAAAGAAAATCATGGAATTACTCGATACAAACAACTAAGTCCATGTCCAACCTCAATTTTTGGTTGGAGTTCACCAAAATCTCCTTGAACTTGCAATTTGGTGACTCAATGTGCAACATGAGTCGGTATGACTTAGTACATGCATGGGACGGGTGGGTTTTTTTTTTTCCAAGGCCATGATTATCTTCCAGTCGCAGGCAAAAAAACACCGCCCCTCCATGTATAATAGATGTTAGGCCAAGGGCTTCCTCAATGTTTGAAAAATGGGAACATACCTTTGTGATCTCAATGCAAAGTTACTAATTATATAAGAGTAATGTAATGTAATTGTAATCTTCTTTAAATAATCAAAACTTCAAAATAATTACATCGTTGGCCCAAACCCTCACCTTTACTACGAGCATTCCAATGATGCTACGGTCATTGATATTCAAGTAGATATAGATATAACATGCACCTCAGTCCCCCCCCCCCCCCCCCGTCCCCCCCAACACACATACATGTATGGTAGGAGGCGGTGAACAAACACCACTTGTCAATATTAAACATTGAAATTCCTTTTTATTTTCTTTCATACTTCAATTCAATATCCAATGACATTAAATTTGAGTTATGTATTTTATGCTTGAATATCACATAGCTTTCATTTTGTTGTTTTCTTCTTCTTTGTCATCATTTAAATAAATGTAAGCATTAGAGAGAGAGAGAGAGAGCATGTTGTCCCGACATGTTACATAGTAGATAGCAAGTTGAGCTTGCTATACATGTGGTTGTATGTACATAGCATTAATGTACCAATTATATTGGTGACTTCAACACTTTAAAATTGAATATCCACAGAGTTTTAAGTTGATGTTCAACATCTATACACATGTTCTTACATTTTTCAAATATAAGTATGATGTTCATATCATTCAAGGTGCCACAAAGGATCTAAAAGCCTCTTACCAATGACAACATGCCACATTGCACATAGAAACGACGCATTCATGATTAGGGTAAATTACCCACAAAACTAACACACACATAGGGTATTTTAGGATCATTGTATTGACTCAAATATTAACATGGCTCGGTTTACAATTATTCCTCACCTTGTGATACCAAAAAGAATCATGCACTTGGATAGTATTGTAATTTCTAGGTATGCCAATTGGGCACCATGCTATTTGATTCCATTGTTGACGATGTATCGATACCATGCATCCACCTACATGCTAATCCGACATTGGTCATAACCAATCTCAAATTCCATGAAACTTTTGTTGTGGGACTTTATGTTTAAGCACATTTTGACTATGACATAGTCACCAACCGGAAAGCACCGCATCAACTTGATGCGGTATCGGGCCAAAACCCAACACACAATTTAAAGGAATGGACTCTCTTGACACGACCTCGACGGTCTTTTGCCTTTCTTCTTATCCGAGGAAGATTCGACCTCAATAGACAAACAAAATGAGCAACAAACAAAGCCCCATGGTTACGAATCTATTCCCCAACTCGTTTTTGATGCTTGTCCGCCCGCACCTTTCGAATGCTTAAGAAGTAAGCGAAGCGGAGGAAATTGTCAAGCCAAGAAGAGCTCACAAGTAGAGTGTTTTGTGAAGGTTCACGTGGCAATGCATGGCAATGTGTCACAATGAAACCGGGTCAATACCTTAGCTAGAGATATCATTTGGAAACGTAGGTATTGGAAATGCCACCAATACTTTTGAAGGATCCCCATGGAGAACCCACACAATGGATTGATATCGGGCACCAAACTTGGTCCCCAAGGTGTGCATTGTTCTAAAGAATGGGATAAGGCTTGGGTGAAGATCCATGACAACATTCTAACTTAGCCAACCCATGGAAAATCTATGCATGATGACGATGATGATGGGGCATTTTATATTCCCCAAAGATGCTTGTAATGAGGCGATCGGGTATGTAGTGTACCTAGTCATCAACCTACACTAAACCCATATGTGACTCATCATGTTGACTTCCATAGAAGCCGCTCTATTCCATTTTTACTAGTGCCATAATGTTGTTTTCATGTGGGGTTCAAGCAGTCACAACCAATGTAGGATTGACACGTGGCAAAATTTATTAGGTTGTTATTAAAATAGAGAGCCCTCTATAGGTGTAGCACTTGGTTGCCTTGTCGCTCCATACACTGTGACTTCTTTCTTCTTACATGTTAGATTATGTTATAAGGTAGACGTGCCTAATTCAATTACTTAATTATATCATACACCTCTATTTGAGTGGTAGTATGCGATTAGGTGTGATTCCAAGTAGCAATATCAAAAAGATACGTGTTTAAATGAGATTGAACTATGCAACATGTTAACCTTTTTAGACTTAGTAGTCAACACAACCACGCTCTTGTGCATGAGGGGGGGGGGACATGCTATACGACCATTTAATGAGCATGATATAACATTACTCAATGATGTGGGCCTTAAGAATATAACACTAAGATGTGGGAGATTAGTCTAAATTTGAGTCTTCATGTACAACTTTTTGAACATCCGATTATTATATTATGAGGATCCACAAAACCAGAGCTAGACGTTGAGTAATGTTATGAAAGTCTTCGCTTTGATAAAGGATGTTAGAATGAGTTCCAAAAATCATGAGGAAAGTGGCTACATCCTAAAGCTAGACTTGGTAACCATGTAGCACTAATTGTGTGTTTAATATACCAGAAGGAGTGGGCTAGCTGGAAAAATGACGATTTTAGACCCATCTATACATTAGATTGTTGAGGTCTCCAAATCTTTCCATTATGGTTGATCACTTTGTCAAGTATTAATGTTGTGGGACGGTATATAGAAAATACTATACATATGTATGTACATATGCTTTTATTACTAGGTCCTATTAGGGTAATTGTAATAGCTGGAATATCTTCAAAGTCAATTTTCTATCCAATTTAAAAAGGTAAATTGCTGTGGGGGTAACATGACAACCCTCTTTGTATAGAAACACTACAACTTACAATTGTATTTAGTGCCACTCACTATTTGGAATTACGCAATGTTATAACTGTCAAATTGGTTGGTTGGACATCATAGAACATTAACATCTTTACTTGGTAAAGAATTATGTTAACAATTTTGGAAATAGCATTGTATAACTCCATCTAGAATAATCTTGAACTCATCTATCATCCATGACAATAATTGTTCGCTTATTCGTATGAAGTGTCATTCAAAAAGTTATCATCACGGTTATCATATTGACTTTAACTACCATATAACACTGAATATCTTATTTATTGTAGTTATTTCTCCCTTCCAAGTTGCCAAGTGTATTAATCACCATTGTAACACTATATATATACATACACACACACATATACATATATGGTTGTTGATGAATAAACAAAGTTGTGAAAATGTGTGACCTAATTGTGACCCAAGATAATTTGCATGAGTCAACATGCAACTTGTTTGCAAATGCATCCAAATTGCACACATTAATGTACATATGGACAAATTGTGATAGTCTGCAATCCATTGTGACATAAAATATCCATGTGTGAGCAAGATGTGAGGGATTTTTAAGTTGCATGTAAAGATGTCCTCGTAAACATTAGGGTTATGTTCCATCTTTCTTCAATGTTAGTTATGTGCTCAAGGGCATGTGTCACACCGATCTAACAATTAACATGTAAAAGGATACAACCACCATCTATGTAGATTTCTTTTTGCATACAAATTGGCAAGGTAGCCTAGCAGAGGGGGAGGGCAAACCAACCCATACACTAGTTCCTTGTTGAATGATTGTACTTCTGCCTCCAAGGTACTAGTGCACAGGTTATTTTGCACAAGCCCTTGGCTGAGGAGCTTTGAGAGGTGTTTAGGCCCCATACAATACTATTCTACATGAAGATCAAAGTACCTAATTTATGTTCAAAGATAGATCTCAATAAACTTGAAAAAAAAAAAATTCTAGAAAATTTCACAGTTAAATTTCATTTTGCTAACTTTTTAAAATTTTGGTATTATATGAAGTAATATATTTTCCATCGAAGTTGCCCCGGTAGAATGGTAATGTCCTTGTAAACATTTGGGGGTTAGGTTCTATCCTTATGTAATGTGTTTAGGTGCTCTTTGGTTGATTTTCTTAGTTGGACACCTATATTTGATTGAGGTGTGGTTGAGTAAGGATCAATGAACAAACAAACCTTATAAAAGACACATGTTTAAAAGAGATTGGATTGCATATTCAAATCTTGAAATCTACTCCACACTCAACAATGAACACACTTGAGAGGCCTTGTTTATTTATACAAGGAAGTGACAAACCTGCACTTCCGATAACCATAAGTGAATTAAGGGAAGTCCGATTTGTTGGTGTTGCTTCATCGCATAATTGCTAATGCATCACAAATATCATTTTGTATTGAAACTAGTTGGTTGAAGTGGAAGAGCATGAAAAACAAACTGAATAACACCCATATACCTTATGTCAATTATGTGCTCAAAACCATGGGCTTGACACCAACCTAACCTTACAAGAGATAAAAGAATGTTCCCATATATTCCTTGAAATGTTAGCATACCACTTGGTAGGGAGAGAGAGGGAGTTCTTGCATATGAGCGCCCCTCTCATTCATCCAACTTGAAAAGATATAGAAAGATACGGTTATGGTTTTTTAACACCAAATGTAGCTTTGAAGACCCCGTATTAGTCTAGTCCAAGTCGGCCACACACCTAATATGGGTGTCATGGTTTACAAGTTGGTTTCCGAGGTTCCCTTTAGTGGTCATCCATGACCCATGATGAACTTGTGCTTTACAAAAGTCACCAACCCTACCAAGGAGAGAGAGGATATTATTGTCATTGTAAATGAGTGTACTTCTCATCCATCCAACATAGAAAGTTCACCCTCTATAAGTTTGTGACCGGTTCATCTCAAATGACTTGGACTAGACTACCACTACTGTAGTTCTCAAAAGCTTATTTTGGTGACAAATATGATATTCAGTGTCACTTACTATTTGGAATTACGCAATGCTATAACTATATACTAAACATCTCATTTTTTTTACCAACAAAGATGGAACTCGTTGTTTGAACATTATAAAACATTAACATCTTGACTTGAATATTACACTAACAATTGAAAATATATAGGAATGTGTAACCCCGCATAGTAAGTGGCACGAAATTTCATATTTGGTGTGGTAACATTTGGGATGCGTATTAGTGGAGGACGTTTGATGTTGGATGGATGCGAGGTACCCTCGTATGCAATAATTTTCTCTCTCCTTGGCAGGGTGGTGACCTTGGTAAGGAAAAAAGTTCATCCGTGGAGGACCACTTAGGGCCGGTTTACACTACGGTGGAGAAGGCCTCCGGTCGGTCAAGAATGCTTGGCCAAGACATGGTTATATGAGGCAAATGGTGGATGTGCCGGAGAAGAATTAAAGGCAATAAAATATTTCTTAAGGAGTCTTGACCGGTTGAAGTCTAAACACCTAGAGGAGAAGTTTAGCGGAGAAGTCCACCGGTGAAGAGAAGTTCACCTAATGGTGAAGATTTTTTGTGATAAAAAACCATAATTCTCTACATTCACATTGTATCAAAAGATTTCAACAAGAATTGTGTTCATAAGAATTGTGTAATATATTGTTCAACTTTATTCAAAAGATAATGAAAATTGCCAAATTGCCAATTGTCAAGTTTGGCCCATGTAGGAAATAAATGTCTCCTTGGGTGTTTAAGAATGAAGAGGGGAAAACCCATACACATTGGACAAAGCACTACTCTTTGGTATTATTTAAGACATGCTCTCCTCATAATCATCCTCATCAATTTCTCTCTTATTATCTTTGATCTTCAATCATGGATAATCAAAGAAGAGAGATTTTGTGCTCTCTTATGATCTTTACGGTTTTGAAGTATTTTATCGTTTCAACTATGGCGATACAAAAAACCATCATGTATCACCATAATGCTTCAATTATGATGATGGCTACTACCAAACTGAAATTGTGAGTAACCAATCATTGCGAAAAAAAATTGCACAAAAAAAATCGCTAAGGAGCTACTACAGCAAAGAGAGAGCTGACTAATCTTGTCATGATTAAACTCTAGTCATAATAGGTTATGTCACCTTTATGGTAGAGTCATGTTAGGTAGTATAACTGACAACATACATCCCTGGTTCATCAGGGTCTTGATAATCAAGTAGTATGGGGTAACAATTCTTCTGTAAGTAAAAAATGGTCTGGTCATGAATAATATAAGTAGGTAAATTACTTCTTGGTGTAGACCACTAATTTAGCAACACCACAGATTCCGTATAATATTTCAGATTATACGTACTCGGTTAGTAAAATTGTTTTAGAACGGCATAGTTTCCAAGCAGTCAGTATTATCTTATCATCCTGTCTTTCCTGTATTTGTGGAGTAGAATGAAATGAAGCCCTTCATTGTTCATTTCACTACAAAAGAATACAGGTGATGGTTATCCCATGAAAAACTTTTCGGGATACTTTACTGTGGCCATTACCTTAGACGGTCACCGATATTTCATCCGGTTATGAACCTTTATATTATCAGAGTACATTTCTGAGTCCATATTATTCTGATATGATCATCGAATCATAGGACAGAGATGTATCACCTCCGGGTTCTATTCCCAAGTGTCAGATTATCTCTCATTTGGTTAGTGAAAGATAACAAGTATGTGAGTATGCTAACTTAAACAGCAACAATCACACTCGCTCTTTATGATTGTGCTAAAAGACCCTCGTGTATTCAGATCTTGGAAAGATTCCTTCCCCAAGAATATTTCTGTATCCATTAGAACTCAACTGTTGGCTAAAAAGTAATAAGTAGTGGAAAATGACTTCTCAACGGATGTTCAAGCCAGTTTACAAATAATTAGCATGTAACTGGCTACTAGTGTTATTTTAGAACACCAGGTGACATAATATATGTGGTATCTGGTCCAAGAATGCAACTAGTTCAGATCCTCATATATAAATCCGTATACAGATAATTTCTTGTCAACATCCACTTATAACCATTTCCCGAATAGGCACCGAGATAATTCTAGGTTATGGGTATTCGCCACAGAATTGTAAACTGTTTGTGACCAGATTCTCAAACTACCTTAGAGATATCACATTTCAAGTGAGGGTGAGTTCTGGGTCTGGTAGAGCAAATACGGTAATTCATTCTTTATAGTTCAAATATCAGAAAGAACCATAATGAGTTACCCTCTCTTTACATTCCCCTTTATTCAGACTCAGTGTTTTCTGAACACTTCTCAATCTGGTGACATCAGCATGTAAAGGTAGTAAGTCCTCATACATGCCGTATTACTGTTTTATTGAAACATCGTTTCCCTTCCTGTTTACTGGGGTACCATATAGACAGAACATAGTGACGATTACTGAGTTAACTGCAACATCGTCACTGGGCAGTCCATGTAAGAATCACGGTGCATTCTGTTTAAGCAGAAAGGTTCAATAGACTAACAGGGTAGTGCCTAAGAATTCACATATTGTTCATATATCCTGGTTATAGAATCATAAACAGGAATACAGCAGCATGTAGAGCGAAAAAATATTTTTCAAAAAGAAAGAAAGACTCAAGTTCACTATTCCAGATTTCAAAGAGAAATTGCTTGGAAAGATGTGATGAGTGGATGATTTCTTCGGAAGGTGCACAGCCTTGTAGAAGAGGTCCTCACCTGTGCCCATGCTCCCCAACATTACCAAACAATAAGTTAGTAGAGCGTACATCAGGTGTAGGCGGACCTTCTTACTTGTTATCGATGTCAACAAGGCAATACCCCTTTCTTGGAAATAGGTATAATTCATCATACTCTACATATTTAGATGCATTGATTGAAAAAGAACTAAGATCATGCAATCTTGAATCAAGAATTGGTTGAATTCACTTAGATAACTGCCGGTCCCATGTAGTCGCATTTTTCTTTCCATTGTAATCTGTGCAATGAAGTCAAATCATGGATCTACACCTTGAATTCGTCCTGAGATGAGCTATTCTGTTTCATCTTGACGCTTCTGTGGGATCTTGAATATTGTGAATTGTAACTTTCAGAATCTGACTACCCTGTACTGAAATCAGATTGCACTTGGTCTTCGTAGTGTCTATAGACTGAAACTTATGCGAAGACAGAACATCGAGGTAGCATCATTGGGTATTACTCAGTCTGTCCTGGTTGCTTACAGAGGTCTGCACATGCTGAGCCTCGGACTGGGAAATCTACAAGCACTGTCTACTACTGTACAGAAGTGAGTCCGTCAGGCGGGCTTCTGTATTTAGACGGCCAGTATTTTTTGTTTCATTTCCGGGCAGCCCATAAGGGTTTTCATGGAGCCCGTTAGCCAAGAGATCAAGATGTAGAGAGAGAGAGAGAGAGAGAGAAGATTGCCAACACCTTAGGTTTTGAAAAAAACCAGATCTGAAATCTACGGTCCAGATTTGTTTTTGAAAATTAAATTTTTATTGAGTTGGGCTTCTCCGGCCTCTTGAGGCCGGACAAGAAACTTCTCCTCCGGAGAAGCCCAACTCCAAAAAGTGCCATCATGTAGGCGGCCATGTCATTTTATCATCCATGAGAAAAGTTCACCACCATTGTTTTCTTCACCTAGTGTAAACACCCACCAGTCAAGAGTTGCATTTTCGACCAATCACAATTGAGAAACGCCCTTTTTTTCATGACCGGTGGACTTCTCCACCGTAGTGTAAACCGGCCCTTAAGGAACCTCGGAAACCAGCTCGGAAACTCTGACGCCCACGAAAATACCTTCTCTCTCACTCTCGCTCAGCGGAACCCTAACTCCACCGCCCTCCTTCGCTGTCCGATCTCCAGAGACTCCATCCTAGCAGTCGGTTCTCCCTAGGGCTCCCGCGGGGATATCCTCCACACCACCGCTCGTCAGAAGCCCCTTTCGCGAGAGCACTTGAAGCTCTCTTCCCTCTCTACCTTCATACTCGCTCTTCCCTTTCCCTTCCCTGTCGATGCCCGCTGGGCGGATCACACAACAGCCGCCACCATGGTAAGTTCAATTCCACCATTTCTGCTTTTCCTCATAACGTCATGTGGTTGAGAATTGCGTTTTTGTGTGTTTTTATCTCCAGTTTCGTGAACTTCTTTTGTTGTGTTGTGCATTCTGGATCTATTAGTTCATTCAGGATAGCGTTTGTGTGTCTCTCTGTTTTTCGTGTTTGCGTGGTTGAGTCGCTGGAGGTCTGTGTTACTTGTACCCTGGGGTTTTAGAGTTAGAAACCCTAGCGCCGGAAAAATGGTAACTGAGCTCTGCCTGCTCTCAGTTGTGGTTTTGTGTGTTTTTGATGTTAGCATGCTGTAATGGTGCATGGTTTGTTTAGTTTGGGTGGATCTGTGGCGGTGAAGTATGTTTGATTTCTTCGATATCTGGTGACGCATATCTTTAGGGTTGGTTTCTTACCATTGTGAATGGATGTTTCAATGTGCTTTTCAGGTGAAGTTTACATCCGACGAGTTGCGTCGGATCATGGACAAAAAACATAATATCAGGAATATGTCCGTTATCGCTCATGTCGATCACGGTATGTTGATTTATCTCTTTTTGTATGCTCTACGTAGCCCTTGTGAACAAACCATGTAATTATGTGTGTAGAAATTCCTAGGTTTGGGTGTGTACACATCTAACCAAGAAACATCCGATTCTCCTTTGTGGAACCTATTAATGTTCAACTGAATCAAGAGACTGATTGTCATGACGTATATTGGATATGTGTCAACGCTATATATGTCATCTTGTTTCCTCGGCTAAGAGCTATGAGTTAGCATAATCTGGAAGGTTTTGATAGTGTGTAGATCTGTCCTCTAGGAGTGAAGTAGTTGGGAGTCCTTGCAATGTAAGAAGGGAAGCTGTGTGTTTTGATTGTATATATAGAACAGGGTATGACACAGATTTTCTCATCGTTAGTTGAAGTCATAACTTCAACTCGTAGGTTGCAAGGAATTAATCTTATAAGGGGACGAAATATCACTTTTTTAAAGTCAAATGGTGTGTCTTTCAATCCTTATAAATCGATGGCGCAGTTTGTCTCGAGTCTGTCTTTACGTATTGTACTAAAGAATTTGATATGATAATTCAATGGAGAATTCATGAGGTTTGCAAAGAATTATACCATAAAGGTCATGCACAACAAGGGAAATCATGGTTACTGCTTGTTTATGATGCTACTTTAGCTGTCACCAGATTAATAATTTCTGGTGATTATTTCAGGTAAGTCCACCCTGACAGACTCCCTCGTGGCTGCTGCGGGTATCATCGCCCAAGAGGTCGCCGGAGATGTCCGCCTTACTGACACTCGTGCCGATGAAGCCGAGCGTGGTATCACCATTAAGTCCACCGGTATCTCGTTGTACTATGAGATGTCTGTGGAGTCCCTGAAGGATTACCATGGTCAAAAGGACGGCCACGACTACCTGATTAACTTGATCGATTCACCCGGGCACGTCGATTTCTCTTCGGAGGTGACAGCAGCTCTGCGTATCACCGATGGTGCATTGGTGGTGGTGGACTGTGTGGAGGGTGTGTGCGTCCAGACCGAGACCGTGCTTCGTCAAGCTTTGGGAGAGAGGATCAGGCCAGTGCTTACCGTGAACAAGATGGACAGGTGTTTCCTGGAGCTGCAAGTGGAGGGTGAAGAGGCATACCAGACATTCCAGCGTGTGATTGAGAATGCCAACGTTATTATGGCCACATACGAGGATGCACTTTTGGGAGATGTGCAAGTGTACCCAGAGAAGGGAACCGTTGCATTCTCTGCCGGTCTGCACGGATGGGCATTCACCTTGACGAACTTTGCAAAGATGTACGCAGCAAGGTTCGGAGTTGATGAGAAGAAGATGATGGAAAGGCTGTGGGGTGAGAACTACTTTGATCCTGCCACGAAGAAGTGGACATCGAAGAATACCGGTTCTCCCACCTGCCAGCGTGGTTTCGTGCAGTTCGTGTACAACCCCATCAAGCAGGTGATCAACATCTGCATGAACGACCAGAAGGACAAGTTGTGGCCCATGCTGGCGAAGCTGAACTGTGGATTGAAGGGAGAGGAGAAGGACTTGGTTGGAAAGGCTTTGATGAAGAGGGTTATGCAGACATGGCTTCCTGCCTCCAGCGCTTTGCTGGAGATGATGATCTTCCACCTGCCCTCTCCGGCTACTGCCCAGAGGTACAGGGTTGAGAACTTGTACGAGGGTCCTTTGGATGACCAGTACGCAAATGCCATCAGGAACTGTGACCCCGATGGTCCACTCATGTTGTATGTGTCCAAGATGATTCCCGCACCCGACAAGGGTCGTTTCTTCGCTT
Organism: Polytrichum commune; assembly: GCA_950295325.1. Taxonomy (NCBI): domain Eukaryota; kingdom Viridiplantae; phylum Streptophyta; class Polytrichopsida; order Polytrichales; family Polytrichaceae; genus Polytrichum; species Polytrichum commune. Next base: position 19,490,547 of record OX485809.1, read on the forward strand.
TTGGACGTGTGTTCGCCGGAAAGGTGTCCACCGGATTGAAGGTTAGGATCATGGGACCCAACTACGTGCCCGGAGGAAAGAAGGACTTGTACACCAAGAGTGTACAGAGGACTGTCATCTGGATGGGAAGGCGGCAAGAGTCAGTCGAGGATGTGCCTTGCGGTAACACAGTGGCTATGGTCGGTCTGGATCAATTCATCACCAAGAACGCAACTTTGACTAATGAGAAGGAGGTGGATGCCCACCCCATCCGTGCAATGAAGTTCTCAGTGTCCCCTGTGGTGCGTGTCGCAGTGCAGTGCAAGGTGGCATCAGATTTGCCCAAGCTGGTGGAAGGATTGAAGCGTTTGGCTAAATCCGACCCTATGGTTATCTGTTCGATCGAGGAGAGCGGAGAACACATCATCGCAGGAGCAGGAGAGTTGCATTTGGAAATTTGTTTGAAGGATCTCCAGGACGATTTCATGGGAGGTGCGGAGATTGTGGTGTCCGACCCAGTGGTGTCCTTCCGTGAGACTGTTTTGGAGAAGTCATGCAGGACAGTCATGAGTAAGTCCCCTAACAAGCACAACAGGCTGTACTTTGAGGCTAGACCACTGGAAGAAGGTTTGGCAGAGGCCATTGATGATGGCCGCATTGGCCCCCGTGATGACCCCAAAGTAAGAAGCAAGATCCTGGCAGAGGAATTCGGATGGGATAAGGATCTAGCCAAGAAGATTTGGTGTTTTGGACCTGAAACGACTGGACCCAACATGGTGGTGGATATGTGTAAGGGAGTGCAGTACCTGAATGAAATCAAGGATTCAGTTGTTGCTGCATTTCAGTGGGCCACAAAGGAGGGTGCCTTGGCAGAAGAGAACATGAGAGGTATTGCCTTCGAGGTTTGTGATGTGGTGCTCCATGCTGATGCCATCCATCGTGGAGGTGGACAAGTCATCCCTACAGCCAGGCGTGTGATGTATGCAGCTATGTTGACTGCCAAGCCACGTTTATTGGAGCCAGTGTACCTTGTGGAGATTCAGGCTCCAGAGGGTGCTCTTGGAGGTATCTACGGAGTGCTGAACCAGAAGCGTGGGCATGTGTTTGAGGAAGTCCAAAGGCCAGGAACTCCTCTGTACAACATCAAGGCATACTTGCCAGTCATCGAGTCTTTTGGTTTCTCAGGCACACTTCGTGCAGCAACCTCTGGACAAGCTTTCCCCCAGTGTGTGTTTGATCACTGGGAGATGTTGAACAGCGACCCCTATGACAGCACCACACAGTCCGGAACCCTCGTGACTGAGATCAGGAAACGGAAGGGTCTCAAGGACCAGATCACTCCCTTGTCAGAGTACGAGGACAAGCTGTAAGCACCCCAGGGTAGACCTCCTTGTAGTGGTTATGCTTATGGCATTGTGATTAATATTGGTTGTCAGCTCCCAAGGGCATGTTCTGTTGCCTAACCAAGAAGGATGCTCTGCTGAGGTTTTCGAGCGCCGGTTTGAAAGCTCTGGGAAGAGTTCCTCTGAACTATGGGATGCTTGTTTTTTTTGTCTTAAGATAGAGACGGGATACAAACAATTTTTGTGTCATTTAAATGTTATTGTGTATCTTTACAGACACAGTTTGTGTCATTAGGCACCATCATTGTACTTAAATGTACTGATCACTTCTGTTGTTCTGAGTGGTGGTTGTTCCCCGTGGTACATGCATTTCACTGTTGAGCTAGTTCACACTTTTTACAGTTAAGAACATCTTAAGCTAGGGGATTTTTCGAACTCATTTGCTTATGGGTAGCCTTGTGGCCCTAAGATTGCTAGTTTTCATTTTTGTCTGGGATATCTTAGCTTTGAGGACCGCAAGAAATTGTCAGGTCACTTCATAAATATGCTTCCATTTGAGCAATGAGGTCTTGCCTACGAGCAATGTTAACTTCTCTCAACCTTCAACATTTAGGGGCATTCCTCCAGGTATGTAATTGGGAAAGGTTTTCTGGGATTGTATGAACACTATGTAGAACATGCTTTCGTTGTGAAAAGTGATTTGAAATTACTGTAAGTAAAAGATCACAATTGCAGTAAAATCTTTCATTGGACATGACATTAATCTTGCATAATATTGTGGCGTTCTAATGAGTGTCCGACCTAAACCCTCACCGTGCCTAGCTACCTTGTGCCTTGAGGTTGCAAAATGTACATACCTTATTTCATGGTCCATGGTGTAAACCGACCATAAATAGTAAATGCACATATCTTCACCAAATGATATTGTCACAAAGTAGGTGGTAGGTACACAAGTATGATTTCTACACTCGCCCAATTGTGACACTTATGCCTCCTTCCCACCTGACTTCACCTTCCCACCTGACTTCAGCTAAGACTAAAAGTTGGTTCTAACAACCCGGCCTTCACACCATCAACATTATCTAGTGCCGAGCCTAATTGCCAAATGATGTGGCATGGCTTAAAAGTAAAGGTTTGAAGCCTCAAGCACCGACCCTCCCATTGGTACCTAAACATGAGGCAAGAATGTAGGACCTTTAAAAGTGTTGTCGCCTGCCCTTGTGATTGGTTGCTTTTTAGTCTTAGCTATGAGGCCACGAGGAGCTCCATTAACAAGAACCGATGGTAAGATAGGTGAGTAGTAAAACATTTGGGGCTGGGATAAAAACTATCCAACATTCATTGCTTGGTAAATAAAACCAATAAACATGTGTGAAACCTACTTAAATAAAACTTACTCGAAAACCTCTGGAGCAAGTTCCAGTAGGTGCAATGGGGTAGCCGGATGCCTCCCCTATAACAAAGGAAGCTTTACCCAGTTTTTAGGAAATACTTTTAGTCTTAGCTAAAGTCGGGTAGGAAGGGGGCATTATGCTAGCGCCAAACCATCTTTAGTTGATTAGCTGCAGGAAAGTGACCAAAATTTGAAATTTGGTCACTTTCGAGTGGTGGATTTATAGCCATTCAAGCTACTCTCATCCACCCACCTTTAATGCTTGCAAACATGCAACCCCGTGATCTAATTTTAAGACAACAATACTATTTTTCATTCCATTTGTGGTAATTTAATTATTTATAAACCGTCTATAAACAACCCACTCATTTTTTAGCATGATGGATCACTTTGTGCCCTCTGAACATTAAGGTAAGTTACATTGCATGAGTGGTATAGGGTTGAAGTGGGTGCACATGTGGAGGTCATTCAATAGGTGCGTGCTCTCAATATGGAACTAGTTTGGGTCCATGCCGTTCTAGTTCATTCCACCCTTGTACTCCCTCCATTTCAAAATAAAAGTTATGTTTGGACATAAATTGTGTTACGAAATAAAAGTCACATTTGGTGAAATTTCTCTCAAACTTCGCCAAACAAACCGGAATGTTGCCGGAACCAATGTAGATGTTGTTGTTGATGAACTACCAAGTCAATTCACAGTTTACACATGTTTAACAATCGATATTTGGACTCGACGGCGTCGACGCACATCGATGCGGTTTTATGTGTGAGACCAATCAGTGTCAATCATCAATGGCGATGAACGGGTGTTACTATGGACACACCCCTAGCTTGCCGGAAAGTGATTAGTGAGAGCTATGCAACGAACGCAGTTTCGTGCTAAAAGTGCGAAAAATGACCTTAAATAAGCCCACAAATTTTCTAAAACGTAACTTTTATTTTGAAACGGAGGGAGTATTCAATTTCTGGTGCAATGTCTAAATGTTTTTCTTCATGTGTCATTTTGGCCAGTTGTAGTGGTACAGATTGCTTCGATGCTAGAGTATTGCAAATCTCAGTGTAACATATATATGTGCCAAAAACGAAACTGAGAGAAGATTCAACATGAAGAGGAACATTGAGTAGATTTCAAATAAAATGCAAGATCTACTTGAGGAGGTTGACATAAACTTATGAAATGGAAATAAAACCCTCCAAAAGTACAGTAATCTCCCACGTAAGTACGCACCCGTTTTAAGTACACATCCCGGTTAAGTGTGCAGGGCAAATTTTTTGACAAAAATTAGGGTTCATATTTTATTGTTTGAATATGTCATGCATAGTCATTTGCTACAAATGCATGATTTTTTGGGTGCTTGACATTAGATGTTTGTCGTGTAAATATTGATCGTGTGTCACTATAACTCGAGTATCAACCATCACTAACAAACAAAACTAAAACATAGCAAAGTCACATATAAACAACACACCTCGATAGAGAAGGAAGAGAATCAAACCCGTTCAAGAGCTCTCTTCAAATGTACACAATAAGTCAAGCTATCTCTCACTCCACCACGGGAGAATCCAAGAGTGTAAGAAAGGGGAGAAGAACTCAATATTTATTGCAAAAACATGCAATCTTCACCTCACACAAGCTCTCTCCACACATTCACTCACAATATTTGACTTGCCAAGAATACCAAGCCAAAGAGAAGGCTCCTCACTTAGGAGCCTCTCTCTCCACATCTAAGATTCATCCATCCAAATCTAAATGGATGAAACCCAACAGATAAGGTGTAGCCGCCGATGCCAAACACCGTGACATGTCAGTTTGTTAACGTTTCGCTAAAATGTCTTAGTCAAACGATTGTCGCAGTTCATCATACATCTGTCCAGCTTCCGTTTGAATCTCGGAGCAAGGCAATTGGTCGTCGATGTTGAGGATAGTGTTATGTAGAGCTTCAAAGCCTTTGAAGTCGGTAGCACTTTCAGGTTCAGCAAATGCCTCGATAGGTTGGATATCGTTGCAGTATGTCCTCCTGATTGTCCCAAACTTTCTAGATGGCGCCTTCACTAACTTCATACTCCCGCCCCAATGCCTGCTTGCTCGGCGCGTTCGGCTTGCTCAACTTTGCAATGGTTTCACATTGTTGGGCTTCAATAAAGCAGGGTGCCTCAAGTTTCATCCGTTTCCCATTGCGATTCATCGAATCAGAGGCTCTAAAAAGCGATATGAAAAAAGTACGCACCTATCAACTAAGTGCACACCAACGACTCCAGTTCAAAATGCATACTTAAGCAGGAGATTATTGTACTGAGAAAGTCTAGTTGTAGACAAATACACATACAGACAGGTGTTTCGACGAACAGTTACAGAGTTTTGATTTAAAAACGCAATGTTGAAGAATGTTTGCTCGTCTTCTACATATCGAAAACCAGCAGGCAACTAGGTCAACTACTTTAAGCCCATGATTGGAAACTGTAGGAGGGCAACATACATTCCTATAAGGTAGAATTACCATGACCCATGAAAATAAGGTGATTCGCATTGAAGATCTGGTCTGACAATCATGAGATAATTTTCCAAGATAGACAAGAAGGATTCATGAAGAATGCAAGTTGTTTTATATTTTTCTGCCCTATACAAAAAATGCTACAATTTTTCAAAGTGGAAAGTTGTCCAACCTCCTACTTGTTCACTAGATTCTTCCTACACCGAATAGGGTAATCTGCATTTCCATACAAAACATCGCCTTAATCGGTTACCTCATGAGTACATTAACACTTGACTCCCATTGGCTACACGAAGTGCACATGCATTGAAGTTGCCACCGAGCCATGATCCGTTTTAGAAATGGCACTTCACCATTATGACGGCGGTCTAGTGCACGGCTAGAGGGTGGTTAACGGGTTAAGGTATTTCTACCTTAAGCCAACATTGAACAATTCACAGCAATACACGTTGAATTTACAATTCAACTTAATTCAAAGGGCATGGACCTATTCCTAAATAGAGTGAACCAACATGCTACTTGGAGGGGTGGAAGTTGAAGGTGAAATAGGGGGTCCCTCAAGGCAATGAGAGATGGCCACCCATATGGAAGGGTGACAAAACGCATGTGTGGCACTAAAGAGGAACTAAATTAAGGACTACACGAAGCCCCATGAAGGTTAAATGTGGATATTGTCCTGAAAAAAGCTGCACGCTACCTCTTAGGGACAACAACATTCTTTAAGGCATCTAACATTGAGATCTTATCTAGCTTGAGGAAAGTTTTCCAATGGTGCAAAGAACGTGGCATATGAAGACCGTCACAATCTATAAGGTGTTAGCTCAAAAAGTGAATACTTGGCCTCATTTTGGGGTATACGTTCCATTCTTTGACAGCAAGGTGGGGGCCATGCGTGAAGGACCAAAGGTTAGTATGAATGAAGAATGAATGTTAGTATGAAGCTAAGGGGTGGTGTCTTGGAACTTCCTTCACTCTCGAGAGTAGTGTAGCTACTCAGATGGAGACATTTTGCCTCCTTTGCCACCAACATTGGTAAGGACATGCCCCACACTCCTAATTAAGGGTCTAAAGGCTACTGAATAGAAACGGCGCCTTGTGGAGTTAGGTGGGGATGTCCGTTAGACCGAAGGTGTGGTGACTCCCATCCCTACAACCCATTGGGCAAGGGATGCAGGGTGCTTTGAGTGGGGCGTATGCCATGCATTCCACACTTTGGTTTTGATGAGATTTAAACTAATACTTGCGTGGCCATCAATTGTGCAATGTAAATGATATCAAGACCTCATGAAGTCCCACTAGGCGGCTGCCATTGGTAAACAACGGGTTGTGTACAAGCTAAGTGTGGGTTTGGGTTGTGACACTCACAATTCTCTAGTCCTTTGATATTTAGCCAAGTAAATTGCTGAATTATTGTTGAGATGTTAGAGTGGGGGGATCTATTGATGGAACATACATTATTGGACATATCCATTGATTTCCATAAACATAGTTGCCATAAATTGTGGATTTACCATTCTAACCTTACTGTCAACATCAAGCTAGATAACAGGGCAATTGGATGTGGTGTAGTCTGCCATTTTGTTCCTCCCCATCATCATGTTGCACCATATGTGCAACAATTTCATTTTGTTTCAAATCTAATGGATTCATGTCATTACAATCATCATGTTGCAGCACATTATGCAAGAGGCAACACCATCCAACCATATCCAGAAGGTGCTTCACACAAAATGTCATTCCATTATGTAATTCGCGTAACCCTGCAAATTATGCCCATGACCATATTATAAACCCTCTTGCAATGCTCGAGGATACAATTCACATATAAGAGGTGAGTATTGTTTCAAGAACCATGATAGCCAACACACATGACAGGGAATTTTTTTTTGTGACTAACAGCTGCATGTACAGCCATTGTAAAACTCTTTCTTTTGAAACAACTCTTTCTTAATCTGCACGGTGAAGTTTTGGTTTCGAGATAGCTATTTGCTTGCCATCCATGGCCCCATGAACTGAGGGCGAATCACAAAAATTCATGGAGTCCATCCATAATCCTTATTGATTCATCTTCTCTCAGCCAAAAACTTGTTGGTTGGAGAAGACATCGCATCCACACAAAAATTATGTAGGACCTCGCATACAATATAGTTTCCAATTGCAAACAATTCCACTGCAATGGAGATTTTGAATACCATTTGTGAGCTCATAGAGAGCACATGCCACTCTGACTTTGGTAGGAATGGCCAGTCAATAGTTCATGTTCTTCATTTCAATAAATAGCTTCAATTTTTCTGTCATGCTGAACATTACTGCTCTTATAACCCTAAAGTCCCCAATCCAGTGGTTATCATCACCAATTTGTTGGACCACATTGCGGGTCTTTCTGTCTCCCAATTACCTAGGTCTACACTTTCTAGAAACCATACATCCCAGACATTTAAAAACTATGAAGCAACACAACATTATGTAGGCACTGAAAGATTTGAGGCATGTAGATTGTCCAAACACATCTGGTTTGCTCATCATCTTTATGGATTTTATACAAGCCAAGGTTTTTAAGACAGGGCAATGCTTCTTCATCATCTTGCTTCTGGGGCTGACGTAGAGGCATAATCTTGGCAATTTGTTCTACCAGAGTAATCTTTGAAGAAGTCATGATTTCCTCACATTCCTTCACTGTCCAGCCAATGGAGGTGTGATGAAGTAGATAGATAAATATTGTGCTGATACCTGCTGAGGTATTTGAACAAGTCTGGTGTATTGACAATAATCCATAAGGTAGGTGAATCGTGAATGGTTCCTTTCTCAGACTAGCCCACTTTGCCTAGGATATTAGTACAATATTAGCAAATCTAGTTGAGGCTGTAGCCGATTTTCGAAGCTATTATTCAATATCAAAAGTGAACATTCTTGTCCTAATCAAACGATCATATAGGTATCCCCAATTGTGTTGACTATTAAATTTAATCATATTTTGAGCACACAGTCCAGTCTCTTATAAAAACATGTCTCTATGATATCCGTCCTTGGAGCCACACCAAACTACATACCACTCAGATATTGGGTGTCTGAATTGCCAGGTAACCGAAATAGGTACATATACCTTATGGAATGTTCTCACTTTAGATATATCCCTGTTTGAACAATAAGGTGAAAATACCATGTAAATATTGCATACATAGCTTTTGGTCATACAGTATTTAACAAGCCAATAAATAGGTATCCATCCACGTAGCACTAAGTGTGAATTAACCTTCACATCCAATGAAATAGTAGCCAAATTAGGCCCGCTTCCCTTGGTCTCCAAACTTTCATCCATGAAATGTTTTGGAAAATCCCTCACAAGATTTGCTTGAAAAACCAAGCCCTCAAAGATTGACAAATTTCTCATTAGGGGTTGAGAAACATAAATTGGTAATTTACAGTACGGAGTCAGTTTGGCATGCCATCTCCACTTTGTACTGCAGAAGAGCAGCTGAAGAGAGCGTTAGTGGATTTCAGGAACCCAATTGATGTAGAAATCGCCTCCCAGACTCTAAATAGGTGCCAACAGAGTAAAGGAATGCGATCAAAACGTGAGACATAAGTGTTTGAAATCTGTGAAAAATCATGTGGGAGTTATCCAGCTGCAGAAACAGCCGCACCACCCACAGCTGCCATGCTCGCCATATTCTTCTTTTCCTCAATCCCTCCCTGTTGCTCCCCCATCTGTGCGTCCTGCAAATAAGCATTCCAAGTCAGTTCAACCCCAACAACCTTAAGGACAGATAATAAACATAGCTTCCAAACCAATTACTGCCAAGGATAAACCCACCTTCACACTCATTGCAAAAGATACTTGACTTCCATGAACTTAGATTCACACTCAATTGCCTTGCTTCAACTTAATCAACACTTTCTGATGCATAAACATGTCCTAAGCAAGGAATTGTACTAGGTACTCTTGTAAACCCTAGCTATTTCTTTGTCTACAAAAAAATGCACATCTCAAATGTTGGGAGAAGCTCACCACTACTTCTGCAGCATTCTCTACATTATGCTGCAAGTCCACTATCTGCTGTTGTTGCTGCAGGACGATCTGTGCCCTCCACAAAATCAGAACATGCATCCCTCCAGTCAGTATTATCGACACCACAGTTTGAAATTGGTAATAATGTTCGTATTACATACTTCCCTTGCTGTAATTTGATACAAAACACACACAAATAACATCCCTATTTTAAGTTCAGCCCACCTAGAGAGATATTTCAACAATATAATCTTGCCAAATCTGAGCTGCTTCGTGCACTTTAGAAGGTGAAGAAGAACTAACAACAAAATCATGCATATAAATAGGTGGACCATAGCTATGTATAACTTACTTGCTGTTGTTGCAGTATGTGCGGCTGCTGCCCTCCTGCAATTGGAATGTTCTTCGACAAATCTCTTAAAACACCCTGATTAACAACAATTCTGTCAGCCTACTCACACAATCAAGACTGAACTTACGTTATACTCCTGATCTCAATATTCACAATGTAGAACATTCTGATCTCAATCTAATTGCTGTGAGGACCCTCACTCTAATGCTTTTCACACTACGATTCACTGTGTCTTACTCACCTTGTTAGCCCACATCAACCCACATGCATTGCAGAGTGTTCTTGGTCCAGCAGGACCCCGCCTCATCATGGGAGTGGACCGCTCTCCAATTCCACAGTGTACGCACCTGCCAACCAATATGAAGTCTCAAAACTACTTTCTTGACCTTCATATTCAGAAAAGACAAGTGACATCAATTTGTTTGGAAATGACTTCGCCTAAATCATGTATTTCCTATGACACATAGTAAAACAGCCCATAGATCACATACATTACTTCTGGCTGTACACCTCCTGAACCCAGAGGTTGACCAGGTTGACTACCATCCCAATTGTTCATAGCAGCACCCTCCTCTGCAGTAGACCTTGACGATGCAAATTGGCCTTTCTTCCGCTGCATCCTGGAGACATTCCCGCATATAAAAATATATCAGTAAAAGAAAGCCTATAGAATAACACTCCTTTCGACCTCAAATTTACTTAGTTATCGGTTACTGTCTCTGAAAAACAGAACCAGGAACACCTGCTTTATGAAAAATGATGTCTTTGAAAACTAACCCGCAAACACTCTGATATACCTTTGAGCAACTTCTTTCCGGACAGTGTAACGAATTTTCTTATCATAGCACCGCTCTTTACGCTTCTCACGGAACCTTGTCAGAGATGCGAGTCTTTGAGGCATATTCATCCTTGCAGGCAGCTCGGATACGCCCTGCACCACTCAAAGCAGGATGGAAACCCTAAGAATTTAATATGATGCTCTCCATTGCAACTACCCACTAGTCAACTGTGTCTATTTATGCATCTATTTATGTGTCTTGCAGATGTAGAAAAACTAGGCCACAAAAGTTTAACATCATCATCACATTCATATATAAAACCATCACAAGGAGGCACACCTTATGATGATTATGGCTGGAAGCATTAACACCACTCATGCCTGCGGGAATTTCACGACCACCCAACAAAAGCAACACAGCTTGAACCTGCCAACCAAATTCCAAAGCACTGTCACAATAGAAACTAACATTTTGAAACCACTGCACACCACACCCAAGGACCACTGCTTCTGATTGCCCACGTGAAATTACATGAATATCATCACATCATTTAAACAATTCACATGCACCATCTCAATATATATGTTTTGACATTATTAGTCAATGAAAAAACACCACCTCTCTCCACATGGAAATCACACAACCACCACTCCTCAGTCACTACTAGTGCACATCAGATGAAAAATAATGGTCACACCCATTCCTGGTCATCGGACTGGAATTCACAAGAGTCGATTCAAATCCAAGTAATCAGAAAACAACTGGGCACCATGTTGGCTACCACGAAGTAAACTTGGGCCCCTCACCTTCTAAGTTAATTGGGAACAAGAGGACGGGAGAAACAAGACTGCTGGACTAAGCAAGCCGGACAAGAACAGGGACATAATTCAGTAGTTTACCTTTTCAGGGGGCACCGTATCAAACACATAAACTTCACCTTGGTAAGATAAAGTCAGCTGTGTGGATCCCTGGTTACGAACAGCCAGGGCGGTAGGAGCGTCACCCTGATTGGCTCCACCGTCGGAATGCATGTCAGCCTCATCCAATCCTTCCTCGTCGCCTGGATCATCGTCGTGCTCTTCCAGTCCCACGCCGTTCTCCTCGCTGTGATGCATTCCGTGGTCATGCCCATGGTGACCGGGCATATGTTCCCCGTCTACATGGGCATTCTCATGTTGATCGGCCTGGGCCTGGCTGTCTGCCTCGCCATGCCCATGCATATGCAACTCGTGCATCCCATGCTCTGCGTGCCCTAACCCATGACCCAGGTTGCGTGACTCGATGTTGTGGTGTATTTGGAGACCTTGTGCATGTGCGAGGTGATCTGTCTCTGACATCACTCTCGCATTTCCTTCCTCCTTCGCTTACTTCCGTTTACAACCTTGCAGATCCTCGTTCCTTCTACCCTCCTCTTTACCAACCCAAACTCGTTAAACACTTCATGTGCTGCACAGCTTGCGCTGGAATGGCCTCATCACAACCATCACATACAACCGCCTCCTGGCGTACATTCTCATCATTGAAATTGCAGCAATCCAGTCCAACAGTCCGTTATAGAGCAACACCTCAACTTAGAAAGTCCAGCCAATCCACATGTTATTAAGCCCCGAGTGTTTGAAATGCTCAATTTAGACTGTTCACATGGTCATTGACTCTGCATCCACACCATATCAACTTCATCAGTCAAGTGATTACTATACACAAGCAAGCGCATGTAACCATACGATATCAAGGACTTGCGGGAATAGTTGCATTGTCCATGAATCTCAAACAATCATAAAAGCACAACCAAGGACATTGTCTCTCTCCAATTCAAGGCTATTGTAAGAGTACAGGGTGTTACGATCGTCGAGGGCATTGTGACTGTAAAAGGAAGCAAGGGTGAGAAGGGAGTAAAAGCATGCTCAGGGGCACAACCCCACACACGAGTATAATGCAAACGAGACTTCAAAATTTGCAAGGAGTTTCTCAAGGAGGTACTTGCACTTCTAAATGTTTCCCTGTATACAGTTCACTGCACCAATATCCGATACAACTGCGAGAGTCGGAACTTTTAAATGGAAGCTGCAGGTCGCGTCCCCTTTGCACAGACAACTACAAAAAGAGAGAAATTGCACCTTCAAACCCTTATGAGTAGGGCGGCCCAATACAGAGGCATGCTTGCCACGACTACCGAGCAGAGTCCCAAGAGAAGGAACTACAACTACAATTCGACGAACAAAGCTGAACAAAGAAATACCCACCCCAAACCTAAACTGCAGCAGCTGAGAGGGAAATTACATTGCTTTGACTAATTAACCCCTGCGGGGAAACAAGGTGCCCTACCTACCAAAGACCTAACTGAAGAAATAAACTAAAATAAATAATCACTCCCACACTCACACTCCTCAGCGAGACAATCTTAACCCAAAGACGATTCCCACCACATAGGACGCTCATTGTCCCTTCATCTACTGCAACCTTGGCACAACACCCACCTCCTTCTCCACCGATCATCCACTTATTCCCACAACCCAATAAATTCCTCTCCTCCAAATGCATTCCTACCCAAACCCTAGCGCCCAAACTGCAACAGAGCGCCTAAAAACTCCAAACCCACCAAAACCAGAACAAAACAAAAATCTGAAACAACAAATCAGACTAAAAGAACCCCCAAAAAATCCAAACCACTCGCCAACTCAATAAACCTTACAAACCCAGAAAAAGTCCAAATCCACACCCCCAAATGCAAAGTCGCCACCGCTGAGCGCGTGAAGGTAGGCTGGCAGGGAGAGAGACGGACCTGAGGGAGTGATTATCGCAACAACATGATGGTAGAGGGTTCAGTTGCGGAAGGAGAGAAGTTGTCAGTGAAGGGTTGAGAATGCGGGCGAAAGAGCAGAAATGGCGGGAGGAGAGATGGAAGGTAGCAATGCGGTCGGAGAGCGGGTGGCGATGGCGATGGCGATTAGCTGATGGTGATGGCGATGCGAGAGAGAGAGAGAGAGAGAGAGACTTGACAAAACACATGGAACTCACCTCTACTTTTCGTTGTGCTTGGGGTGGGTGCTTGCAAAAGCAAGGGAGGGAGCAATAGGTATGCATGTAATATATTATATAATATTGTATTATATTCTCTTTCTCCTCCTTTTATGAAAGCATGATTTCCTTCATCGTCAATTTTCTCAAAGTCTAATAAGTCTACGGGGAAGTAAGGCCAATGGGAAATGATGGGGATCTATGTTCATGGTCATTGATATTGTGAGGGTGGGAGCTAAGTGTGGGGATTTTGTTTTTCAACAACTGTCATGCATGGGGGGTGTGGTAAAAAAAGATATGTTTCTTTCGTGTTTGTTGTTTGTTTGTTTGTTCTAATTGAACTTTTTGTATATTAGTTTGGGGAACTCCGACCCAAATTTAGGTGTTAATTTGGCCTACATTAATAATGATCATGCTCTACAGAGTAATCAACATTTTTTTTTCCTTCTCCTTTGGTAAGTGTTGTGAAACATCACCCTAGACAATGAAAAGAAAAGAAGGTAATAGATCTTACCCCTAACCACGTTTTTGCAAAGTGGTGATACACTTTTATCCCTAAAAAAGATTAAATGGAGAAATCGTCACTTATGCAATTCTTTGCAAAGTGATAATACATTTTTCAATCCGTGAGAATTAAAAGGGGTCATCATTAATTCGTTCATTAAGGGTAAATTGTGCAGTCCAATTTGCTTGTGTACATATGGAAGTGGATTCCATGCCTAATCCACATTTGGAATTATGGTTGGTATGGGCTTAAAATAGTGGGGAAGCCGAATGCCTTAAAAAGCATGCGCATGAGCTACAATATTGGTGAGTTACTTTGGAGCTATCTCTAGCTCGTTGGGAGTAATGGAGCAATCAATTGTGACTTGCGCAAATTGCATTGGTTATCCTAATTAGTGTTTGTGGTACTAATTCCCAAAACATGCACTAGTTTGCCAAGTCTCAAACCAACACTAGTCATTTCTATCAGTGTGGGTGGAAAATTAGTGTGGGCCACACGAATTGTCTAGTCAAGGTGGAATTAATGTGGGTCCAAGACCCCAAGTCTTCCCCCAAGTCTTCATGAAGACTTCCAACCGATACATTGAATATTAATTACATGACAAAAATACCACAAAATATAATAATCACCCACACTAGTTTTTTAGAAAACAATTACTATGGCCCACTCCAACTTTCTACTATAAATTTAGCATGGGTTGAAAATCAATGTGGCCCACGGTAATCCTTGTTATGAAAATCAGCATGGGCTCAAGAAGATTATTGTGGCCCACAGTACTAGGTGTATTTAGTGTAGCAAGGGCTACAAATTTAGTGAGTGATACTAAATTCATATACACGTGCTCATTTACCATGCATTTAAGAAAACGAGTGTGTGATGTAAGACGTTTGTAGAGCGATTAAAAATATATATGCTTGTCAGTGATTAGTGCCAAGATGAATAGTGTCGGGATGAACAATACTTCATGAATGTTTTGGTAGCACTTGTAAACTAAGGATCCAAGTATGTACAACTCTCCAAAATATATATATATACATATATATCAATTTGAAATGGATCTTAATAATGTCATGCTACCTCCCACTACTTATAATGTTTGCCCCAAGAGGTGAGCTTATTTTTAACCTTTAAAAAAATTCGTCATCCATTTCCACGTTTGCCTATGGGCTAGATTGGCCCAAGTGACCGTATGTAGAAGTCAATGGCAACCCACACTTTGGGGGATGTGCACCCTCATACCACCAAAACAAAACAAAACAAAAAAATGTGTTCTTAAAGTTGTGGTATTCTTCAATCACGATGTGAACTCAACAAAGACCACAAAAGGGGTGAAATGCGGGTCATGTAATTTTACATATTGATCATTTATAGTCCCGGATAATGTGAATCGCATGATCGATTGAACAACCTTATAATATGATAATTGTGAGATTTAAAAAGCCTACAAAACCACATCATAAAGGCAAAATCCTCATTGTTGACCGCATGCATGTAGGTTACCTTGCAACGATATGCACTTGAGTAATGTTTAATCATTGCAACAACAACATAACATTAGTCAACTCTCGTTTTGTGGACCCTCGTAATATAAGAGTCGGATGTTCGAAAAGTTGTGCATTGAGACTCATATTCAAACCGAGCTCCCAACATCCCACCGTTATGTTCGGAGGACATACGTCGTTGAATAATGTTACAAGGGTGGTGGAGGGTTAAGTTGAGTTGGCAAGCAAAGAAAGCTGGTTTTCTTAAAACTTACCAAAGCTTGAACTTCCTCCTCTCATAGGCCAAACCTTTTTAATTTTTCTTCACTGCAATGCAAGGGTGGGAATTTGCACAAGACTCTTTCAATTTCTTTTGCATCTTCCTATTTAGCAACAAAACAACAGCTTGCAAGTTGCTCAATACCAAAATGATAGCATAATAGAGTTGCTTGCAAGTATGACTAAATAGATGTGATGTACAATATAGACAAGTTGTGTTTCGGAATAATTGCTTTGCAAGAATGTGCGCCTTATTTAGGGTGTCCACTAGAGAGAGAGAGAGAGAGAGAGAGAGAGAGAGAGAGAGACACTGTGGGTGGGGGTGAGGGAAGGTGGTTTCACCTTGATCATAGTTGCATACTCATATAGACCCGAGATAGGTTTACGGAGCAAGCCTATGGGACAAGTGCTATTGCCTCTTGTTTGAGGTGGTCCCTGTTAGTAACCAATGTTTGGAGGCACCAAGGGACCATTTGGGGGAGATATAGTTTTGGTTTGTTCTTTAACGATGTATCTCAAGGGTGGTTGTTATGAGGACTTTGGCGCAAACTTGTGTTGGATTTAATTCTCAAGGCTAACACCAGGGATTGTCGATCCCTTTATTTGAGCTAAATGAGTCGGTTTAAGCATCATGTTGTAGGATTCATTTTGGGGATTTCATTGTTTGTATGTGGGGGTTTTGGTGCATGTTTAGGTGGGGAGTATTGGTGGTTGGTAGTTTTCCCATTATTGTTTGTTAAACATGAGTGAGGTGAGGTATTTCATGGCCATCAAGTGAATTTGTGCATGCATGTACGGGCATTAAATGCATGTAGCATATTTAGAAGAGGTTGGTGATACTATTTGCATGGATGCTTGTTGTAAAGATAGTTAGTGTTATATACCATCTGATAGTTAGGTGTCCATGAATGGGCGGTATTTTAGCTTTTTCCTATGGGTCATATTGAAAACTCTTTTATTTTGCACTCCTTCCTATGTCTTTTGTCAAAGTCATCAATTGCCATTTGTTTTGGGTTGTAGTAGGATCATGGTCTTGGCAAAATGTGAATTCAATGAATTTAAGGCTTGCGTTTTGGGTGGTATGTTGTGTGTGTGTGTGTGTGTGTGTGGGTTTTGGAGGAGTTGGTGGTGGTTATAAGGATGTCAAGTTTGAGTATGGTGAGGAATTGGCATGTTCTTGTGGTGCATAGGCATGGGTATAGTCATGTAAGGTTTGTGCTATATGGGGGGGCTTCCTATATGAGTGCATGCTTACATTAGGACTATGTCTTTTGTTGTGGAATCAGAGAGGAAGAGTTTGTGTATTTGCCATATTGTTTTGTTGTGCTAGGTTGTTTGAATGTTGTTGAGGGTGATGTTTATGCACATGGATAGGAGGTGGAAACATGTGTCCGTTTCTTATAGTGTACAAAGGTTGTAGAGGTGGGAGGGGAATTGGGTGGGCCAAATGGTGTATTTTCTTTGATTGCCCATGTAATGTTCATATGTCCTCTTTATGTGTAGCTTTGTTATGGTTATGGAGTACATGTTTTTGGACATTGCATAATACTTTATATTTGTACCAAGTGATGCACAATTGTCTCAAATTTTTATTGGTCAGTATATGTTCTTGTTTGTTACTTTATGATGCAAAGCTTTTCTAGATATCTGTCTGAATGGGCTCTTATATGTGTCATCTCCTGTAGCATGTGCATTCATTCTTCATGTTCACATTTTCTTTGATAAGTTTTAAGTTTTAAGTTTCTAAGGGCTGCTTCACACTATGGCCGTCCAAGTGGAGAGGCCGTGGGATTGAATGGCCAAACTTTGTTGAGAGTCCAAAGAAATGGGCTGAAAATAGCCAATAAAATATAGGAATTGGAGCCTTTGGCCAAGCATAGTGTGAAGCCTCCAAAGGCCAAGCCCAAAGTCCAAACCTTTGCCCATGAACTCCCATGGCCTCTCCACTTGGACGGCCATAGTGTGAAGCCTCCAAAGGCCGAGCCCAAAGTCCAAACCCAAAGGAGCATCGCACTTTATTCCTTGCTTAAAATAACCCCTCCAATCTAATGGCCAAGATCTTGTCAATGATCGATTCTTTAATGAAAAAAAACCGACGACCTCTCAACCATAGTTTGGGTTTCCCATTCCCGTCTGACCCAAACTTCCTTCGAGAGTCCGTCGCCTTCTTCAAAAAGTAATCATTTAAAATTGCGACGGCCTTTGGACTTTGACCACATTGTGAAGGGTCGAGAGGTTGAACTCTTGGTTTCTTGCAATTTGATTGGTGAACATCAACGGCCTCTCGACCTTCAGCCATAGTGTGAAGCGCCCCTAAAGTATGTGGGCCACATGTGCTCACTATTGTTCATTGACACCAATATCGTTAAGCCTTGTTGCTTCTCATAATCTTCACCACTTCATCTTCTTAAGTTAAGTGTGTGTATATTGAAATTAAACCATGTCCTTTTGATATTCCAATCCGCCCGATGAGGATGTGGCTAGGTGGGTTGTGCCTTTCAAGATCCATTGGGGACATGGATGACGGGGAATTCATCGTGCATGTGCCTCATGTAAAGCAAATCAAGGTGAACCGCTATATATGTGACGTGTATTTATTTATTGGCTCTATCTCTAGGACAAAGACTATGCGCCGACTTCTCTATTTTAAGAGCAAATTTTCTAGCTACTTTGCGCTCACACTTGGACGTTACTTATTCCTGTTATTTTTTATCTAGTTTATTTAATGTGGATGTTAATTATAATTATATATATCTAGTTAACTATAGTTGCTCCTTAAAATGTATTGTAAAAAACCTATTTAACTATGGTTATTTTGGCAATTGTTAACTTGGCACTATAGATATATATGGCAATGTATATCTAGTTAACCAGGCAATTGGTCCATTTTATTTAACAAGGATGGTGAAAGCTTGCATACTTGGACAACTAACCAACTAATTCAACTATTAGTTAACTAGTTGCCTTTCATAACTATTGTTGTTCATGATTTGACTTGCCAAAAAATCTAGTTAACTATAGTTGTTCCCTAAATGGATTGAAAATAGTCTAATTGATTATAGTTGGTTATAGGTATAGTAAATAGCCATGGACTGGCATGAGCAAAGTGTACAACTACAATTATAGTCTTTCACAAGAAAGGTCAGAGCCTCACGGTTCTACCGTTTTCTTGTTTTTAATTTTTTGGGTGATAAATGAGTAGCTTCAATCAATGACCCGCATTTGAGAAGATAGTGCACAAAATCCAATAAATGTGTGGCTATAGGTATAGTAAATAGCCATGAATTGGCACGAGCAAAGTGGACAACTACAATTGTAATCTTTCATAGTTAAGGACATAACCTCACAGTTATGTCGTATTCTTGTTAGTTACCTTTGTTATCTCTAATTTCAACTAGAGTTTACTATCTATAAGACTAGAGGACTCCACCCTTGGAGACCTAATAGTTATAGCAGGTAAAGGAGAGCTACTCACTAGTTGGGACCGTGGTGTTACATGATGTTCTCACCTTGTAAGTAACCACCGTTAAATAAGAGCACTTAACTCACCCCAAAGGCATGGAGGGAGAACTGATGAACTATATGCTTGAGGACTAGTTGAGGGGAGTTCAACTCTTAGTTCCTACGAGTATACAAGACTCAAGATTGGGTGGATCATGCCTCTTTCTTTTTCTTCTATCTTTTTGAGAGACGTTACATTCATATCAGAGCTCCAAGATCTTGTGCCTTGGTGTTTTGGGTGTTGTTGTTTTTCCGTTACTTTACATTTGTGTTTCAAGTTGGGGTGACAATTAGAGTCATTTTACGAGGGAAGGCTACGAGTTGATTGCTTTCTAAAGTATTAGGAGTAGAGTTTTGTTTTGCTTTGTTTTAAGAAAGGGAGTGGAATGCTTTAAGCATGCTTGGTAGATGTTTTGTTGCATATTATGGTTGACTGGACTAGCATGACATTTGCATATTTTGGTATTTTGCAAGCATTTGTCAAGGTTTTTTAAAGCAATTCAAGTACTTCATCTTTGGTTTTTTTTTCTTTGAATATATTAAGACTTGTCAAGCTTTTGAATTACGTGCTAGGGTTCTTTGGCTTTTGTAGTCATGTTTTGTTATTACTTAAAATAACCCAATGAAAACAATTTAGGATATAAGGTCTCAGAAAAGATTGAGCTAGTGTCTATAAGGATTAATGTCACATTGGATTAATGTTTCTAATAGCAATGTATATCGTTTATTCTCTCATTTCCTCCTAATTAAGCTTAATTCGCACTCTTATGGTTTGTTGGCGCTTTCTCAATCATATGTGGTCCCGCCCCCTATGTGTGTGGATTATTATCACTCTAATTCCATCCTTTATGTCAATTGTGAAGCTCAAAAGCTTGACAAGTGATTAATGACTCATAGTGAGGACAAAGTCCCGGGAAATGTCTTTTGAATAACCACATAGTCTTTAATTGCCATGAATTATGCTTGTGATAATCTCAAAGTTAAAATTTGTTGATTAACTTACATCCATCATGCAAATCTTCACAACTTTAATCACCACCTTCTTCTTCTTCAGTGAACCCAACAACTCGTCTCAATAATCATCCACACTTGTTAATACAATAACAACCAATCAACAAGGTAGGCTATATCCTTTGTTAAGATGATTTAGTCTAATTTTGGTTAATCAAACAATCTCCACTAGTCACAAACTTACTTCAATGAGGTAAGTCAATCCTCTCTCAAAGTAGTGTCCTTGGCATCCAATAGCCTACCCAAAGTAACTTCATGCCTCATCCTCTCTACATATGAATTCATTACTTGTCTTGACAAGGTATAGTAGCCCTAATAGGTTATACCCTAGTAATGTTCTTATCCTCTAGTAATAAGTTCTTTCACTCACTTGGCTAACTTTCATCTATTGGCATAAGTCTTGGCTATGGCCTATTGCCTATACTAAAATCAATTACGCTCCTTTTAGTTTGTATTAAGTTATTTCACCCTCACTAGGCTATTGACTTTCCCTCTCCTAATGAGAGCTAACTTTCTCTTGACCTTCTATTGGTCATGCCACTTTTCAATCTTTACAAGGCCATTGCCCCCTTTTTCACTTACTAATTCTTAATCTCAAACTTCGTGACTAACTTCTTTGTGTTCTCAAAGGCTATCACCCTTCATATGGCAAATAGTCCTCACTCCCTCTCACATGCTGAGTGAAGTGATTCACATGCTTATAGCCAACAACCTTTCCCAGGTTATGTATGACTTCTCAACACTCCATATTCATCTTATTTCCCTCTTAACTCATAAGCAAACACAATTCACTCTCGTTACCTTATTCTTGGCTCTTTCATGTCTTAATCACATATTGACTTAATCTGCATATTGTCTACCATCATGGATTCTATCCGCATGACTCTTTTTTGTCCCTCACGGCTTCCAATCTCTCACTTTGTTTTGATGTGCCATTCCTTTTAAAACTCTTGCACTCCTAATCACAACATTCGTAAGTGTAGTATCTTAAATGGTTCCCTTGCTCCGAGCTTCTATTCAAGCTCCTATTCTTTACTCTTAAATTTCATCCTCTATATCACTTGCAATTTAATTGCTCTCAAATTAGTATCTTCATGCTCCTTCTCTCAATCATACTCTCATCAAACTTGCCCTCTTTCTCGACAATCATTTTTTCACAAGGCTATTGCCAAAACTTACTTATTCATATTTGCTCCAACTCTTACAACCTTCAAGAATTTCACTTATTTATCCTAGCAACCTAAGTGCTCAAACCCATGCTCATCACCGTCTCTTACATACATTTCATATCTTTAGAACTTCAACTTTAACAATCATATTTCCAAATTTCATGCACCACAAAGTTGACTCACTTATCATAATTAAATAAGTCCAATTATCCAAACCATTCGACTATGCAAGTCTCTTGCCTTCATGGCCTAATGTATGTCTATCCGATCTTAACCATTGTGCATCAATGATTCCTATGACTCTTGCCTTCTACGAGACTATGCTTGATTCTACTTTGGCCAACCTTCTCCTTATTGAGTTGAAGGGAAGGAGAAGGTGGTTACAAGTGGCAATAGTCCTCTAATTTTAATATGGATGAGATTCTAAGCACTAAATACTGGATGAAAACCACCATAATTTGAGAATCGCCAGCTTCGGCCGGGCTATAGCAAAAAAGAAAAAAGGAAAAAAGGCTTGCAATTTTTTAGTATTATTTCCATACGTGGTGTGGGACACCATGGCAATGGAAATGGATATCTTTGCCCCTAGTGATGAGGCCTCTCCTTCCATAGTTAATCATGTTTATACCTTCCCAACAATTGAGATGGTTGAGGAAATTGTGGACAAACTTTAGTGTGCCTTAAGTGGAAATATTCCCACTAAAGGTTGTTTATGATGATGAGTCCAATTGTTTGGTATTTTTTCATTTAATCATTCCCTCATCAAAGGTTTTACAATTTTATCAAGGGCCTATATGCATAGTAAAAAGGTTCGATGAGAAACATAAGGCATATTACCTTGAGAGTATTTTGACAAGGTTCAAATTGTTGCATCAATTTGAATCTAATTCAAAACTATGGCAAGTATATTTGGATGAGGCCAAGCCACACGTTTTGAATAAGCTCACTTTGTCATCCTTCTTCGGGCAAGTAGCACAACATGTTGCATTTGTTTTAATGGATAGTGTTGCATCACTTTGGTTTGTGAGCTCTGCTTTTGCTAATACCTTCGGGTTGAAAGATAGAAGAGCAGTCATGGAGGATCAACATTGAACAATAATGAGAAGGATAGTTAGAAGAGGTGAGCATAACCTCCTCCACCAACAATAACGGTGCATAAGACGATACAATCAATTGTGAACATTGGTGGGTGATCTAGTGCACCTCATAATAATTGAATATTTGTTCCATGGTGGGAACGAATTTTCTTGGATGTCGGTGGGAGCCCCACGGTATATATATGAATCTAGAAGGGGCCTTAGTGCGTCCATCTATGCCAACCACAAATTCTTACACTCTTGCCCAAGGAACATATGCGACACACACTGTGTTGTCAACCCTTGCATATGTCCCCTAACCCTTCAAGCAATTCGCAATCTTCCAGTTCATATTTGTGCATGTGAAAGTTCCTTCCGAAGGCAATTGAACATAACCAATGAACTTTTGCAGTTCTAGTTTGTGCAAGGTTTGGTGAACAACTTCATATGTTGTTGTTGCAGTGCCCTCCACCTCTACAAAATGTCTTGCCGTAACAATTTTAGGAAGTGCTTATGCAATCCTTGTAGTACAAGCCATTTCATTGTTCTTCCTGTAAACGTCACACACATAGTGCTTTGTAGAGCTCATCAAAGCAAAATTCATATCAACATCATGTGTAAGTCGCAACAATCTATCATTGTTGAGTCTTCGTTTTGCGGAGCACAAAATCACAAAAGTTACACTAGAAACAAACACATAATAAAACCCTTTGTGAAAACTGAAGTTCAAAACATTTGGTGGCACAATTCAAAATGCTACAGTGATTCCCATGATGGATGATGGGAGGGGGACCCCATGAGTGGAGCCATGATGCCTCTGTGATAGCATGCATGTATCCCAATGTCATGGAGTAGCCTCTCGCCACATGTTTTGTGGCTATAATGGTGATTTGGCAACCACTGCCCACAACAGTCGACATGTACTACTACCCTAGCACCCGTTACAACATGCACCTAAGCTATATTTGGAGCAGTAGAGTGTGGACCCTCCCAACATACACAACAAGTAAGCATACGAGCAATGCAGTAGTGTTGGCTAGTAGGCGCATTGGGAATTGGGCTTGCTTCAAAGAGTATTGGAGAGAGAGAGAGAGAGAGAGAGAGAGAGAGAGAGAGAGAGAGAGAGAGGCTCAAGTCATGTTTGTGTGGCTATTTGACAAAATACATGAAACTCACCTCCATTTTTCCTTGAGCTTGGGGTGGGTGCTCGCAAATTTAGCAATGGAGGGAGGGAGATATATAGATAATTTTCTTTGCTCCTTTTGCTGAAAGCATATTTTCTTCATCGCCGAGATTTGACAGGAAAGTGATGCTACAGTAATGCGACTTCAATTTTTCATACCTTGGATCTGGACCCAGAGTAAAATTTTGTTGTCGAACAATAGGATTGCTCAATTTTGAAGTATCTTTCGTCTTGGATCTAGTGTAAGACTATACTTATTGGTAGGAGAAAGACAAGTTTTCCATTGATTGCAAGTTCAGTTCCCATTCCCGTGGTTGTTTCTGTCCAAGTTCAATGGATGCGATCCGCGGTGACAGGAGACTCCAAAAGTGGAAGCATCGTGGGGCTTTCAGCTCCTTCCACCTGGAATTCCATCCCAGACTTAACCGGAAAATGCAGAACACACAGACTTCAAATTGACAACCGCAGATTGAAGGAGAGGAAATTCGACAACAATAAGAAAGAATTATTCTCGCCGTCAATAACAAGAAAGAATCATTCTTACCGTCAACAACAACAGTGTAAAGAAGAGTCTTGGTGACAGCAATGGCCTCGATTCCTCAGGCACTACTCTCTTCTGCCGCCTCCACCCTCGCTCGAACCCACTTGTAAGCCCCAACATTTTCATCCCTCCAATTTGTGGCTCGCACTTGGGTTTTCTTGGGTGACGTTCTTTAGGGCGCGATTTCGATTTTTGAAGTCCACCCCTCGACAATTTGTGGCTCGCACTTTGGTTTATTAGGTGACGTTCTTTGGAGAGGGATTTCGAATTCCCTGCCTCCAATTTGTGGATTGATTTGGGTTTGTTGGGTGACGCTCTCTGGAGCGCGAAGTTGAATTCCATCCCCGTGCAATTTGTGGGTTGCGGCTTGGGCTGTTTTGAGTGATGTTGTTTGGAGCGAGTTTCGATTCCATCCCCTCCAATTTGTGGCTCGCACTTTGATTTTGTTGAGTAAATGTTCTTTGGAGCGATTTTGAATTCCCTCCCTCCATTTTGTGGGTATCACTTTTGGTTTTGGTGTGTTCCGTTTTTTGAGGCGAATTTCAATTCCATAACGTCCGATTTTGTTAGTCGCACTTTGATTATTTTGATTATGGAGCGGTTTTGAATTCCAACTCCTCCAATTTGGGATCACATTTTGGTTTTGATGGGTGAATATTCTTTAGAGCGAGTTTCGAATTGCAATTTTTAAATTGCCTCTCTTCTTGCTCGTGTTTCGTGAGTGGATTGAGAATGTTGGAGAATGCTATTGCACACAGAAGAGACTTTCAACTTATGGGAGAGGTGGGCATGCGTGCTCGCAGAAGTTGATATTAAGGTTTTTGTAATTTAAGTTTTGTGTGGAAACTGGAGCATGTTGCTCAAATGTTTTGGAAATCCGATATGTCGACATATCGATCCCTTCTTGTATGGTATTCCTCCTCTTCAGATGGTTGAGTGTCCTTGAGAAAAATTCCCTCTCATTGAGATTTTGGACAGGGTGCTCGAGCAATTGCCAGAATTTTATCGTGCTTTTAGTCTGCAATATATGGAAGGAAGATTTCTGCGAAGAACTGAAAGTGTTGGCGGGTGGAATGTAATCCCCCTTCCTCAAATTTGAACCTGAGTACCATCTTTCTGTTTGGAAGGGAAAAGTGGTTAGCCATCGGCGTTTTCAAAGTTTTGAAGTAATGAACCTTCAACGCCTAGACAATGATCCGGTTACATTGTGCTGATTTAGGTGTATGTAAATTGCTCAGGTTTGTCTTTGTCTTCGAAACAAGCTCCTAAACAAGAAGGTCTCATTGAAAATCCAAGTTATTATCTAGACTCTGACCAGTACACTTGTGGTACGACCAAGTTCAATCTCTGGGTCTTTGCAGAATCTTATGCTTCGTAGTGAATGATCATAGCATCAGTGGACCAGCTCAGAATGGTTGTTAAGAGCTAAAATGTCTTTCTCACAAGTTAGAAATGAAAAAAAAAAGGTGTGAATTCAGAAGTGGAATATCGCGTACTAGTGGTTTTCAGGATGACTACAGTAGAGTGCTGTCCGATTCAACGCTTGAGTGTCGAGAGCTAATTTCGACGTTGAATTGAACATGGTCTTGGTGAATGTGTATACAACACGTGGAAATGAGATATTTTAGAGTACGTTGTTGTTTTATCAATTGCAGTTGTTGCATGTACTGGCACAGGCCTCGATCTCTTCGCATTCGAACACCACGAATCTGTTTCAATAAGTTGCAGAGGCAGTCCAATGCCAAATTATTTAAAGCATCACCCCCAGCTTATATTTTTGGGAAAAGGCCTACTTCAACTATAGCCATGGCAGCAAGGTAAAGGTTTCGTTCTTGGTCACTATCGACTTGACAAATGGAAGTTTAAAGTCACCAGGTTATCTTGTCAAGAATTGATGGAGATGGATTCATTCTGGCTAAATTGAGCATCAAAAGTTGATGGAGCTTGGAAATACATTGTTTGCAGTATGGATCACAAGCAAGCACTCGATTCGACGTCCGAATGCCCGCCACTATTTGACGGCACAACGAGGTGCATCTCTTCACCCTCTTTAATATCAAAAACATCACAAATATTCAAATATCCAAGTAGTAGTGCATTCTTTTTATATTTTCTACGTTAAATTCATACCTAGTGGTCTATCATGAAATCATAATATCTAAATCATTCTTATTTAATAATTTGCTTCGTAGTAGCAGAATGCAGCACATATTTTAAATAAATAAGAAAATCATGCAATTACAATGCATCAATGAGGAATCTATGATGTATTTTAAACAATTTATTGTTTCTACATGATAAATTTTCCTCCCGAAGTTTGTGATTCAAAGTCTACACCTCAATAAATGTTAGTGCTGTCTTGCATGTCATGCAAAGAAAATTGGTGATATCCAGGATTAGGCTGATTTAAAATTTGCAGGTCTATATGTCCTATAATAAGCTTCTTGGTTTTGATGTGTTTACGGAACACAATTTGCTGTTGGAAATTTGGTGAAGGTTATACTTCAGCTCCAGGTGTCCTTATGCCCAACGTGTGTGGGCTGCTGTGAAATACAAGGTAAATAATCTGATTGGTTTTGACTGTTTTTGTTGAGCAATTCGTGTGCTTTGTATGTTGGGAAGCTTACAATATGATGCACATCAGTCATGTGAAAAGGATCGCAGGAGATTCTACTTCCAGTTTAAATTTCAAAATCGTTTAGGCTATCCACCTTGATAGTAAGTACCTCATAGCATTTTTTGCATCATATTCATGACTTGGCCATGTTGCAGCTTTAGGGCTTTTGAAGCCTTTGTAGAGTTTCAATACTTTGCAAGGTGATCTGTTGATGTCTGCTAGAAGTTTGGTGTAGGATGTGCTTTTTGTGTTGCTTGCATCACAAATTCCAAGGGTGGTGTATTATATATTTATTATGTTAAAATTTATACCTAGTGGTGTATAGTGTAATTATCTTATAACACGTGCATTTCTCTTTATGTAACTATCTGCTTTGTAGCAGCATAATGTAGCACATAGTAGAAGAAATGAGAAAATCGTGCAATTCATTCAAGAGTAATCATGAATCTATGATGTTATTTCAACAATATATTGATCTACAAGATAATTTGGCCTCTGGAAGTTTGTTATGTGTGCATTTTTTTTGGTACATTGGTGATAGGCTTTGCTCTAGGAAGTGAAGTTGCAGCCAAAGGAGGTCAAGTGCATTGAGAGGCTTTATCGACTTTGTTTCATTTGTGTATGGATGTAGGGCTTGGATGATGTAGAATGCGTTGAAATCAATCTCTCCGACAAGCCCCTATGGTACACGGCAAAAGTGTATCCTGTTGGAAAAGTAAGGCACTTTCATTCTATCTTCTTTTGTTAGTTGACCTGTTTGCAACCATTACTAGTTTCAAGTGACTCCAAACAGAAAATTTGAAAGCAATTTGCAGAATGATATATTTTAGGATGTTTTGATTTATTGTTACTGGGGGTTTAGGTTCCATCACTAGAGCACAACGGTCAAGTTATTGGTGAAAGCATGGACTTGCTGAAGTACTTGGATGACCACTTCGACGGTCCTAAACTTGCACCTTTTGTAAGAGACTAACCCCGCATGATTTTACCATGTTGTGCTATTTGTTCCAGCATAACGATGATCAAAGTGCAAACAGTTGAAATTATTGAATACATGTGATTATTGAACGGTTTCGAATACTGATGCAAACAGGAGGAGAGCAAAAAAGAGGAGGCCGCCGAGCTTTTGAAATACACAGACACTTTTAATAAGACAGGATTTACCGGTTTGAGCATGAAGGGTGCTAGTCCAAGTGAAATCGAGGAGGTTGTAGGTATTGAATTTCAACTTCCTACAAACCTTAAGTTTGGTTTGCATCTGACAAAATGCATCGAGCTCTTTCCTCTTTGTGAAGATTTTAGTACCTAGTGTGAAATCGAAAGGAGCGGATGTATCTTTTCAAGTGAGAAATGCTTTGAATTTAGACCCTTTTTGGGGGTTCTTGTATCCCTAACTTCTGTATTTCCTCATTATACTGCAGGTGATGCATTTGACTACCTAGAGAAAGCCCTGGGGAAATATTCAAGTGAAGGGCCCTTCTTTCTTGGAAAATTTGGACTTGTGAGTTTCAAGTCTTGTCATGCACTTCTGAATCAGCAATTGAAAGCACCTCGATTACTTCTGTTCTCGCCTTTCGAGGATTTCATAGAAGTTGCACAAGGTTTTGTGAAATGGCCATCCATCTGTGCTGACTAAATGTGTTTTTCTGATAGGTGGATATTGCTTATGCCCCTTTTATTGAGAGGTTTGAGCTTGCGTTCTCCGAAATTAGAAATGTTGACATTCGAGCTGGGCGACCAAACCTCAAAAAGTGGATTGAGGTTGTTGAACGCTGCAATTGTGTTGTAAAGTGTTTTGTAGTTTAGTTGTTCATCTCCATAATCATATCTCAAAATCAAGTGGACATTTTTTTTGTTTGCATGTCTTTTGGCGTACTCAACAAGTTTGTTCATGTGTGATTTTTTTTGGGATTGTGGTAGGCTGCAGATACAGTGGATGCGTATTCCAGCACTAAAATGGAACGCAATACATTGGTGGAAATATACAAGAAAATGCTAGTGAGTCCTTTTATCCATGACCTGCTTTGAGAATCCAGAAGTTGATTCATGTTGTTAAGAGACGTTGTCAAAAGTGAGTTACTATTTTAGGATTTGATTAAGGAGTTTCGAAAGTTAATATGTCTCTGTATCCCAAAGGAGTTTCCAGTGGATGCGTATTCCAGCACTAAAATGGAACGCAATACATTGGTGGAAATATACAAGAAAATGCTAGTGAGTCCTTTTATCCATGACCTGCTTTGAGAATCCAGAAGTTGATTCATGTTGTTAAGAGACGTTGTCAAAAGTGAGTTACTATTTTAGGATTTGATTAAGGAGTTTCGAAAGTTAATATGTCTCTGTATCCCAAAGGAGTTTCCAGTGGATGCGTATTCCAGCACTAAAATGGAACGCAATACATTGGTGGAAATATACAAGAAAATGCTAGTGAGTCCTTTTATCCATGACCTGCTTTGAGAATCCAGAAGTTGATTCATGTTGTTAAGAGACGTTGTCAAAAGTGAGTTACTATTTTAGGATTTGATTAAGGAGTTTCGAAAGTTAATATGTCTCTGTATCCCAAAGGAGTTTCCTCATGCAAAAAACATATTCGGATTCTGAGTTAGTGTAGTAAAAGAATAGAGAACCTTTTATGTACAAATGAGTTTGATGTAAGAAACTGTTGAAATTGTAGCAGACATCAGAGTGAAGGATTTTTCCTAACAGTTCACCAAAACTGACCTTACAAATGTTTTTGATTTTCATAACACATTTTGGTTGGCATTGCAGGATAGTGACTACTTCAAGAAGGTTGGAATTGCTGCTGACCAAAGCAAGGCTGCGCCACCTACCATAGCTGTCAACTGAGCTTGTATAGGTAGTACTTTTGTATACATCTAATGTATGCATTTAAAACGACAATCTCCAATGTACATCTTTCTGGTTGTTTACAAATGTGTTATAAATAATTAGAAGAATCAAGTCTGCATTGCAATAGGTCCCGAGGTTACTTATCCACTGGGTTCTGGAATGTTCCAAGGTTGACGCAGTGTAAGTGATTGCACAAGTTTCCAACAAAGGTTGATGTATTGACTACTCGAATGTTTTCTGGTTGGATCTACCTTGGGCTGAGTTTTTGCCAATGAATGGGGAGAAACCAACAACTACACTAAATATGATATTTAGTGTCAATAGTAAACAGTGGTGTAGCGTCACCAACACTAAATGTTAACCCAACATTATTTGTCATTCCTTGTAAATTTTTGGGGCATTACAGATTTACAGTGTTGCAATTACTGTCCTCTAGATTCTTCATCCAAATTTCACTCATCCATAACAACTTTTCAGGGTCTAGGGTTTAGGGTTCTTGGAAATGAGAACCTTGTAGTCCTTCCAATTCCCAGGACCAAATAAAATGAAAGGCTTGTTAAATAATGTTTTGAAACGCACATCCAGAGCCAAACAGGAGACTCTGGAAAGTCATGAGCAACATTGAAATCGACTCAGCACATTGGCTGACACATCACATGAACTTGGGTGTAAATATTCAGTTGGGAGAATGATCGAATGCAAGGCTGAGTATTGAATTCACAAAACCACAAATTTGAACATGTGCATGTAACCCTACTTTCATCGTAGCTTTAAAAAAATTGCAGCTTCACATAACTCCGAAAATGCCAAGGATTTTACTCAGGAGATCGATTGATTGAATGGGTGAGTATTAAAGTCACAGAACAACAAATTACATATATGGACATGTGCATGTGACCCTAATATCATCACAATGCCAAATCTCCAAAGCGCCAAAAATTCCATTCGGGAGAATGATTTATTGAATGACTGAGTATTGAGTTCACAAAACCACAGATCACAAATCTAGACATGACAACATTTGTTCATTTATTCATAAGAAATGTCATCTAAAATGTTACCATAGTGACATAAAATCCCTTATAACACTAAATATCATATTTAGTGTAGTTGAAGTTCAAGACTCAAGGAAAATTTACCGATCACTTTGGAGGAATTTAGAGTATATGCCTCAAATTAGTAAAGAAAAACTGAAAGGTGTCAACATTTAACCAGTTGAACTTAGAAACACTAGGATCTCAGTTGATTATGCCCAAAAATCTCCCTAGACATTGGCTTTTGCCTTGGGGAGGTTACTGGCAATGCAATAAAAGCTAGGATGTTATTTCATGTCTCAAATAAGTACAATACCCCATGAATATGTGCATTACTTCATTGCCCCCCTTGGGGATGGACTCTTCATACCATGTACAAACTATCGTGAGTGTAAGAAGGGGAACTGTTTGAGGCATTAGTGTATAAAGTTACAGAAGGGAGAGGTATTATTTTTCTCTAGTGTGTAAAATTAAAAGGGCTATCAAGAATTTTGAAGCAAAGATAGATGTACTAAAGGGGACCCCAAGGTTTAGAGAAAATTTTCAACAATAAAGGTGTTATTTTCATCCCATTCAAGTTTTCAACCATTGTTGTCATATGGTAACAGTCATTGATGACCACCATATTGGAGCTCCTAGAGCGTTCATGGGGTCCCTTGAGTTTTACTCACCAAATTGTGGCTAAGTTGTTGTGCTAGACTTGTCTTTGTACATTTGATACAAACATTGAGTTATATGTTGTGGATGAAAAAAAAATGTGCAATGACCTTCTCATTGGAAAGTGAAAATGGATTTTACATATTAGAAAGACCTATTTCATTCATGTTTTATATTTTGTATATGTAGTGGAGGCATTTATCACATAAATTGAAAAGCTCAATATAAATACACGAGTTCATTTTCTAGGATGTTGTTAATACGTATACATTTGTTTGTCTATATAAACTTCTCGTGTATAGGGGGTTTACTTTCATAGCGCCCACGTACATCATTTTGGTTTCTGATATTGAGTCCACCCCCAGAGATTGCCCCCTTGAAAATTTCCCTTTATTTCATTTGGTTCATATCTTTACAAGATAGTGACATCCCCCCCCCCCCCCCCCCCCCTCTTATGTTGGGATTGCACACTATCATGGCTTGTTCAAGTGGAGCATTGTAGAGTTGGGTAGGGTCACACATTGACAATTGCGTGTACTTTGAAGGGAGATAACTAAAATGGCATGTTGTGTTTGCACAATATTGATCCCACAATGATATTTTTTTGGGCACAAATTGAAAATTCAATTGATCCTGCAATCATCACCAACTATGACCAAGCATCTAAACAATCTTTTGTTGTGGGCACCATAACCTACCTTGGCAACTCATGGTATTTTAGTTTCTTTCACCCTCACTTTAGAGAGGGTACAACACTTAAGCAGTGGATGAGTGGTGGCAAGAACGGTGGAGATCTTACATCGGTCAAATCCGATGGTCAAGAATGCACAGGCAATGTGGCCTCACCAGAAGCCAGAAGTTGCTTTCATCGCCCATAGACTTCTTCTCGACAACTTAGGAATGTTATGAACTCATGTGAATAACAACAATGGCCACTCTCTCATTCATGCTCTTGACCTTGTTGAAGAGTTTGTTCCCATTGCCACTCTAGCTTCCGCTTTTGATTATTTCCAATTCACATATTTATCATTCACTTGTTGATTTTGTGTTCTTAGAGCAAGATTGCATGGCGTACTCCCACGACAAATACAAAAGGGCTGCTAAATTGGGTACCCTTTATTGTAGAGGGGAGTAGTCTCATTTTATGTCCCACGCATTCACTCAATAAGTTACGGGTCATGTGATCAAAACAAATATCTTACACTACAAAAGGCTTTTCATAGAATTAGTTGAACCTAGGATTCTATGTGTCCACAAATTGTGAGGTACTACTAGTTGATTCCCACATAGAGGAGTTGAGACTCACCCTTCCAAAAATTAAATGTATGACGGAGTGGAAGACTCTAGAAGGGAGAGAACATCTCTAAACGGTGATAATGATAATGCATGAAAGCATGTTTTGTTGACAATCCCATGTAAATTGGTAGTAAGGATTCATAACATTACTCAAATCCTTGGTTGTGTTTTGTGGGACCAAATATCAAGCAACTCTCCTTCACTTATGGGATCCCCTGTTTATGGGAAGCCCTCAAGTTGTGTACTATGAAGTTTTCGACAAGCAACTGCAATTAATCCAAGTTTTTTCAGTCACAACCACCTGCTTTGGAAAGAGCCCATCATCTAGTTGCTTAATAATGTTATGTTTAGAAGGTTTTATATTGATAACGTATAAAAATGCTCTTAACCTTTTCACTTCTTGGGGCATACTGTGGTTTCATTAGATCATTCAAAAGTAAGCTTTCTAGAGGTAATATTTTATTGTACCTAAAAGAAAAGTTGCTAATGATTTGAAGATCACATCAATATGGTTGCAATACTAGTAATTTTCATGATTTATTGATAAGCACTTTAGAATCATTTAACTTCAAGAAATTGTGATTAATATATGCACTCGAATTAGAGTCAAAACTTTCAAGATTTTATTATGAATAGATATACACTCTGAGGTAAGAAATAGAATCCATAGAAAGTTGACAATTACCAATCAAAATAATATGAAGTTACTATATATTATAATGTTCCAACAAAGGGGAATGTTAGTTCATTGTTGACTTTAAAATTCTCTTGTGAACTATCATATTTTCATATTGGAATGGGATCATCGCCATTGACAAGACAATTTCACGAGGAACAAAATGATACCTTGTGTGACCTTCTTAGCACTTTCCTTTCGGATAAATTTACATTTCACGTATTTTGGATGAATTTGCCTTCAAAACGGGCCTCTCGTGAAGTTAAGAGTCAAGTCGTTTTTGAGTCTCACAATCATTCTCCCTCCCATACCCGACTTGAAGTAATTGGGTGTCAATGTGGTGTATTTGACCGTTTCCACGGAACAAATCACCATTTGAATCAAAACAAGTCAACGTTATAACATTTCTTCAACCATAACGTTATTTAGCTCAATAAGCATGTTTCATTCCACAAATAAGAAAGTTACGCAATAAAACCAAAGAAGGGCAAAATGAATTTCAAGTTTAGTGGACCTTTCCTATGCAATAGCAAGTCTCCTCAACCATCACTGAGTACTGCTACTAAGAAGGTTGCCTTTGTGCTCACTAGGTAGTCAAGAATCTAGTTTAGGGCCACTTCACACACGAGCCAAGAGCCGTGACCATGAAATTGTGAGAGCCCAAAAGAAAGTGTCCAAAGGCCGTTCCAAGATACCTCCAAAATCATGTAGTGTGGTCACAGACCCTCAAGTGTAGTGTGAAGTCATTTGTGACCGGACCCTCAACCAAATGCTATTTCAATGAATTTCTATCCATGCAGGTGCTCACACATGATGAAATAGAATAAATCAATGGTTGTGAGCATTTGGAGTGCCATGGTCTCCCGGTTTTGTGTTAGGCTTACCTCCAAGAAGTGGTTTTTGAAAGTAGTCCAAGTGACCATGAAACACGATCCATTCGATGCCATGTAAGAAGCCATGTAGACTTAACATCCATCTTGCATTCACATACTCCGTTGGTCCCTCAAAGGTAGTGTGAAGCGAACTTGGACCGGCTCCACCTTTTCCACCAATGAGAGAGTGATTGAAGTGTAATGGTCACGGGCTCTCAATCATGTGTGAAGTGGCCCTTAGTTTAGAACCAAATGCATTAGCTAAGGAACTAGGTCAAGTGACCGACATCCCCCTTCTTGCGGTCTTTAAACAATATGTGTTAGGATTTAATTACGGACTTGTTTCTTTAAACTAACTTCTCGTATTGAGTCCCGACCCTATGAATTAGGTTGAGGCATTCACCCTCCTACCGAATCTCATCAATATCTTACTATAGAAAATGAGAGAAGCCATGTTGTCGACTAGTTGTCGAGGGTGAGCATGTACAATTGACAAAAATAAAATGATAGTTGCCGGTCTATTTACATAAGCATAGTAACCGTGATGCATGTTGAATCTACACACCAAAGGATCACAATGACATTGTATAGGAACAAATTGTGACATATTCTCGGACCCGCTCAACATGCTCATTCAACTAAATAATGTGATGACATTTCCACAATCCACTCTCCCTACCCGTACACCGTATTTAGTGTGAATTATTATTTTGGATAACGAGAGGGTGCTAAAACATGAACCAAATTATTATGAAATTGACATGTTACAAGTATAGCGCGAGTAAGGGTGAGGTCCATGTAGGCCGCTTGCCCACCATATTCTAGAAAATAATGGGTCGGAGGTGTTCGCATGCACGTAAGCGCAAGAATGTGAAGGGCCATGGACACGGGCCTCTAGACTTTCATGCATCCAGAAAATACCGGTTTTAGCATAAGGAGGAGGTTAGTAGTAGGTGGGCCTGGATTTGAGAAGATGGGAGTAGCTACACTAAATATGGTATTTAGTATCGCCAATTCTATTTGTCTTGCTCAATACTAATTGTAAACCGTGGTATAGTGCCACCAACACTAAATGTTAACCCAACATTCATTTGTCATTCCTTCTAGATTCTGGGGGGATTATAGATTTACAGTGTTGCACTTACTGCCACTTACGAAGTGATCATTCATCCAGACATCAATCATCCATGACAATATTTCATCACAATTTTGCTAACAAGAGAAGGTCAAGGGATGAACTCGTCCATCATCCATGACCGTATTTATCCACTTATTTATAAGAAGTGTCATCCAAAAAGTTACCAAAGTGACATAAATACCCATACGACACTAAATATCATAACATATTTAGTGTAGTTGGCATATATCATTTCCTGCCCTACTAGATTCCCTCTACATTTGGGCGGGTTTGTCCTTATTTACACTAGAATCTGGTGGCAAGCAGGCTACATGGAAACCCACCCTAAGTACAATGCACATTATTAAGCACGAGGGAATCCCAGTGGGGGCTTTTTAAGAGTCGTACATCCATTTTATTTTATATTTTATATTTTATTTGGCAAAGCTCAAACGGGATCATTACCATTGACTACTTGTACTCTTTTTTGGGTTACCGGCACTGAATTCTCGAGAATGAATATAAAAAATAATATTCTTTCAAAAAAACATGCACAATCGGAGAATCTACTTGATACAAAATTCGTTTCTCAAGTAAAACGTTCATGTCAGTTAGTACCATGTAACTACGAATAGCAAGCCACAAGTATCAACCCTTTCTTTATACATTATCTCATATGTAACTGCCTTGTGTTGTCCTATTGACCTGCCCTATATATCCTCGAGAAAATGGTACTAAAATGGAGAGATTCCGGGCCACTTCACACACGAGCCAAGAGCCGTGACCGTGAAATTGTGAGAGCCCAAAAGAAAGTGTCCAAAGGCCGTCCCAACACACCTCCAAACTCATGTAGTGTGGTCACGGATCCTCAAGTGTAGTGTGAAGTCATATGTGACCAAGTCCTCAACTGAATGCTATTTCGATGAATTTCTATCCATGCAGGTGCTCACACATGATGAAATAGAACAAATCAATGGTTGTGAGCGTTTGGAGTGCCATGGTCTCCCGGTTTTGTGTTAGGCCTCCGTTATTTCCACCTCAACTAGAAAATTAGCATAGCCCAAGCTAATCATTTCCACCCTAATTCTCCACCCACATTAATAGGATTGTTTAGTGTAGCTTTAAAGACTCTTCATTAGTCTACCTGATCCTTGTCTTTGAGACTACCTAATTGGCCACAAGCTTACGGGGAAGCCCTTATTATTATTATTATTAGTAGTAGTAGTAGTAGTAGTAGTTTGGCTACATGTTGAGTTTAGAAGGAGCTTAAGATTTATGTGGAGTTCAAGGTGGCTACATTTGTATGAATTAAAGGGAGTATTTGGCGAATGCTTAGAACCTATGTGTCGATTTGGGTGATGACTTCTAATTGGACATGGATAATATCCAAGGTAACATGTATGCTTTTATAAGGTGAACAATGGCCCCATGTACAAAATAATAAGCAAATAAGGGGCCCATATTTATGTTTTAAGTCTAGAGTGGCCACACAAACTAAAGGGGGAGTTGGCGACGTATTGAAACTGAACAAGCCCATTGATATTGGCTTCAATAAAATAATTATAAAAATGCAGTGGCCTCTTAAACTTCTAGAGGTTTCCAAGTTCAAGTAGTTTGCAAATGTATGATAGGATCAACATGTTGTGCATTTCAAGCTTTAACGACATCCTAGGACACCAACCCTCTAAAACACCATTGTGCACCCAAACTGAACTAGTTTACACAAATATAAAGATGATTAGTGTTGAAACATCAAGCATTGAAGTACCTGATGCGTTCCTATACCCAAAAAGATTGGACCAACCCAGATAAATAAGAGAATACAACCAAAATGAATATCATTGCGTAAAAAAACCACTCATATACACAAATACAACTAGGTAAGGAGGGATGTTGGCCTTTGCATTGACAAAATTGCATCAAAAGGTCCAATTGTGGTTACAAAATTTGATGCTACTAGTAGGTATCAATAAATTCTCCTATAATTCAAGACTCAACTCATCCATACCATCAAAATTCCACCCCTCCCATCCATGAATCAAAACCTCGTCATAAGGGAAATTGACAGGGCTGAATTGCTTTTGGGAATACATACCCTACAAGCCCCAAATGAGAATCTCCGCATGTCATCTTCAACCACCACCAATGCGCTCCACTTCGAAACTTGTAATTTGGTACCAAAATCTCTTAAACTCCACTACAATCAAAAGGTGGCACCATCAATCAACACTAAATGGGCGGAGAATGGAAGAGAAAGCATTGACCCCACTCACCCCACTCAACTAAACCATAGCCAACACGAGCCTTTGTATGGGAGCACGGGCTTCATCCACGGTCTCCAACGGAGCTCACTAGCTACTCCCAATAATGAACCTAAAGTTGTGGGTCCCAATTTTAGGCGACTCCACTCCGCCCATGTGAAATGAAAAAATAATGCCCGTAGCAAGTACCAACATGAATGTGAGCCCATTGGCCAAATGCTGATCACGGCAAATCGTGATGCAACATGAGGTGTTATGCCTCCTTTGGGAGGTGGGCTCTGGTGGTGTACTAGTTTTTTCTAGTTTGTTAGGGGGGGGGGGGGTGGGACGGGGGCTTGTTTGTTGTCGAGTTTCCTCTTGTTAAGGACAAGGTAGGTTAGGTATTTGATGGCATTTTAATGTATATTTGTCATGAGGATCTTAATGTTAGATTTGCCCATGTGAAGCTAGTTGAGGCCACCTCTTACTCACAAGGAGTTGAGGTTTCACCATACAAGGTAGGTATCCATTTTTTTGAACACGTGTGTTTGAATCAATTGACTTGACTGTAGCAAAGTGGCTAGTACATCGATTATCCCAATGAATGCACATAGTACTAATTTATGAAGCACAATCTATTTTGCCAAGTCTTGAAATTAGTAGAGCCGAGATTCATGAATATGTGCTCATTTACCATAAATTTGAAGAAAAATTGGGTGTGCTCTAAGGTTCTTGTAGAGTGATAAAAAAATTTATTTGCAAGTACATGTTTGTCAATGAATAATGCCAGGATGAATAGTGCCAGTGGTTTTAATGAATAGTGTCGGGATGAACAATGCTTCCTAGATATTTTGGTGGCACTAGTTGCATATTATAAGGAAATTTAGTATCACCTTCACAAATTTTCCACGTGCACTATTAGCCTTCTCTCACTAATTGGAGGGGGGGGGGAATCTACTATAGAGGTCAATTTTTTATATTGGATAGATGAGAGGTTTGTTTGCCTGCAATAATTTCATCTCATGGAACAAGTGCAACTAAGGCCCACTTTATACACGGCATGGGGCTAGCTTGAGCACTAATTCTCAAGCATTATGCCCTTAATCAGGCCCAACCTTGTCACATGTAGATTGATGAGGCTTGATTTTGGGTCCCAATGATCTTGAGGGAAGAGTTTAGTGAAGAGAATTAACCTTTCATGAACCAATGGTAGAGATGTTCATTATCCAATGGATGAGCCCAATCCAAACCATGTTGAGAATTCAGGCTAAGGAGAACCTTGTCCCGATTTTATCAAGCCAGCCCAAAGGTTTGGAGCCGACTTTTTACCACCTAGGATGCCACTTAGGGTGAGTAGACATTCGGACCCAACCGTGGTATGAAGTCCTTGGACCGCACTTGACAAAACCCAATTGGTTGAAAATTTTTGAGTTCGGGAGGTCCCCAATCCAGCCCCAACTATAAAGTGGGCCTTAGGGCTGGTTTACACCATGGACCATGAAGTCGGACCATGGAAGATGGCCTTTTTTTATGGTCCAACTTCCATGGTCCGATTTCTTAAAAATCAATTTACAAAGCCTTTGGTCCCTCACTAGGTGTAAACCAAATGTGGACCAAGAGGAATGACCATGCACCAAAAAGTGATTGTGCTGATTTTTTTAATATATGTCCAAAAAAGGCAGTATTGAAAGAAAAAACAAATCAAGTTTGACCATCCTTTTGCCTTCTCCTGTCTTCATCTTCTCTTCCTCCAAAATCAATTTCATCAAAATTTTACTCTAACAATATTTCTCTATCATGGACCCTTGCCTTTTTCTACGAGAGCACCTCTTTTACCTCTCCCACCACAAAACCTGCTGGACCATGTCAGTGGACAATGCAGGCCTTAAAACATGTCTTCTAGAGACCTCGAACTTCATGATCACCTTGACATTTTTTTCTCTGTGGTGTACACCGAAGTGGTTCCGGGACGAGTTCAACATCCAATCACGGATTTTCCAGGGCCTTGGGACGACTTCGTGGTCCATAGTGTAAATAACCCCTCGGTAACTAAGAAGGAGTGTTAATTAGCTTACTTATTACTGCCCACAACTTACAAGAGTTAATGAACGCAGAGAATGTCACTGCTGACAAGAGTGATATGGCTTCAACATTCAATTAATTAATGTACCCCGGTCTGTAATAACAAGATACTAAGACACACAATAAATATCATTGTGTACAATCACATAAATGTGGCCGCTCGTAAGGAAGTAAGCCATGTACCGGGAGATTTTTGGGTAGAATCGATCAAAATCCTAGTGTTTCCAAGTCCATCTAGTTACACGTTGTGATCTTTCGGTCTCTCTCTTTATGAATTCGAGGTATATTCTATAAAGATTCTTCTCAAAATGATGGGGTGATTTTCTTGAAGGCGTGAACTTTAATTGGTTGTTTTCTCCAACTTAGTGTTGGTTTCCACCATGGACCATGAAGTCGGACCATGGAAGATGGCCTTTTTTTATGGTTTGATTTGATGGTCCAATTTTCATGGTCTGATTTTTTTGTCAAAAAAATCAATTTACAACGCCTTTGGGCCCTCGTGAGGTGTAAACCGAATATGGATTAAGAGGAATGACCGTGCACCAAAAAGTGAATGTGTTGATTTCTTTTTAATATATGCCTGAAAATGGCAAGTTTGAAGAACACTCAAGTTTGACCATTCTCTTGTCTTGTCTTAGGGGCCGTTTACACTATGGACCATGAGGTTGGACGAGGGCTCTGCAACGCAGCTGATTGGCTCTTGAAGTTGTCTCGGGACAACTTCGGTTTACACTAAGGAAAAAATGGCAGAGGGACCATGGAGGTTGAGGTCCCCAAAATATAATTTTTAAAGCCTAATAAATGCACTGACATGGTCCAACGGGTTTTGCGGTGAGAGAGGCAAGAGAGGTGGTTTGGTAGGAAAAGGCAAGGGCCCATGTCAGAGAAATGCCATTTCAAGAATGTTTTAATGAATCTACCTTTTATGTGCCTTAATTATATTATTGCCCATGAGATATACCAGTACTACCTTGCCCTACCCCTTAAACCGGCTTACACGTGTTTCATCAAACGACGCGGGACATCTAGAACTCAAGAATTCAAGTGCAGATTTGTTTTTTTGGTCTACCAACTACAATGTTTGGAATTTGGGGGCGTGTAATATACCGTTGGAAAGGTCTTGAAAATACCTTTCCACCGGTATATTACATGCCCCAAAATGTTTTAAAAATACAGTTGAAAAAGAAAAAAGAAAAAAACGTAGTCGTTTAGTGACTGTAGATCAGGGTGGGGAAAAGAAGCGCAATGGGAAATCTTCTAACAATAATTATCAAAGAATTGAAATTTAGTGTTGAGCAAGGTTGGGTGGTAACAACATTAGATATAATCAAACCCTAAATATCCTATTTAGTGTAGTGACAACACAAGGTACATGTCACATGTAAATTACATTGAACATGTACAAATTGAATCGCTCATTTTTTTTTTGTAAAAATTGTTGTGAGAAGATTTGCAAGCCACATCTTTGACACATTTAACAAGAAGTGAAGACAGTTGAAGCCCAAGAGATGACAAGAGAATGATCAAACTTTAAGACGAAAAGAAGAAAAAACTAAGTGACAAGATAAGTGAAGGCATGTGTAGGCAAGTGAAGGCAAATTGAAGTCAACAAAATGGAAACACCACGGGCCTTGGCTTGGTGGTTAGGCTCATGGCCCCCAATGAGGAGGTTGTGGGTTCTATTCCCCATGCCGGCGTGGTGCTCACCACCTTAGTCCACCCAACTATGGTGGGGGGTCCTTGGACCTTGTTGTATGGGTACCTCAAAGCCCTTTGGGGGGATACCATGTCCGGTATCTTCAAGGCACTAGTGGCTAGCTAGGAACTAGTATAGTGTGTCACTATAGTGTCCATCCTCGAAAGGGGAGAGTAGTATTGTCCCAGTGTCCCCTTGTCCAGTGGCCATCGGGTTCACTGGCATTACGAACGGACACTTTATTCACGCCGGCCCCTTGCTAAAAAGGGACCGGAGTTTCTCTTTCTTTCAACAAAATGGTCAAACTTCATTTTTTTCCCAAAACTGCCTTTTTTGGGCTTATATTAAAAAAATCAGCGCATCCACTTCTTGCCGCATGGTCATTCCTCTTGGTCCACATTCGGTTTACACCTAGTGAGGGGCCCAACGGCTTTGTAAATCAATTTTCTAACTCGGACCATGAAATGTAGACCATGAACTCGTACCGTGGAATAAGGCATCTTCCGTGGGATGAGTTCATGGTCTATGGTGTAAACCGCCCCTTATCTTCACTTGTCTTATCTTCTTGTTTTCCCCTTGAATTTCAACAAACATGTATGTAATGGAGAAGAGGAAGAAGAAACTTATTTTTCTCTTAGGATTATACATGTTTTTGTACATACTTGTGAAGCATGTTGTGGACATTCCAACATTAGTTTTGCAAGAAGAACGAGAGAAGATTGTAATTTTGAGCTTGGTTTATGAGAGTACGGGGATAGAAAGAGGAGCATATGAAGTTGTGTAGCCATTGACGAGTGCACCGCACCGCACCGGTGGCGGTGTTAGGAACACTGAGAGTAGCACACCGGGAACAGAGAGCGTCACCGGGAGCACACCGGGAACGGCCGAGAGGCTGGGAACGGATAACGTCACCAGGAGCGGCCCGGGAACGTAGGAGCAGCGTGGGAACGACACTGAGAGAAGGGAGCAGCAGGGGAACGTCACGGGAACGAGCCGAGACCGGTGGGAACGGGTGGCGAGCCATCGGGAACACGGATTAGCCATTGGGAACGGAGTCACACCATAGGGAACGGCCGAATTAAGTGAGTACATTAGAGTAGTAGCCACCTAGCTATGTAGTGACTACTTAGTAGACACCTAGTTCTCTTTTAGTGAACACCTAGGTACTCTTAGTGAACACGTACTCACTAGTCTAAGGGATGTAGATGGAAAACACTACCAAGGGATGAAAATCCCTTGGACGAACATAACTACCATCCATGCGGCAATGAACATCAACCTTTTGAATGAACGGATGTTATGAATGATAACCGATTACCTTAGGCACATCTAGGAATAAGGAGGATTGCATCATAATTAACACCACACGAACATTCAAATTAAGCATGTGCTCATTATTAAATTAGATACGCCGGGATAAAATTAGACTGTATGTAGATACGTGGCTAAAAATAGACGGATCCTAGATGAGGTAATAGGGGGACTAAGGCCTAACCGCCTAATTAGGAGATTAATAGATTTCATACCCTATATAAAGAGGGCACTTAGGGGCCCTAATTCACCTCATTATGCATTTCAACAATCCAACGTGAGCGTCAAGAGGAGCATTATTGGGAGTGATTTGACGACAATCGGAGCTTCGCGATTTTACTCGAGGAATCGAAGATCTTTTCGACAACCTTGAAGACTCTAAAACTTTTAGAGATATTCGAAGACTGAAGGCCCGAGGCTGAGGGACCACGAGGCCGCAAGGCGTGAAGACGAAGACCGAGGACTTAGCGATATTTGAAGATACTCGAAGACGAACATCTTCGAGTTTGAAGACCGAATTTAGACTGAGAGCCCGCGATACTGAAGGCCCGCCCACTGGAGACCGTGTCTGGAGGACCGCGGAACCGGACGGCGAGTTTCCGAGACTTGAAGACTGATTCTTAACGAATCCGAAGACTCGGAGATATGAAGACCCCTTTTGAGTGTGCCGTGAAGATTGAGGGCCCGAGGTACTGATAGACCACGAGACCGTAGGAGCGAAGACTAAAGACCTATGAAGTACTTGAAGACTTGATTGAAGACTTTTGAAGACCGGGAGAACATGAAAAACTAAAGGACTACAAAACTGAGGGCCCATGAGACTGGAGGACCGAGAAGATAAAAAACTAAGGAGGTTCGAAGACCAAGGAGGTTCTCGAAGCTAAAGATTAAGGCGTTTCAAAGTCAAGATTGGGGATACTTGTGATGGCTAAGAAGATTTTACAAAGACTAAGAAAATTCTCTTGAAGAGTGAAGTCTAAAGGAATTTCTCGAGACCGGAGAATTAAACTTTCATCATTAGAGATTGAAGACATTGAGGGGGGATTCAAACCATCATTTGAGAATAGGAGAATTCGAAGACTATCAAGTAGTCCAATCTCACGATTAAATTATTACAATCTAGATATACCAATAAACATGATTGATAAAACACTCAAGATTGTGAATTTTGGTTGAGGATATTGGAATTGAAATAGAATTGAGGTATATTGGTTTCCTAATATATTACTTGTAAAAGTACTCTCTACGCTCACAACACTTAACCTCGACATTAAAATTTCGGGGAACATAAGCTTGAAAGCTTAGGCTCCTTTCTCCTTAAAGAGTTATAAAGAGGTTCATAACACTTAACCGTGACATTAGGATTTCGGGGAACATAAGTGTAACGTTCTCAAATATTATGAGATTCAAGAGGCATGTTCTACCCAACCTTAGAGCTTATATACAAGTACCACTGGCAGTTGAAGCCACCTCCAACTGGTAGTTAAGTGGTAGTTAAATATATATTAACGAGCTTTCCCCCATGCCTTTAGGATATCTCTAAGTGCAGTTAAATAGTGGTCTCTACTTACGTGGGAGAACTACGTGTAGAACCACAGTCATCAACTAGTAGTTAACTCCCTTTACCTTTAGGACTGCTATAGCACTCATGGTAGCGCCTCTAGTTTTATAATAAAGGAGTCCCAGTTGAATGAGAGGTTGTAAATAAATATAAAAAAATAAATATGTAATACACGTTACACACCTCCCCACTTAGGAATGAACGTCCGCGTTCATAAATGCTCCCAAATCGTAGTGCATCAAGAAAAATATAGTCAAGACCACCACTAATTTAAGCGAGCCATGGGATCTGTATCTGTACCATGCTCCATGCCAATTGGCAGGGTGAAACAAGTTAATAATAACACCCCGTTTACCGGATCCTGTGCAGGCCGGAGAGAACAGAAGGCGCCTACCCCGAAGATACCTTCCGCCTCAAACGTTTTTGCGCAGCTGGGGCTTCGCGGTCACGCTTAACACCGTGGCGTGTAAGTCTGTCCTCAGACTTTGCTACCGCATCCCAATACTCCTTGAGGACTTCTACACTCAAGTTGCATTCGGGCTCCCATGAATTATGCTCAAGTGCATATCCGAGCCATTTGATAAAATAGAATTTCTTGGGGCGAGAACGAGACCCTCTATCTTCGTGTGAAAGCACGCGTTCTACTTCATAAGATGCATCTTCCTCAAAGACTGGCGGAGGGGGAGGCTGTACCCTGCCATCGGCCACATAAGGCCTAAGAAGTGACACATGAAAGACATCGTGG
This sequence comes from Polytrichum commune, assembly GCA_950295325.1. NCBI lineage: Eukaryota > Viridiplantae > Streptophyta > Polytrichopsida > Polytrichales > Polytrichaceae > Polytrichum > Polytrichum commune. The sequence continues at coordinate 19,535,409 of OX485809.1, forward strand.
ATCTTAAATGTATATGGCAGTTGCACGCGGTATGCTACCACCCCTATTCTTTGTACCACCCGAAATGGGCCAATCCACCTTGGTAAAAGCTGTTGAGCTCCTGGGACCTTCAACTTAATGTTGGTAGTACTTACTAGCACTTGCTGGTCCACTTCGAACGAGACCTCTCGTCGGTTCTTGTCAGCATAGAACTTTTGTCGTTGTTGCGCAGCAATGAGATGTTTTCTTGGCTTCCCCAATCACATGTGTCATATGCTCGACAAAATTCTGCGCAACAGGGACTTAACACCTGTTGTTCCCACTAATTGGTGTCCGGGGCTGCTGACCATAGTTCAGGACAAACGGAGTATTCCGTACAGATTCTTGCCAAGAGCTATTATATGCAAATTCAACTACTGCAAGGAATTCATCCCAATCATCTTGCACTGGGTTGACATAATGCCGCAACATGTCCTCCAGGATACGGTTTACCCGTTCCGTCTGCCCATCAGTTTGAGGATGGAATGCGATGGACATGGCCAACCTTGTCCCCAAAAGACCATGTAACGCATCCCAAAACTTACTTATGAATCTAGCGTCCCTGTCGCTTAGGATTACCCTGGGTAGACCACGCAACTTATATACATGATCACGGAATAACCTTGCCGTTCCTTCAGTAGTAACCTGTGTGGTGGTTGGCATAAAGTGGGCCATCTTGGACAACTTATCCACGCACACAAAGATGGCATCATAACCATTAGCAGATGGAGTCAATCCAGAGATAAAATCCATGCTCACTACTTCCCAATTTCTATTTGGAATCTCCAATGGTTGTAAAAGGCCTGCTGATTTAAGAGTAGGGGCCTTACTCCTTTGGCAAGTCTCACAAGATTTTATATAGCTTTTGATGGACCCTTGCATCTTAGGCCACCAAAAGTTTACTCGCACCCTCTTATACGTTTTAGTTACCCCTATATGACCGCTATACATTGCATCATGATACTCACGGAGCAAAAATGACTTGATATTCGATTCTTGGAATGACACATCTGGAACCACAACCGCCTTTTCATACCACCAAATGTGATTCTCATAAACAAAATGTTTCAGATTGTGCGGGTTTGAGAACCAAGGATCAAGAGCATACCCGGCAATGATAGTTTGATATAACTTCTGATCACTGACGAACTCCGGGTACCCCTTCGGATTGTTGTCTTGCTCAACATGATCACCTCACCTAGCGTCTGCAGCCACCATTTGAAGGACCGAATTACTTGGAGCAGACCGCGGTACCATCCAGGCTGGCTGGTCACCCGAGTCTAGTGGATTCCGACTCAGAGGATCTACCATATTAATCCTTCCTGGTCTATACACCCATCTATAGACAAAAGTTTGCTCCAAGAACTCCAACCATTGAGCTTGACGTCTTGATAACGTATGTTGTATTTTTAAATACACCAGAGGGTGTCCGGAGGGCCACCTTCAACCATCCAGCCTCAGACGGTGTAACCCGCTGCTGAACCGGTTTACATGGAAGTTACTCCCACCAAAATTAGATCTTCTTCTCTCTAAGTCTCGCGAAGGTGTTTACAATCTTTTGTGTCTCAATCCCGTAACATATAGTTTCAATGTCCTCTAAACTCTCTAGGAGTAGTTGGTCTAAGATTACAAGTTTATGTCCCCCTAAAGTGTCCGTAACAAGAATTACTTAAAAGCATATTCAATGTCTCTCAATAACTCCTTTATGAACTCTCAATGAGTAAGTGCCTTAGAACTTAAGTTAATGTTTCTTCAATCGTGTAATGTCAAGGTTAAGTGTTTCTCCGAGGAAACCATCCTTATACAATATCTTTCATGGTTGAATTTACCCAAAACACATTTCAAGTTCATAACTCTCGTAATTTGAATCCATCTAAATTCCCCTACCTACAATATCTTTCATGTTTTGAATGTATATCCTATCGATGTATAATCCTATATAGAATCCTTATTCATTCCTTTAAATTCCAATGCAATATCTTTTATTCCGTTCAAGTTTCAAACCCGTTGCCTAAATACTTTCATAAGGTAGCATACTCCCTCACTAAGACAACCTAGCTTGTGGAAGGTACTTAGACATAATTAAATCCCTTTACATTCCGTTAATTATAAGTGTATGCTTTAGAGCCAAATCTCTAATGCTTTAGCACATAATTGCTACTTCTTAGAACATTCCAAATCTTTGGCTAAGGTCGGAAATATTCCCAGAATATTCTCTTAGGCCGCCAAAATCCCTAAGTGCTAAATTAGGGGATTTTGATGACGAGGCCACATCTTGGCCACCTTTGGTTCCAAACCTTTGCTTGCTTTATGATTTGATTAGTCTTATCAAGTCCTCTCAATCAAACTAATCTAGGTGCCTCAAATCCAATGGCGTGAAAGGTAATGATGTGAACTTATGCTAAGATGTCAAGCTTCGGCTTGAGGTATCATAACCTTTTCCATCAATGAGCACTACCTAGGTGCTTTGATTTACTTAGCTTAGATTCTTTTGCCTCAACCTCTTGCCAAGTGTGGTGATTGTACCGTCTTGTATGCGTAATCCAAGTTGCTAAGAAAGAACCTCAAGTTTGTCGCACGCGATTTACTTCTCCTTATATGCTTTCGCAAAGTATTTATCGGAGTTCCTTTATATGGTGCTTTGCCAATGAGCCGCATGCAAGTTCTCGGGTCATCTCTTTTCCAAAACTTTGCTCGTCTTATAATTCGGTAATTGCCTAAGCCTAGGTGAGTATATTACTCCTTGATTGCCGCATGATATCTTAATGCACCGAGGTTGTCGAATACGATCCCTAGACACAAACTTAATGCACCGCGGGTGCCGATTGTCTATCTAATAGCGATCTCTAGACTCAAACTTAATGCACCGCGGGTGCCGATTGTCTATCTAATAGCGATCCCTAGACTCGACCTATTGCACCGCGGGTGCCGATTGTCTATCTAATGACGAACTCAAGACTCGGGAGCTCGGACACTCATGTAGGATTTTGGATATGCAAAATGATGTGTATTAGGGCCCTCAAGTGGCCTCCTTATATAGTCTTACAAATCTATATTTTCCTAGGATTTTTGTAAATGTTAGTTCGGCTAAATTTAGCTCTGTATCTAATAATAGCCGAATTCAAATGTCTTTAATCCGTAGAGTTCAAATCTAAAAAGTCTAATATGTGATTCATGCGTACATATCTCTCCATATCCCGAGCCTATTTAATTGAGCACATGCTCCTAAAGTGGGGCATTTGTGCCTCTCCTAATCTCAGTGCTAGCCCTATTTCCACTAGCCATTCTTGTGCCTCCTTTAGCCGTTGTGTTCCCCTTATCCTCCCTGGTTCTCATGCACCGCTCCCGGTTCCCCGATGCCGCTCCCATAGTCGCTCCCGTGTTCCCAGGTGCCTCGGCTCTCGGTTCCCGTTCCCACAGGCCTCGGCTCTCAGTTCCCGTTCCCATGCGTTCTCGGGCGTTCCCCTCAGTTCCCGGGACCCTGTTCACACCGCCGGCCGCTCCTTGATTGCCGGCCTCCTCTTGCTCGTGCCCTGGCTTCCTCTCTCGCGCTCCTTGGTTTCGTCTCCCGCGCTCCTTGGCCTCTTGCCTTCCGGCTCTCCTTCCAACTTGGGAGGAGTGTGAGCTCACCAGAGGGTTATGATCTGTGACGATCGTGCAATTTGCACCCTCTAGGTAACACCGCCAGGTTCGCATGGCGTGCACAACTGCTGCAAGTTCTTGTTCACCAGTAGTGTAATTTCTCTCAGCGGGAGAAAATTTCTTACTCTCAAAAGCAATGGGCTTACCTCCCTGAAGTAAGACGGCCCCTGCTCCGAGTAAAGAAGCGTCACTAACGACCTCAAATGGCTCCCCTAACTTGGGTAAGGTCAGAACTGGTGCATGTGTTAAAACATACTTAACATTCTCAAAAGCACATTCACACTCGTCAGTCCAAGTGTACTTGACTTTGCTTCGCGTCAGAGAAGTCAAAGGCGCAATCAGAGTGGAATATCCATGTATGAATCTGCGGAAGTAATTGCAAAGTCCCAAGAAGGATCGTAATTGTCCGACTTCAAGAGGTCTATGCCACTTGGCCACATTCTCAATTTTCTTAGGATCCACCTTGATGCCCTCCTTGCCAACAACATATCCTAAATAATGCAATTCACTCTTTCCGAAATGACACTTAGACATCTTTGCATAAAACTGATTCTCTCGTAGAATTTGAAGTACTTGTGCCAAATGACTGACATGTTCCTCCTCGTTCTTTAAAAAAATTAAGATGTCATCTAGATATACCAAAACAAACTTTCCAATGAACTTGTGAAAAACACGATTCATTACTCCTTGAAAAGTTGCTGGTGCATTGGTCAATCCAAAACTTAATACTTTGAATTGGTAATGACCAAACGGTGTTCTAAACGCCGTCTTAGGAGCATCCTCCGCGGATATCTTAATCTGGTGATAACCTTGTGCCAAATCAAGAGATGAAAATACTGTAGAGCCGGCTAACTAGTCAAAAAGATCATCAATACGAGGCAACGGATAACGATTTTTTACCGTTTGCTTATTAAGTGCCCGATAATCCACCACCATTTGCAGCGCTCCATCCTTTTTCTTGACGAACAAGATGGGAGACCCATAAGGCGATGAACTAGGCTCTATCCATCCCTTTTCCAAATACTCCTTGATCTGTTTCTTGGCCTCCTACAGCTCGAGAGGACTCAACCTATAGATCGGCCTAAATGGCAGCTTGCCATCTGGCTCTAAAAGAATAGTATGGGCCATTTCCCGCTCTGGAGGTAACCCTGTAGGTATGGGCTGAAAAACATCAGCATATTCCTCCAACACTATGGCATAAGGTGTTGCCACTGTGTCCTCTACGTCGTCTCCAACCGCGGTCAACTGAACTAGGAACGACGTTGCTCCCTTCCGAATTGACCGTTTGAACTGCATGGCAGTGAGTCTATGGGGATTTGGACTCTGACATTGCACTGGGTTCACATGCAGTGTCATTTTACGGCGGCCCTTATACAACACGCAACATTCAGATGCAAAATCCAAGCGTGTCTTGTGCTGCACTAGCCAATCATTGCCCAATATCAAATCAATGCCTTCACTTAACTTTGCTACCAGGCAAGTAATTTGGCTTTGATATTGCTGTATTCTAACATGAACTTTAATCTTGCCGTCCGTTTGGACTTCATCACCATTGCCTAATACCAGTGTGTTACTGCCATTTTTCACTTTTAACCCGAAGGTCTTAGCAAAACCAAAACTCACAAAGCAATGTGATGCGACACTATCCATTAATACAGATGCATTCTGATGAGCTACTTGCCCTGAGAAACTCATCATCAGTTGAGAAGACAGAGTGAGCTGATTCAGCACACGTGGCCTAGGTTCATCCAAATAAACATGCCACTGCACTGAGTTTGATTCAAATTGATGGACCAATTTAAATCGTGATAAAGTTCTCTTAAGACCTTTTGCTTTACGTTTGTCAACAATAAAACAAGCGTCGGTCTCATATGGCGCTCCCTCTTTACCGTGCAAATAAGATCTCAAGAAACTTTGCAAATCATCCACTGATGATATAATCAATGAGAACGCTCCATAAACTTTGGAGTTCACATCTAATACATCACTGAGTGGGAGTAACGGAGTTGGCAAAATAATGTCTTTATTCAAAATATCAGACACGATGACATTAAATTGCTTATTGACTAAACCTTGAATCACTTCCAAAGCATCACTAGGTAAATAAAAAACACCCTCCAAAACTTCAACAAGTCCTGACACTAGCCCACTGCCTAAGTGTCGGACTTGTGAAAAGACTTCTTGCATTTCTGTGCAGGTTGCTGCTCAGCACTCTTCTTGCCATCAGGACAATCTCTAGCCAAGTGTCCTTCCTTGTGACATTGAAAACAAATACCATCTTTTTTGTCAGTGTTTCTTGCCGAAGGGGCCTCCCCTTTACCCTGCTTACTCTTCTTGTAAAAGGCGGAAGAGCGGCCTTCAGAGCGGCGAGACTTGTTGTCTCTAATCGGCCCTGTGTGGCCATTGGTCTTGACAACCGGTGCATCAAAATGAGACTTATCATTGTCCCGTCCTTTTGCATCTTGTGTGTACGTAGCGTCTATAGTCACTGCATAATTGATGAGACGTTTGATGTCCTCCCATGGCCCACCATCGCCCTTAGGATCCACCAAGACCTTCTTGCAGATATTCTCCTTGAGCCCTGATATGAATCTCTCAATCTTATCTCCCCGGGAGACATGATTTTTAGTAATGTGTGAGCACAACTGCTGAAACTCATTTGCATAGTCCTCAACATAACCTTTCTGTTTAAGAACACGAAGCTTGTTCCGGGCTACCAATTCCTGATTGACAATGCCATAAGCAGTGAGTAATGTATCATAGAAGTTATCCCAAAGCTGTGGATCTTTCTTATCCGCTGCCAGCTCCAATGCAAGCATATCCCAATGTTGTGACACATTGGTTTCCAGATATGTTGACGCAATTGTGACCCACTCCTCAGGAGCAATCTGGCGTGCAACCAAGAACTTTTTCATCTGGTTGAGCCAAGCCAGAATGGTAATTTTGGACTTATCCTTGAACCGTTCCGGCTTGCCAGCAGCTGTGGTGGACTTAGAACGGTCCCCCTCATTATACTTCTTCAAGAGTTGGACCTGGCATTCCAATGCTTCCAAGCGATTGGAATGCGTGTTCACAATCGAGAAGGTTATTTCCCCTTGCTGCTCTATACGCTGAAATTGACTTAAGTCATCAATCAATTTCCCATTGCAGTAATCCTGAATAGCTTGGACCACCAAACTACGGATACTTGCATCACTCGGTGAAGAGGATGTGCCAATCGGGAAAACCTGGGGAGGACTATCCTCCCGTGACGGTCCAGAATTGTCCATATCCTCGATGGCCATAACATAAACACACAAAATACAATGCCAAAAATTTGCGGGACTGCTCACGCGGTCCTGTACAATAAAAACCAAAACAGGAGACAAAACAATTCTACCCCCCAATAGCTTTCCCCAACAGAAAAATTAACCGTGTGTCTGAGAGCCACAATTTTCAGATTTTAACCACGAGTAAACAACCTACTCAGAAATCTTGCCCCAAGATTTCGACCCGATCCGATTTTTTGCCTAGGAGTTATACTTTTTTTCGTATGCTGCTCTCATAAGAACTTCAGAATAGGATAGCTCCCTCTGACTTTCTCGAAATGACCTGAAATTTTAACTGTGACTAAGCTTAGAGAGACTAAACACAATTCATCTCACCAAATTTCAAGCCTATCCTATTTTCTGTCCGAAGGTTATGCCCATTTTCGTATGTTGCTCTCATAAGAACTTCAGAATAGGATAATTTCCTCTGACTTTCTCGAAATGACCTGAAATTTTAACTGTGACTAGAGAGACTAAACACAAATCATCTCACCAAATTTCGAGCCTATCCTATTTTCTGTCCGAAGGTTATGCCCATTTTAGTGCATAAATCTACCCAGGTTTCAGAATACTATAACTCCACCCCACTGACTTAAAACATCTTCAGATTTTAGCAGTGATCACTAAAACCAATTATTTATGACCCCCTAAAATGAGAGCCATAAGAGACGACGTAGCTCTCCTGTGCGACGCTCACTGCCCACGCAGCAGGCTGCCTCCCTCTGCTAGGCCGTAAGGAGACGAGACGAGACGAGGCAAGACGCGACCCCCCAGGACCGCAACACCCTCCAGAAAAATTACCAACATAACAATTACATAGTGGAAGTTAATAGAAACCCAAATGAAAACAAGGTACAAGAGCGTCGGCTCTAATACCAATGTAACGTTCTCAAATATTATGAGATTCAAGAATCATGTTCCACCCAACCTTAGAGCTTGTATACAAGTACCACTGGCAGTTGAGGCCACCTCCAACTGGTAGTTAAGTGGTAGTTAAATATATATTAACGAGCTCTCCCCCATGCCTTTAGGATATCTCTAAGTGCAGTTAAATAGTGGTCTCTACTTACGTGGGAAAACTACGTGTAGAACCACAGTCATCAACTAGTAGTTAACTCCCTTTACCTTTAGGACTGCTAGAGCACTCAGGGTAGCGCCTCTAGTTTTATAGTAAAGGAGTCCCAGTTGAATGAGAGGTTGTAAATAAATATAAAACAATAAATATGTAATACACGTTACAATAAGCTTGAAAGCTTAGGCTACTTTCTCCTTAAAGATTCATCCAAGAGGAAACACCATTAGAAGATGGCCTCCATAGAGATTATAATCATTCAAACCATGAAAGATATTGTATACAAGAATGAAGTTCCTTTAAAATACACTTAACCTTGACATCAGAATTTAAAGGAACATAAACTTGCAAACTTAGGTCAACTACTTTAGGAGAATTCAAAAGAGCATTAAAATCATGGGTTACAAGATTAAGACAACCAAGAGTTACGGACACCTTCACAAGTATTGGAATCTAAGAGGATGTAGACCCCCCCTTGGATGCATATTCAGTCACCGAAACAAGGATTCGGAGAGCGGTTGATACTCTCGAGGGAGAGAGAGAACCATGCAACAGGTAGCGAGGAGACCAGGAGCCGCGCCGGTGAACGGACGGGGAGCCGGCCTCAAGTGGTTGAGACACGTGGCAGAAAGGAGTGAAGGGTCTGGAGGAGCTGAGGGCCCAGAGGAGCGCGGGTTCAAGTGAAGAAGGGGGCTGCGAGAATTAAGGCCGGAGGACCCTCTTTATGGACCCACCGGGTTAGGAAAGTAGCGGGGAGATTAGGGTGACGACCTTATGACCATGGGGCCCTATTGGGAACCTTTGCACTAGTAGGTTAGGGGCCCTATTTCGAGTAGGCCTATTAGTAAGAACCTTTACATTAATAGGCTAGAAGCTACTTAGTAGATTAGTAAGTAGAGATAGTAAGGGAGTAGGAGGATGAACCCGTAGAAGAGCGGATGAAAGGACAAAGGAGGATGACTATTTCTGGATGAACTTACCTAATTCCATTGCCGTCAATGAATGGGGAGTAAACTTTGGAATGAACGGAGGTTATGGATGAGATTAGAAGAGCTGCACTCTTGGCACATCTAGATGCCTAATACATGCCTGAATGTACCCCATTGACTGATCTAAATTTAGCACGTGTCATTACTATTAATAGATCTGACAGAGTCGGATTTAGACTGTAATTACATACAGTAGCTAAAATTAGTAAATACAAACATTTTACATTGGGAAAAGACCTAACCGCCTAATCCCCATTTTCCTAGATCTCAAAGCCTATATAAAGGGGGGCACTTAGGGGCCCTATAAGACCTCATTCAACGCAAGCAACTCGAGGTGGCGGACTAGAAGACCGGTGGCTTACGAAGACCTAAAGGATTGAAACATATCCTCGCGCTCGCGGAGTTTTAAAGGATTGAAATACATCCTCGCGGAGTTTTAAAGGATTGAAATACATCCTCGCGGAGTTTTAAAGGATTGAAATACATCCTCGCGGAGTTTAAAGGATTGAAATAATATCCTCGGAGGCGTTCGAACTTAAAGGATTGAAATAATATCCTCGGAGGCGTTCGGAACTTAAAGGATTGAAATATATCCTCGCGCTTAAAGAAGACTGGAGGCCCTTGATACTGGAGGCCCGTGATACTGGAGGCCCTTGAGACTGGAGGCCCTGGAGTTTGGAGGCCCTGGGGTTTGGAGGCCGTAAGTTAGAAGACCATTACGGATCAACGATTCTTGGCGTCCGAGGTTTTAAAGTATTGATGAATCCTTGTGCCCGAAGACCGTGAAGGATTCGGGAGGTTCTCATACTTGGAGAATTGGAGGACTTTTAAATTAAAGACATTAGAGGCATAAGGCCATGCAACAAAGAATTAGACTTAGAATCTTTTGAGGAAAACTTGAAAACCGAGAGTGGCGTTAATTAGAAATTCCACCAAAGAAAAAGAACTTTGGAGAACGTACCTTTTGAAGAGCTTGGAGTTAATGTTTTCAAAGCCATTGCATAAAGGGGAGATCTAACATGTGAGGGCTACCTTGGAGTCTTGGTAATCATGGATCGAAAAGTATGAAGTGATTTACTTGGTGGAAGGCGTCGGATTTCACCATCATACCAAGAGAAGGACGAACGAGAGATGGCTACATCGAGCATTACTCAAAATGTCATCTCTAAACACACCTCTTCAAATGTACTCCAAATGATAGCCTAGGAATGGCAAAGGAAAAAGGACTTGAGTAGATATAGAACAAAGATTCATCTAAATTATGTGGACTCTAGGAATTGAGTATCGGAAGAAAATCTTATGAATATACTTTAGTGAAGGAGTATGTTTGGACTTTCAAGGAATTGTAACCTTATCATAAGAACATATTCTTAAATGGATTAAGAATCTTTTACGATCATTCAAACCATGAAAGATATTGTATGTATGAACGATGTTCTCCCTAAAGCACTTAACCTTGACATTAGGGTTTCGGGGAACATAAACTTAAAGACTTGGACACTTTATCCTTAGAGATTTATAAAGGATTCTTGATTAGGAAAAGGATTATGTACTAAATCCATATAAGATGCAAAATCTAATAAAGGTTTAGGAACACCTAACCTTGACATTAGATTTCGGGGAACATAAACTTGAAAACTTAGGTCAATTTGTCCTTGAGGATTCGTAAGAACATTAAGAGCAGATGTTACAAGGTTATATGAGTACAAACACCTTCACCAGAAATGGAAAACCTATTGAAGGTCTAATTTTGGTGGGAGTAACTTCCATGTAAACCGGTCAGCAGCGGGTTACACCGTCTAAGTTTGCTGAGGGTTTGAAGGTGACCTCGACAGAGGATCTAATTTTGGTGGGAGTAACTTCCATGTAAACCGGTCAGCAACGGGTTACACCGTCTAAGTTGCTGAGGGTTTGAAGGTGACCTCGACAGAAGTCAAGAACATATGTACAAATTTTGTGACCGTTTGTTGTAAGGTTCGTAGATGGAGAGAAAATATAGGAAGCGGACTCAATTATAATATATTAAATTCAAATTTTTGTATAAGATGTTGGGGCCCCTATTTGAAGAAAGAGGATATACATTTTAAGATAATTGTGTTGGTGCAAGAGAGGATAGCAATGTTATTGCATAAGTTGGGTAATGGTGATGGATTACAAAGCATACGAGACTTATATGGAGTCCACATGAGTTTATATTAAAAAATATAAGGGAATTTTGTGGAATTATTGGGAAGCATTTTCATTTAGTTTTTGTGCAAAACTCCAAGTAAATCGTAATTTACGGTTTTAGCTTCAAAGTTTGAGCAGTTGCATGACATATCTTACATCATAGGGACAATATATAGGTCACATATTCATGTTTTAGTTTCTGTAATTGACAGAGAAAACTAATATTGTAGATTTTTTTTCATTCAACAATTCTATAAGTTATTGTTGGATCAGACTGTATGTTATGGGGTTATGAGTTTGGTTAGACATGAAGCCTTCATGATTGGGTTGTTTTTCATGTTACAAGAATTGGACATGGATGCTTAGAAGATAAGTTTTAGCCGTATAGATTTATAGAAAACGTTGTATATCTAGTGAGACATTGGATGTCCTGTCCATTTAAAGGTGAAAAAGTATGTTTTATCCAAAAATGAGGCACATTGGAATTTTATTCAATCTTTAGCCAAGATGTGTGTAGAAAAAACATTTGGAATTTCTAAGGGTGGATAGAGATTGATAATGAAATAATCCGAAGTACCTTTGAGGAATATGCTTGACATTGTAGCAACTTGCATAGATTTGCATAAATTGTGTATTGTAAACAACAAAGTGATTAAAAATGAATGAATTGTTGAAATAATGCATAAATTAGCTAAAAGAGTTAGCAAAGGCAAAATATGAGAGGGTAGTGAATTCCGGGAGGCTAAGGGGGGGGGGGGGGGGACTTCCTAAAGTGAAATGAAATATTCTAGCTAGAGATAATGCTTCCAATTGTAGATGAAGTAAATGATGCAAAAAATAAAAAATAAAAAATTACTGAATTTTTTGATAATGCAATGATTATTTTCATGAAACTACAATGATGCATGAATTACTAGCCAAAATTTTGTGGCAATACAAGCTACGAAAAAATCCAACATCACAAAAATAAATGATAGTGGGACAATTACAATAAAAGAGTAACTAGAATTTATGTAGGAAAGGAGCAAAAAATGAATCCATGTTCTTCAGGAAATTTGTGGAATCTTGCGATGATGTACGAAGGGCCTTATAATTACCAATAACATGTTTTAGCATAAATTTAATATTTTTTCAACGATACCGATTTGTTTTGTTGTTTAGAACATATCCATATTATTATAAGTCTTGAAGAACATCTTTTCAATTTCCTCTCATTTAAGTCAATCGTCTCTTTTGGCTCTAATAACTCCTCATCTCTTGCGATTCAACCTGCACCCTTTGACTTTCAAAGGCTATTGCCTTAGTGTTACACACATAGGTTTAACTATGACACTCAAAACCTTTCATCTTTATTTCTCCAGTTGACATGCAAAACTTCCTCAATCTTGCACTATGATGATACTCTTACTCACAACATGCATTGGCATTAGGTCTTATCATACTGTACTTTGCCAATCTATCACTCATGCTCACCCTTTCTTTCTCTATCGCCAACAATTACGCTCTTACATTCAAATCTCAATGCCTTCTTCCTCTTGCTCTCATACTATCATCCTCGTGTTTACTCTCACTCATATCCACTTTGTTGGCAAACCTTATTTCACAAGTCTATTGCAAAGAATTTGTTATTTTACATTCACTCGGACTCATACAATCCTCGATCAACCTATTCATGCTCTTAATAATCTATTTGCTCAACACCGTGCATGTAGCCATTGCTTTCACACATGCAAGTTCTCTAGTTTACTACGGACTGCAACCAACTACAATCAAACCTCCACTCCACATACAACAAGACAATCACATTTAAAAGTCATCCTTACTCTCGATTTCATAATTCAATTAAGTATATAATCCAAATCACTTGGTTCATCTCAATCTATTGCCTTCTTGGCCCTTATGTCTATCTACCCAATCTCAATTATAAAGTATCGATGATCTCTATGTTTGTTGCTTACTAAAAGACTATGCCTAATTTCTACATATGAAAGTAGCCCATCTTTCTCATGACCGACCTTCTCCTCATAGAGCCAAAAGGAATGCAAAAGTGGTTACATGCAATAACCAGCTTGAAGTGGCAATAGCTTCCTAACTATGAATGAGAATCTAACTACCATGTGTTGGATGAAAGCCACAAAACTTCAAAATTTGGCCACTTCAACTTGGCTATGGCCAAAAAACTTAGCTTACAAATGATAAAGGAGAATTAGTGTAGTGTGTGATACTATGGAATAACACAAAGTGAAAAATCTATGATATCTCACATGGAACACAAATAATCTCCCATAGTTGTCTACACATGCAAAGCTCAAACTTTATGGGATGCGTTTGGTCAAAATTTCATAACAATACTTACAAAATGATGAGAATAAGTACAAGTAGATAAACTTATTTCTACATATGTAACATGTACAAAAGATTGTCATTTTCAACCATGCAACATAAAACTTTGAATATCATACTCTTAGTAGCAATTATATGAGCAACACACTTTCTAGACAACTTATCGTAAATGCACTCCACTTGCAACAACTCATAATAAGAAAAACTTCTTGAACATTCACCTAAAATGAAATCCAATACTTGTGAGCACCAACATGCATTTCCACCATGTGAACATATGGTACTTGGAACCAAAAAAAAATGGCTTATTAATATTGAACATGACATTGTCACCAACATAACTCTTGTTGCATGCAATCGACAATATTGAATATAAACATACACTTGACCAGGTAAAACTTGGTCATGTCTCGATTAAGAACAACAACAAGTCTCTAATCAAGCTAAAATATTGACCACAAACTTAAGGACTTAATTGTGGTAGAATGCAACAACTTTGTTATTCTAAGTAAAGCTTTCATGCAAATTGTCTTACATTTATAAAAACTAGATACATCTTACCAACACAAATGATGGGCATCATACATGGAGTTGTAGAATGGAAAGATCCATAGCTTCGAAAAATGATTATTGAGGGCCACTTCACACACGAGACTGAGAGCCCGTGACCAATACACTTGAAGCACTCTCGTTGATGGAAAAGGTGGAGCCGGTCCAAGTTCGCTTTACACTACGCTTGAGGGACCAACGGAGTAAGTGAATGTAAGATGGATGTAAAGTCTACATGGCTTCCTTCCTATGTGGCATCGAATGGATCATGTTTCATGGTCACTTGGACTATTCTCAAAACCACCTCTTGGAGGTAGGCCTAACACAAAACCGGGAGATCATGGCACTCCAAATACTCACAACCGTTGATTTATTCTATTTTATCATGTGTGAGGACCCGCGTGAATAGAAATTCATCGAAATAGCATTTGGTTGAGGGTCCGGTCACATATGACTTCACACTACAATTGAGGGTCCATGACTGCACTACATGATTTTGGAGATGTCTTGGGACAACCTTTCGACACTTTCTTTTGGGCTCTCACAATCTCATGGTCATGGCTCTTGGCTTGTGTGTGAAGTGCCTCTAAGTCAATAATGTAGAGACATTGCCCGCAACCAAGCGAGAGAGAGAAGCTCTGGGGCGACGGGGAAGACGAGAGCTCATAGACGGCAATGGAAACAGGACTGGTGGAAGACCGGTGAGAACAGGGCCACTGAGACTAGCCATTCGGGAACAGGAGCGGCCAAGGGAACGTGAGAGGTTATGGGAACTCAAGGGGAACGTGCACGGCCAAGGGGAGCGTGCGAGGGATTGGGAACCCAAGGGAACGTGAGCGGCTGAGGGAGCGAGCACGGCTGTGGGAACGCAAGCGGCCAAGAGAACGGGAGCAGGGAACGGCCAAGGCTACTGTAGTGGAAACAGGGTCCGAGCTGAGAACAAAAGGGGTGGGCCGTCCCTATTTATAGGGCATATGGCCAAATTCAAGGGATGAATGTAATTGTAAATGAATAATTAACCAATAGGATACGAAGGGATATGTAAGTAGGAAATACATATTAGGCAAAATAGATTTAGAAACTTTGAATTAAAGACTTGTTAATCAGGCTATTTTTAGATACATGGCTAAATTTAGCCAAAGCTGACGTTGATTAGGATTTTAGGAAAAACTAGATGTGAAACACTATATAAGAAGGCCACTTAAGGGCCCTAATACACGTCATTTGCATAAGAAGATTTTACATGAGTGTCCGAGCTCCTGAGTCTTGAGTCTTGAGTTCGCAATTGGCACCCGCGGTGCATTAGATAGAAAATCGGCACCCTCGGTGCACTTAAGTCAAATTGGCACCCACGGTGCGATAGGGATCGAAATTGGCACCCTCGGTGCGGTAAGGTATAGATAGAGAATTGGCACCCCTGGTGCGGTAAGGTATGATGCGGCGAATCAAAGTGCAAAGCTATCACGTAGGCCTAGGCAATTATTGAAACACGCGACGAGCAAAGCTTTTGGAAAGGAATCAAATCAAAGAGACTTACTTGCGGCTTATTAGCAAAGCGCCACACAAGGGAGTTTCGATAAATGCTTTATGAATTCATGTACGTGATTTAAAGGAGAAGCAATTGCGTTACGACAAACTTGAGGTTTTCACATAGCAATTCGAATTATGCATGGCATCCGGTAAAGTCACCCCAAACTTAGCAAGTGTTTTGAGGTGAAGGAAATATAAGCTACGAAAATCAAATCACTTGGGTAGTGTTCATTGGAAGAGAGGGGCATGAGGCCTCAAGCCGAAGTTGACACCTAAGTAAAAACACTTATCATTACCTTCCACACTATCGGTCTTGGGTTACCTTGATTAGCTTACTCGATAGGACTTAACAAATCTAATCAATAAGACGGCAAACAAGGAATTGATTTAGGGGAGGCTAAGTTGTGGCCTCGTCATCAAAACCCCCCCATCATACCACCTAAGGGATTTGAGGCCTAAGAAGGATATTCTGGTATATAGGCCGGCCTTAGCTAAAGATTCGGAATTACCTTAGATATGCACTAGGGAGAGGCTCCACGCCTTAGGCCAAGAAGGCTCGAGGTAATAACTTGAGAATTGGCATTAATTACCGAATATTCTATCTTAAAGATCCCTCTCGGAATATTGATAAATATCATCCAAGCACCTCGAAGATTGAATCCACACATGAACTTGATGGCGGGCACTTGAGGCTAATAGAATTGAGAGAATTCCTTGACCTCAAGTATGTCCGACTTAAGAGAAATTATAATTGCAAGGGAGTAGGCTTTCCTCGTAATAAGTGCTTAGGCAAGGATTCTCAAAGGGACGTTGGAGGAATTAGAGAATTCTCGTGAGGTTCCTTTAGTAAGAGAGTATGCTTGGAAGTTGTAAACTCTCTCAAAGGAACATTCGTGAAATACTTTGAGAGAGAGAATTCTCCCAATATTCCTTTAGTGAGAGAGTATGCTTGAAAACTATAAACTCTCTCAAGGG
The DNA here is from genome assembly GCA_950295325.1 of Polytrichum commune. Taxonomy (NCBI): domain Eukaryota; kingdom Viridiplantae; phylum Streptophyta; class Polytrichopsida; order Polytrichales; family Polytrichaceae; genus Polytrichum; species Polytrichum commune. The sequence continues at coordinate 19,552,004 of OX485809.1, forward strand.
AACATTCGTGAAATACTTTGAGAGAGTAAGGAAGGTTTTAATCATTCAAACCATGAAAGATATTGTATGTAGAAATAAAGTTCCCCTAAGCACACTTAACCTTGACGTTAGGCTTTAGGGGAACATAACCTTAGAAACTTAGAGCACTTTCTCCTTGGAGGTTCATTAAGAAGAAACATCATTTTAGAAACACTATGTGATAAGAACTTGATATTTATAAGAACCTGAATTAATAAATAGGATTTTGAATGATTTCAAACCATGAAAGATATTGTATAAGAAGGAGTTCCCTCTAAAACACTTAACCTCGACATTAGAAGTTCGGGGAACATAAGCTTAGAAGACTTGGACACTTTCTCCTTAGAGATTTACAAAAGACCAACCTTAAAGTTTTTTTAAAGGAACATAAACTTGGGAACTAGGGCACTTTCTCAGTAGAGATTAACCCCAAAGAGGAAGTATCATACTAGGGACACTAGGCATTGAGTACATCTTATTAGAGATCTAACATCATATTAAGCTTTTGAATTAATGAGACCACCTTCAGGAATGGAATTGAGGAGCGAGCTAATTTTAGGTGGGCGCAGTGTCTGTGTAAACCGGTCAGCAACGGGTTACACCGTCTAAGGCTGAGGGTTCGAAGGTGACCTCAACAAATAACCCGAGAGTCAATAGGTTGGCCACGGTTCTCACACTTAGGGTCACTTCACACATGAGCCAAGAGCCGTGACCTTGTAATGGTGAGGATCCTTGACTCTCATCCAGAGGCCGTACCATGGGTGTTGGGGAAGCCGTTTTATGTAGTTATGGGCCCTCAAGCATATTGTGAAGTGAGAATGGACCATGTTGCGGGATCATTATATATTTTGTTGGCGGAAAAAGAGGGGAGGATTTGGATTAATATAATATGTCTCAAACTCTCTCGATTTAAGAGAATTATTCGGTGGTGTTTGTATGTCTTGGAATCTGTTTTGGAATTTGCCCTTCAAATTGTCCTAAAATCTGTCATGTTGGAAAAAAATATTTAAAAAAATTCATGGTCTCCCGGAGACCATGAAACCTTACCCATAGTCAACCATGTAGGACTCCATGTAGACTTTTCATCCACGAAGTCTTCTGTGGACCTTTAGGCCTTCACCTTCATGTGTGAAATGAACTTGAACAGTCTCCGCCCTTTCAACCAATGAGAGCTCTTAGATTGCAATGGTCACGGGCCTTCAGTCTTGTGTGTGAAGTGACCCTTATGTCAAAATCCATATACACTCACCATGAACATAGTATAGGGTTGAGAACTTACACAGAGATCTTCAAGAATCATACTTGCATTAGAATCATACTTGCATCTTCTCCCTCAGTCAACACCTAACCAGACAAAAGTATCATGGTGTTAATTAAGACAAGTATTTATACCTCAAGCTCAATAATAAATCGATCAGTAAGCAGTTGGTGCTTTTATTTCTATCAAGTACATGGGGCAGATTTGTTCATGAGTGTTCATAAGGACCATACAAAAAGCAAGGTCCACTTTGTACTTCTGCTAAAGCCTTTGGAAGTCTTGGTGTCCTGAAGGCTCAGCAAATGTGCCTTTTTGCCATAGTAATTACCCGAAGAATACCCAAGAACCCAATAAGCTGGAAAACTCAACTAAGGTTAGCTAAGGTATATATGCGGGTGTTAATTAGTTGATTTGTTTTCTCATGTTTTCCAACTTCTACCGATTAGTTTTACACAACAAAACCACGTGTTGCATTAGCGAATCTACGATGAAACATCTGCAAAAACCGGATCGAGAATTGATCCTCCCCTAATTTGGTTATGATGGTCATAAGTGCAAGTTTGTTGGTTTCTTGACTGGATACATAGGTCCTCCCAATTGTGTTCACTGTTGAGCGTCGAGTAGTTATTAATATTTGAAGGCGTAGTCCAATCTCTCTTGAACACACGTGTCTTTATGATGTTTACTCTTTGATCCTCACCGAACTACATACCAATCAAACATAGGGTTCTGATTAGGAAAACGAGCCACTTAAGACCCATGCACCTTATGCATCTATTGATAAACTTCAAACTCCACGAGCTTTGTGAAATCTAGAAACAACGCGATCCTCGATGAAGTTACTAAAATGTTATGGTGAGCAATGAGCACGAAAACATGATAGAATTTGATGCAATGAAAGCTCAAAACGGATGTCAAAAGAAGGAGAAACTATTTTACACCTCAATGAAGCTCATGGTGGTGGATTATGCACTATGAGAGTGCAAAAAAATGAAGGTCGGATGCATTTCGGGCAATGGTTTTCCAAGCGTTTGCAACTTCTCTACAAGAGAGAAGAGAGGCAAAAGCATTGGAGGAGAAAAGCTTTTCAAATCTTTTGAAATTGTAGATCTAGTGGTTGTTCTAGAAGACGAGTGTGGATCCTCCATTCTAGTAGATTCCAAGGTGTCCCAATAATGAAATGCGGCACAATGTGAGAGTGTTCTATGAATTCTTTGTTATTTTATTTTTTAATGTCAAAACCCATGATATATGGGAGGGAAATGTGACAACAAGGAGTGAAATTTAAACTGAAAACATTTGTTCCCTAGGGTGTCGGGATCTAAGAGAAGATGTGACATTTGAAGGAGGTTGACATTACGAAGTGTAGGGTGTATTGACTTTGTAACTCGTGCATAAAGAACAAGATTACCTCATTTGAGAAAGAACACCAAGTTCCCTTATTTGCCTTTACATCAAATATCACACTACACTAAACAATCCTATTAGCATGGAAATAATTAGCGTGGGCTACACTCACTTTTTAGTCAAGGTGGAATTAACATTGATTCAAGACCCTGGATCTACTCCTAAGTCTTCATGAAGACTTTCAAACTACACCTTACATTAAACAAATTAGGCGCCTTACATCAAAAGTAGCTAGAAATATAGAAACCGTCCACATTGATTTTTTAGAAAGCAAATATTGTAGCCTGTGCTAATTTTTGACTATTGATTTAGGGTGAGTTGAAAATTAATGTGACTTGCATTAATGCTCATTATGAGAATCAGCACACGCTCAAGAAAATCATTGTTGCTCACAATAATAGGACTATGTGATGTAAATATGAACCTCTTTAATAATTTATTCATCGCCAAACATGAATGATCTTTTACATGGGAGGAGCACGTGTAAGCTTAGGGTGGGTTTCCATTAGGGTCTAGTTCAAGAAATTTGAGGTCTGTAAGACACCTTAACCACCAAGTGCACAAAAGAGCAAAAGAGGTCTTCGATTGTTGTATAAGGACTCTAGGTTTGAGTAGTTGATGTCTTTGTCAAAAGTATAGAAATGCAATATGGGTGCATTAGCCTTATGTATCACCGTTGTTTCATAACTATGGCATGAAAGTGATGTCACGTTACCACCGCTTTGTTTTCATACCTTGGACCTAGATCCTAGTGTGAACTCCTTGCATCACCAACAAGGTAGACATGCCTAATTCAATTAGTTACTTTAGGGTTAGTGTCCATGTAGGCCGCTCACCCACCTAGGTTTTGGTGGGCAAGCAACCTACGTGGAAACTCACCATGAACCGGACACTTATATTTGACTGGTGTATGATTTTGGTGTGGTTCCAAAAACATATACAAAAAAGGCATGCGTTTTAGAAATACTAGACTGCATGCTCAAATTATGGTAAGCACTATAAATTCAATAATTAGGAGAACATATTGTATATGACCCGCTCGACGAGTACATGAATCCTCACTTTAATAATGGACAAGATATTTATTCAAGCTCCAAAAAAGGAACATGAAAGTGGTTGTGGCCTTGATTTGGTTTTGGTAACCAACTCCTGCTTATTGCATGTTTCAAAGCCTAAGAGAATTGGGCTAGGGAGAAAACGAACCATTTAAGACCCGTCCACCTTAGATTAGGCTTATCCTCATGAAGTTTGCAGCCCATAAAAGCAAGCGAGGCTTAGCTTGTTGCACTAATTGTTGCATGTAGTGTCATATGGTATTTTACGCCCCTATGATAACTTTTCTAACGACATTTTTTATGAATACGTTCACAAGTATTAGAGTTATTTGTAAAGTAAAGCAAGTAAAACCATGGGTTAGTCCCAAACCTCAAGTTTATGAGAATTAACACAAAGCCACCCAAGTTTTCTTAATGCTTCAATTTCCATACACAAAGAATGGTATCGGGCTATTAAAAAACCAATTGTCTAGCTTGTTCTCCTAGGATGGGTGGCCCAAGCTAGCCTTGTATAGGTGGATCCAAGATTTTAAGACATGGGTCTCATGTGCATATCTAATTTTAGATCCTAATAACCTCTCAAAGTTTGAGAGGTGGAAAGAGACAATCCCAACTTTCAAAACATGCTCCAATACACGATGAGCTACACAAGCTCTCCATGGAAAGTTTTCTCTCAAAGAAAAATCAAACCCAATGTTTCGTCCCTCGTTGAAGGACTTTATGGCTAAATAACTTGCTTATAGTTCATCCACTACTCAATACCCTACATGGCCCACGAGGCCAAGACTTCTCCGGTGGAGAATTTCAAGCTTGGTTGAATAAAATGACATGGTTGTCAGCTGGGCAACATTTTTTTGCTCGGGGAGTTCTCTAAAGATCAAGTCTCTTGGGCAACTTCAAACCCTCAAACAAAGAAACTCGACCACCAGAGAACTCCAACTCGAGACGTTTTTTTTTGAAAAAAACAACATTCTTCCACCTTGTTTACCACACCAACGGTGACCAACCTTTGCCTCCATTGTATAGCCTTGGTTTGGGCGGGAATTTTCGGCCGACCGGTGCACCTGTCGTCTAAAGCACCGGCTCTAGATACGAATATTTCGCGACGAGCTGACCGACAGGACAAAGGCCACGACACTGCCCGAGTGGTCCTTCTCTGCCCGGGCTCAGATCACATAAAGCGAAAGACATGTGTGTGACCTACTTGCGCTGACGTGGCAGAGGGTGGTGTGACCTGGCGCTTATGTGACCTGGGAAGGAGTGCAATTGTCCCGCCTGGCGTCAATGGCCATCGTGCTTGGACTCTCTCTCTGTCTGCCCTGCATGCTCATCACGCTCTCTAAACTCACACGAGTCTTCGAGCCCAGGAACACAATTTTAATAAGATTGCATGACAGGGCCAGGCGCTTGGATGAAAACTCAAAGTGCGTTCGTCCGTTTGGTTCAACTTACATTGGAGTACGGTAATTAAAGGCCAGTCCACACGGGTCCCAAGTCCCAAGTCCCAAGTATGACATGGATGCCTACATGGCAACACCATGTGGAGGTGAGGTTCGTGAGTGAACATTGTTAAGAGTTAGGTCGAGCAAAAAGTTAAATCCAATTGTTAACACAAGTCCTGTGAATGTTTTGGCATAAAGTAATTGAGATTTGACTTTAATGGTAGTTAACCATGTTTGAATGGTTTCTTGAGGCACACAAGTTGGGACTTCGCCTCCGTGTTGGGACTTGGGACTCGGGACCTCGTGTGAACTAGGGCATGACGCTGGGATGAAAACACAATGCGAGTTCATCTGTTTGGTTGAACTTACATTGGAGTACGGTCAGGGCCAATCCACACGGGTCCCAAGTCCCAAGTATGACATGGATATCTACATAGCAACACCATGCGGAGGTGAGGCTCATGAGTGAATTCTGTTGAGAGTTAGGTCGAGCAAAAAGCTAAATCTAATTGTCAACACGAGTCCCGCAAATGTTTTGGCATAAAGTAATCGAGATTCGACTTTAATGGTAGTTAACCATGTCTTAATGGTTTTTTGAGGCACACAAGTTGGGACTTCGCCACCGTGTTGGGACTTGGGACCTCGTATGAACTGGCCATGACTAAGGTATTCAATGTCACCAATTCTATTTATGTTGCTAACTTGATATTATATGTAAACCGCCCGTGTAGTGTCACCAACACTAAATGTAAACTTCACATTGTTAATCACTCCTTGTAAAAAGTAAAATAAAAGTAGGCATTAGAGATTTACAATGCTACAATTATAGTCACTTACTGAATGGTTTTTTCATCCAAATTTCAATCATCCATGACAATACTTCATTATATAAATGTTGGGATGCAAAATATACCAAACTAAAAGTGGATGTACTCAAAATGGATGAACCAAGAGCAAGTCGGGATGACAATAGAGTTACATATGCGTAAAAGTCCCTCAAGGAGCGGCGAAACCATGGGTTTGATCCTTCTTTGAAATAAGTCTCTTTTAACAACTCGTTAGCTTGTCATGTTATGAAGCCTATTTTGAAAGCTGGGTGAAATTTTTAGAAGGAGTTTTCGAATCTAAATAAGATATGCACATGGGACCCACGATCTAAAATCCTAGATCAGCCCATGTAAGGCTAGCTTGGCCCACCCATCCCAGTAAGACAAGCTAGGAAGTCAATTTGTAATAACCTGACACCACTCTCTGTGTATGATAATTTAAGCATTAAAAAAACGCGGGTGACTTTGGATTAATTCTCGTAAACTCATGGTTTGGGACTAAACCCATGGTTTCGTCTGCATTGCTTTACGAATATCTCTAATTCTTGGAAACTTATTCACAAGAAGTTCATTAGAAAACTCCATTAGAAAAGTTACAACACTAACATAAAATACCGTGTCGCACTAAGGGCCACTTCACACACGAGCCAAGAGCCGTGACCATGAAAGTGTGAGAGCCCAAAATAAAGCGTCCAAAGGTTGTCCCAAGACACCTCCAAAATCATGTACTGTAGTCACGGATCCTCAAGTGTAGTGTGAAGTCATACGTGACCAGGCCCTCAACCAAATGTTATTTCAATAAATTCCTATTCATGCGGGTTCTCGCACATGATAAAGTAGAATAAATCAACAGTTATGAGCGTTTGGAGTGCCATGATCTCCCGGTTTTGGGTTAGACCTACCTCCAAGAAGTGGTTTTTGAAAATAATCCAAGTGACCATGAAACATGATCCATTGGATACCATGTAGACTTAACATCCATCTTGCATTCACATACTCCATTGGTCCCTCGAGCGTAGTGTGAAGCGAACTTGGACCGGCTCCACCTTTTCCACCAATGAGAGTGCTTGAAGTGTAATGGTCACGGGCTCTCAGTCCCGTGTGTGAAGTGGCCCTAAATACAATGTTTTAGTGTAGTTCGAAAGACGTGTTCACATGGCAAGTGTATGCTCTATGTAAGAGGATTCTCAGCTAGAGACCATGGCCCAACAGTGAGTGAGTGAGAGTCAACTTGACTCTTGAATTTAACTAAATCGGGTCTTAAACGAACACTTTTCTCTTGGCACCCAGTTCTCGTAGGATACTAAGAATCACGCAATTAATGTGAAATAATTAGCAAATCCAAAATCATGCATGTAGCCACTTTCCTTGTAAGTTTTCATAGCTTGTATGAATACTCTCGTTCTCATTAAATAATCATATATTTCTTCCCAATGATGTTGACTATTGCGTTTAGAATGGTGAACAAATTGATTGCATGTAATTGAATCTCATGTCATCGTGTGTCTTTTTTTTTCCATTCTTTGATTCACACCCAACATATTCCACTCAAATGTAAGTGTCCATTTAAGATCAAAATTTGAAGTAGGCACAACTACTTTAGCATTGAAGAGAATAAGGGAGATGGTTATTTCTCCAACTACATTGATTATCCCAGTTAGTGAGGGTGGGCTAATAGTGAGCTTTGGGAAATCAGTGAAGGTGAGGCTAAATTTCTTCACACAATGAAATTAGTGCCACCAAACGATCTAGGAAGCATTGTTCATCTCAACAATTTCACTTAAAATAATATGCATGGCAACACCAAAAATTGATAGTACCGGCATTGTTCATTGACAAGCATGTGTTCGGATACAATTTTTTTTATCCACTCTACAAGCACCTTAGAGCACGCCATGGTTTTTTGAAATATATGGTAAAATGAGCATGTGTTCGTGATTTGGTATCACTCAATAAAAAATGCAACCCTCATTAATTTTGAATCTTGGCAAAATAGTGTGTGTTCCGGAAATTGATACCGCATAGCCTAATTGGGATCTTCAATGTAGCCCATTTTCCCCAGGATATGAAGCATGCAGTTAGTATGAGATGGCTAACATTTTTTGAACGAAGGCCATAGCCACTTTCCTTATAATTTTCAAAGCGCCAGATATGAATATCTTGTTCATTACCAAAGTGAAGATTCTTGTGCTCATCGAATAGTCATATAGGTCCCCCCCCCCCCATTATGTTGACTATTGAACACAAAATGATTAACATGTTTGGAACACGTAGTCTAATCTTCTTCAAACACATGCCTTTTTGGTATATGTTCTTAGAGCACATAGCACTCAAATATAGGCATTGATTAAGATAAACAACCATATCATGCCTATCTTGGAGAATAAGAAAGATGGTGCTAAAACAATACATGGAGCATTGAGCTGAGATACTATTACTAGATTATAAAAGTAATCAATTGGTAGGGGATTCCAACACACCAAAGTATGTCATATATGAATTACATGTGCAAAAGTTGTTAGAGTTCAAAGTTTTACTGGTAAATGAGCATGATGTTAAGGCGGTGGATATTCAAGTGGTCAATATGTACCAAATATGCAAGAATTAAGAGTGTTAGTTTTAACACCTTCTGCCTAATGTGGTTGCTCTTCCTAATTTGCCACTTAGAGTAGAGGCGCTTGTTCCTAATCATGACCCCATCATAATTTATAGATTGCCATAATTCCATAGATTTTGGGATGATTTTTGTAATTTATTTTTGTGGGTGGTTAAAATAAAGTTCCACGTTTCATAGCTTCTAAGGGTTGGTTTCCATGTAGGCTGCTCACCCACCAAATTCTAGTGGAAATGTAGATACCAATTATGGGATCTAGAGTAGAGGCACCTATAACCGATCACTTTAAGAGATTTTGCACTAGATTTGGAGTAGTAAAAGGTGGTGCAACTTTTTCATACGTAGGAAAATAGAAATCGGAAGAGTTGCAAAAAAATGTTAATTTATTCCTTAAATTGGATTTTTTATGAGTTTTTAAAGCCAAAAGTTGGTTCAAACATACTACCAATGTCTAGAGTCTGCCATAACCGTTCATTCCTCCTCGGTTTAGCACTCAAATCTATGACATGTGTCATGGCACTATTAGTTTTGGCCTGATCAAAATTTAGTCCCGACCCGATCAACATTATGGTACCCTATAGATTGCCGATGGGGTCTTGATCATGAACACATGCCTCCACAATACATTTCCACTACAATTTGGTGGGTGAGCAACCTACATGGAAATTAACCCTAAGTGGCCAACTTTGGTTATGATATCACTAAGGAAATGATATTGTCATGACACATGTCCCCAATTTTGAGTGCTAAAGTGAGGAGAACTTTGTCTCAAATGGGTGGTTATTATATACTCTATACATTAATAATGTGTTCATGCCAACTTTTGGCTTCAAAAAATCACAAAAATTTCAATCTAAGCCAAAAAAAATACCAAAATTTGCAATCCTCGTGATTTCTATCCTCCTATGTGGGAAAAATTCCACCGCTTTACACTTCTTTAGATTTGGTGCAAAATCTCTTTAGCGATTGGTTAAGAGCGTCTCTACTCCTCTATATTTGAGTGGTACTCTTTAAGTTCAAGTATGATGACTTTCCCCTAAATTAATGCGGTGAGTCCAAAAACATCAGTGCCCATGCAGCATGTGTTACACGCACATCCCTATATAGCAATTATAGGCGGTGGAGAAGATACTAAAATATAGGCAACAATAGTACACAAAAGTGGTCACAAACAACTCTCCACTCATCACCTAGTGTGATTAATAATAAAATATTGATGTTATTTCATCTATTTATCTATATTTGGCAATTGGAAGACTACACTAAATATGATATTTAGTGTAGAGATACACTAAATATGAACAATACACTAAATACCACTAACCCTATGAAAGTAAGTAACATTAAATGTAAACTCAAACACTAAATATCATCTATGGTAATATGTGAAAGTTACATGCACGAATTTAGTGTTTAGTAGGAAAGAGGTGGCAACAAGGAAGGCGGTGGCGGCGCATTTATGTCTAACACTAATTATCAAAGAATTGAAAATTAGTGTTGAGCATAGTAGGTGGTAAAACACTAGATCTAATCAAACACTAAATATCATATTTAGCGTAGTCCAAAGCACCAAATATGTGTTGTGTGGGTATTTGTATGTCAAAATTATGATGGATCAACAAAAGAAGACGTTATATAAAAAGAAGTACCACGTACCTTACCGGACAATCATTTTAAGACAAAACTACTAGTTCAAATGGGATAGTTAGTCTAGAACAAGGACTATAAAACATGGCGGTAATTATCATGGAAATTATAAATCTAACTTTACGAATGATGGGCCCTCAAGATTAGTGTACCATGTTGAGGGACTGCTATGTATACATGGGTTCGGATCCCCATAAAGACAACATAAACATTTATAAGAGCCAATGACGATTTAATTGATTGCGACAGACCCTAGTTTTTGCATTAGACCCACTTGTTTTGGGTGGCCACACAATATCCAATAGACCTGTGAATATCATCCACTTGTTACCACGTATGACGCCATGAAAAATTTCCATATATTTGAAGTTCTTTGGTCGTACACGCCCTCAAGGTCTAGTGTAGAGTAAACTTGGACCATCTCCAGCTTCTCGACCAATCACATCATTTGTATATTACAGGTCAAGGGCCCTCAAGCTCAAGTGTAAAGAAGCTCTGATTTGGACAGAAGCTCGTCATATAGAATTTTGTGTGTTGCTTTACAAAGTATTCACGTACTTGTGCTTGTGCGACAATACCAAGTAGCACGAGAAACATCCTTTGAATCAATAACTTTAAACTTCACGTTAACAAAACAATATGTTATGTTGTGTTACACTTGGAACATAACATAACATAACATATATGAATTATATGAATCCGACATCTATATTTGAGTGATATGTGTCAATGTTTGTAGTTATGATGGACACCATAAAGACACGTTCAATCATGCTTTAACGTGGTTGTCTTTAATGCACCTACTTATAGAATAGAGATTTCAACACATGTCCACCGATATGTTTTCGGGAGCGACACGCGTTGCATGCAACAAGTAATTCAATCACAAATTCTAATTGCCAATCATTCCGTTCAGTTTGAGTACATATCCACTATCATGCGGTGGGTTAGGGTCATCTCGGACCAAACATTGTGACATTCCAAGGTCTCCCAAAAGATTACACTAAGTGGAAATCACAAAATCAATGCCCAACCATGACTTACTTTCAAGAACTTGCACAAGAAAACTTGGTTTCATCTAGATTCAATGTAATTCTATTGTCCATCCAATGGAGCAAAGTCTTGCTAAAATATTTGTTTCAATGTTGCTCACTACCACCTTTATGCAATATTATACTATAATCTTTCACATGCCAACACTTGCACGGCTAGTTGTTTTACTATACATTCCTACTTCCACGATTGTCTAACCCACATGATCAAATTTGTCTATTGATTCATGAAGTACACATACAAAATCACCATGATGAATAATTTCTTTTGGGCAAGATTTATGATAATTTGTTTTAGGAGTGCAGAGTTATAAGTTAGAGCATGATCACACATTGTACACCAAACACTAACACAAAGGGGTGCTAAATAAGGTAACATTCCTTTGAGGAGAGAAGTCCCGTTGTATGTCAAATACATTCACTCTATATGAGTAGTATGAAGGATGCGTCTCATGATCAAAACTAATATCTTGCAATACACGAGGCTTTACATAGAATAACTGAAACTAAGATTTTATTTGGTCAAAGATTATGAGATAATGATAGTGAATTCCCTTATAGAGGAGTTGAAACGCACCCCCTTTAAAAGCTACATAACTTCTTTGCAAGGGCGGAAAGCTTTAGAGTGAAGAGAGCATCTCTATATCGGTGACGATGAGAATGCATGGGAACCTATTTGTCAAAATTCCCATCTAAATTGATGGTATGAGTATAAAGGTGACCAAATCGACAACATGTGAACTACCTAGTGTCAGACTTTTTAATGTTTTCAATATTTCAAAATACCATTCGGATATCAATATCAAGGATTTCACATGTTTTGATATCATTGAAGTTTGGATGTTTGACAGTATTGATGTTTTTGATACCATCCGGGCCTATATACCGTGCAAGTACCTTCCCACCCAGGTAAAATCACCATACAAAGATTCTCTCACCCCAACATACCCACTTAGTATTAATATTTGACTGGTATGCCATAATTCAATACCCATGGGAAGGTTCTCTCATACCATTTTATTTTGATGATGATTAAAGACACCCCTGCATTCACCTATATACCAATCCAACATCGGTGTGCACATACTCTCAAGAAAGCAACCGAACCAGGCCACCTCACCTCACCTCACCTCACCTCACCTCACTTGAACAAAAGGAATTAACGCACACGAACTTATGTCTCATTCATCCAACATAAAAACCAACATGTTACCTGGAGGTTACATTGTTTTGTTAATTTGACACTGGAACCATCTTGAGAATCCCTGAATTAGTCTAGCCGAGATCATTCGAGATGAATCAACAACAAACCTAAGCTTATAGGAGGTCAAGTTATTAGGTTGGATGGATGACAAGAGGTGAGCTCATGTTTGATAATTCCCTCTCTCCACCGGTACCCTAAACCCCTACCTCACCTTAGGCCCACTTTACACTAGGAGTCGAGGCCAAGGGCCGAGGGAAATCTCGCGATCCTCTTGGTTGCGAGCTTAAGGCCGATCGAAGAGCTTTAGACTAGGAGTCAATGCCAACAATTAATTGAATACATCAATATATAAAACGTTGGCCTTGAGATGGTCCCCAAGGCACAAAAGGAACCCTCATGGATTGGGGGGATTGGGGAGATTTTTGAGCATAATCGGTTGAGATCCTAGTGTTTGCAAGTCCAACCGGTTACATGTTAACAACCTTCGGTTTTTCTTTATTATATTGAGGTATATTCAAAAAATTCCTCTAAAATGATCGGTAATTGTCATACAGTCTTAAACTTCAACCAGTTATTTCTCAAACTCAATCAGTTCATCTGTAACTAACTGCCGGTTCTCCTTGATCATAGTTGGGGGGCCAACAAAGGACCTTGGGACCAACGAGTACACAAACTTGAGGCCGGTTTGAGCTTCAAAAGCACTCGAATATTGGTTAAGTTGGCCCCAAGATTAGTGTAAAGCGGCCCTTATTATGGAGCAACGTCATGGACGAAGTGGGCAGCAGGCAGAAATTAGCGTTGGGCTGCCCGGCTTAAACCCCAGTGGGTCCCACTTGCGACAATCGACGGCGCCACTCGTGGGTCCTAAGGGATAACTTACTTACTTAAGATACTTACTTAGGATGAAGGGCGGAAGTTGGATCGCGGGCGCAATTACAACATGTCAGAGAATCATCCGTCCCATAATTGCCAATGCACTGTTGTCGGGGAGCGAGGGAGGGAGAAAAGGAAAAATTGAAGGCGAAACCATCGTCGTGACTCGGAGATGGACTCTTGCGCAGTGCAATTGATCTGTAGTTAAGTAGGAAGAACCAACACTGTGCAAGCTAGCTAGGAGAGATTGAGAAGAATGATGTGAAGGAGATTGATGTGGTTTTCAGTGACGGATATTGTCATCATCATTCATCATGCGTTGTTCTAATTGGATGCACGCTGACGGAGGGACGCTCATAGATGAGCGGGGTTTGCTCCGCACTTGGTGCTTTCTTTAGCGGAGCGTAACGAGGGGTGCCTTTAATGGGCTGCTTCTTTGCTATTTCGGTGGATCGGTTTTTGTCTCGCTGTCTCCAACTCTAACAGTAGAGAGTAGATGTTACAGATTCTCAATTCATCGACACCTGGGTGTAAGTGAGTAATAACATAGGTTTGCTTGACCGTATCGATCCGGTTGGAACTTGTTAGGTAACGGAAGATTGGGTTGTGTTATGTTGTGGTCCATCTCTCGGCGAGAGTTACCGTTGGAGGCATTGTGTGTTGGTGAGGTGATGTGAGGTGAGGTTGCATTGGGTTGCATTTGGGTTGCTGATCTCATCATCGTGATTTTTGCGGAGAGAGAGAGAGAGAGAGAGAGAGAGAGAGTTTTGAGGGGGAGGGGATAAGTTCAGTAGGCTGATGACGCTCATGGTTGCTACTTCGATGCGAAGGAGGAAGCAAGTCGAGATGCAAGCAAGATGTGGTGAAGGGGGGATTCCTCATCATCAGCTCCTGGAGATGCAAGCATTTGAGTCGAACCTTGTGATGCATCCCAGTGCTGTGGGGGACAGCCTAGGCAGGAGGAGGAGCTTTTAGGGTGGTTGGTTGGCAATGAAAAAGATGATAGGTATTCTCCAGAGATGGTAGATAAGAGTCGTGGGTTTATTGGCACAACAAGATTTCCATGCAAGAAGGCGGACCATAGCATTTCCCTGCATTTCCTTGCATTGCATTGGATTGCATAGCCCTCTCTAAGGAAGGGAAGGGAGGAAGGCTAATCTACCGGGATGGTAGAGCCGTGGTGGGATTGGCAAAACAAGATCCACATACAAGAAGGGTGACCAGTACATCGCATTTGTATTGCATTGCATAGTTCCCTCTTCGGAAGGGAGGATGGCCGCGGTTCCGGCCAAAGCCATCCTCACACACCCATCGCCACCTGGGCAGCAGCAGCAGGTGCAGCTGACTACTATAGGGCCATTGGAGCTTCAGATTAGCTATGCGGAGGAACTGAAGGCAGCGCAACGTATCACATTGAGTGTAGATCTAGTGTTAGCAGCGAAGCGCTTATTGGGGTTCCTTCGCACCATCGACAGCTTGCCATGCCTCCATAGGGGCCCGCTGGTACTTCGTGCCATTCAAAGGTGATCACTCTCTCCATCCATCCACCTATGCATCCATACCCCCTTTCAGGTTCAGGAAGGAACGAGGGCAGAGTAGTTCAGATCCCAACAAGATTAGGCGCCATGAGATTAACCCTTGCAAGATTGGCTAAATCTTCTTTCATTGGAATTTCGTAGTTTCCTGCCCACTTTGGTTTTGTCCAATAGCACTCCGAAACCTTTGTGAACCTTCCCGACATAAGGGCATAATGATAGATGAGAGTCTCGCTATAAATTGCAGTCATGGTTGAATCCAGAAATTGAGAATTAAAATATTATGCATCAGGGTTTTGAGGGGTTTGTGGTCTTAGTACTATTCTACATTCAAAGCATTCGAGTATCCTGCCCACTTTGGTTTTGTCCAATAACCCTCTAAACCCTTCCGAACTTTCCGAACATAAGGGCATATCAATAGCTGAAGCTTGTACGAGCTCTGTGGACAGATTCAATACTGTATCTCTTGCTATAATTGCATTCATGGTTGAATCCAGAAATTGAGAATTGACATATTCTATCCCAGAGTTTTGAGGGGTTATCTGGTATTAGTATTCTACATCCATAGCAATGGAGTATCCTTCTGGATTTGTGGTATTCAAGACTCCACTAGAAAACCCTCCTTTTAGCTCGTGGCTATACGTTGGGGTCTGAGGTTCAGTTCATCACGTAATTTATTTTGTCAATTGAGCTTTGCATGTCAGGACATAAGCCGATATTTCCTTCAGTGCCCTGCAGATTATACCTGAATTTGAATCCTAACCTTACAATCAAGAAGGTGGACTATACAACTAGTCTTGGAATATTTCTCTGCCTCCTTGGTTTTGAAAGCATTTTGACACAACGATGTGGGTCAGCAGGTACCTGAAGTTTTGGATGCCCTTAGCAGTAGATGCATTAAAATTCGATGCACTACTTAACGCAGAGTCGAAGGGAAAATGCCTTCTGCCTCCACTCGATGTGCAGTGGGTGTGGCATTGCCATCGTTTGAATCCGGTTGGTGGAACTGCACTCTCTAATGCGACTTGTTAGTGTAGTTATTATCTGCAAGAGTTCTAATAACTCTTATTCATGTTGTTTCTCCTGTAAAGAACTGTCTCTTCTTGGTAAGGTGGACTAGAAAAAAATCCATTCATCTTCTCTCTTATCTGCAAGCACTTTTGCTTGCAAAAATTAGTTCTCTGGTGAACGTTGGTTATCACACAATTTTGGTTCCTTACAGATTGGCTACAGGGAGTATTGCACCTCAAGGTTTGGAAGGGTGATCGATTTTCCTCTTTTGCCTGATGTCGGCAGTGAATCCTTGGCTCAAGAGAGGTGTAAGAGATTATGGTCTATTGTTTATCCCAAGGAGCCCTATGATATTATTGCATCTTTCTGGAAGCTCTCTGGGAGTTTTGGCGCCTCCAATGGTGTATTACCCAATGAAGATTTTGATGGTCTGGACGTTAATGAGCTTGTGGCCTGCATCAACAAGGAGAGTAGTGTTTATTACCAGGTAAGCCCGTGACCAAGTTTCCTCGTTTTATTGGGTGACTTTGAGGTTTATATATGTTTAGTGTGAGAAAATCCTGTTGCACCACAATGTGTCTCATCGGAGGTGTTGGAAAGCATTTGAGCATCAATTTTCATAAGAAAACGTGAGTTAGTTACACTATGTGTTGATGGATATAGCACAGGGCCAGCTAGACCCTGAAAGTTAACCCAAGAGCTTAAAAAATGGCAAGGCAGGGGAAGGTTGGGCAGAAATGCAACTGGATAAAGCTTCTTAAATTGAGCCTGTTAGCAAGTGCCTATCAGGCAGTCAATTATTTTTGACAATCTTCAAGGTTCCTATCAAAATACTGGTTGACATAAGGGAAATTGAGGCTAAGTTTTTTGGCAGTGTTTTTAAGGATCTCATACTACCCCACAAGCCTGCAAGAGCTCCAACTTCTGATTTATTTTCATGTGCAGTCTTTTGCTATGTCAACCGGATTTGGATATTGTTTGCTGAAGTTGGAAGTGTGGTGTCCAGGTTTCACAGCCATATATGTGGGAGGATACATTTCTGAATGTTGCGAGGGAGAGATACAAATGCTTTCTGCACATCCTATATAAGGCACAAGGCAAATTGCTTTGTGTGCCAACCTTTGACATCAATCTCATGTGGCACGCACATCAGGTTCTCATTCCTGGGCATTTTCTCCATATCAATAGTATGAGCTATCATGATAGGTTATTATCATGCAGGAGATTTTATATCAGAATGTTGGCATTCACATCGTCATCAGTGCCACTGTGATTCAACTTGGCATTTATTACAAAGTTCATAGCAACCTCTAGATAAGACTTGCAGTGATATTCAGATTGGTGATTATTTTTCTGACATGTGTATGTGGCAATCTTAGTGCAACTCCCATGGTCACTGGAAATTGATTCACTCAGTAAATTGGCTTTCTATGATTTTTTGGCTTTCACATGCTCATTCCACCCAAAAAGACTAAATGTTTTCCAAAACCATATTGACAGCAGTTATTGAGAGCAAGGAACCCTCTAAACCCCCACCCTCAATTGTTGAGGTTTAGAGGACTTCAGAGGTTGGTCATCTCTTGCCCTCAATACTTGGTGGGCAATGAAGGTTTAAACTATATATGGAACATTATGTGTGAGATGAGTATGTAGCATTGGCCCAAAAACTTTGAAAGTTGATCATTGAGAGAAGTCATTTTATAGTGACCATAGGGGTTGCTCTCAATGCAAAAAGCTAACTGTTGCAGATCTCTGTTGTGTTTCACTTCTTTGTGTATGGAGAGGGTAATTCTTGCCTGCCTTTCACATAGGAATGTTGCAAAAATTCTTGCACTTGTGAATCTCTTTTCAACCCTGACTAGTGGCTTGGGAATGTGTTGTTAACAGCTAGCGCCGGTAGCTTATGCCAAGGACACGAAGGCCATATTGGGATGTCTTGTTGACTATGATAACCCTCTGGACAGAGGTCCTGGCCCCAAATTAGGGATTGGGTTTGAAGACACAGTAAGGTTGTGGGAGAGCACTTTTGGGCATCCTTATGTTAGTGCGGGCTCCATGTGCCGAGGATTAAAACCCGTAAATCTATCAGCAGTTCCCCTGGGGTCAGATGTATCATGCAGCACAGCTTTTCTGGAAAGCATTCCGGCAATTTTACCTTGGGACTTTCGTGTTGCAGATCAAAATACAACCAAGTATCCTGGTCTTGCACCGAGACATGTCCTGCAGGTGCTGGCAGATGCTACAAACCAATTGATCTGCAGTGAGAAGAAACATACACTTCTCATTGGCTCTTGTTGGGTTGGATCATAAAAGTCCAAATCACTTGTAACCTTCAGTCTCAAGAAGCATTGAATTTATTTGAATTCTGTGACAAATAAAACATAGTAACTTATTTTGCAGGTTTCTGTACATGCAGGTTTCTATCTTGATCAAATGTGCTGCCAACATTATACATGTTGGCAGAGCAAATACCGACCTCTTTATTAGACTAAAAGCTTTGGAATCGCACAAGTTGCTGAAGCTCGAGATGCCGGTGGCCATGTTTACTCAAGACCCCCAGTGGCAAAAACTTTGGCTTCTGCAGTGCGAAGCTCGTACAAAAGGGGTGGTGCTGGAGCTGCGGTATCAAGTTGAGGGGTGCCTTCGAAGTTTGCATAAATCAAAACGTGTTGGTGGGGCTCGACTCACGTGGAATGATCTCCAAAAAGCCCCGACGCTCTTCCATGAGATTCTCTTCAGCCTTCCTGAAAAACGTTTCAGCCTAGATTCTCACAGGCACCCTCACCAGCTTCGACTTGGAATCTCCATTACACCTGCTGTCCAGGTGCGCATCATCTGATGGCTATGTCATGTAATCAGATGTGTGTCAGATGCAATTGAATTTTCAGTTCTAGGAACTATCCATCCTGGAACTATTCACTTCAAGAAATGAGAAGCTCCGTGGTTTAGATTCCGAAGGCCGTTTACACTACAAAGGTGGTTGTGGTTGTGGTTGTGGCTGACCACCAAAATCAACCACGATTACAATTTTTCTCATTCACACTTTAGTTTGCATATCCTTGTTGTTGTGGTTGATGGTGCAGCCAGGTTTCTATATCACAAGCTAATTCTGGTTTATGTCTTGAATTCTAGGAGAAATTAACATGATTATTTATCCTTGTTGGCCACCTCAACTTTCTCCCTGAACCTTGGCCATGAATCTCTTTAGTGGTGTCACATGAGCATGAACAACCTCCATATGGGTGATTAACCATCTGGAGTAGTGGGGTTGGTAGGGTAGAGGGTGGTTGTGGTTGTGGTAAGCTTTCATTATTATGCCTTTTCCATGGAATCAAAATCAAAGAGAGCCAACCACAACCACCATTAATGTTAACGACCCTTGAGTTGGCTATCAACCATGGCCAGTTACAATCAGCACACTGAGCTAATGCATGTCAATTGTGGTCAACTGTCCACCAGCAATCAAAAGATTCAAGAGTGTCAACTTCTTAATGTATTTCTTCTTCTCCCCTGTTCTTAATGAGTTGCATTACTGCAGGCTCCATATCTGCTGAAGTCCATGCCAGATCGGGTCACAGATGACAGAGGGGCTATGGTGTCCAATTTGATTTTGCGGTTAAGACGCTATGAACCTCAAGCTGGGCGTTGGATTTCACGAACCGTGCTAAACCATATAGGCAAAGAAATTTTTGTCATCCGCATAAGGTGAGTGAACATAGGATCTCGCAACTTTCCTAGAGCAATAGGTTGTGTACTGTCTCTGGTTTGTCTTATGGTCGTTGACTCGCTCCACTTGGTGCGCTTTTTATCGGGATGCGTGGTTAGCCAATAGATGGTAATGTTGAGAAAGTTGTAAAATCATGACTAGAATTGCACTTTTTAACTTGTGGTTCTGGGGATTGAAGGGCTGCGAAAGGAATATGGAAAAAGAGTGGGGATCGGCCAGTGGGTGTGGACTGGAATGAGCGTGTAATCAATGTCCATGAAGGAGGGTGGAACTATGTGGCCAACAGTGTCGGCATTGCTCCAGGTATTTCATAGACTGGCAACCGGGTGGAGATGTGAAATTAATTTTTTGTTTCACATAATTTTAAATCGATTACTGAAAAATCTAGAAATCTACGACCCCCTTGCGGTAATGATACAACGACTAACCTCAACTATGTAAAAAGCGTTTGTGCAACATCATAAAAATATCAGTAAATCTGAGTGTGAGCTTGTCCAGCCCAATTCTAGGTGAATATCATCTGGAAGATCAGAGTCTTGTTGATTTGGTTAATGGGAAATATTGCAACCATCCACTCTCTACACTGTAAATGATGGGAACCATATTGCTGTTAATGTATACTGAATTGTATATGTCCAACAGACAAATGTGTTATGAGCTGGGCCCCTATCACTATTACCATGGCAAAGGAGGTCTAGTAAAAACATCACCCCTATAGGTTTGTGGTTTGTTCATCTCAAGTGGGTTCCTCCAGACTAATTCGGGGCTTCTGGTGCTAATTTCGGGGTTAAAGGAATATATATATATATAATAGAATTGCCTGTGCTTACATCTCGGGTAATAGTGGTAGGAGCCCAGCTCACAGAGGTGGGTGTCTAGCCCTGGCCCAAATTCAATCTCTATTGTGGGCATTTCAACTTTAACCGTCCAGGAGGCCCAGACTGCCTCACTATGCACTAAAATTTTAATATGTGTATTTAACCTACATACTTCCATTTTTAGCCAATTGTGTGAAAAGAGACCCTATTTAAAATCAACTTAATCTTCAAGTGCAATTTTTCTAATTGGTTGAATACCTTAATGTTATTGAAGATTTAGGTTCAAATACACAGCCTGAGTGCCCTTCAATACAAATACATGGTATTTTGATCATCAATGAGACTTTTGAGTGTTTTCATTATATCCTTGACATCAGATAATGTCCTAAATAAAGTTTTAAACCCCAAATTTTAAGACATGATTCTAAGACTTGGTGTAGGTCGTAGAAATTTTGTACCTATGTAGTACATTGAGCCCCTACGTCCTTTTAAGGGTTAAAGGTTCTGCACTGCAGTGGAATTTTTACAGATTGTCCCAAGAGGACCTTATTTAAAGGCAGAAAATCAAAATTTTAGTGGGTTTGTTTTGCAGAAAAGATTGTTGGAACAGCCACACCATTGACCCATGAGCTGGAGGAGTACAAGTTGAGCTGGTCTTTGTCTACAGGGGACAAGCTGATGATTTCAAGGCAGTTAGGTGCTGTTGACTGGGAACGACACCTGGAGTTCACCCTCATAACCTCCAGCCCGGAGGTAGGCTTGGTATGTTTTTATCCTGGTCCTACAAATCCTTGAAATAAACAAAACCAATTCCTCCTTATATTAGAGTTATCCTTTATACTTGACTTTTGGTCTGGAGTTGGTTGTTTTGCATACAACACCTTCCATACTCGCTGAAATTCGGGTGCATACTTGGAGGTTCTTATATTAGTCAATTGAGGGTGAAACTCATTTTGGCATATTATTGAAATTGGAGCACCACCTCCAGGTCTGCACCTGCAGTGGAAAGGAGCTAATGATATGTATACAAAAAAAAACCTACACTGTATGAAAATCATAGGGCACCAACTCCTGATGAAAAACCCCATTGAGTTATCGAGTTTATTGAGTTTTTGTCCCACCCATTGCTGTATCCGTATCCCCAAATTCTCTTGTATCCATCCACTTTTTTCTTTCTGAATGCGGATATGGATGCATTCTCCCAGGGATCCGTTAGAGATGATTGTAACCCACGGTTATGGATTTAAACCTGATTCTGCAGTAACCTTAAGGTACTCAACCAGTTTAAAAAGTGCACTTGATGACTGTGGTAATATTACAAAAGGTCCCTCTAGACATGTTTGAAACTGTAAGAGATACCATTCATCAAGGTTATCATTCATTAAGAATATCTTCCATTGCTCCAAAGAACAACAGCTGTGCCATTAACTGCAATTACAATCATCACTGTCACATATGAGTATACTTTTATTTTCTCCTGGACAATAGAACATGTACTAAATAAAGTATACTCATTTATGTAAAATTTAAACCCATTAATATGAGAAGATTATTTTCAAGACTAGACGAGGGCTTTTAAGAATTGCATATATAGATCATACACTAAGCCCCTGAGACCGTTAAAAGTATATTCTAATCGATGAGTTGTTATTTCAGGCACGGTTAGTGAATGGAAGGAAGTTGCAGTACGAAGTCCCAGGTGCCACCTTAGAGGACGAGGAAGGCTTCGTCACGCTCATTCGCTATAGCCCTCGAGCACCCCAAGGCAGGGCAACTGCACTTTTCAACTTCAAGATTTCGGCAATGGAAATTCATCCCGAGGAAGATGTGCTGCTTGTCCTTCTCCTGTGCACGGCCACACTACGATCAATTGCCGATTTTGGAGGCGTAAGTTCTCATATGTACACCCGACGAAGAGCGAAGGAGGACAGACCAGGAATGAAGGACTGGGGATCCGTGGTCCTTGAAAACTCGAATCTCCAACCAAACCTATCATGTTGGCACTTGAGCCAATTTGAGAACCGTGATGATGATGAGGGTGATGGAGAGAATCTGCCAGGTACCTCTCTCTAAATAATTTGCTTTTCTTTAATAGAGTTATCCTTGGTCATAACATGAATCTTGGTCAGGAGTTGGTTATTTTGCATACAACACCTTCCATATGCAGTAAGTTTTTATTGTGTGCTTGGAGGTAGTGTGGTAGTTTGACCAAAGAGCATCCTATATTGGTTCACTGAGGGTCAAACTCATTTTGGCATGCCAAGAGGGGCTAAAACGAGTTTGTCCCTCAATGAATGGAAAGAGGTTGCTTGTCATTCAAATTCGGACACTACCTCAGAGCATGCAGCACAAGTGGAAAGAAATTATTGCTTTTGTATGCAAAACAACCGATAGAAAACCATAGGGGATGAACTCCTGACAAGAAGTCCCATTGAGTTAAAGCATAACTCCAATCCCATTTTTCTTTTCTTTTCTTTAATTGCTTCAGATCATAGGATGCTTGCGTGGGGTGGACAAAGTATATCTATCCCATGCATTCATGAACATCCATAATGTATTTACTACACCTGGATTCTTACTCGTTACTAGAGGTCCTGGAGTACAAACAACTGATTTAGAGTAAGGGCCGCTTTACACTGTGGCCAAGGACCATGACGATGAACTGCAAGGGACCTTGAAACTCAGCTGAAGCCTGTACCATGGAAAATTAAAGTTCAATTTTGTGTGGCCATGGGCCTTCCAAGTGTTTTGTAAAGACAAACGTGACTGGGCTCGCATTCAAATGCTTTTTCATCGTCATCCTATTCATGTGGGTCCTTCTACAGAATAAGATATAGGAAATGAAGGGTTGTGAGATTTTGAAATGTCAGTCACCCAGTTTTGTGTTACTTCCACCTCTTTGAAGTGGGCTTGATGCAGATTCTGGTAGACTATGAAAAGGTTATCTATTGCATGTCATGTAAGGCTCCATGTGTGTTTTCCATCCTTGGTCCAGTAGTCCCTGGAGCTCTAGTGTAAATTAAAATGGGAGGTATCAGCAGTTTCCAATTTTAGATTTCAACGGTCACGAGATCTCAAGATCTATCTTAAAGTACCCCCAAGGTATGGGTCCAATACCCAAAGTACTTCCTTGGTCGAAGTCAACCTTAGGGTGGGTTTAGATTACGATATGGGTCCAAGAAACTTGGGGTCCAAAACATCCCTTAATGGACCTTGTTTTTGGACTCAAGATTGGACCGAGTCTCAAAGACTGGTTTCTGAAATGAGGAATATTCTCATGAGCTGGGATCACTGAGCTGGTCTCCCTTGGACCTCAACCCTCTTGTATTCTCCTTGGGTTGAAGTTTTTGCTTTTGCTTGATAGGATGGCTTGATTTTGGAGTTTCTTTGGTATTGAACCCTAGTGTAAATCCACCCCTAGGATTTTTTGTTGTGGGAAAATTAATGACTTCAAAAATCCTTGCAGCTCGAGTTGGAGCAGCAAGCATGTCAAGCTGCAGGGCAGATGACTGGGAGGAGGGTGAACAAGAGGTTGGAACAATAGATCTACAAACTCACATCCCGGCTTCCCATAGCCCATGAGGTAGCCATCATCAAATTAAGAACACTTGTATGGACAAACATTGGACTGGAAGTGGGTGTCAAGGAAAAATCTTTTCCATATTAAAAAAGCATCATCGTCCATTACCCAACAGTTTTCTGTATCATATTTGATACTAATAATTCTTTTCCTGCAGGGAGGGCTAACTGCATTCCCTTCTGGTCTCACAGATACAGAAAGCAAGAGATTTGTTGGATAGGAATACTTGTGGTTTGAAGGATAACCAAGTTGAAGGGAACGGGGAATATTTTTACAGTAGAATATTTCGACAACGTTTTCTATTCAATCGATTGTGACTTGCTGTAGTAGTAAGTAGTCTAATGATGGAATCCTGGAAACCCTATGTGTTTTAGATTTCTATGTATATAGCTGCAGTGATGACATGTCAAGAGGCTTAGTTAGAAGCGCTTCTGAGCTAATCTTCAGCTTTGCGCATGCACAATTTTACCCCTAAAAAGCTCATGGGACTATTGAAACTTTGATTGTGCCTGTGCTTTTGGATTCTGATTTTGGATTTTCTTTTACCTTGGTTGTTATGAGAAGAGAAATTGGTAATTGTTTTCCCCAAAGCTAGGCTAGAGTTAATTGTCTCTGTACAATTTTATTTCTACCTTTCCATTACCTCATCTCTTCACAATTTTACTGTGACATTTCCTGTACCTAGTTTTGGGTAATGTGTCAATTAAAAGCGATTGAGAATGTGTATCCAAAGAGCATAAGTGCAATTCGCAAGTCCTAGAATTGAAATTAAAAACCGATATGAAATGAAATGAAATTGACTTTAGAGTCCGGGAAGCCAACATGCTAATGGAACTGAGAGTATATCATGCATGTTTCAAACATGCTAATTCCCTAGAGTGGTGGAATGCAGTAGCTTCTGTGAGACATTGGTTAATGTCAACTTGATGGTTCAATCGATAGAGAGCCTTGAGGCTCTCTAATACCTACTACATTCACAAATAGTGATGGAAACTTATTTTTAATGGGGTTATATAGAAGACGTTCCAACACAAAATTTCAGCTGCATTACATGAGCATAAGTGGCATTATCTATTATCTCTAGAAATAGGGATAGTTGACCATCAACCGGTTTCAATGACAAGTCTATGATTTGAGGTGTGGTAAGCAACAATGATCTTGTATTGTGGTGGTGTCAATGGTTGCTTCAAGTGCAATTCACATTTGTATTTGAGAAAATCCTTGAGGTGGAGGTAATCTAGTTCCATTCTTTAATAAGAAAAGCTTCCTTGAAATCATCAAATGTGACTCTTTGACGGTGTTGGGTTGTCATGGGTTTCCTAGTGAGATAGACCCCATGATACTTTCCACATGGTTGTCGATTTGTGCCAGGTGTTAAATCCTTGTTTGGCAAGGTGTCATGAAAGTGATGTTGCTTCATTGACTAATCAAGAGGAAGGTAGGTGGCAAACCGTTGTTGAAAATCCATAGTGAGCTTAAGAGCATATAATCCTATGGGAAGTTCTCCAAATTCTGCCAACTGAATATGATAGGTAGTTGAACAATGCACTTCAACGTGAGACACCATATCCATCTTCATGCCCTTCTCGAAAACCTTCCAATGTGAATATTTCAAGTCGCCTCCCCAAATTTTAGTGCCATATGTGAAAGTTGGAAGCACCAAACCCTTGACTAGATGGGATTTGAGTTCCCAACACGTGGGAACTCAAATCCCAACACATGGGATTTGACTCCGATTACTACCTCTTTCCTTAAGGTGCCCGTCAATGTTTTCATATTTGCAATTCTTCACCTTTTACTTGGTGACTTAGAGTAACCATGTGAATAAAAACAATACCAAGGCATTTGTATTCACAAGTAATCTCAAGTTGGTACGTGTCTAGGTGAAATGCCTCCTTTTGTTATGGCCAAGGATCATGATTTTAGTCTTAGATGATTTGACTTCAAGGCTAGAAAAAGTACAAAACTCATATAGCTTGTTCAGAAGCCTTTGTAGGATATGAAGGAAGATATATGCAATTGATCTTTGAATAGTTTGTTGAAGCCTCTGCATAGGTAAGCCACTATATGGATGTTGAAGACAAGAACAAGTGAATCAAGTTGATGGCCATAGCATAGTACCCATCGTTTTAAAACACCCAAAGTTGTGATGGTTAGCAAATCCACATCGAGGTTGTAGCCACTTTGCTCATAATTGTCAGGGCTCGTGTGAACATCTTATACATTAGCAAAGTGAAGATTCTCATTGCTTGTTAACTGGTTATATAGATCCCCCGAGTATGTTGACTCTTGAGCTTAGAATGGTTAACATATTTTGAACACATAGTCCAATTTCTTTTAAACACGTCTTTTCAGTGTCCATTCTTAGATCCACAACTAACCACACATCACTCAAAACACATGTATCCATATTGTTGCTATGTTAGATTTAGGCATGTCTACCTTACTTAAAAAACACTTTTTTTTTATCTCTTGCCTTAAGAGAGAGAGAGCCCTATAAGGCCTTCATGCTGTAAAACAAGACCGTGAACCTTAGAACTTTGCAAATAAAAAATCCTACTGTGAAGCAACAAACGAGCACAATGCATTGTGGGGCAGCTGCTGCAACTTCCTGGCTTAGGGCCACTTCACAAACGAGCCAAGAGCCGTGACCATGAAATTGTGAGAGCCCAAAAGAAAGTGTCCAAAGGCCGTCCCAACACACCTCCACAATCATGTAGTGTGGTCACGGACCCTCAAGTGTAGTGTGAAGTCATATGCGACTGGGCCCTCAACCAAATGCTATTTCAACGAATTTCTATTCATGCGGGTCCTCACACATGATAAAATAGAATAAACCAACAGTTGTGAACGTTCGGAGTGCCATGGTCTCCCGGTTTTGTGTTGGGCCTACCTCCAAGAAGTGATTTTTGAAAATAGTCCAAGTGACCATGAAACATGATCCATTGGATGCCATGTAAGAAGGAAGCCATGTAGACTTTACCATCCATCTTGCATTCACATACTCCGTCGGTCCTTCAAGCGTAGTGTGAAGCGAACTTGCATGGGCTCTGCCTTTTCCAGCAATGAGAGTGCTTGAAGTGTATTGGTCACGGGCTCTCAGTCCCGTGTGTGAAGTGGCCCTTAACAAACGCGGCACCAATGTTTTCCTCCAGGCTGGGAAGCTTGGTTGGACCTACAAAATCAAGTGGACATACATTGTGGTTTGGGCCCACTTTTAACCAAAACTGCAATTTAATTTTACTTTTTAGTCTACACCCAACTACTCTTGTGGTTGAATTGAAGAGTGAATTTGACCTATTTGATCGCCCTCTTACTGGAGAATAAAAATAAAAATGATCATGGATTGTAGTGGAAAATTCGTCGAGTAGTTGCCTCCCATATACATCCTCTCCCATGCTTTGGCCTTGAAGTTCTCTCCTTGTGTGACATAGGACCGTGAACAAAATAAAGCCAAAGAAAGTAACTACAACCATCGCAACTACCTCCAAACCACACATTGTGTTGTAGTTGGGGAATAGCCACTCGCATACGAAGAATGTATGATGTTTTGGAACGTAAAGGGCCCTCTCGCTATCTAGGAGCCCCCTTTTCGTGCACTTAATGTCAAGCAACCAAAAATGTTCAATGTCCTAATTGCAGAGTTCTAAGGTATGTGGGTGCTATTTGCTTCATTTTCCATGTTCTCCAACTTCTATTGATTAGGTTTCCAAGAAAAAAACCTATGTGGCACTTGCAAATCTACGCTGAAGCATCGACAAAAATTAGATTGGAAAACGGGCATCCCTTGATTACTTTATGGTGGAAGTGGATGTTTGTTGTTTCCTTAACCCTTAAAGGACATATGCTTTCCCGATACCACACCCAAAATATCTTTTAAAATTCATTTTAAGCATGATTAACCAATTAATTTACATAGGCTCTATTCTAAAGAAGTATAGATCTTGCTAAGGTGCTCGATTTGGCATTCTAAAAACCCCATTTGGTGCAATGGAGTAGAAGTTTTGAACAAGATTCTCCCAAAATAATACCAAGCCCGTGGGGCTTGCATTGTCGTTTAAGGGTTAACTCAATACATAGGTCTCCTCTGTATTGTGTTTGCTATTGAGAGTGGAGTAGTTCATAAAAATTTGAAGATGTAGTCCAATAACTTTTAAACATGTGTCACAATGGTGTGTTTCTTTGATATTCACCTAACCACACACCGATCAAATAGAAGTGTCCAGTTTATTTTTTTATTTTTATTTTTAAAAGCGATCGAATAACATCCACATACTTACATGTTTGTCAAACGTTCAACAACTCTCAAAATACAATAAGATGAAGACCAAATCACCTTCCTCGTCACAAATCCCGGCTTGCAATTGGTGACAAATTTGTTGGTTTCTCATCGTCAGGTGCAAGTCATGACTTTCTACCGGAACACTTCACCTAGATGTTGGATGTTTTGGAACGTTGGACGTCTCCAAACACTTTCTTTCACATGGCTACTTTTTCAAACATTGAATATTCCAAATCATCCGACGTTCGGCTTGTGCGAGTGGTATAAAAGTAAGAGTAGTTGTGGTTGTGCACCTTCCATCCTTATTCCGCAAAACTAGAATCAAAGTAAGCAAAGTATAACCATCAACCACCAAAATGGTAGTCGTGTGTAACTGCACCTTATGTATTCAACTTATTTTAGCATCCACATCTACATTCCGACTGTGAGGGTGCTACGAAATGGAATAAATCAATAAATAACCAACTTCGGACAATCCAAAGTGAATTTGAGCCTGTTGGCCCTACCTTGCTCAAGAATCCTCTTGGTGCAAGGTGGAGTTTACTGCCTACCTTGTGGTGGGTGGACTCTTGGCTTACTTATCTAGCTAAATTTTTCTGTCAAGTAGAGAGAAGGTTTCACAGCGGGAATCGAACCGCCAACCACCCCATTAGGAAATGGGTACCTCTCCACTATCTCCTAGTAGTTTAGGGTCATCTCGGACCAGCTACGAAGTGGATATATGTTCAAGTAACATTTTCCTACAGCAGGAGTTGATGCAAGGTAAGGGCACCCGGCTTTACACTAGAAGGATTGAGAGGTGAAGAACAAAGCCTTCTCTTTGATAGGAAGCCTCTTGCGCATGCTTGTTCATTTAAATTCACTTTACACTTGACATTTTTTACAAGATCTTAGTCGAAATTCTAGGCTACCTCCATGAGGTAGCTCAAGAACATCTAGAGTTCATGTAGGCCAGGCAATGGGCTTCCAAACATTATGTGGCTTGTCACGACTTCTTCTTTGATTAGTATCATCCCCCCCCCCCTGACATCCCACTTTGACCATGGTCACTTTACACTTGCTCAAACTTTTTGAGAGCTTTACAATTGGTCAAGCTCTCAATAGTTTGAGCTTTGGGTGAAAGATTGTCAACTCAGGTACCAAATTTCCAATAAATGCAAATTTGGGCTCTGAAATGGAGCTCTGGTACAAATTTAGAGGGCCCAAAATGTGGAAGTTATTTAATGGTATCGTAATTTGACACACTAGCAAATGGTATCGTGAGCTAGTGGTGGCTGACACGCTTCGACACAACAGTTAATTAAACCTTAGGACTTGACAATTTAATCGTTTTTGACGAAACATCGCCAGTGGGCGGCCTAAATTTTCCAAAACAAACATTGCCAGTCATAATTTTCACTACTTTTAACGTATGGATTCATTAATAAATTTCAAATGCATTTAAAAAAAACTAGATGGAACGGCTAAACCTTACTATTATAAGGCATACCTATAGATGAATTTCAGACTTCATCCATATTTTGAATACACTAGGCCCCCTTCAATTTGATGGTAAGCTCCAACTCGGCTACCTCAAAAATAAAAAAATAAAAAAATAAGATCGACACCAACTGGCCTAGAATCAGCCTCTTGTAATGCCTCCATGATCGCATTACTAGAAAAGAATCCTCATTCAAGCAGGCTTTATGGAACAATCCCTAACCCCAACTCTTTGCAACAATTAGACGATCAACATCCATTCATTATGAGTCCAAACCGACTTGACAAACCAATGCTTGTTTATGAATGGAAGTTTCAGGAATTGGACTTATTGAAGACAATGCTTGTTTGCTTCTTTATTAAGTTATGCAAAGTAGCCGAGGTGGCGATTAAAAAGAGTACTTAAGTAAGGAACCGGTGTCAATACTACTACTATATAAGTAAGGTTGAACCGATTCGCACGCATCCAAATAATTAGCTTGGTTTATAGAGTTTATGCAACATCGATCATCCTATATTGCAATAGAATGTATAATACGAGATTCTCCATTTAAGATTTTGAGGCGAGGATTTTGTGAAAGCTTTCATCTGCATATATAGAGGGATGATCTCGATCGGCTTCAACATCACGAGACCAAAGTAGTGACCACTCGATTTGTAGCGCAGTTAGTTAGTGCATCCTCTGATGGTGTCTGCACTCACTTTGGAGAGGCCAATGCTGCTTAATTTTCCCTCACTAGCTAGTAAGAAACATGGTCCTTTCTCATACAAATATGACACTGAACTGACACTTTTCAGCAACCACAACACATGTCGGAGAAGTTGCAGCCATTGTGGAGAAGGTGTCATCTTGGACCAGTCCTATTATTTCGCAAACAGGATGTCAGAATCATGTTATGGTTTTAGCATATGCAAATGTAAACTGCGACAGTAATTTATGATTATGGATAAATTTTTGCTGTAAATTTCAAAGGTATATATTTATATATATATATGTTTAGTTGATAGTTTTGCTTCTACTTCACCTCCGGCATCTAACGACCTACCCTCAGTAGGTGGACCACCTCCAAGGCTAGGCTAAGGGCAAGCACCTAGGGAATTGAATCTTGCAGCTCATGGTTTCCACTAAGAGGCCTTTATACATGATATACAAGGATTGCTCCAAAGCTTTCTATACGAAGGTCACTATTTACTGTCTATTACTCCCTCCGTCCCAAAATTATTGTCCAACATTTTGGGATATTAAATTCCGGGGAGTAGGACAACAATTTTGGGACGGAAGGAGTATATACTATGTACTATTCACTGTTTATTGTCTATTTTTTACTTTTTATTTCCTAATATTTATTATCTATTGTTTATTATCTACTATTTACTATTTATTGTCTATTATTTACTATCTGTTGTTTATTGTTCATAGTCTACTATTTATTATTTATTGTCTATTGTCTATTTATTATTTATTGTCTATTGTCTATTGTCTATTTATAGTCTATTCTTTTATATTTATATTTATTGTTTATTGTTTATTATGTAGTATTACTATTTTTCTATTATTTATGTTTTTCTATTTACTATTTTACTATTTTATTATTTATTATTTACTATTTTGTTTATTATATATTATATATTATTTATTGTCTACTGTTAAATATTTATTGTTTACTATTTACTATTTTAGTGTTTTTATGTCGGGTGAATGAAAGACACACTTGTATGCGGTAATTGCTTCTCTCCCACCTTAGTAGTTAATGAGGAAGTGACTCACACCTAGATCTAGATCTTGAAGATTTATAAAACTAATTAAAGAGAGAGCATTCCTTCACGGAACTTTTCCATGGCAATGAAGTGACACAACTCCCACACATGTAAGGAAAACTGCGCAGAGCTCAAAACTCGAGCACAAAGCTCAAAACTCCGACACAAAAGTTTTTTATGTCGTGGCCGTATGTCAAAGTGACCCTCCTTCCTACTAGTGCCTTCTTCTCACCAGCTTCTTCAGCTCTCTGACCTATTCATTCCATTAGAGCCCCATTAGAATTATGCATAAAAGGTCCCTCGAAGAGAAACAAAATTGTGGGTCCGGTCCTTCTTTAAGATAATCGATTCTTCTTCTAAGAGCTTGTTAGCTTCTCGTGTGTTGGAGCCTACTTGGAAAGTTCAAGTGAAACCTTCTTGGACCTCCTTTTTTCATCCCCAAAAATTTTGAGAAAATTTTAGGATCTTCGATAGGCTCTGTTGATTGGACCAACCATCACGAATCCCAAAACGGCGTATGTAAGGCTAACCTGGCCCACCCTTTCTAGAGGGACAACCTACACTAATATGTGCAATTAGGGTTGCCTTCGTGAAGAAGTGGCCTCATTTACCCATGCAAATTAGGTTGGTTCAAAACCAAATTACAAAAACTACGACTTTATTTATTCATCCGTATAACAACCACATGGGACAAGCATTAGTCTTGCATTTTGTTATTGTGGGAAAATTTCTTAAAATAGTGTTGAAATGTTGATTAGCATGGATTATGAAAGCTAGATATAATCTATTTTGTTCAAGATATGCCCTTACTATTTATTAGTGTACTTTGATAAAATTGAATGCCCACACAAATCTTAGACTTATACAAAAGTTTCCACTTCCTAAGGATTAGTGAATCCAAATCTCCTCTCCCCTGTATTTCCCCTTCAAGCTGTCTTCACAACATTTTGAACCTTGGACAAATGTCAAAATAACTATAGTTAACTACATTTTTTTTTCCAATACATTGTAGAGAACAACTATAGTTAAGTAGAAAATATCTAGACAATTATAACTATGTAACTAACTAAGTATAGTTAATTTTCTTCAGTTGAGGGTCATTAATATCCTCGGGCCATTAAGGATCATCAAGAAACGCCTTCATACAATCACTCATAGCGTTGGGTTCCAGAACAACCTCCGTGCACACTACCAGCACAAATAACGCACTAGTGACACTACAACACTGCAAGAAAATTCCGTGAATAGGTTGCACTCGACTCTAGTTAACTAGATTGTTAGACATATGGAATTTAGAAGAACTATAGTGTACTGCATTTTTTGGCAGGTCAAATAACGAACAACTATCGAAAAGCAACTAGATAACTAATAGTTGAATTAGTTGGTTAGTTGTCCAAGGTCTGCAACATTTGCACGCGAACTCCAGGCTCGCCCCTCACCACCATGTTGCCCTCCACCATAGAAATCGCAATCATAATACATAATGAAGCCATCGATGTGGATATATAGAATATCCATGTACAAGAGAATTGCGAAAGTTGATGAATATGTACAAGAGTACACCGATTATCCCAATTAGTATGGGTGGGCTAATAGTGAAGGTGATACTAAATTTCTATACGCTATGAAACTATTGCCACCGTTGTTCATCCCGACTCTATTCACTGAAAACATTATTCATAGTAGCACAGTTCATTGAGGGTACGGTCGCTTGGCACTGTTCACTGACAAGCATGTGGCACGCACTAATCACAAGCACACGCTAAGTTTCTTGGAATCTATGGATAAATAAGCATGAATTTCAGTGTCGTTTGGTCAAAATTTCAGCCCTTGGTAACTTTGATATCCGGCTAAGTTCACGAAACATGATATTTAGTGTCACCTATTCTATTCGTCTTGCTCAATGCTAATTGTAAACCCCGCGGTATAGTGTCACCAACACTAAATGTTACCCCAACGTTATTTCTCATTCCTTGTGAGTACTTTGTGGGGGGATTATAGATTTCTAGTATTGCAATTACTGTCACTTACCAAGTGAGTTTTCATCCGAATTTCAATCACCCATGACAATATTTCATCACAAGTTGCCGCCAAGAGAAGGTCGGGTTTTGGCGAATGGATGAACTCAACCATCATCCATGATAGTATTTGTCCACTTACTCATAATTAAGAAGTGTCATTTGAAAAGTTATCATAGTGACACTAAATCCCATACAACACTAAATATCACATTTAGTGTGGTGTGTGCTTAAGGAATTAGTACCGCCCTCACTAATTAGGATAATCGGTGTAGTAAGCTATCAAAATTCAACAATTGAATTTGGTTCAATATAGGAAATGCCCACTACAGTCCTAGGTCTTCATCAAGTGGCTGGATCTTCAAAACTAATGGTTGTTATCATACAAACTTATAATACAAGTTTCCTCGGAATATAATGGATTGATTTTTCCTCTTTCCAGATTGACGTTTTCCTCCAACACCGCGTATAACTTAGGGGGTTGAGGCAAACCAACCTGCACACTGGTTCCTTGGAGGCAAGGGTTTAGGCATCCAACAAGGAACGAGTGTGTGGGTTGATTTGCCTAAATCTAACTTAGGGTTGCTTTACACCTAGAGGCCAGGCCAATTTGTTGTGTAAGAAGCTTGAAATCCTCACTTTTGATTGGCCGAAAGGGAAATTGGCCCCAACCTCTTTACACCCAGAGGCCGGGTCGATTTGGTGGTATGAATTTTTAAATCAAAAAATGCATGGTACGACACGGCCCGAGCTCATTGAATTGGGTGCACCCAAAATGGAGAGCCAATTCTTGGTCTCGAGACCAATGTCACAATTCAATAAAAAAAAATGTTTTTAATAAAATATGATTTTTTAACAAACCATATCCGTTGGATTATGTGGAAATATGAACGGCTCTATGCTAGATTATGCTAAATCCGTTGGATTATGCTAGATTTATTGAATCGGCCTAGCTTCTTGGCCCTAAGGCCTTTACATACGGGAAAATTGGCCCTCATTATAATCTTATTATAATGTATAGTTGAGGCTGGCCTCCAGCCCAAAAGGGGCTGAAATTTCATGCAATCGGCCTCAAGGGGAATTGGCCCGGCCTCTAGGTGTAAAGCGGCCCTTACTTACTGAGTCTGTGTATAATAACATAGTTTAATTGGCATTTCGTCAGCTCTAAATCAATGTGATGTATCCAAGGAACCTTCACTACAAGGGAAGTGGTCCTCTCCCACAGGAAGGCCTGACAGAGGCAGCCCTCTGTGTGGGATACATCCACACAGGTAGGAAATTGCGCGCGCAGAATTTTGGAGCCTGGTCGTTCCACGGCAGGAGCGCATTCAATGACTGCGCCTGTCAAAGCATGTCCCTGCTGGTCAATTTATGCCGGTGCTCAATTAAATTCGGAGTTGCACATTCATGGGCCCACGCCCCCAAAATACGCACGGTGTCCCACCCGAGGCATTTACTATTAGACAGTCGTATACGTAGATATACATAAAGGTATGCATTTCATTGGATTTTGGTTTCTTTAATTTCCGTTGTTCCTTTTGCGTATTGCACAGTCTGTACTTTGTGTAGTTGCCTTGAGATTTTGGCTGTATTAATTCTTTTTAAGTACTGGAGCCTGTATACGGTGGCATGTATCTAGTACGTGCACAAAGTATACATTTCCCGTCCTGCTACAATGCGGGGGTCCAATCTGCAGGTGCGATCGCACTAGAAATCGTGCAATTCGGGTATACAATTGTCCATTGTTCGTTGGATAAGGAGCATACATTGTTTGCTCCCACCGTTGTTGCAATTTACAATTTCCGTTGTTTCCAATTTCATTGCATATCATTTCAATGTTTGTGTGCATTCATGTTTTTCTTTCCTCTCCTAACCCTCCTGCTTTGCTACACCACTCTACCAATATTTGCCTCCTACCTTTACCTTTGTTGTCTACAACAACAACAACCCTATACCCCTGCCACCTGCTATGCGCTTGCAGGAATGTCCGCGTGTGCTACTTGCATATGTCTGCACTGTGTTGTTATTGTTGTCGTGTTGCACACGCCTGCTTTGATGTAGCATCCTTGTGCTCGTGCTCCACGTAAGCGGCGCTCGAAGTAGGCGCCCCCCCTCTGTTTTCGTATGCGCTGCGCACTTTGGTCTTTGTGGATTTGGACTGCCTTCGCGCATTGGACTCCTCCCGGCAACAACCCTTCTCACCCTTCCTGGCTATTCCTGCAACAAGACTCTGGGGATTCCTCCACCAACTTATTTGTCATTCCCCCTTTTCATAAGCGCATTTATGTGCCCTACACATGCGGTTGTTGGTTTTCGTCCCATGCATGTCGCGCGCTTGTTTGGGTCATCGCCCTCAATGTGGGCATGCTTGCTACGCTTCCTTGTGTCTGTGCTGCTGGGGGGTGGTTTATTGTCTTCCAGGTGCAATATGCAGCCTCTGCATGTGTATGTCCATTTACTACAACACGGCTTGGTACCCGCACGACTCCTCTTGCCCCAGGCCGTGCTCCATGTCTGTGCAGCTTATTCTGCGTCCTCGGGCCTCCGTTTTCAGCACAACACACCAGCCTGGCATGGACTTGTTGTCCGCAAAGAATACCTGCACGAATGGGTGCACATGTCAGGGGGCAGCACATGTCTTCCAGCAGAGCAACCACAAGCATTGATGTGCACACACTGGAAGAATCGGCATGTGTACCTGGGATGCAAATGCGGGGAGCAAATATGGTGTCGTTCTGTCCCGGGGTCTTGCGGCGAGGATTGCCAACCAGAACCCATGGTCGTATCTGCGTAGCCTTGGCCTCAACTCGCTGTCTTCTGCCACCCATGACACATCCATCAACACTATGCCCTTGTGCGCATAATTGAGCACCACAATGTCCTTCAATATGCCCACTCTTGCGAGCTGAACCTCTGCGCGGTTCTGCGATGAGCCCTCTCCGTTTCCACGCACGGCTAGCACCCCCACTCCCGAGTCGAATGTCACGTGCTGCTCGCCTTCTTCATCTAGCTGCACCATGTAGTGGGATCCAAATGAAGTCATGCTCTTGAACGTGCATGCCCTCCTGGAAGGGCCTGCAGCCAGTGCCCTCAGCTCCTCCCCCCACCTTCTGTCTCCTACATGTCTGCTCTCACACTTCTCCCGTAGCCAGGTTGCGAATGCCACCAAGCTTGGTGTTCCTTCGGCCTCCTGTCTGTATTGCCTGTACAAGCATACGCAGTTCGCAAGTCAGTTCTGCTGTTCGCCGTGTTACTGTGTGCAGCACGTGCACTGCACAGAAGTCAGTGGGTTTTCCTTACCTGCGCATGTCCTCAGTGCTGGCATGCTGCATGATAACATACTTGTGTGCTCTTCGCAACTCTGCCGCGGAGTAATTGACCACATGTCCGTGGCCCTCCACAACCGAGCCCCTCAATGACATCTCCTCCGCAGACTCCCACACGTGTCGTTTTGTGTGCTCCTGCAAATTCAAGTACTCCGTGCAAAATCCAAGTGCCTCCTCTGCTGCGTACCCATTCGCAATTGATGCCTCTGGATGTGCCTTGTTTCGAACATACGGTTTTAGGGTCCCCAAATACCTTTCGCATGGATACATCCACCTCCCCCCCACCGGCCCGCACATCTCAAGGTCGTCCACCAAATGTATGAGATTATGCTCCATGATGTCGAAAAACGACGGTGGAAAACACAACTCCAAATAGCACAATGTCTCTATAACATAAAGTCTTAGTGCTGGAATGTCGGCCCTGTCTATGACACGTGCGCATATACGATTCAGGCTCTTCCCCAGCCTTATCAGTGTTGTCCTCTGCAGCGGCTGCAGCAAGGTTCTGCTGACTGTAGGTATTATTTGTTGGATTAAGCAATGATAGTCGTGTGACTTTAGACCCATGAACATGGATTTCGGTAAATGTTTTCCCAAAGAACTCCCATACCCTGTTGGCGTTCAGATGGCACTTACCTCTGCTATGAACATTTTATTCTCTGCCTCTCTCAGCACGTACGGTGCTTGCGGTTTTGTGTATGTCAGCCTGTTGTTTGCCGGTCTCAGCCACAATTCGCGCCTCATTCCCATTGCCTACAGGTCCCTCCGTGATTCTGGGGTGTCTTTTTCTCCAAAGAGGAATTTGAGCACGGACTCCGCCACATTTTTTTCCACGTGCATTACATCGAGCACGTGCCTGATGGGCATGTCCTGCACACAACATTTCGTGAGGGGCATTATTACACAAACACTATATTCGTTAAATTGAGACTTTCTCTAGTCTCAAATTAATATATGGATCAAACAACATGAAGATGCCCGAAACTATATTGTCAACAATCTCAAATATATTAAATGTTCTAATATCCCACACCTATGATGTGCGGACATAAGCACATATGGTAGAGCACTCAACACCAACTTCATCAACAAAAACACATTGGGTAGAGCACTCCAAACAAGTTTCACCCAAAAATATATATATAATGATTTCTATTATTAGCATGCTCCATAGAATATAGACATTGCAACATACAAAGTGCATGTAATAAATGCATATTTTTTCAATGGACAATTTAGTCCCAAACTTAATAAAAAAAATGAACTTCACATTTGTATTGAAATATAGTAAATGGATATTCATCCAACTCCAAAACAATATAGTATTCGTAAGTTCTACCCAAACTCTGCCCCAATTTTGAAGAGCATACATATGAGTAATATATGTTCGTAGAATTACATATTACACTATAATCATGCTAACACAATCCTACCAACTTCTCATTCAACGTGGGTTGCTTCTTCTGCGATCCGAGCAAGGTTGTCTTTTGCAAAAATTATGTACTTTTGAGGGATGGACACTGATCCACTATGATTTTTCCGTGGTTTCCATGCTATGAATATGGAATCTGTATCTACCCAAGATGGACCGTGCTCAGAATCCACCTTCCACCGAAAGTTAGGGTTTGTATCCCAGCCTGTATAATGCCGAATCACATCTTCATTCCTTGCCGTCGGTCGGTAGTACTCCACTTGTATTTGTCGAAAATGAGGACTGGAAGTTACAAAATTGGGTTTGGACAAAGCTCTTGCCACCCACACTGGCTTCACATATGTCTCGTCTCCAGGACGCAAAATGAGCATATAACCTTCATGACAATCCACTGCAATGCGGAAAGATGGTGGCGGACGACTACTAGCAGGCCCCACGTAATGGTCGTCCACATCAAACTCCTCTCGAACCTCTCCATTTCCCAAAAGACTAGCCTCTGAAGCTTGTACATCGACTCGTGTTTGTGGCCAAAATCCATGCCTCAAAGTATGAGGGCTATCTTGGTGGAGGTCTACCAAAGCGGCACGAACACGTGTCCAATAATGTATCCAACTCCCATAACGATGCCAACATGATCCGCCAACATCCGCTATCTTCAAACTCTCCCAATATTGTATGAAGCCTGATATACCTTTCAAAATATCCTCCAAATTCTTCATGGCTATTGGCTTACAAGGGCTAGGCTCCCCATCCGATAACATGGTCTTCCCATCCGCATCCACGCGCCACACAAGAAGACCCTCCGGCGGGCTCCAGTCTTGTGTTGTGCACAACAACTTGTATTGCATGGCCAGGACACCATCGTCACGCATGTAGAACCGGAATTGTTGTGCCTTCATATGCCCGATCAATCGGTGAGCTCCACTTCGAATATAAGGTTCTATAAATGCCTTGAAGTCTGGCACCTCCTCAATCATATGGGGGATGACGGGAACGTTCTCCAAATCCATGTACGACTTCATCAATAATGGGATTGTAGGAAAATCCTCCTCCCGCAACTTCATGCTCCACCGCCCAAAAGATGCATCAATATCATCGTGCGTGTGGCCTACCAATAGGAAGGACACAAAAACCTCCTTGAAAATGCCTTTCGCAACCAACAACGACCAATATGCAAATACATATCTGCCTTTATTGTCCTTGGCACAATTGTCCAATTGGACACGCAAAGTTGGAGACAACTTCTTGGCAATCACGGGTTCATTGGGTGGCTCGGGCAACGAATGCAAACATACATCTTTTCCATCCAACACCGCTTCATATAAAGGTGTTGAACCCGTGTTCTCAAATAACAATCCTAAAGAATAGGCTGGTGGTTTCTCTAAATCACGT
The DNA here is from genome assembly GCA_950295325.1 of Polytrichum commune. Taxonomy (NCBI): domain Eukaryota; kingdom Viridiplantae; phylum Streptophyta; class Polytrichopsida; order Polytrichales; family Polytrichaceae; genus Polytrichum; species Polytrichum commune. The sequence continues at coordinate 19,591,759 of OX485809.1, forward strand.
AAAAGCCTTGCAAATGATCCTATCGTGTGGTTTGAATCCGTTGGATACAAATCAAGAGCATAATGAGCAAACTTGACATCACCGTGTCCATGTGCAATCATTCCTGCAATGCCAACCCAACGTGATTAGCATCTATGTATGAATAAACCATTATGAAGGAATCCATGTTCTCCAGTACATCACGGAATAAAAAACCATAACATTTAGGGTATGTCATGACATTGTTTCGAAGTTCACCTGTAACCGATACAGGCAACTTAAAAAACCCATCCGTGGCCTTGATTCGATTTGCAAAACATGGGGAGGTTGTTTTGGCATGGTCCATTTTGTCATGGATGACCGTAAGAACCTCCAAGGGCCTGGAGATGGACAAAGCTCTATTTGTGTAGTAATCATTACGGTGTGCCTCTTGCATGTTTACGTGCTTGAAATAGTTCAATTGATGCGCTGCATATGACTCGGTACCCATCGTGTGTGCATCCCGGAGGCGCTTCAACTTCTCGCAATTAGAGCACCTGGCAAATTTGTCCCCTCGTCTTTTTGTAATGTATTCGCTAAAGTTTTGTTTCTTGATTGCACTCAATTTTGACAATGAAATTGGCTCCAACCCAATCTTCTCGCCAACTGCATTAACGTCCAACAATATGTCTTTCCATTTTGTGCCTATGGGAAGAACTTTCTCCACAACCTTTTCACCGGTTGTGAGTGTGCGTGTTTTGTGTGGCATTGCATCAGCAAGGGGGACAATGATGGTTGCTAGAGTTGCCGTTGCTTGCCTTGTTGCTTCCCTAGGTTTCTTTAAACCCTCGTTCCCATGGTGACGGGACCGGCGGCCTTCCTTGGCATAAGCAGCTTGTCTATAGAAGTCCGCCTTTGACACACCGTGAATGGTGTACCATGCCTTACAACACACGTCTATGCTTTCAATGGTGATTACCTTGCGACCCGTTCCATTCACATGTATTGCCCTATGGACATCAAGTTTTTTTGTGGATCTTAGACGAAAATCTCCAAGCCACATTTCTTCACGGATGGCCTTCAATTTATCCCTTGGAAACAATTGGCAACAACGATGTACACAACAATCCTTTGTGGCAACTTCTCTTATGGACTCCTCCCCAAGCAGCCTTTGACGTTTACAATCAGTTGCAGATGGAGAAGGACGTGCCATAGTATCGTACTTTCTTTGACCCTTGCGTGGCCACATGTTTGATTGCATTTCCTTTTCGAGTTGCATGTGTCGTTGCTTATGTTCACGCAAGCTAACTCCATCAGTCGTGACATTCCTCAATGGCCACCTGCGGAGGGAGAACCTATGAGTGGGATCCACCTCAGAAGGAACGAGTGACTCCAATATGACAATCCCAACGTCCTCGGTGCCAAGTGGATTTTGATCAATGCAATCTTGTGGATGGGTGTTACGACAAATACCCTCCGCCACAACAACCCCACTGTCATTAAGAAGTAACACATCCAAATTCACCCATGAAGCTCTTGAAAGCCCGACACACTCTGGAATGGGACAGTCCGGTACGGAACGCGAAGGTATATCGAAATGCTCTTCATCTGAACTCTCATCCATAGTAGCCTCCCCGACAATGTCTAGCTCTTCCTCAGGTGCAGATGGCCAAGTGGCCATGTCTTCTCCAGACGAATACCCTCTTCCAGTATACCCATCCATTCTGCCTACACACATGAACATGGAACCTTGTAAAGAATTGACAAAAGCTATAGGGTCCAATAGAAAAACACGTACAGAAACCTTATCATAACACATGTTGTATGAATATTATATCAATGGGTTCCAAAAGGATGGAGCGCACAACAGTTTGTTCAGGATCCGTCTATGCACATCCCCATTGTGTGCATGAGGGTGGGTTTGGGTCGAGCGACCCAAACCTCGTGACAGGATGGGCATGCTAATCCAGGCCCAACCCGTGACAGGGGTGGGTTTGGGTCGCTCGACCCAAACCTCACAATGGAGGTGTGTTTGGGTTGTGCGACCCAAACCTCGTGACAGGATGGGCCTGGTAATCCAGGCCCAGCGCGTGATAGCGGTGGGTTTGGGTCGAGCGACCCAAACCTCGTGACAGGATGGGCCTGCTAATCCAGGCCCAAACCGTGACAGGGGTGGGTTTGGGTCGCTCGACCCAAACCTCACAATGGAGGTGTGTTTGGGTCGAGCGACCCAAACCTCACAATGGAGGTGTGTTTGGGTCGAGCGACCCAAACCTCACAATGGAGGTGTGTTTGGGTCGAGCGACCCAAACCTCGTGACAGGATGGGCCTGCTAATCCAGGCCCAACCCGTGAGAGGGGGTGGGTTTGGGTCGAGCGACCCAAACCTCGTGACAGGATGGGCCTGCTAATCCAGGCCCAGCCCGTGATAGGGGTGGGTTTGGATCGCTCGACCCAAACCTCACTATGGGGGTGGGTTTGGGTCGAGCGACCCAAACATTCCGCAAATTCCGCCTTAAATTGCGGTAATCTTCCATATTCAGCTACGTGGATACTAATTGGAAGAATTCAGGCCGTGCATGGCTGTTGTAATTAGCTACTCATCAATGGATGCATACACGAACCTTGCACTCCACCACTACTTGAGAGAGCTTGCAACCATTTCAGAATGGAGAGATGAGAAAAAAGGAGCAAAGTTTGGGGGGTTTGGTACTTTATACTACCCGCCTCCGCCTTGGCCTTCCTCTTTGGATCCCTTTCCCGCCCGAACGTAAACCCTAAACCTAAGTTCAAACCTTATGACAGAATTTCCCGCTTCTTGTTGGTAATAGAGCATCCATATTTAGCCTGCCTCTTCGTGGCGCCAACCATCAAATGACCTTGGACAACTAACCTCCTAATTCCGCTATTAAATAACTACACAAAATATGATGTGTGGATTTGATTATATGTAGTGTTGTTACCACCCTTACATGCTCAACATTAATTTTCAATCCTATGACAGTTAGTGTTAGAAGTAAATGTGTTGCTACCTTCTACTCTCACGTATATTTCTTCTTTTCACATCCTTACTAACACTAAATTCAAACATGTCAATGCCACATATTACTATAGCTTATATTTATTGTTTGAGTTTATATTTAATGTTTATTACTTTCATATGGTTATTGATATATTGTGTATGCACTTGTATTTAGTGTATCAAACACTAAATATCATACTTATTGTAGTTGTGTTTTGTACCTATAGTTTTTATTGATTTGGCTTGCCAAAAAAATGTAGTCAACTTTATTTGTTTTAACAAATGTTTGATGAAAAATCTAAACATATATAGTTGTGGTACTTTTGGGCCACCCCCTTTCGAGGGAGCCTAAAAGTATCACACAAGCCCTTCGGTGAAGGTGGCCTGCATTTGCAGGCGCCCAAGCCGAACCCGGATGATAGGTGTATAACGTGAGTAGTTAGATTTTTAAGGGAGATTAAATATGCGTCGTAGTACCTCCGGAGGTTAGGCCTTAGTTTTTTACTAGTGTGGCTTTAAACTCCACTAACCAATTTCATATCTAGTTCTAACCTTAACCTACAACCTATTCTACGCGCAGACGCACCAGCCTTGAAACCAAGGCAATCCTAATTTGTGAATTGGGATGGTTCTGATACACCCAACCGGGTGTGACTCATACCACCCTAACTCAACGAACGGAATAACGACAATTTGATGGACCATTCAATTCTTCCTATTTCTTTATTTAGTTCTATTTAGTTTTCTAAGCGGGGGAACTTGGCCTAAGTCCCACCCTTCACACAAATTCCTTCTTAATTACTTACTTTTGTTTGCACGTCCTAACTTACTACATTAATATATTAGGCATCACCCCTTACCTCGGGTCTCTTGCCAACAAGGGTTTACGATTTATTTTGTATGTTTTGATTGTTAAATGTGTTTACACTGGATAGACCACGAAATGCAACTCAATGGGACCAGGGTGACGGGCGACCTGTAGGTTCAACCTGTTGCGCAATCTTCATAAATTGGGGCCATTACTCCCAATCTATGGGGCCAACAACATAATAGTGGATTCGCGGGTCATTAACCCCACCTTTCCACCAACAACATTCAGAATGGTCGTGTCGGTGATTAATCCGACTTACCACACACGAAACTTGCTAATAAATGAAGCTACTACCACAAAACATACCAAGGGCCCCGAAAACAATGGAATTGGGTACTCCCTTGGCGGTCAAGTGGTCAAGCCACTTGACCTTACGAGATAGGTGAGTGGGTTTAGAGATGCGTACCTTAGCCGTGCTCCCTCCAATCCTAAATGGAAGGCTTAAGGTTAGTTAATTTACCTCAATTTTCCTCGGTTGATTTGGGCTTGATATAGGCCGAGCCGCTATCTCCTTCCTTGCTCCACTTTCCGAGCGTCGACCTTGCCTCCTTCTTTGTAACTAGTTTGGTAGTAAGCGTACCTTAGTTAACAATTAAAATATAAAGTGTTATTCTGCCCTGTAATTTAATCCTAAGCATAATATTTATACTTAGTGCACCAAATTATCTTTCCAATGATCTAAAAATCACTCTAATCGGATAAGAAATGCAAAAGTTATGAGGGTTGGAAGTGTGAGGTCGATTCAACCGACCCTTCCAACCCACCTATCTACCTTCTAACTTCAAAAATTCATAGCACATTCCTTACTACTTGGATCTAGGCTTTCCTTATACCATTGGAAAGCTATGAACAAGCTCTAACTAGAAAAATTATGACATCAGCAGGTTAAGCTAATAGAAATTCAGCGGACTCCTTGTAACACAGCAGTCAATCAAGAAGGCTTCAACTATGTATCTCGCCTTCAACAATTCATATCTAATTCAAATCTTAGTCAAATCAAACGTTCTATATGACCCTGGAGAGATATTAAAAAGATGTATTTGATAAAAATATGTGATTAGAAAGGTAAGCCGAAGTGAACCCAGCAGGTCCTCTGTAATGCAGCAGTCAACCAAAAGTTCTCAAACTATGTGTCCCATCTTGCACAATTCAAATCTAATTCAAATCATGCTCAAATCAAATGTTCTAAGCCATTTTGGAAAGCTACACAAAAGTTCTACTTGGGAAAAATATAATTTCTTGGAATTAAAATTCCTATTGGGCTCGCAGGTCTGATCCAGCAGCCGCTACCCACAAGACCACCCAGTTTTTCTACTCCATCTTTGAAAATCCATAACTAATTGTCATCTCAACCAAATCACAAATGGGAAACGGCTATGGATAGCTATATGAAATCTCTCTAAGAGAAAAATGATAAGTATCTTGTTCTAGCTTTTGAACTAAGCGTTCAGGGCATTGGCAGATGAGGTCTATAATGCCTCTACTCAAAACTCTACCATCCAACCTACCTCTACAAAAGAAGGAATAATTTTGTTGGTGTGTTAATAAACACACAACCTAACTAGGAGAGAGAGAGTAGAGGGGGTTCTCAAGCCTTTCTTTTAGACCATTGAGAATACATGCTAAAGGATTTTTTCCTAACTACATTGAAGCAGGGCTTCGCCCAAAAACTAGAGAAAAAGAGAGAGCTACAAGGTGGAAGGAGGGGTTTTTAAACCCTCTCACAAAAGGGTTGGACCCCTCCTCCACCGGATCCATTTTTCAAACTCTTTCCCGAAATTTTGGCTCGGGGGTTTTCCCAGTTGAGGTTGCCACCCTCTCGCCGAGGTGGCTCCGACAAAAAACCTTTAGAAATCTTTCTAATTTTTCCGCCATCGAGTTGGCAAGGGGGCAAGTGGGCAAGTATCCCCCTTGCTTTCTTTCTTTTTTGTCTTCAAAATTCTTCACGCCGATTTTATCTTCTTACGTAAAACACCTCCAATAGTCTTGTGTGCCTCACACTAACTAATAAACTAACACTTACTTAGCTAGCATCTACTAACATTTGCTTAATAACTAGCATCTACTAATATTTGCTTAGCTAGTTGTTTTTACTAGCTAGCACATTTTTTCTACTTTGCTATCTTCTAGCACTACTTAGTTTCATTTTGACCTTCCTTCTTCTAGGCTAAATGCTAAATGAACTAATTTTCCCTAAATTCCCTATCAATTCTAACTTTTAATGCTAACATTTTAACTAAAAGTGATCCCGCAGAGTGGTGGACCACTCAAAGGGTTCACAATAGTTGTATCTATTCAATGCAAGTTGAGCAGAACATGTCCTTAAATACATGTTGGTGTGTTCTAGTGTAACTACACTAAATAAGATATTTAGAGATTTATACACTAAAAACACTATATTCGTTAATTGGAGACTTTTTGATGATTTTGAGACTTATTAAGGCCGCAAATTTTAAATTTGGACCAATAATGACAGCATAAAGGGCCCATATATAAGGTTTTGCATATAATTATCGGACAAAGTGCATGTAAGTGGAAACAAATATGAAGCATACATGAGAACATTTGCGTATGAAATAAGAAATCGATGCTGATGGAAGGGAGTATGAGGACAACAATTGCAAATTGAATAAATTAAATGGGCTCAAAATACAAATATAATGGAAATACCATCAATGTATTGGAGAAATTCATAGCCTATAGAGAACCAAGCACTACGTTCCGTTACTAGTACGTTTGAAATAGATGTTTGTAGTCCCACTATTTTTTTTGGGCGGCTAAGTCTTTTTTTTTGGCGGCCTCCATGGCTCTAAAAATCTCAGGCCCACGACTGTATCCTTGTGTGTTGCCTGGACAAGAATATGTGTCGTTCTTGCATATTTCAGGACGCGCTCCCGAATTGTACGAGTTGGTATTATAAGTAGAATACGAGGGCGTTTGCGAAAGGGAACGTCTTGCGCTTCTCCGGAGGGCCAGACAACGATCGGACTCGGAAGATGCGGCCTTGAGGGCGTGCCTTGGCAATGACAAAGTCGAGGAGGGTTGGCCACCAAGCGAGCAGGGAGCCACCTGCCAAAAAACACCATAGGAAGATAATAATAAGAACGGAGTGGGGAAAATGGGGAAGGGCGGTTTGAGATGGGCGCTCGTAAACCTCTTGGCACGCGGAAACAAAGAGGAAAGCAATGGTGAATATGGGTTTAGGGACAAAGAAGGGCACCTTGGATTTGGTGACATCGATCCCGGGGACGATGGGGGCGTCGAGGAGAGCATACGAATCCGGTTGAATTGCGGCGTTGTTGAGTAATGTGGGGGAAGCATAGCAAGGAGGGCCAACGACCGGGGATGGGTTTGCAGGAGGAGGAACGGGGACAACGGGGGAGGGATCGCACCGGGTTGCTTCCAGGTGGAGACGTCGGCTCGGCCCACGACGAGCGACGGCGTCGTCCCTCGAGGGCGACACATGCCCCAAACGAATGAGCGTCTGCTTCTCCTTGGATAGGGGGGAGGGCGACGGGGCGAACACGCGGGGGACAACCCTGGGGGGCGGGCTGTTGACAACACCATCGTCGACGTCGACGTCCCGGGAGTAGTCCATGGCCGAGGCTGCATCCACCGCCGAGAAGTGATAGAGTGAGGGGACCTCGGACTCCGGGACGTCGCGGGAAGGGGAGCGTGGGGACAAGGGGGGACGGGAAAGGCCATCGAGGACGGGGGCGTCACATACGGGGGGACACTATGGGCAACAACAACATCAACAAGAACAAAGACATCCAAAAACGGATGAAACATTAGATACGTGAACCACATGATAACAAACATGAAATGGAGATATTTCAAATCAATTTATTAAATTTTGCGAGCCTCATGATGCTCTTATATACATTATCGCGGGGGCTTAGCCCCGCATTGCCGATGGGGTTGGACCTAACAAAAAAGGGGATGCTACCGGCGTGGAGCACAAGCCTTCTAAGGTAAGGCGCTAGAGTCTCGATCAAAAATGTGTCCTTCCTATCGCCGGTCCACGTTTCGGGAAAGATGACGTTTCCCGGGGGGTTCAAAACGCTCTTAGCGGGGTTGTCGTCGACGAGGAGGGTGTTCTCCGGAGTAGGCCACCACCCGTGGGGTGTCCCCTGCAGCCGGGGGATGCCGCGCCACAATCTGGACCTGAGGACCTTCAGGAATTGCTGTCCTCCGCCACGACCGCCGAACTTCGGAACTGGCAGACCCTTTTCGTCGAGCAATTCATCGCAGTCCTCTTGCCCGAGGACTAGGCAAGGGCTCGGGAGATCACGGAATAGAAACTCGACGATGGGTTCAGTGTTCTCCATGACCATGGAGCTCCACACAACGATGTGAGCTACGTCGAGCACCTCGCGAAGGAAGTCACGCAGGCCGGGACGGGCGCGGACAGCCTTGCGGTTGATGAGGGTGTTGAGGGGAAAAGCTATTTTGCGAGCGGTGAGCGGTGAGCGGTAAGTTTTCTAGAATATTGAAATTTTGTCAGGTGAAACATGCCCTATGGCCGTGGTGTAGAGCTAACTTTTGAAATATTTATTGACAAATTTATTGACAAAAAGAACCTATAACCGTGGTGGAGGAACCTATATAGTATTTGCTTGCACCTTCTTGGAGGTTCAGGATATTACCTGACCACGACAATTTCATGACAACCTCTAGCAATTTAGCAAGTAAGATTCCATCTATTGTGGTGAGGGAATCTCCAAACCCCAATGCTGCAGGCCTCACACGTAATGCCCATGAAGACCCATCCGTTTGTATGTGTGTGTATATATATATATGAGCATAAACCTAAAATGTTGAAAGAAACTTAAAGAAAATATTAAAGAAACTGAAAATGTTGGAAGTGTTTACAACATGTTCCTCTAACAACAACACCTTACTATATACCACTCAAATATAGGTGGTTATTTAAGAAGAGCAATTGTGTTGAACATAAAACCTAGGATGATGTCCATATTTTAAGCACAAGCCTTCTTGGTTTAACACTCAACACAACTAGGAGGTCTCGAGTTATCATTTAAAAAAAAAATTCTTCACTTTGACTTATTATAACCTTTGCATCTCAACTTCAATTTTGAAACATGAAATAAAAAAATTCTTGGTTCTCAGTCGCTAGCCAAATGGGAAAATTATGATCCAATCCAATGACCACAATTCTATGTGAACTTGGAAGTTTTTGACATTAAAATTGCATATTCTAACCTCATTTGGAGTATATCTATGATCATGAGTCTAAAGTAAATTATGTCTTAATAATTAAAAACCTAAGCGATATTAAACAATAAACTTTTTGTCACCTTCAACTCATAGTATTGCCATAATGTTTGATCCTTGATTGGGATTAAAGTTTCCTGACACCTACTAAAGGGGAGAGCAAAGAAACTAATTATCATGTAGAACATGTGAATGATTGGTCTAAACCCAATTAACACCTTAATCAAGATCAAAGACCTTGAATTATTCTAGTAGAATTAACTAGAGATGGATCTATATGTACTAAAAGTTTGTTAGACCGCGTTGAAGTATGCAAGGGGAAGATATTCTTGAGCATACCAATGTCAAGTGTCGTTGGTGTACACTTTAGTCAACTTGTAGACCATTGTGTAATATAGGTGTGCACTTCATATCATTGTGGAACATACTAATGCTGAGATATTAGTCAAGACACTTGAATGCCAAATTTCATGAGGTGACATTAATGGTGAGGTTGATGGTGAATTATTCAACCCAACATTCGCCTAAAATCGTAAGCAAGCATTGAAAAAGTATATGAAAACGATAATAGAAGAATAGTGGAAACCCTTAAATTTCAAAGAGAAGGGTATGAACTAATAGGTTGATTATGGAATTAGGTGAACAATATCAGAAAACACGAAGTCAAAAGTTAACCTAAATCTGCAATTTTATATATGCAATCCCATAAATTCCGAAAGTAATACAAATACAATGAATTTCATGCGGAATGAGTGCACAAACTGAAAAACCAACGGAAGAAAAACCGGTATATTAGATAGTACACAGACATTCACATGAAGCTATTACATCAGATCCGAATCACTGTGATCACGTGATGATGAAGACATTCTAGAATCACTAATATATGCATCAGAGGAGGCCTGACCATCTGATTCTAAAGCTTCTATATCCAAAAACTCTAAAACTCTTCCCGGATGATATTTAGATGTAAAAGTCTGATAAGAACCTCCAGCTAGTTGATTAGCAATAACATTTGCATATGTAGGAAGTTGCCAAGACTTTGGAGGGCTGGGATAGAATTTAGGGTCACAAAAAAAAGGCCGGTGAATAGGATAGCTCAATTTATCGCATCTGCAAATGCCAATGGTACCATGTTCATAACTCAACTTTAGAAGAAATGACAGCAAAAAACATAACACTGGTAAGAGAATTTGTGGACCATACTCACTTAGTAAACCGAGATCTCTTCACAATCCTCTCAACGGGAATATCTTCACCCTCAGGATCCTCTACACTGGTGACACGGTCTTCAAGAGTGACTTTAGAGGCTGCTCTAGAGATAATCAATGGAGCAAGTACGGCCTCAAAAATATCTACATCAGCCTCTAATGCCGCAATGTGACGGTGCACATTGCGGCATGCATGAATGGAAGATCCTGCAAATAAAGAAGTTGGAAAAACTTAGTACAAAAACCACTATGAATTTTGTAGAACAAAACAATATTAACAATTAACCAACTGAAATGCAAGATTACAAAGACATATCGGTCGCTGCCGTGCAGTCTAGAATAATATCCCATGGGGAGCTACATGCTTCAATTAGCATTTGCATTAGAAGCACGGACTTTTCACGAGGCCCTCGCCATGGTGTGGATCCATTAGTTAGCTGGTCCTCACGAGAGACCAAGTTCTGGAGAATATCATCCCGTGCAACATCCACCCCATAAGGATCCAATTCAGGGACATGGCGAAATGAAAACTTCGATGCAGGTGACCCCGGCACGCTCCTGACCGCCAATGAAATACCGAACCTCATGGTCTATAATATACCAGACATAAAGATCAATATTACTTTACAAAGTGAACAACAGAACTGCGTGAGTATAATAGTTAGGTGGGTCTACACTCAGAACTACCTCAAGGATGAAATTGAAACTGAATGCGGTGATCAGAAAGAAGACTTAAGCTTTATCTTACAGTTGATGCTGGATTTATTGGAGATGTAAGATGAAGGCGGTTCATTCCCCACCACTCTTTCCGAATTGCAAAACCATACGATTTGCAATATCCAAGAATATTGGACTTCATACTCATGCGAAAAGGGTGAAACAAAATAATTGCCCCGTCGTCGTGCAGATGTTCGTCGGCAAAGTCAAAGAGTGGTTGTAACCACTCTTTCGATTCTTGATTCCAAGCGGGAATGGACGACGGTGGGTTTGATATGCCAGGAACAGGAAGACCTTCCGGTATATCTGCAAGAATCAAGTCCAAACAGGGATGGTCATCCGGAGAACCCTTGTAGTGCCGGGTTTTGTCTTTTGAGTGCTGCACAATCAAAGGACAACCAAGTTTGGTGTTAAAATAATCCTCCTTGCTTTGTACATTGCCTAGTACTAGCCCTTATATCAAACATATCTATACTCATTACTAACCTTATATAATACACAAATCTAACCTCTTATCAGGTTACACTTGTTACCCACATATCTAACCATAGATCAAAGTACCTTTATGACACCCATATTCAACCTCATATCAGATTGACCTTATAACATGCGAATATAACCTCACATCAGATTGTACTTATAACACACATATCTAACCTCATATCACACACATATCTAACCCGATATCAGATAACATATATAGCCCAGATATCTTATCTCCCATCAGATTACAGTAATATCACCCATATTCAACCCCAGTTCAGATAGACCTTACAACACATATATCTAACCTTAGATCAGATTACACTTCTAACAAACATTTCTAACATCATATTAGAGTACACTTATAACAAGCATATCTAGATATCAATATCTACTATGATTGTAGGTAGTAGAGTTTGAATACCAGAAAATGTGTCTCGGGACCGAGACACTCAAACTCGGCCCTGGAAAATCAGAAATGTCTAAGCTTAAATCAGATTACCCTTATACCCACAATTGCAAACTAACCTCACATCAGTTTGACCTTAATACTAGCATATCTAGACCTCACATCAAATTTCACTTCAAACACACATGTGTAGTCTCATATCAAAGTACTCTTATACCAAGTAAATCTAGATTTCAATATCAAATATCATTGTAGGGTTTACAGTTTGAATACCAGAAAATGTGTCTCGGGACCGAGACACTCAAACTCGGCCCTGGAAAATCAGAAATTTCTAAACTTGCCTCATATTACCCCAATACCCAAAATTGCAAACTAACCTCATATCATATTGCACTTGTAACCCACATATCTAACCTCACATCAGTTTGACCTTAATACTTGCATATCTAGACCTCACATCATATTTCAGAGAAGGTAGAATTCAGAGAGGGCGGGGATTTCACTTAAACAGTGTTCCGACTAAAAAAGTTCAAAAATTAACATGACACCTCACCATTCATATTTCAACTCCTAATTTCCACAAACAAAATGGTACAACAAAACAAATGGCCGATTGCAAGCACAAAACAAATTGCCGAGTCCATTGAGGGCTCAGCTCGCACTCCACATGGTGTTTGGGTCCCGCATAAACTATACCCTACCAACCTTACTCGTCAGATCCATGATTCGGTCCCGAAAAAAATTATGGCCGATTACTGAAATATGAAAAGTAGTACCTACTGAATGTTCAATGTGGACCACATTGAAATGCATAAATTTAAATGCAAACATGTTATGACAAAAATTAAGGAAGAGCAGTACCTTGAGCATGAATCTTTTCAACTCGTTGTAGGAAGGGGTGAATTCCTCCGTGTCACCGCCAAGAACGTCCTCCATTGAGGCGTTGAGAATGAGTTCTTGAATATGGATATCGAGCTCCTCCCCCGATGTCAAAATAGGAATTTGACTCCACTGCTCATAGGAGGAATCGCGTTTTGTTCCTCTAGAAAATGTTGGAGCATGAGAACCAGATTCATAGGTTGGACTTGGAGCAACGGGACTCTTACCTTCTAGCTCAGAATGGGGGTTCATCTTCTTTTTCCCCTTCATGGTAGTCTTCTCCAATGATTTTTGAAGTTTTTCCATCTCTTTCTGTGCGGCTTTCTCCTCTGCTTCCTTTACTCTAAGCGCCTTCTTCCTATCCTCTTCTAGACGTCGGGATAGGGCCTTTGCCCTCTCATGCTCGTCTTCTATGCCCTGTAAGTCAATCATCTCAACACTAGATTCTCCAACTGCCTCCCTTGACTTCCTAAGTTCAGTTTCAAAGGAAGGAGTGAAACTAGGAGCACAGTCAAGGTACCAACCACCTCCAGTGAGATGTGAGGTTGACCATGTACGCTGTTGATTTGCTGAGAACATGCACGTGGAGTTAGACCTGTCAAGCCATGCTGAGAGGAATATAGGGAGATCTTCTTTTGTTATTGTTCCTTTTGCAAGGAGCTCGTACTTGAAATACCTGCGGGAAAGACACAGCTCATCATTAAATACCTTGCAATTGACATAGCTGCCATATTAAAAACCAAAACACTATGCCAAATCAGATGTCACTAACTAAGCTTATATCATATAACACTAACTAAGCTTATATCAGATTACCCTCGCATCATATTCCACTTATAACACACAAATCTAACCTCATATCGGATTGACCTTAATACAAGCATATCTAGAAATCACATCAAAATGCACTTATAACACACATATCTAGCCTCATATCAGAGTACACTTATACCAAGTATAGGTAGATATCAATAGCAACCATGTTTGTAGGTAGTAGAGTTTGAATACCAGAAAATGTGTCTCGGGACCGAGACACTCAAACTAGGCCCTGGAATTTCAGAGATTTCTAGGCTTATATGAAACTAGGCCCTAACTAAGCTTATATCAGGTTACCCAAACTAAGGTTATATCAGACTCCCCTAACTAAGATTGTATCAGATTTCATTACCTAAGCTAATCTCAGATTGCACTAACCAAGCTTAAACCAGACTAACCTAACTAAGCTTATATCAGATGTCACTAACTAAGCTTATATCAGATATCACTAACTAAGCTTATATCAGATTACCCTCACATCATATTACACTTATAACACACAAATCTAACCTCATATCGGATTGACCTTAATACAAGCATATCTAGAAATCACATCAAAATGCACTTATAACAGACATATCTAGCCTCATATCAAAGTACACTTATACCAAGTATAGGTAGATATCAATAGCAACCATGTTTGTAGGTAGTAGAGTTTGAATACCAGAAAATGTGTCTCGGGACCGAGACACTCAAACTAGGCCCTGGAATTTCAGAGATTTCTAGGCTTATATGAAACTAGGCCCTAACTAAGCTTATATCAAGTTACCCAAACTAAGGTTATATCAAACTCCCCTAACTAAGATTATATCAAATTTCATTACCTAAGCTAATCTCAGATTGCACTAACCAAGCTTAAACCAGACTACCCTAACTAAGCTTATATCAGATGTCACTAACTAAGCTTATATCATATATCACTAACTAAGCTTATATCAGATTACCCTCACATCATATTAAACTTATAACACAGAAATCTAACCTCATATCGGATTGACCTTAATACAAACATATCTAGAAATCACATCATAATGCACTTATAACACACATATCTACTATGATTATAGGTAGTAGAGTTTGAATACCAGAAAATGTGTCTCGGGACCGAGAGACTCAAACTCGGCCCTGGAAAATCAGAAATGTCTAAGCTTAAATCAGATTACCCTTATACCCACAATTGCAAACTAACCTCATATCAGATTGCACTTGTAACCCACATATCTAACCTCACATCAGTTTGACCTTACTACTTGAATATCTAGACATCACATCATATTTCACTGCAAACACACATCTCTACCCTCATATCAGAGTACCCTTATACCAAGTAAATCTAGATTTCAATATCAAATATCATTGTAGGGTTTAGAGTTTGAAGACCAGAAAATGTGTCTCGGGACCGAGACACTCAAACCAGGCCCTGGAATTTCAGAGATTTCTAGGCTTATATGAAACTAGGCCCTAACTAATGTCACTAACTAAGCTTATATCACATATCACTAACTAAGCTTATATCAGATTACCCTCACATCATATTAAACTTATAACACACAAATCTAACCTCATATCGGATTGACCTTAATACAAGCATATCTAGAAATCACATCAGAATGCACTTATAACACACATATCTAGCCTCATATCAGAGTACACTTATAAGAAGTACCTGTAGATATCAAACATTGCTAACTAACCTTATATGAGATTAAACTTATATCAACCATATATAACCTCATATCAGATTTCACATATAACCCTTAATACAACCAAATGTAGAGCACACACCAGATTTCACATATAACACAAATTTCTAACCTCATATTAGATTACCCTAATACCTCAAAGTGCATACTAACATCATATGAGAGTACACTTATAACACACATATAGAACTGTAGTATGAAAGGAGAGAACTCACCGAAAGATAACTCTTCGGACAATCAAGTTTGTCCCGTTAAATCCCTCAAATTCGTGAGTTTTGTTAAAGGCCTCCTGCCCTCGGAAGAATGTGGGAAACGCGTTGTCCCATAATTTCATTCTACAGTCCTCGATGTATGCAACCAAGGTCAAGGGCTCGCTGGGTAGTGCAAAGTTGATAGCAAGTCTGTCTTGGCGCAAAGTGTCTTCAAATATAATGGAAGCCTGATCGGATATCTGTATATACAGAGAGTGAATATGAACAAGAATTTGAGCAACATCGATTCATATATTGAAATAACCGTGAAACCAAGAGAAAGACCAATTAATGTAAGGGATCAAATCAAGTAACACCGAACTAAAGGGTACATAGGGGATTATGTACTCACTCCTTCCCAAAAACATGCCTTGGCTAGGAATGCCTGCAATTTGTCCTCATTGGTGGGCTTGGTTGGCAGTTTGCAAGCCTCACGTGTTGATGAAGAGGAATTGAAATATTCCAACCATTTGATTTTACAAGCGGGTGATGCTTTTGCAGTAGCGATCAACTGCAATTTCTCTAAGGTGAGCTCGGGTGCAATTGAGTTAAGAGTATAGTGACGCGCAATCTGTGACCCATAGAGCAATATATTAAGATCATGGAGATTAATGAATTACTTGAAAAATGTAGAATGGGTTTTAAAGTAGTGGACATACCTCCCGAAGCCATCCATCTGTCAAGTTTGGGTTTGCCACACAAACTAGTTTTGACATTTTCTTATGAAGTGCCTCGGCTCTCTTTGAAGCAGCGACCTTCATGGAGGCTGCTTTTTCAGCAGCAGACACCTCTCCATCCGTTTGTTCAAGAAGTTGACGAACGCCTTCATCTGCAGCAAGTGCCAGTTCATGCTGGAAAGGGATTACCATAGTTAGTTTGTAATCAAACAACTGCGACAAAAAGGTGTTATGAAAGTACATAAAAAAACAAAAACATTCAAACATCAATTATAAGTACCAAATGTTGAAAGGGATTAGATATAAGAGTAATCACATCATCAAGCATCAACATCACATCATACCTGGAAGATGAAGCTCGTGAATACATGTAGATTTAATGAATACCATGTCTTCTTTGAAGTTTGAGATTTCTTGCACCTTTTAATATCAGAGGGAGTCAAAATGTCTTGGTACTGTTCGAGCGGCATAAGTCCATACTTCTGCACCCTAAATAGAGTGTGAACTGTGTTTGTCTTCACGTGAGAATCTTCCGTATGTCTACAAGTAACAATCATATATTAAAGACAAGAACAACATAATATATGTACATAGATGAAAACCTCAAAAAATGGACTTAGAAAACTTACTTGTTGATATTATGTATAACTTGCATAACAATACCAATTTTTCCCTTGATGTCAAGGAGGATGCTATCCACCAAAAAATGCCAAGACTCTTCTGTTTTGTGAAGTCGTTCAATATGGTTCAACCAAGCCTGCCGCCTATGGTTCCCGTCACAAACAAAGAACATCAAATTCGTAAAACCGGCTAACTCTGGAACGGACAGAAGAAAGGAGTTGAATTGTTCATTTTTGGCACTCCAAATAGGACCCCACGATGCCTTATCAGCCTCAGTAACCTCATGTGTTTTCCCTTCTTCATTTGTTATTGTCACATAAAATACCGAGGCACCCTCTCTATACCCATGCACAAACTCCTGCTCCAATTTAGCAAGATCACTTGGGAGAGTTGGCCTCACCATAGGCATGGCCAACATTCTGCACAAGGGAATAGGGAACCTTGAGGAACTCAGGGGTTGGACTCTTAGTCGAGAAATCGTGGCAACAGAATTAAGTTTTTGTCGGGTCCTGATATCATCTTCATCCCCTTCATATGGATCTCTATCTCCAAGCCCCTCTTCATCCTCATCCTGACCCTCTTCAGAATAGTCTAGAGAAAACAGAGAAATAGCAGGAACATCCTCCATTGCGTTGTTCTCTACCTGCAAAATATATGTACTAGTTAATCAAGGAGAGAACATGAGCTCAGCTGCCATCAGTTATAAGTGTATGTGGTATTGTTTGACCATCAAAAGACATGTCTCGGGACCGAGACACTAGTACTAGGCACAAATATTCAACTCATGAAATAGTGATCCTTACATCGGATCACCCTCTTAGCTCACATTGCAAATTTACAATATATCAAATTACACTTATATTAGGTTACACTTATATAAGATTACACTCATATCAGGTTACACTTATATCAGATTACACTTATAGCCCCTAAAGTCATAGTGAGGTGGAAGAGTTTAATAGTCTCAAATAGTCTCTCGGGACCGAGAAACTAGAAATCAACTCTAAAATTCAATTTCAAACCTACCTATCCTTACAGATATCAAACCTTAGATCAGATTACACTTCTAACAAACATTACTAACATCATATCGGAGTACACTTATAACAAGCATATCTAGATATTAATATCTACTATGATTGTAGGTAGTAGAGTCTGAAAACCAGAAAATGTGTCTCAAGACCGAGACACTCAAATTCGGCCCTGGAATTTCAAAAATTTCTAAGCTTACATCAAATCACCCTTATACCCACAAGTCCAAACTAACCTCATATCATATTGCACTTGTAACCCACATATCTAACCTCACATCAGTTTGACCTTAATACTAGCATATCTAGACCTCACATCAAATTTCACTTCAAACCCACATTTTTGGTATCAAATCAAAGTACCCTTATACCAAATAAATCTAGATTTCCATATCAAATATCATTGTAGGGTTTACAGTTTGAATACCAAAAATTGTGTCTCAGCACCGAGACACTCAAACTCGGCCCTGGAATTTCAAAAATTTCAAAAATTGAATCA